>CM077673.1:244701787-245901787 GCA_039707655.1 Elymus sibiricus | reverse complement strand
CCCCCACTACACGTACCTGAAGCTCAAGATGCCCGGGCCCAAGGGGGTCATTACTGTCAATGGCAACACAGAGCGCTCTGTCCGAACTGAGGAACACACAGCGGCCCTGGCAGCCGAATTCCCGTACGGCGACGATAGGCCGACGCCCAAATCAGCCATAAAGGCACGTCAGCTTAGTAAACGAGCTCGGTCTCAACCCGAACTCTCGGAATCATCTTCCGCCCAGCAAAAATAGGGATACGCCCCCCACAGCACAACCCTAGTTCCCGTAAAACATGTGCCAAGAAGGCACAACTTCGCGCTCAAAATACCATGGGCACCTGTTGGGACCCACTATCAAAGGGAAAGTGTTCGGCTGGACCGAACTACTACCAACACATGTCTTTGGGCTAACCACAGGTACCATCTAGGATCTTCCAAGCGTAAAGCTTGTCCACACTTCGGCGACTTCTCAAGATCTTCTTCCCAAGGTCCGTTCGCCGATAGCAGTCACCTTTAAAGGAACGCAACCCCCTCGGGAGCAAAGGAGCAGACATGCGACAGGGCACATTGAGGACGTCAAGCCACCCATCGAAGACCCTGGGTAAAACCTCTCCTTTGTAAACTTTATTTTTCATTTCAAAATACCTGTAACAGTTGCTTCGGCAGTTTGATTTATAAGAATTCATCAGAAATAAAGACCATCCTTTATGGCCTCCTCGCTATATTTTATGTCACATACTCTGTTCTCTACTCACCGACGCTGATAGCAAAGCTATTCGGTACATATTACGATACGACCGGCTAATAGACCGGGGGCTTGACTATCAAAATCGCCCCAAACATCACCCCGACACTATTGTTTATGTGTTCGGCGTCTCGGATGTTGCATTATATGAATTGGTTCTGAATTATGTCTTGGGTCAATGGTTGGGTTGCCCGGCTCCTGTGTTTGCCCACTTACGTTCCGCTCGTTCGGCTAAAAGGGTAAAGGGAGAACCACTATGATTGTGCTTCCAGCTCGCCTGAACAAGTACCTCAGTGGAGAAAGCCGAAAACTGACTGTCATAATAAGCGAGAACCGGTCTGCAATCCGAGCATAAGTGTCAAACTAAAAATCGATAGAGGTTATTCCGTGTTATACGAGGGGTTTGTACGATTACAAACCATGTGATGCTGGTTTCAACCTCGGTGTATCCGAATATCACCAAACACCGGGGGTTAGTCATCAGCCCCCGCAGTCAAGCTCCTACGGCTAAGTGAAAGCACTAAAGCATCATAGTCCTATTGCCTTGTTCCCCTCGCACAATCGCTTTCGGGCACCGATACGTCAGCTAAGGGTCACAGAGTGGAGGTAGAAACACCTCGTGTAGTATCTACATGGGGGCTGAAGCCGATGACTCGCAACTTTCAGATAAAACAGCCACATAGGAGTCAAAATAATACAAAGCTTAAAGACATGATAAACCTTGCAACCGCATTATAAAGCGGAACAGTCATCGGATACATGACAAATCACTCATTCATAAATTACATCCTTAGGGCATTGAGCTTCTATCGCCCGAGCACCATCCATCACGGTGGAAAAGTATTTCTCGGGGCGCCTATGCTCCTTCCCAGGGGGTGGAGGCACGGTGGCCATCTCGGTCGGCTTGTGCCTCGGCCAGTGCACCATGGTCCTTGCAAAGGCCATTCGAGCTCCCTCGATGCACGTAGAACGTTTTAGAGCATCAATCCGAGGCACAACGTCGCACAGTTTCTTCACCAAGCTAAAGTAACCGCTCGGCAACGGCTCTGCAGGCCACAGCCGGATGTAGAGGTCCTTCATGGCCGGCTCCGCCATTCTGTGCAGCTCCATCAATTGTTTCATCTGCTTGCTCAGGACGGGAGGATGCTCGGGGGCTTGAAATTGTGCCCAGAACAGCCGAGGCTCAACATCCCCATCCCGAGAGGCGAAGTATTTGTTCGCGTCCGCTGCACTCCTCGGGAGGTCCGTAAAGGCGCCTGAGGAACGCCACACCCGGGTGAGCAATGCAAACCTGTTACCACCAAAGGCACATTGCAGTAAGTATGACTTACCATCCGTGATCGCCTTCACTTGGCGGAGGTCTTCTTCAAAGAACCGCCTATCAAGTCGCTCCGCTTTGAGCTCGGATTTCAGCGTGGATAGTTCGGTGGCCTGTGTTGGGGAACGTTGCATGGGAAACAAAAATTTTCCTACGCACACACAAGATCTATCCATGGTGATGAGCATCTACGAGAGGGAGAGTGGATCTACATACCCTTGTAGATCGCTAAGCGGAAGCGTTAAGAAACGCGGTTGATGTAGTCGAACGTCTCCGCGATCCAAATCGCAAGTCGTCCCTCAATCCAAGCACGATCCAGCGCCGAACGGACGGCACCTCCGCGTTCAACACACGTACGGCTTGATGACGATCTCCGCCTTCTTGATCCAGCAAGAGGGAGCGGAGAAGAAGAAGAGTTCCAGCAGCACGACGGCGTGGTGGTGTTGATGAAGAACTATTTCAGCAGGGCTTCGCCTAAGCACTACTGAAATTATGACGTAGGAGGAACTAGAGGTTGCCGGCACACGGCTTGGGGCAATCTAATGTCTCTCGTGTGCTAGCCCTACCCCTCTATTTATATGTTGAGCCTTGGGGTCTAAACTTGGAGTAAAAGCCTCCTCCAGGTCGGTTTTGCCCGCACAAGGTCGGTTTGGCCCGCAGGGAAAGAGTCCAACTCGGATCCCTGCAGTACCGCGCACAAGCGGTAGTACCGCTTACGATAAGCGGTAGTACCGCTTGACCAGCTTAAGCGGTAGTACCGCTGACGATAAGAGGTAGTACCGCTTGACCAGTTTAAGCGGTAGTACCGCTGACGATAAGCGGTAGTACCGCTTGACCAGTTTAAGCGGTAGTACCGCTGATACAGTAGCGGTAGTACCGCTTAACCAGCTTAAGCGGTAGTACCGCTGCTACAGTAGCGGTAGTACTGCCTCACCATCTTAAGGCAGTAGCAAAACTTCCTTTTGCACTTTCCAATACCTCGTGGGCTTTATCCCTTTGGCCCATATAAAGTGTTGCTGCACCCGAACACTTCGGTAAACATCCGGAACCCCTTTCCGGTGAATTCCGGAACCCTTCCGGTAACCAAAAACACCATTATCACATATATCAATTTTTTACCTCCGGACTATTCCGGAGATCCTCGTCATGTCCGGGATCTTATCCGGGACTCCGAACAACTTTCGGTCACCAACAAAATAACTCAACTATACTAATCGTCACCAAACGTTAAGTGTGTAGACCCTGCGGGTTCGAGAACTATGTAGACATGACCGAGACACCTCTACGGTCAATAACCAATAGCGGGACCTGGATGCCCATATTGGCTCCTACATATTCTACGAAGATCTTTATCGTTTGAACCTCTATGTCAAGGATTCAGTTAATCCCGTATGCTGTTCCTTTTGTTCTTCGGTATGTTACTTGCCCGAGATTCGATCGTCAGTATCTCTATACCTAGTTCAATCTCGTTACCGGCAAGTCTCTTTACTCGTTCTGTAATACAAGATCTCGTGGCTAACACTTTAGTCACATTGCTTGCAAGGCTCATTGTGATGTTGTATTACCGAGTGGGCCCTGAGATACCTCTCCGTTACACGGAGTAACAAATCCCAGTCTTGATCCATGCCAACCCAACAGACACCCTCGGAGATACCTGTAGAGCACCTTTATAGTCACCCAGTTACGTTGCGACGTTTGATACACACAAGGTATTCCTCTGGTGTTAGTGAGTTGCATGATCTCATGGTCATAGGAACAGATACTTGACATGCAGAAAACAATAGCAATAAACTGATACGATCATATGCTACGTTCGTAGTTTGGGTCTTGTCCATCACATCATTCTCCTAATGATGTGATCCCGTTATCAAATGACATCTCATGTCAATGGCTAGGAAACCTTAACCATCTTTGATCAACGAGCTAGTCAACTAGAGGCTTACTAGGGACACAGTGTTGTCTATGTACCCACACATGTATTTGAGTTTCCAATCAATACAATTATAGCATGGATAATAAACGATTATCATGAACAAGGAAATATAATAATAACTAATTTATTATTGCCTCTAGGGCATATTTCCAACAGCCTGGTCTTCGTTCTTTTGCTCAAGGGCCTCGCACTTCGTGCTGGCATCCTTGAGCTCCAGCTGCACCTCTGCCACCCAGGTCTCATGCTTGTTGCTCATGGCTTTTAACGCCGACAATTCGGCTGCTGCTTGTTCGGCTGCCGCCTTCTCATCCGTGGCCTCCTGCCTCACCTTTTCCAACTCGGCCTTGAGGTTCTCGACCTCCGCGGCCACAGCTGTGGTAACAATGAGTAAATAATACTTAGGGATAACAATCCGAATATCTCAATCAATGAGGATAGACAATAGCCTGAATGATACAATTCGGACTGACCTTGCGTCTCGCCAAATCTCTTGTTCAGGCGATCGAGCTCCTCATCGGAGCTCTTGAGCTTCCGGTTTAGCTCGGCAAGCTCCACTGCGTTGGCGGCAGCCGCCGATGACGAGGCCTACAAAACAACTTATGTGCATTAAAACTCCCGAGCTGTCGGATTCAGACCCTCTGCTAAGTACTCTTCGGAGCTCTTAGAATAATGAGGGACAAAAGGTGCCTTGAGCATCGTTACTAGTTTTCGTACATTTGACCCCCGGGTGGGTTTTTCAAACTCACCCAGGGCTCGGGGGCTACTACACTTATAAGGATTGCATAAACTTGGTAAATTAACTTTTTCTGGAAAAAAGAGTATTACGTGGCTCACCTTGAAGCCCGTGAAGAGACCGTTGAAGGCCTCTTTCAGTCCGCTATCAACGTACTGAGTGCCTTGCAAAACCGCACCCATAAGGGTGCGGTGATCTTCGGCGATGGAGGAGCCGGATAAAGCTTCCTCCATCACGCCCGGCCACCCAGTCATGGGAGGCACCGGTGGTGACCTGCCAACCCTCCCTCCGGTGGGGGATTGGGTTGGCAGCTCCGGAGGCATAGAGCGCTCCGGAGATGTCCTCGGAGGGGACTGGACCGGATTTCGTCCCCCCTCTTTAGTTGCCAAGAGATGTTCCTCCTCCTGGTCTTCGGCGGCTGAGGTATTAACCTCAGCCATAATGTTATCACCCCCGTCGCCGGTGTTCGGCTCAGAAGGAGCCTGGCACGATAACACCTCCGCGGCCTGCTTCAAGACCTCAGGAGGCGTAGGATGTGCCGCAGTCTCACTTTTTGGCAGGTCAGCGGGCAGAGACTCCCCGTCTGAGATTTGGTCGGTGGGGAGATCACGTGGTGGGCTGCAAATTGAAAGACGTTCGCCCATTTAGCATTAAAAGCTCTATATAAGTGACCCAGAGGGTCTTCGGATACATACATCTGGGCTGGGGGCTTAATCCTTGGGTTCCTTCGGGGAACCTTTTCAAAAGCCTCAGACTCCTTATCGGAGTCCGAATTATCGTCGGCCAGGACTGCCTTTGTCCGGCATGTCCTCTTCGGGGCAGGAGGAGGTAGGTCCTCCGCGGCGTCCACTGACGCCGCCCTTTTCCTTGTGAGGGGGGAGTCGCACTCCCCTTCGTCCTCATGCTCTTCCTCGTGAGTGGAAGAGGCATGGGTCTCCTCGGACTTAGTGTCCGGAAGACCCCTTAGACGAAGACCCTCTCGGGCCTCCTTCTTCTCCCCTTTCTTCTTCTTCTCCTTCTTCTCTGGCACCGAATACGGCGCCATGCCGAGCATCTCCGTCAACAGATCCGACCGAGGATCTTCAGGCTGCGGGGCCGGACAGTCAATTTGCACGACCTTGCTCAGCCATTTCTGTGAAGACGAGGGAGAAGGGGTTCAGCTCTTTGTCAAAAATCAGAGTTGGAGAATTAAAGTTTTATCATACCTTTGTAGGAGGGTGTTCGGCGTCAAGACCGGTGTCCTCCTCCTCGGCCGGCCAGCTCTTCTGGGGCTTGAATAGCACTTTCCACAATTTCTCATGGGTAGTGCGGAAGAATTGACGCACGGTGGCTGGGTTCTCGAGCTGGTAAGCCCATATTGGGGAGGCCCGGTGCTGGCAGGGGAGGAGACGGCGGCGGAGCAAGACCTGGATCACGTTGACCAGCTCGATTTTGCCCTCAATCATCGCGGAGATGCGCTTCTGCAGCGATTTTACCTCTGCGGCCGACCCCCAGTCAAGGCCTTTCTTGAGCCACGAGGTTAGCCTCGCGGGGGGTCTGGATCTGAATTCGGCAGGTGCCACCTAGTCCACGCTCCTTGGTTCGGTGATGTAGAACCATTCCTTTTGCCAGATCTTGACCGTGTCGATAAAGGTGCCGTCCGGCCACTCGACACGGGGGAGCTTGCTGATTACCGCCCCTCCACAATCCGCATGCTCGCCCGCAACTATCTTTGGCTTGACGTTGAACACTTTGAGCCACAGGCCGAAGTGCGGCTGTACCCGCAGGAAGGCTTCGCAGACGATGATGAACGCCGAGATGTGCATGAAGGAGTTCGGGGGAGGTCATGGAAATCTAACCCGTAAAAGAACATGAGGCCCCTGACGAAGGGGTGGAGCGCAAAGCCCAGTCCCCGGCTGAAATGGGGGACGAACACCACCCTCTTGCCCAGCTTCGGTGCGGGAACCACCTGATTCGCCTCTGGAGCACGGTGGGCGATGTTCGCAGAGAGGTAGCCGGCATGCTTTAGCTCCCGAATGTCGTTGTCGGTGACGGAGGAGGCCTCCCACTTGCCCATGGAACCTGAACCCGCCATGGCCGAACTCGGAGGGAAGATTGAGGAAGAATTGGATCTGGGCTCTCGGAGCTTGGGAAGATTGAGGAGGCAAAGGGTGCGAATTTGGAGCGTGAATAGGCCTTGGGGGTTTTCTCCCTTTTATGGGGTGCCGTAATACCAAGAGCCTCCCTTTTACTGCGCCGCAGGCCTCGCCACTTCCCGAAACAATCGTGCCGTTATGCGCGCGTGGGATAACCCAGGGCAGTACTCATATCCCGTAAGAAACGGGACACGATCTACACGTTGATAAGACGTGCCAATGGAGAAACGGCCTCGAACCGCGAATCTAGTTTATGTAACCGGCTCAGCGGTTGGCCATGACCCTTCGTTGGAAAGGTTGTCAGGAAATACTATTCACACTTTGACGTCCGACCTTCGAGGTTAAGCGACTTATAGCGTCCGGATAACTACATGTTCGGATAACTACATGTCATTGGCGGCCGGACTAGAGCCTGCCGATCATAAAGGGGGAAAAGAACTCACCCCGCAAGCCGGAAACTCTGATCACGTGAAGATGCTAGTGTCATGACCCCTGGTGTTGGGGGCTAGTTCGGGGGCTACTGTGGGAGTCCTGGACTAAGGGGTCCTCTGGCCGCCGGCCTATCTCTCATAGGCCGGCTTGGTGGGCCGCTCTCTGATTATCGCAGGATGGGCCGGGATATGCAACGACCCCGCATTCTAGAAGGAAACCTCCGAAGATGCGGCGTGCACTCCAAGTCAAGATGAGGGAATCAGCGTCTTTACTTCCGGCTGGAGACTTATCATGTGTAAACCCTAGGTACCCCCGGTGTCTATATAAACCGGGGGGGGGGTTAGATCGTAGAGGCCAGACAAGCTCATCTATTGTTTTGGCTACTTGATCTCGAGGTAGATCGACTCTGTAATCTTCATACACATCAATACAACCAAGCAGGACGTAGGATTTTACCTCCATAGGAGGGCCCGAACCTAGGTAAACATCGTCTCCTTCGTCCCTTGTTACCCATCGATCCTAAACTTACATCTCGGGACCCCTACCCGAGATCCGCCGGTTTTGACACCGACAGGGTGGGCGTCCTGGAGCACGGCGCGGGCATGGTGAAGATGGTAGGTCTTGACGCCCGCATAGAAGCGCTCGCCGAGTGTTTTGCGGTGATCCGTCTTGCCTGCCGCGACCGGCTAACATTGGCGGCAGGATCTTCCTCGTCTTCCTCCTTGGCCTCCGGTGGCGAAGAAGATCTAACCGGTTCCCTGGTGGTGGCCTGATGGAGTACGTGGGACCGCTTCTTGGGGATGGCTTGGACCTAGAACTCCTTGAGTTCCTGCTCCACGGTAACTTCGGACCCTTCGACCCCGACGGCCTCGGGTCCTTCAGCCCTGACATGCATCTCCGGCAGGTCTAGTGCCGGACTATCTTTGTCGCCTTCCTCCTTGCCGGAGCTTCCCTCCTCCTCCTCCTCATCAGGTGCGGCAACACTAGAATTGCTGCCACCCACATCGAATCTGGCCTCCGCCACCATCCGGTCGATCCACTCAAGTTCCTCCTCGATGGTGTTGCGGATGAGCGACGCCTCATCCCTGACGCGCACCTCCGTTAGGTTGTCGAACCACGTTTGCACGACCTCGTGTGCCTGCGGCAACAATGTGGGATCGACCCCGTGGGTATTACACGTCGGCATCATCGCCAAGATCGAACTCCTAGCGGAGTTGTTGCAGAGCGGAATGACGCTTGCCGAGAGCTTGAACTTCCCGTGAATGCGGAAGAGGTGATGCATCAAAGTGGAGAGATGCTGCAATGTCAGGTTGCCATCAAGTCCCGAGCGCATCCGCATGATATCGGCAGGGCTGCCATACTCCCAGGAGAAGCGTCCCCGCTCCTCGAGGGGGGCGATGCGCCTGGCGAGGAAATCCTCGCCCACCATCTCTATGGTGAGCCCGACAGCCCTCAATCGGGCCATGCATGTGATGGTGATCTCCAACTTCTCGTCATCTGGGGCGAAGGCTCTCCACTTCTCACCGCGGACAACTTGGACTTCTGGATTTCGCAATAAAACAGGGGCTCCTTGTCAATGATGTAGCATCACTCCGCCCGCCACTCTTCCCACTTTTTATGCAGGTTGCCGGGAGGATACACCTCCTTCTGAGTGGAGCGGGGAATCCACGTGATGCTGTCGTAGCGGGCATTATCCTCTATGCGTGGAAAGAAGAAGTGGCGGAAGACATATACATTGGGAACTATGCCTATGAAATTTTCGCATAAATGCATGAAGACCGATAGGGTGGTCATCGCGTTTGGCGTGAAATCTAACAGCCTGAAACCGTAGGTCAGCATCAGATCTACGAAGAATGCGAAAAAAGGGGGAACCAGTCCACAGTAGAAGTACGCCACGAAGAATGGGTACTTCTCTGCGCTGGGCTGGGAGTCGCCTGAGCTCACCACTGGCGTGGGATGCGCCTTGGTCGCCTTCCCCCAGATCATAGCATACCTCGAAGTGAGGTCATTCTTCGTTAACACGGACGAGAAGAAGACAACGTCGCCCCTCCTCATCGCCACTAGTGATTCCTTCCTCGCCTCCGTGTTAGGGTCGGCCGCCTTCTTAGCTTTCTCCGTCGGACCGGAGGTGGCAGTAGGCGGTCCTCGCCTGGGTACCATGGCGAAGTCAGAAGCGGGCGACGGCGAGGGAAGAGAATGGCCCGAGGGCTCTGTGCTACAGGAAGAAAGGAGAGGTGGCATAGCAGAGGAAATATGGCTGGGATAAGCGACACACACGTGAATCCCCTTTTATTATTGGGGAGGAAGATGCAAGAGGCGCCTCGCCCAGTCCAAATGCGGCGTGACTTTTTAGGCGCGTCCCCTCGGACGCCGTCTCGCTCCACCACGCCCACGACCTGCGTTCAATGCACATCGTGGGGCAAGGCTGTAAGAGTCATCATTATAACCACAGGAAAATACGACCACACGTATCTGTGCACTACTTTGGGCCTATCCCAACAACGTCACAGACTCAAGTGTGGCCTAGGCCCGGGGGCTCCTATCGGTGTACTAAAGAACAGGGCACTTAGTACCCGGACTTGTGCATAGACGACTTTGGACTCCAGGTCGGCAAGACCTTGTCGGGCGACTCCAGTCTCCAAGGCAACATCAAGCCAGGACCAAAGCAACTAGCAAGCTTCCTTGCTGATGGGGAAGACCCAACTGCGAGCGCACCCGCCAAGATCTCCACCGCCAAGCCATCAATCCATGTCGTCAGGCTGATTGTCTACATCAGCTAGGTGTCCAACAGGCAGGTGGTTAGGTAGAGCTTGTCGGGACGCATGGCAGCTCAGTGTATTCACAGCAGCTTTAATGACACCCGTGCAATGGCGTGGCAGAGGAATAATATGTAGCTGGGAGAACGATACAGAAGGAGAGGCAATCCTTGCCGGGAGACGTCGCCAACGTGACACCTCATGGTGCATTTAATGTGCGTGTCCTATTCCATCAGAGTTAGGTATTTCCCACTATAGCTCCTGCCAGTAATTTTGGCAGCTATAGCTTAACTATTTACCCCATGTAATGACTATTCTAGCCACTGTGGTAGCACCTTAGCCTATAAAAGGAGGCCCATGGCTACCGTTACAAAGGTCGGCACTCTGTTCATTTGCACGCGTAGCCGCACTCCTCGAGCATTCCTTCCTGGGTTGTAGCGCTCTTATACTTTGGACTAACATAATCCACAAACACAGGACGTATGGTTTTACGCTGCCGAGCGGCCCGAACCTGTCTAAACCCCGAGTGCGCATTGATTGCTGATGCTCTTTGTGCCCGAGGATCCCCGCAGTTGAACTGCAAAGGTGTGCCGTAGGTCCCATTGATTGTTGTATGCCGACAACAGGTGGACGAGGTCTTGTTGCTCATGGCGATGATCGTTCATGTTACTTGCAACAAAAAGCTTTTTGGAGGAAATGGAAGGCAAAGAAGATGTGAGAGTAGATGGTTTTAGGTTTATTGGCGTCTCTTCCTCCTTCTTATAAAGGCTAATCATGTAGGTAATCACGAGATATGAGATAAAAGTTAGTTAGAATGAAATCAAAATGAAATCAGGAAAGAATTGCATAACCCGGATTTAACGACGGCCTACCGTGCGAGCGCTCATGCTCGTATGGCCGGTTGTTTGACCTACACCTGGATCCTTCTCTTTTTTTACCCGCCACAGAGAATGGACCAAACGACAGTTTAAATGAGCTCGCCCGGTCATCTGGAACACCATCTTTGACTCTTTTCCCGCGACACTCGCTAGAGGGCATTCCAAACGACCGCCCAAACGGGTGTCAATGTTCATTTAGAACGCCATCTTTGTCTCTGTCTCCCGTGGCTCCCTCGTCTCCAGGTTCTGTTGGAAGTTGAGCCAATTTCTTCCTTAGAAAATTTTGGTCCTCTTCTATATCCTCCTCTTCCTTTTGTTTATCAACAAGATATATCTTTTAGCGTTGTCCATTCATGATCCAGGGGCCATGCTTTGCTCCTTTGAGGCGAACAGTTCCAGAATTGTACACCTTTTCTATCTCCTAAGGCGCTTCCCAGCGAGACCTGAGCTTCCCTGGAAACAACTTGACACGAGGGTTAAATAGGAGGAGCTTGTCCCACGCAGTGAAGGTTCATTTCAGTATCTTATGGTCATGCCACATTTTAACCTTTTCTTTAAACAAAATGTCACCCTCGTAAGCACCGTTGCGAAGTTCACCTAGAGCATGCATATCCAATAACCTTTTTTCTCAAGCTTCTTTAAGGTTAAGATTAATATTTTTGATTGCCCAAGAAGCTTTATGCTCTAGTTCTAAAGGTACGTGGCAAGCCTTACCGTACACTATTTTGTATGGTGATATCCCCATAGGATTCTTGTAGGCGGTGCGGTAAGCCCATAGTTTTTTCATTCCGCTTTTTGCCCAATCTTTCCAGGACTTCTGCACCGTCTTCTACAATATTGTCTTTATTTCCCTGTTAGAGAGTTCCACCTACATACTGGTTTATGGATTATATGGTGAAGCCACTCGGTGAGTCACTCCATATTTATGAAGCACTCTTCCGAATATTCCCTGTATAAAATGAGATCCATCATTGATACACCTCCAACGTATCGATAATTTTTTATTGTCCATGCTATTATATTATCGATCTTGGATGCTTTATATGCACCTATTAATCTGGTGCCTAGTGTGAGTTGTTGTTTTCCGCTTGTTTTTGGTTTTCCAGGAAATCAGTACCAAACTAAGTCCAAACGCTACGAAACTTTTTGACAAAAAATTTCTGGACAAAAGAGACCCTGGAAGCTTCGGGAGGAGACTAGCCGCGAAGCAAGGAGAAGGCAAGGCAACAAGGCGCGCCCTGAGGGGGTAGGCGTGCTCTGATGCCTTGTGGGCCCCTCGTGTCTCCGTCTGACCTAATTCCACCTCCATAAATTCTCTAAAATCGGGAAAAATAATGGGAGCCACCCGAAACACCTTTTCGGCTGCTGCAAGTGTCTGTTCCGCCAAGAGCCCATATGGAGACCTTTTTCGATAATCTATCGAAGGGGGAATCGATCACGGAGGCCTTCTTCGTCAACCTTGCTGCCTCCATGATGATGTGTGAGTAGTTTACCATAGACCTATGGGTCCATAGCTAGTACCTAGATGGTTCTCTCTCTATCTATCTATCTCTCTCTCTCTTTGATCATCAATACCATGCTCACCGCGATCCTCTCTGTGATCTATCCTATGTAATCCTCTTTTGCAGTGTGTTTGTTGGGATCTAATAAGTTGTGGATTTATGATTAGATTAATCATTGAAAGTAATTGAGTCTTTTCTGAATTCTATTATGCATGATTGGTATAGCTTTGTATTTCTCTCCGATCTATCTGTTTGGTTTGACCAACTAGATTGATTTATCTTCAGTAGGAGTGGTGCGTTGTAATGAGTTCAATCTTGCGCTACTCTATATCCCAGTGATAGAAAGGGACAAGGAATGTATTTGTATTGTTGCCATTAATGGTAAAACAACGGGGTCTGAACATATTGCTTGTCTTACTTTGTATACATCATGTCATCTTGCTTAATGCGTTACTCCGTTTGTCATGAACTTAATACCATAGATGCAGAATCGTTTCGGTCGATTGGTGAAGTAATAGTAGTAGACGCAAGATCATTTCGGTCTACTTATTTATGGATGTGATGCCTATATACATGATCATTGACATGAATAACATGTCATAATTGTGCGCAATTCTGTCAATTGCCCAACAGCAATTTATCTACCCACCGTATGCTATATATGTTCAAGAGAGAAGCCTGTAGTGAAAACTATGGCCCTCGGGTCTACTTACTCATAAATACTAAAACCTAAAAATACTTGCTGCAATTTATTTACTATTATTTTATTTTTCTTTTATATCATCTATCTCTATCAAGATTTAATCCTTGAAAGTAACGAGTTCAAGGGGCTTGACAACCCTCTCGCCCGTGTTGGGTGCAAGTATTTGGTTTTGTGTGTGTTGGTGTTGTCGAAGGGAGTTTGCTTGGTTCTCATATTGTTCTGATAACCTTTGTTCTCACTGAGGGAAATACTTATCTCTACTTTGTTGCATCTCCTCTCCTCTTCGGGGAAAATCCCAACGCAGCTCACAAGTAGCAGGAAGAATTTCTGGCGCCGTTCCCGGGGAGATATCATCAAACTCTTGTCAGGTTACTTCACACAAATTATCATTCACTTGTTCTAATTTTTATTTGCCTTTATAGTTGCTTTACATAAAAATCAAAATACAAAAATATTTCTACTTGTTTGCTTGTAGTTTGCTTGCTTATCATTATGGCTGGCCCTTCTATCAATGTTTTTGCGGACATTGAAATACTCTATTCTAAGCAAAGGCAATGAGAGAGCCTAAAAGACGCTTGATACCTTATAATACAATCTCATCATAAAACTACTAATTTTTTATATGAATATTCTTCTTTGTAATTTTTACGTGGGACTTAGTTTATCTAATATACAAATTCTAGATTTCGCTGCTAAAGGAATTTTTATTGAGATTGATTCTAACGCGGCACATGAAATTGTAGAAGGAATTGATGGAACCCCTCCTTTACCTCAAATCACTCCTTATACTCATGAAGGGATTCAAATATTACAAAATCTAGGGGATATGCAGAAATTTGAGCATAATACAAAAACTAAATGAGCCTATCAAGACTCTAGGTTCTAGCCTAAATCACATGAATTCGCTCCTTACGATTTCTAACAAGAGACTTGATGCTTTAGAGAAAATGACAACTTTACTTTCAGAGATTACTGGGAAACGTAAGGAACCTCCCAGGTTTGAGAAAGGTCCTATTAGTGTAGACAAGATAGATGAGAAGGATGACAACACTTGATACTTTGCATTATGCCTAGCTAGGGGCATAAAACAATAGCACTTGTTGGGAGGCAACCTAATAGTTACCTTCAAATTTTTGGTTTTACTTTCTCTTTTGGTGTGTTGACATGATTGTTTCTACTGTAATGATTGTGTTTTTATGTTTAAATTAGTGCTTGTGCCGAGTAAAGCCTTTGGGATGATTTGGAAGATATTAGAATTGATGTTGTGCAAATACAGAAACTTTTATGCCCATTGCAGAATTTCTCTAATTTTGCTGGAACATCTTTTTATCTGCATTTTATTATACAATATTGGTATACAAATTTCCCAGGTTTTCCTAATTTTTCAGAATTTTCAGAGTTACAGAAGTATGGTTTTAGTACAGATCACTATAGACTGTTCTCTTTTAGACATATTATGTTTTTGCTTGCATAGTTTACTTGTTTTGATGATGCTATGGATTGTATCAGGGGGTATAAGTCATGAAGTTAGAATATAGTACCTATTATTCAATAATAAAATATGAATCAATTATAACGGTACCTAAAGTATTTGATATGTCTATTATACTAACGGATCTAACGAGGTTTTGTTGAGTATTGTGTGCTGAAGTTTTCAAGTTTTGGGTGAGACAACGATGGATGAAGGAATAAGGAGAGGCAAGACCCTAAGAATGGTGATGCCCAAGGCACCCCAAGGTAATATTCAAGGAATACCCAAGCGTCTAATCTTTGGGATGCCCCGGAAGGCATCCCCTCTTTCGTCTCCAATCTATCGACATGTCACTTGGAGCTATATTTTTAGTCATCACATGATATGTGTTTTGCTTGGAGCGTCGTGTATTATAGTTTGCTTTTATTTTATTTTGCCACAATCGTTTTTTGCTGGACACACATTTTTGAGAGAGACACATGGTCATCATAATTTGTTAGAATACTCTATATGCTTCACTCATATCTTTTGAGCTAGGCAGTTGCTCTAGTGCTTCACTTATATCTTGTAGAGAACGACGGTGTTCAGATTTTATAGAAATAATTGAACTCCCATGGTTCACTTAAATCTTTTTGAGAGTCTAAGAAATAGGAACGGTAATGGGCACGTGCTATAAGACTAGTCCAAAAAGGATAGGTACTCAAGGGGGATATAGTAAGAACATTCATGTAGCTCACTAAAGAAGAAAAATGGGTTAATTATATTGATGTAGTAATATGAAAGGGCATGAGTACATGATCGTTGGTTAGTAGAAATATAGGTATTAAAGCTTGTTATGTTTTATTCATCTAAGTATTGACTATGGCATGGTGATGATGTGTGAGCATTAATATGTCTATAATGTGTCGGAGAAGCGTTTAAGCAAGGGTACGCTCTACAAAACCCTGGTTCTAACTCTGGGGCTTTTCTGTGCAGCTACCTCACCACCATGCGACAACTATGGCTATGACGAACGTTGATTCGCGAGAGCACACAAACACATGGCATGACAATGGACACACTGTTTAACCAGGTTTGGGCCACCTTGCGGTGTAAACCCTACTCCAGCTTGGTGAGATTGTTATGGGTGTTCCAAGGTGGAAGATGACCGTACAATTGAATGATTGGGGGTCAAAGGAGTTGATCTGTCTCTGGATGAATCGGATCAGATCCTTCTCTAAGGTAGAAGCACTACCCCTCTTATCCTTGCCTTGGTCCTCTTCCACGAAAATATCGGAGGTTAAGGGCAACCATAGGGCGACAATTCGAAGTGGGACAGGCGCTCAGTATATCCTGACAAAAGCTGGTCTTCATCTAGAAATGCGCCGCCCATGACGCGCTTATGGGCTCAGTGATGACTTTCGCCCTGGCGACTGGTGTCACATTGGTCGCCTTGCACCAAAATGGTACTCTTTGGGAAGCTAATTTGGAGGAGGCGGCTGGTGCTGCCCTTTAATCATCAGAAAGGAAATCCTCTCTGTGTTGTGCCTGCTAGCATAGTCCTACTTTCCTTCCTTGCATGAGAACGTCATCCGCGTGGCCAATGTTGCACGGCTCCTCCAGGCGGAGGGCCTCACGAGGCTGTCTGATGCTAATGATGCTTGACTTGGAGAGTCCTGCCTCGCGGCGAGGGGGCCTCACGAGGTGCTTCGGCTATGGAGATCTTGAGTGGGCCACCTACCGGGCCTTTCGCCAGGTGTCGCTCCTAGGCTGCGGGTAGATGGGTCGTGGTACCATGGTTTCCACTAGACCGACTGTCGTGGTTTTGTCACGACAGATGACCTCATGCGATAACTTAGGTGTGAGGCCATCGCAACTAGGTGGCGACTTTGACGGGGTTGATCGGGAACGAGAGACAAGGGTTTACCCAGGTTCGGCCCCTCTGATGGAGGTAAAAGCCTACGTCCTGCTTTGTGTGTTATTGATGATGATCTTGATTACAAGGATGCGGAATCACTAACCTAGCTCTCGAGGGTTTCTTACTTGATCTTTCTCCCTCAAGGGCTCACCTTTATATATAGTTTGATGCCCTAGGGGTACAATAGAAAACGAGTCGTACTATGACACGTGACCTAATCTACTTCTACTTGTCTTGTGTTCTAAGTAAAGGATATTCTTCATGATTCCATCATCGACCCGGCCTACCAATCCTGGCCCATGAGCCGGCCTTCTTCCGTAAGCCGCCTCCTAGCCTGAAGTTTCAGGGCTTCCGCAACTTCTGTTGTGACCACACTTATGAGCCGCCCTCTTGGCAGCCGGGTCATACCCTTTTGGCGGGTCATCCCATGGGGTATAGCCCCAACAATAGCCCCAGTTTAACTTGGATTCATCCATGCCAATGGTCATCCTGAAATAGACAAATTGAAATGTGGAGGTTAAAGTCTGAGCCTATCTTTGAGCCGGCAATGTCCTCTATCTTCAGGCGTCATCATTGAACATTTCGTCCGGGTTAACATTCTGTCGGGTCACGCTCCTTTGTCCAAGACTTAGCTTGTTTTCATCCACTATCGTCATGACGTCATTTTGCTTACCACTGACGCCTGAATGTCATTATGGCGAATCTTTATTGAACAGTCGTCAAATCTGGTCAGGCACGGGAATCAAGGCATCTTCTCAGCCATAAGTTACTGTGGTCGTTTCGCATTTCCACCGCACCGCATCGGGCTCCCGTCTTATTATAAATAGACCCGAGGGTCCCCAGATTCACCTTTTACCTCTTCTTCTTCCTCTCGCTCCCAAAGCTCCATCAAAGTTCACCGGAGTTCGTCCTCGCGACCGGAGCCGTCTCTGCCGCTGCTGCCACCGGGAATCTCCTACACCGAAGCTGGTCTTCATCAGGAACAAGATCCTCCAAAGCCCTCTTCACTTCAGATCCGGTAAGTACCATCTTCACCATCAGGTCTTTCCCGTGTTCTTAAAATTTCGTCGGAGCTTCATCGGAATCCAAACAAAACCTCGGATGCGATTTTAGTTTCTCATCTGACCCCCACCGATTGCTCGTATTTCTGGTTCTACCTTACTTTTGCAATGTAATAGATCCATTTAGTTCTGTGATGAATCTGTAGTAGTCTTATGTCAAAATCTCCACCATAATTAAACCCTTTCATTTTTCTTTTCGTACATACTATTAGATCCATTCGTCCTTTTGTCTTGGTAGAAAGCAGTTTGTGCATATGTGAAAATTTCACCAAGTCTTTTTAGTCCCTGCATCCACCTTTAGTCGGCTCATCATTATACACCAGCTTATTTTATCATATTAACATGTCACAATTTGATCTGGCTTATTTGCCGGCTTATCAAGTTTTTTTTCCCTGCTTTTCTTCAATCTCTAGCGAGTTATTGTTTTGTAAATGGCCCAGTCATATGCCGGCTCATCCTTTCATTTTCACGTTTGTAGTTGATTTATAGCGTCGTGATGGCTCCCAAAACTAGCAAAGCTTGCGACTGGGTCAGATCCCAAGAGTCAGTGCTTATGTTGTAGAATCTCGTAGATCAAGGACTTTTGCCGGCTCAAGCCCAAATTAGCTGGCGGGCGCGTGAAGAAGAGTCCTCCCCTCAACCCGAGCAAGGGGAGATTGTTGTTTTCACAAAGCAGCTGCACAGAGGCTTTCCACCGCCCGGGTCAAAGTTCTTCAGGGATCTTCTGAATTTCTTCAATCTTAGACCAGAAGATATTGGTCCCAACTGAATGACCAACATCTGCCAGTTCCAAGTCCTCTGTGAAGTATATCCTCAAATTGAGCCGATTGTCACTCTTTTCAGAGAGTTCTTTTACATTAATCATCAAACTAAAGTAAAGCATGGCACCAGTGTAGAACTTGGTCGAATTTCTGTCTAGAAAAGGAAGAATAGTCGTTTTCCTGAATCGAAGCTAGCAAGTCACCCCAAGGGCTGGAATAAAAGTTGGGTTTATTGCAAGAGTACTGCCCCTGAAGGCCAAAATCATTTGCCGGGTTACAGATGTGAACGGCTTGACACCTCTATAGAATTTCTGGGTTGGCCATCTGAAGACGAGAGGAAACAATTGGCGCCTATGCTTCTAAGACTAACGGCCTTGACTACTCACGGCCTCACTGGAATCGATTTGATCCTGTGTTGGATAAGATGGTGAATTCAACCTCTTAGTCTAAGAGGCGACTTGATGTGCAATTATACTGGCGAGTTGCAAGATGTTCAACGCGTCAGTAGGAAGAATCTGTCTGATAGGGACATCAATAAGGCCGCCAAGAATTTGTTTGGTGATTCAAAGGACAAATGCAGCGTCACCGGGTTAGCTCCATTTTGCATGACCAACCCGGTTCCTCCAGTAAGTATTTTTGAACTTGTTTATTTTGCTGTCAAATCCTTCTCACTTATCATACTTATTTTCCGGCTTGTATTTTTCTAAAGGCAAGCTCTGAGTGGTGGAAAGCTAGAGGCAAGACCCTCATTCACTCTCAGTCTGAGCCAACTGATGACCCGGCGGATGAAAACGATACAGGAGAAGATTATGAGGTAAAGCTTGACTCTCTTGGCTGATTGTTTTTTATCTTGCTTACGCATCCACCTTTCAGGATAACACCGAAACTAGTCAGGCCAGCAACATTGAGGTAATTCCAATTTCATCCAACTCATAAGAAACGTATACCCAGAAGAGGACAAGGAAAGCCGTCAGGAAGGTTAAGTTTTCGCACCCAGATGCTTACTTAGATCCGAAGTTTCTTTTGAAGAAAAATCAGCATGCCGCCACATCGAAACGCAAGACCCGGAGCAGCTCCGGGGAGCTATCCGTCGGCCTCTCTCTTGAACCGGCTAATCGCAAGCAATGAGTTGTGGTGCCACACAGTCAAACTCCATCTCGTCCTCGAGCTGGTCTTTTTAAACAACCTCTCAACCCTTCTGGTTCAAATTATCAGGAAACGTCGCCCTTTTCTGGCGAGTCATCTACAACTCAACTCCCTGCTTTCACCATCAACAGTGGGTAAGTTTTAATGATAAGCCGGTTTCACATCTTTTGTCCTCACTTGTAATTTCCTTAACCCAATATTTTCTTTCTTGTTCGTAGCGCCAAAGCCTTTTCAAGGAAAAAGGTTGGCGGGTCATCTTCGGCCGCAGGGGGTTCCAATACCCAAGACCCGCCAGTGGTCAATTTTGAGACTCAGACTGGCCCTGCTGGCCAAGATAACCCGGACATATGAACTGAGCCAGCTCATGAAAATGAGCTGGTTCAGGCTGATAAATCAATGATGATGGATGAGCCGGCTCATCATGAAGAAGGGCAAACTGAAGTGGATGAGCCGACTCTTCATGTTAGCTAGCCGAGCCATGCTCGTGCCTCCAGCCCTGTGCAGGAGGTTGAAAATATTGTCCCATCAGCCACTATGAATGATATGGATATTGCCATCACTAGAGAAAACTTGAAGGTTCCCGAGACCTCCACCATTTTAGCCAAGGTTATGACCAAGAATGAGCCAGAAATCTTGGCAAAAGGAAAGGCCAAACTAGAGCTTCCAGTGTTTGCCAATCTTGATGTTGATGACTTGCATCAACAATATCTGACCCGGCTGTCTGAGAGCCGGGATGCTGAGATGAACTTGGTTAGCACCCTCAAGCGAAAATATGAGGTAACAAACTCTTGTCCTTTTCCTCTTATCATATGTACTCTTGTAGCCCCCCAGGGACACCTCAGTGCATTAAGTAGTGAGGTGCGTCTTATTGAAACTAGGAGAGTCAATCGTAACCCCCAAGGGCCGAGTCTTTATAATGATAATGAGAAGGTACATGGATTTGCTAGAAATCATAAAGATAAAGATTTCGCTAGTAGCCCCTAAGGGCCGTCTTATCTCTTTGAGATGGCCGGGTCTTTTTTTGCTGTGATCAACTTACCATCTCCAACTTTAAAACAGGACCAGTAGCCCCCAAGGGTAGGCTTATCTCTTTGAGATAGGCGGGTCTTTGCTTGAATTTGAAAAGAAATGACTTGCATTATCCACCAAGTGCCATGTAGAGTGCCTGCAACTGCATGGGACTTTTGAATAATAGATCAAATTTTGTAATACGTAGCCCCCAAGTGCCAGTTCGTCTACTTGTGGGTGCTCGGGGTTTGTATACTTGCGCTCATGTCTCGTATGTTTACAGGAATTGTTGGATCAGGCTGGATCTTCTGCGGCCGGTTGGCAAAGAAAATTTAAACAAGAGAAAAAGCTGAAGGCCGATGCAAAAATGTTGGCGGCTCGTCTTAAGGATTCCTTGCATTAATCAAACAAATGCTTGGATGAGGCTAAACGCAACTTTGGTGAAGAAAGGACCACTCTCTTAAAGCGCGCCGAGGATGCTGAGAAGAGTCTTGGCCCAGTGACTGAGGAGCTTAGAACGCTGAAGCAACATATCAACAATATGAGGTTGGCCATCTTTCGTACGCTCCTCCTGTCCATATGCTAATAATCCGGGTTATTCTTATTGCCGGCTTATTAATATATCTTCCCTCGTTGAGGAAAAATAAGTGGCAATGCTTTCCAATAGCCATTATTTAAACTGAAGGCCATATTGACCTACCTGGAACAGATGTTCACAGGGTGTGTTTTTGCTATAATGGCGGTGAAAAATCTTAAGATACCTCCTCTCCGGATCAAAGATATCCTGAATGATCTATCAACTGTCTCCCAGTGGATTAAAGAGGCCAAGAAATCGGCGGCTCGAGTGGGAGCAAATATGGCCCTTGCCCGTGCAAAGGCCTCTGCGCGAGAGTTAGAGCCAGCAGCTATGGAAGGCGGCTTCCCGGAGTATAAAATTGACGGGTCAGAATTTTCTGAAGACGACTATGGTTTGTGCGTAAGGGAGACTCGAGCATTGGCGACTCAACTTGCTGACGAGTTGGATCTGGCCAAATATCAACCCGGCTACTCAAAGGAGAACAAGCGACTTAACCCGCCGGAAGACAAATCTTTCGAGCTTGTTCCTCCTCGCCGTAAGCAACCTTTCACAATTGATATTGACCCATCAGTTATCATACATGGCGACTCAAATTTCAAAGCTTTGACCACTATCCAGTGGACTCGAAGGGACCTCCAGACCGAAGAGAGTGAGCCGGCTCAAGCAGATCCAAAGACCAGTGATGCAGAGAGCCAACAGAAGGAAGCTGAGGCGGAGGATGTACAAGCCGGCCTGCAGGAGTAGTCCTTAGGTCGTTGGCGAAAAACCTTGAAATTTTTGTGGCCCAACAATGGGCGTGTAATAGGAGTAGAAAACTTTGATCATCTACCCTGACATCATGCATGTAATACTTTGGAGTGGTTTATCCATCACAGTCTATGAGTGTGATAACGTATGAATGGATTTGCTCTGTATAGCTGTTCTTCATATCGGAATATAATGAGCCATCCTTCTGCTGTATGTGACGAGCAGACAAGATGATAATTTCACCAAGGAAAAGAACTGGTCATCATGTGACCTGGTGCCATACTTGTCTTAGGCAAAAAATAACCTGGAGTATGGAGTTGACCCGACATTATGAGATTTGGCTGGGATGCAACAAAATCCTTGATGTTTTTACCAAGGAAAATAGTTTGGTCATCATGCGATGCAATAATCCAGAGGTCTATTATTAACCCGGGAAATAAGGTTACTTCTATAAACAAAAAACACAGAGAGCATATATATATATATACATACATACATATATACATATATATATATATGTATATGTATATGTATATAAATATATATATATAAACTGTATAAATACTAAGTAAGATACAAAAAAAATATAAGCCGACTGGTTAGGACTCGGCATTTAGACTGGCTTTCGAGGCTCAAGACTTTGCTTCAATGAAGCTGGCGTGATAGCCCATGGTTTATCCTCATTTTCTGTAAGCCGGCTCTCACGTGACTTAAAATGGTGTTTTAACCTTGAAAAGTTCAGGGTCCATATGGATTGACTTATCAAGAGTACAAAGGGTCACCTGTTCGGAGTAGCATCTTGCAAACATGCAGGTTTAACCACGTTTAATAATGGCATTTAGCCGAGCCCAGAGGGATATTAACGGCTAACTCGTTGAGTCGGGAGCCCCCAAGTGACTTATGATTAAAGAATAAAGGCTCATGCACAACTTTTGGAGATGAAACGACAGAGACCACGAGTTTCGGGGGTGCCGGCTTATTGCTTTAAACACAAAGGTATATAGATAGGTATGCACAATGATGTGGAGCTAGTGGCTCTAAGTATAATAATGTCATAGATGGGCAATATTCCAAGGCCTGGTGTTCTCCTCTTCAGAGGTGTATGACCCTTCACGTATGTCAATCAGGTAATATGACCCGTTGTTGAGGTTCTTGCTGATGACAAAAGGCCCTTCCCAAGGTGGCGAAAGCTTATGCATTCATGTTTGGTCTTGAATCAAACGAAGCACTAAGTTGCCTTCTTGAAAAGTTTGGTTGCAAACTCTACGGCTGTGATAGCAACGTAGGTCCTGCTGATAGATAGCTGACCGAGCTCCTGCCAGGTCATGTTCTTCCTCCAAGGCATCCAAGGAGTTTTGACGTGCATGTTCATTGTCTGCTTCAACATAGGAAGTAACCCGGGGGAATCATGGCGAATATCGCTTGGCAACACAGCATCTGCGCCGTAGACAAAAAAGAACGGTCTGTACCCTGTAGTCCGTATGCTCCAAAGAACAGCAGGGAGTTCCTTGACCCAACATCCAAGGGTTTGTTGTAACGGAACCATGAGCCTGGGCTTGATGCCTCATAATATCTCCTGATTAGCTCGCTCGGCCTGTCCGTTAGACCGTGGATGTGAAACCAAGGCTAAATCAAGTCGGATGTGCTCGCGCTGACAAAACTGCTCCATTGCGCCCTTGGATAAGTTGGTGCTTTGTCAGTGATAGTGCTATGTGGATAGCCAAAACAAAAAATCATCTTTTTTAAGAATTTGACTGCTGTCTCAGCGTCACAATTGCTGATAGGTTCTGCTTCAACCCACTTGGTGAATTTATCAACTACCACTAGGAGGTGAGTCTTTTTGTCTGAATACAGCTTGAACGGACCTACCATGTCGAGCCCCCAGACTGTGACTGGCCAAGTTATTGGAATCATCCGTAACTCTTGAGCCGGCGCATGAGCCTGTCGGGCAAATTTTTGGCAACTATCGTACTTTCGCACAATGTCTTCGGCATGTGCATGAGCTGTAAACCAATAAAAACCATGCCGAAAAGCCTTTGCCACCAGAGATCGTGAGCCGGCATGATGATTGCAGTCTCCTACGTGGATGTCATTGAGAATCTCTTGGCCTTCCTCTGGGGAAACACATCGTTGAAACACACCAATGCTGCTCCGATGGTGTAATTCGTCATTAACAATAGTCATAGACTTGGAACGCCTGATGATCTGCCGGGCGATGACCTCTTCATCTGGGAACTCGCCACGTGTCAGATAAGCCAAATAGGGTACTGTCCAATCAGGAACGACATGAAGAGCTGCCACCAACTGTGTTTCCAGGTCAGGAATAGCTAAATCTTCCTCTGATGGTAATGTTAGAGAAGGGCTATGGAGTTCATCTTGGAACACGTTGGGAGGAACTGGCTTACGCTGAGAGCTCAGTCGTGATAACGCGGCAGCGGCCTCATTGAGCCGGCAATCAATATGGTCAACCTGGTAACCCTGAAAATGAAATGCAATGACCGTGACTGCGTGTCTATAAGTTGCCATAAGAGGGTCCTTAGAATCCCAAGTTCTTGATACTTGTTGGGACACAAAATTTCAATCGCCCCGACATCTGTCCCAGCTTATATTCATATCCTTAACCATGCGCAGCCCATGTAGAAGAGCCTCATACTCATTTGCATTGTTAGTACAAGGGACCATGAGTCGCAAAACGTAAAAAAATTTGCCACCTCGTGGGGAAGATAGAATAATTCTAGCCCCCGAGCCTTCCAGTTGCCTGGAGCCGTCAAAGTGAATTGTCCAGTACGTTTTGTCTGGCAGGTCTTCTGGGATTTGCAACTCAGTCCAATCATTAATGAAGTCAACCAGGGCTTGAGACTTGATGGTCGTTCTAGGCACATATTTCACCTGGTGACGTCCAAGCTCGATTGCCCACTTAGCGACCTAGCCAGTAGCCTCCTGGTTTTGTATGATATCTCCAAGGGGGGCTGAACTGATGACAGTAATTGGATGCTCTTGAAAATAATATCTCAACTTGCGGCTGGCCATGAAAACGCCAAACATCAATTTCTGCCAATGTGGGCACCGTTGCTTAGACAAGGTCAGCACTTCACTGACATAATATGCAGGCCGCTGCACTTGACACTCTTTCCCGACCTCCTTTCTCTCCACGACCACTTCTACACTCACGCTTTATTATTGGCAGCGATGTACAGGAGCATAGGCTCTTTATCGACCGGGGCGGCAAGGACGGGCGGCTTGGCCAATTGCTTTTTAAGGGCTTCAAAGGCTTCGTTTGTAGCATCGGTCCAGATGAAATTGTTCATTTTTTCAATATCCGGTACAGTGGAATCGCCTTCTCGCCGAGGCAGCTTATAAAATGGCTTAAAGCCGCTATACGACCCGCCATACGCTGGACTCCATTGATGTTGGTTGGCTTGACGAGGGAGGTCACCGCTTTGATTTTGTCCGGGTTAGCCTCAATACCTTGTTCTGATACCAAAAAACCCAATAATTTTCCTGTAGGGACACCAAAAGCAAATTTGGCCGGGTTAAGTTTCATCCTGTAGACCCAAAGATTGTCGAAAGTATCCTGAAGGTCATCCAGCAGGGTCTCTTTTTTGTGGGCTTTGACCACAATATCATCAACATAAGCATGAACATTGATACGTCCCCACTGTATCTATAATTTTTTATTGTTCCATGCTGATATATTATCATTCTAGGATACTTTTTGGGTCTTTATTTACCATTTTATAATATTTTTGAGCACTAACCTATTGACCCAGTGCCCAGTGCCAGTTGCTGTTTTCTGCATGTTTTTGCCTTTTCAGGTTTATAGTACCAAACGAAGTTCAATTGCCTCGAAACTTTTTGATGATTTTTTCTGGACCAAAAGAAGATCTAGAAGCTTCAGAAGGAGGTCGGGAGACACACGAGGGGCCCACCACACATCAGGGCACACCCTGGGGGGCGCCCTGATATGTGGTGGCCCCCTCGTGGCTCTCCCGACGTTCCTCTTCGGCCTATAAATTCTCTAGTATTGCAAAAACCCTGGAGGCAGTCCCAAAACCCTTTTTCCACAGCCGCAAGTCTCTGTTCCGTCGTGAGGCCATCTAGAGCTCCGTTCTGGCACCCTGCCGGAGGGGGGATCGATCACGGGGGGCCTCTTCATCAACCTTGCTGCCCTCATGATGATGTGTGAGTAGTTCACCACAGACCTACGGGTCCATAGCTACTACCTAGATGGAAATCTCTCTCTCTTATGATCTTCAATACGATGGTCATCGCATCTTCGATTTGATCTATCCGATGTAATCCTATTGTGCTGTGTGTTTGTTGGGATCCGATGAATTGTGGGATTATGTTCAGATTATTCATGAAAAGTATTTGAGATGCCTCTGATATATATTATCTTTTAATTGCATGATCATTATAGCTTCTTAATGCTCTCCTATTTATTGATGTGCTTTGGCCAAGTAGATTGATATTTCATCGGTGGATGGGGTGCGTTGTGGTAGGTTCAACCTGGCGAGTTTCTATATCCCAGTGACAAAGTAGGGGACAAGATGCGCCTTTGTGTTGTTTCTACTAAGTATAAAACGATGGGGTTCATTCATATTGATTGAGTTTACTTTGTCTACATCATGTCATCGTTCTCCAAGAATTACTCTGTTATACTTAATACTCTAGATGCATGCTGGATACAGGTCGATGAGTGGAGTAATAGTAATAGGTGTAGGCAGGAGCCGGTCTATTTGTTTATGGCGGTGATGCCTATATATACATGATCATTGCCATGAACACCGCATAACTATCCACTTTTCTATCAATTGCCCAACAGTAAGCATCCAAGAAGCACAAGCGCTCCTGTATCACAAGTATCAAACATCGCGTCCAATTTGCGGGTGAAGACAACTTTGGACGCAACGTTGATAAGTAGCATTTGTGGTCTTAAGCCCAAAAGGCATGGAGACATAGCAGAAAGCTTCAAAAGGGGTAATGAAGGTCGTCTTTTCTTGGTCCTTGATGGCCATCTTGATCTGGTGATAACCGGAGTAAGCATCCAAGAAGCACAAGCGCTCACAACCGGTGGGAGAATCAATGATCTGGTCAATGTGAGGAAGAGCAAATGGATCCTTAGGACAAGCCTTGGTAAGATTGGTATAATCAACACACATACGCCAAGTGTCGTTTTTCTTTAGGACAAGCACTGGGTTTGCCAACCACTCCAGGTGGAATACTTGAATGATGAACCCGACAGCTAGGAGCCGGGCCACCTCTTCACCAATAGCCTTTCACCTCTCTTCGTTAAACCAATGAAGGTATTGCCTGGCAGGTCACATCTTTGGGTCCACATTGAGGTGGTGCTCAGCGAGTTCTCTCGGTACTCCAGGCATGTCAGAGGGTTTCCATGCAAAGATGTCCCGATTCTCGATGAGCGCACTTTCCTATTTGTGATCCAGGCCAGTTCCAATAGTGAACTGTTGGGATGAGTCGCCCGAGGTGAAGTCAATTTGCTTGGTGTCTTCGGCCGGCTTGAATTTGAGCAGAGGGTCATACTCTGTGGTGGGCTTCTTGAGAGGGGTCATATCCATTGGGTCAATGTTGGCCGTGTAATATTTCAACTCCTCTGCTGCACAAGCCGACTCAGTATAAGCAGCGCCTCCTTCCTCGCATTCTTGAGCAATTTTCCGATTGCCATCAATCATGATGGTCCCTTTAGGTCTAGGCATTTTGACTTTGAGATAAACATAGAGTGTGTGATAAGGGCTCTTGATTTTGACTACCTCAAAGGACAGAGATTCACATCGATAGTTGAACTCGGAACCAAAGGAAACTTCCAGCTTGATGCGACCGATTGGATATGCAGACTTTCCAGGAACAATTCTGTGAAAAACTGTGGAGGAGGGCTACAACTGATTTCCCGACAGATTCATCCGTTTGAACGTGTCATAATACAAAATGTTGATGCTACTTCCTCCATCCATAAGTACCTTTGTAAGCGTATATCCCCCAACTTGAGGTGCAACCACTAGAGCGAGACCACCTGGGTTGTCAACCCGGGAAGGGTGATCATCTCTGCTCCAGGTTACGGGTTGCTCTGACCAGTTGAGGTACACATGAGTGGCTGACTCAACCATATTGACGACTCTCTGCTGAATTTTCCGATCTTGCCTACAAGTACTGGTTGTGAAGCCATGATACTGCCCGCTGTTCAACTGATTGCGGTTGCTCTTAAAACCGGCTTGATTTCCCTGCTGGTGGTGTCCTTGTCTAGAACACTGGTTTCCACCGTTATGTTGATTGGAATTCTGAAATCCAGCCCCCAGCCGCCTGACCCGTGGAAACTGGGACTAGTGAAACCACTGGATGAGCCACCAGAATGACCCAGATTTCCGCCACCTGGGTGGCCCTGGTGTCTGCCACCACCACTTCCATGATGATTCTGATATGCTTGATTACGTAACTCCTGCATGATGTAACAATTTTCCCACGAGTGGGTGGCCGGCTTATCAGGGAAACTATTTTTCGGGCAAGGGGCTTTAAGAACATCCTCATAATTACAGGGTTTGTTCCCATTATAAGCTCTGCCAGAATTGTTAAGTCGTTGGTTCTTGAACCCAATATTGGCGTTGGCAACCAAATCTGACCTGCCCTCAAGATGCTTGCGCTTGCCGCCATTGCTTCGGTTGTTATGACTACCGTTGTGTCCGGAGTTATGTTGCCGATGACCCTTACCACCATCATGCTTCTTGCCTTTACCAGACTTATCATTGTCGGACCCAGGATCCTTTGTCCTGTCCGACTCGGTGTACCGAGTAAAGACATCCATAAGGTCCCCCATGTATTGAACCTTTTGCTTGAGGCGCCCAAGTTTCTAGACAAGAGGTTGGAAGTGGCAGTTCTACTCCAAAATCAAAACGGCTTGGGCAGCGGTTATACTATCAGAAGAGTGAATGATCTCAGCGACCTGGCGAGTCTAGTGATGGGCAGACTCATCCATACGTTGGACACAGTGTTGTAAATCAACTATCGTCATTGGGCGTTTGCAAGTTCCTTGAATGTTTTTGATTAAATGCTCTTTCAACTCTGCCCAAGTTTGGGTGGGAGGTTTTTTAGCCATGTGCGAGCAAGTCCTTCCAACATCACTGTTTAGTACTTGGCACAAACCGAATCACTGACATCCAACATGCACTACTGCAGGATGTTGCTAACGTGACACATCAATTAGAGACCCTTCGACGAAACTGTGTGCGATGCATGAATCGGAAATGGTGTAGTTCAAGCTCCATCGATAGTGGCACTAACTATGTTCGAAGGCGGATCCATCATATATGATTCAGTAAGTAGTTGCGTGTGCAATCTACGACAGACAGTTTGTTCTTATGAACCGTTTGTGATTAGCGAAGATAACAGAAACGGTTACACAATTGCAGATGTGTGCAATAGTGGGCACACAGTTCATCACTAAAAACTGTGTGCGATAATATAGCAGAACACAAACGATTCAGTATAACAAGATGTGTGCGATATAGGGCACACAGTTCACTACCTAAACTGCGTGCGATGATACAGCAGAACACAAATGATTCAGCATAACAAGATGTGAGCGATAGAGGGCAAACAGGTCAGTAATCTAAATTGTGTATAAAGACAAAAAATAACACAGACAGATAATAACACAGACGATTCGTGGTAATAAGCACCTGATTCAGAAAGTGATAGCACAAATTATCGTTCGCACTCCTACATAATCGACTAAAGAACATAATAGCAACATTACATATCAGCAAGGTTTAGAAAACAGCAAAATGGAAACAGCTACTCGTCGTCGTTGTTGCGGGGCTGGCCTGTTGGTTAGCCAATGTAGAAATAGCTTCTGCACTCATGCAACATCCTCTCTATGGAAGTAGGATCCGGTTTCGGGTCGGCGATGACTATATTCTTGAACGCCTCATAGGCCCAGACTTTCCTCTGCTCATAACCCATCACGGTACCTACGGTCTCATGGAAAATCCCGTCCACGGCCAAATGCCTGCGTGCAACCCACTTACGATGGAGATATTCAAAGCGGTCGTAAACAACATAGTCAAGAGCTGCGCGCTGTGCTAGAGCAGTAGGAGACTGCAGTAAGGAGGATGTTGCCCTTATCGAGGCCAAACCCACGCGAGCCAGCAAGGCAACGGCGAACTGGTCGGCGCATAATGCCCTTTCAAAGGCCACAGCCGCATGTTCCGCGTATAGAACCGCGCTTGCCCGCAACCGATCAGATGTAACCTTCATCTCTTCCGCTATTGCCACCAAGGTCTCCAGACCCTCAGCAGCGCGTACCGCCGCCAAGGCCTCCGCACCCTCAGCAGCGCGTACCGCCGCCAAGGCCTCTGGACCCTCAGTAGCACGTACCTGCTTCAACCACGCGCTCCTCCGCAGCGGGGACCTCCGCGCGGATGACATGTCTAATGCTGAGGGTTTTTTGGAGGCGAGGACAGTGGGGAGAAGAGGGACAGATTTGGGGGTTACGAGAGGGGAAAGAGACGGTGGAGAGCAAAGAGTGGTGATATTTATTTATGACCCTATACACGATTGCACACAGTTCCTATATGTGTTCCGTGTGCGATTATGCGTGCACGAAAAAGAACTCAAAAACAGTGAAAATGCTTCCCGCGCAAGCGCACGCGCCAGCCACAGCAGTAAATTATAAAATGATAAAATCCCCAACCCCCTTGGCAGCAGCTAGCTATAAATAACCACAGCGATGGCCGGCGGCGGCGAGTCAATGATCCCCTGGCTAGTTGCCACACACACCATCAAACCCCCAATGGCCGATGACAGGATGGAGTTGGGCGACGGCGGAATCGAGGCTGCGTGCGCGATGGTCGGCTTGAGGATCGACGGCCATGCCGCTACCTCTCCCAACGACAGCCAGAGGAGGCAGGAATCATGACATGAGCAAGCCAAGAAGTTAGCCAGGGTCATCTTGAAAGTAGCTAGCGAGCGCCAGCACGCGATATTGCGGGCTCAGCGCAGAGTGCGCCGGATGGTGCGGGCAGCAGAGCAGGAACCGCGACGCCGCAAGGACCACTACGTCAGTGGCCGCTGCACGAGGCGCATGCTTATGTCCCAGATGGAGGAGGACGCAGCTCCGGACGCCGGGGGAGGACTTGCGGCCGTTGCTGCAGAATTGGCGATGGTCAGGGACTCGTCGGCCGCCGTCGTCGAGGTTGACCCTTCCTCGGTCGATCAAGGTGTAGGTCATTGACTTGGCGACCTCCTGTCCTCCTGAGCCAAGGAACGACACGATATCGATGGACGATGGCAGCTGTACGTGCTGGGTCAGCGTTAGGGGCAGTAGCACTTTTGTGCGCGCGCAGTTCATATTTATTATATTGATGTAAAATTAATAGCGAGCTAATGTTTTGTAAATTACTCCGCCAACTATGCAATGTACCATTTTGAGCATGTAAATGCTCGATTGAATTGCTAATGCCTGATTTGTGCTTGCACTGTGGACACTACGGTTGCGTTCGTCGGTGGCAGACGGCTGTGACAGGCGTCGTCAAGCTCGAAGATTTGGTCGGGCCGAGGTCGAGAACGAGCAAGTATACAACAATGCGAATGAGGAATAACGGGGGAGAGGGTCGGGGACTCGGGGTAGAGGGTCCGCGTAGGAAACGCTTCATAAACATGAACCGTGCGTGATTACTGCCATTAAAGTTTTTGTTGGGACCTTAATTTAGTGCATGTACGAATTAAAATCCCAACTACAGTATACGAGTGTGACGGGAGAAATTTCAATTTTCGTTCGATTGATACATCTCCAACGTATCTATAATTTATGAAGTATTCATGCCATGTTTACAATAATTCTATATGATTTTGGTATGATTTTATTAGAACTAACCCGGACTGACGCTGTTTTCAGCACAGCTACCGTGGTGTTGTTTTTGTGCAGAAATAAAAGTTCTCGGAATGGGCTGAAAATTTACGGAGAATATTTTTGGAAAATATAAAAAATACTGGAGCAAAAAGCTGGGCCAGGAAGTGACCAAGGAGGCCACAAGCCTGGGGGGCGCCCCCCCTAGGGCGCCCCCCTGGCTTGTGGACTCCTCGGGCACCGCCTTGACGTGAGACCGACGACAAAAACTCCTATAAATCAAGAAACCCCCAGAAAGAAACCTAGATCGGGAGTTTCGCCGCCAGAAGCCTCAGTAGCCACGAAAAACCAATCGGGAGCCCATTCCGGCACCCTGCTGGAGGGGGAAACCATCACCGGAGGGCATCTTCATCATCCCGGCGGTCTCCATGACGAGGAGGGAGTAGTTCACCCTCGGGGCTGAGGGTATGTACCAGTAGCTATGTGTTTGATCTCTCTCTCTCTCTCGTGTTCTTGAGATGACATGATCTTGATGTACCGCGAGCTTTATTAATATAGATGAATCATATGGAGTTTTCGCCTCTCTATCTTATTGTGATGAATTGAGTTTTCCCTTTGAAGTTTTCTTATCGGATTGAATCTTTAAGGATTTGAGAACACTTGATGTATGTCTTGCGATGGGATATCTGTGGTGACAATGGGATGTTCTATTGATCCACTTGATGTATGTTTTGGTGATCAACTTGCAGGTTCCGTGACCTTGGGAATCTATGCATAGGGGTTGGCACATGTTTTCGTCTTGACTCTCCGGTAGAAACTTTGGGGCACTCTTTGAAGTTCTTTGTGTTGGATTGAACATGATGAATCTGAAATTATGTGATGCATATCGTATAATCAAGCCCATGGGTACTCGTGGTGACATTGGGGTATCTCGGTGACATTAGGGTTTTGGTTGATGTGTAACTTAAGGTGTTATTTTAGTACGAACTCTAGGGCTGTTCGTGACACTTATAGGGATAGCTCATAAGATTGATCAGAAAAGATAACTTTGAGGTGGTTTCGTACCCTACAATAATTTCTTCGTTTGTTCTCCGCTATTTGTGACTTTGGAGTGAACTCTTTGTCGCACGTGAGGGATTTACATATGATTCAACTATGTTAGTATTGTTGAGAGAACTTGCACTAGTGAAAGTATGAACCCTAGGCCTTGTTTTCAAGCATTGCAATACAGTTTGTGCTCACTTTTGTTACTAGTTACCTTGCTGTTTTTATATTTTCAGATTACAAAAACCTATATCTACCATCCATATTGCACTTGTATCACCATCTCTTCGCCGAACTAGTGCACCTATACAATTTACCATTGTATTGGGTGCGATGGGGACACAAGAGACTCTTTGTTATTTGGCTGCAGGGTTGTTTGAGAGAGACCATCTTCATCCTACGCCTCCCACGGATTGATAAACCTTAGGTCATCCACTTGAGGGTAATTTGCTACTGTCCTACAAAACTCTGCGCTTGGAGGCCCAACACGAGTCTACAAGAAGAAGGTTGCGTAGTAGACATCAAGCTCTTTTCTAGCGCCGTTGCCGAGGAGGTGAGTGCTTGAAGGTATATCTTTAGATCTTGCAATTGAATCTTTTAGTTTCTTGTTTTATCACTAGTTTAGTCTATAAAAGAAAACTACAAAAAATATGGAATTGAGGTTGCCTCATATGCTTCATCTTTTTAATGTCTTTCATGAAAATGATGGAAAGGAAAATTGTGCTCAAGTGTTAGACGAAGAAGTTATTAAAATGTTTGTCACTAAATCTTTGTATGATGAGCATGATTGCAATGTTGTTAGTATGAATTCCTTGAATATCCATGATGCTAATGATATGCAAAGCCACAAGCTTGGGGATGCTATGTTTGAGGAAGATAATATTTTTAGTCCCCCAAGTTTTGATGAGCAAGTTTGTTATGATGTTGGCATGCCTCCTATTTATGATGATTATGATGATGCCATGTATGCTATAAAGAGTGATAGTAACCATGAAACTTGTCATCATGATTTTAATATTGAATGTGGTTATGTCAATCAAGTGTCTCATGATATTTGTTTTGTTGAGTTTGCATCCACTATTATGAATAAGAAGAAAATAGCTTATGTGGAGAGTGACAAATTTTCTATGCTTGTGGATCATGAAGATAATGCTATATGTGATAGTTATGTGGTGAAATTCCTTCATTATGCTACTGAAAACTATTATGAGGGAGGAACTTATGCTTATAGGAATTGCAATAATATCAAGTTTCCTCTCTATGTGTTCAAAGTTTTGAAGTTGCACTTGTTTTGCCTTCCTATGCTAGATGATTCTTGCTCCCATAAATTGTTTGCTCACAAAATCCCTAAGCATAGGAAGTGGGTTAGACTTAAATGTGCTTGTCATGATATTCATGATGCTCTTTTGCATGTTATAATTATTATTCCTATGTGAGCATCATTGAAATCATCATGCCTAGCTAAAAGGAATTAAAGAAAAGCGCTTGTTGGGAGACAACCCAACACTTTTACCTTATGTTTTGGTGTGTTCACATGATTAAGCTACTGCAGTAATCATGTTTTATAGCTTTTGTTTCAATAAGGTGCCAAGTAAAGCCTTTGGGATAGTGTGGATGATAGTTGACTTGATTCTGTGCAAAAACAGAAACTTTTGCTCTCAGTCCAGGAATTATGTAAATTCACTAGAACGTGGTTTTAATCTGAATTTTTTACACATGATTGATATACCAATTGTCTAGATTTTCCTAATTTTTCAGAATGTTTAGAGACAGGGAAGTATGGTTACACTACAGATCTTCACAGACTGTTCTGTTTTTGACAGATTCTGTTTTGCATGCATAGTTTGCTTGTTTTAGTGTTTCCATAGCTTATATTTAGTGGTATAAATTATGGGAATGATAGAATACAGTAGGTATCATGTGGGAACAATTATGAATCTTGTCTTGACAGTACCTAAGTGACTGATCTTTGTTTATTATACTAACCTATCTCACGAAGTTCCGTTAAGTTTTGTGTGATTTAAGTTTTCAAGTTTTGGGTGAGACACCGATATGAGGAGAATAAGGAGTGACAAGAACCTAAGCTTGGGGATGCCCAAGGCACCCCCAAGGTAATATCCAAGGAAGACTCAAGCGCCTAAGCTTGGGGATGCCCCGGAAGGCATCCCCTCTTTCATCTTCAACATTATCGGTATATCTTACTTAGAGCTATATTTTTATTCATCACATAATATGTGCTTTGCTTGGATCGTCATTATATTTTGTTATTTTCTGTTAGGTGTTATTTATAATCTTGTTTTTCAATAAAAAGTTCCAAGAATTGCCTTAGGATGCTTGCATTGCATGTTTTGATGAGTGCTGTGTAAAAACAGAAACTTTGGCTGTAGTGTTTGAATTTTCATATTTTACTAGAACGTGGAAAGTTTCTGAAATTTTTACACCGTGATTTAATATAAATTATTTAGCATGTCCTAAATTTTCATAATTTTTTGAGTTACATAAGTACACTGTTTTCATAAATTGCTACAGACTGTTCTGTTTGGACAGATTGCTGTCACAGTTTTGTTATCTACTTATCCTCTAGTTTCCATAGCCTACATTGGTAGATATAAATTGTGGAAACGATAGTAAACAGTAGATGATGTTTGAAAATAATTATTGTGCAACATGTCTTGGCAGTACATAAAGAGTTGATTTATTATTATGTGTACTAACCTATCTCACGAGTTCTTTTCAAGTTTTGTGTGGAAGATGTTCTTGAGAATAGGTGAAACCATGATATGAGAGGATTGAACGAGATACAAAAGGTCAAGCTTGGGGATTCCCAAGGCACCCCAAGTAAATATTTCAAGAAGTCTCAAGCATCTAAGCTTGGGGATGCTACGCATCCCACCTCTCTTCATCAACAATTATCAGTTAGCCTATGTTGAGCCTAAATTTTTATTCGTTCACATGATGCGTCCTATTCTTGGACTGCTATTTTTCTTTTGTTTGCTGTTTGAATAAAATACTCAGATTTGAAAATATTTATTGAGAGAGAGAGAGTCCTCACATACCTACTTAATTGTTTGACTACTCATTGATCTTCACTTATATCTTTTGAGAGTAGCTTGTCATTTCCTCTCATGCTTCACTTATACCTTTTTGAGGGATGAAATATTTATGCTCATGTGCTTCCTTTAAAATTGTTTGAGCTTGTCAAAAAAAAAGCAATGGCAATATATGAAACTAGTCCCAAAGTGATAGATATCCAAGTGGGATATAATAAAAACTTTCATGAAGATCATGGGACAAATTAAACTTGATTCTTTTTAATAGTTTTGAAACATGATGATAGTAATATGTGAGTCATGTTAGTGAGTAATTATGCTTTAGTAGGAATATTGGTGTTAAGGTTTGTGATTCCCTATGCAAGTACGAAAGTCAATAGTTATGCAATGAAGTTACATCCTACTTGTGGTGCATTATTAGGTGTTAGTTATGTTCAATGCTCACTTATGTGAATTTTCGTTTCTTGGTTTGGTTGCTTCCCAATCTATTTGCTAGCCTCCATTTGTACTAAGTAGAAATACTACTTGTGCATCCAAAATCCTTAAACCAAGTTTTGCCTTATGAGTCCACCATACCTACATATATGCGGTATTTCCATGGCGTTCCAAGCAAATTTGTATGTGCCATCTCTAAATTTTCAAAATAAATTTTCTCTTTTGTGTGCCCGTACCGCTCATGAAACGGTGGGGAGTATCCAATCTTTTTCCATGCTAGGTGTGTTATTCTCACGATATGTGTTGATTCACTATCATTCACGAGAAAGTGGCTGGTATTCGGGATGCCCAGTTCCATGCTCAAAATTCAAATCAAAATATAATGAAAGAAAACTCCCCCAAGATTGTTCTTTGTATGGACGGTACCCGTGGATTCGGCTCACCGTGGAGTGTGATTGATTGGTGGAGGGGAAGAATTTTTTTTACCATTCTGTTTGGGAACCGCCTATAATGTATCTATCATGGAAAGTATTGTGAGCTACTTTGTCGTTTTCGTTGACAGGAAAAGCATGCCACTCAAAATATTTTTCTCTCTCAATTTAAACCTTGAGCTCTGGCACCTCTACAAATCCCTACTTCCCTCTGCGAAGGGCCTATCTATTTACTTTATGCAATTTTTATTTTTGCTTTGAGTCTCCATCTTCTCTTATAAGCACCAACTAGGGGGCACTATGATCGTACTTGAGCATTGGGCACAGCTAATATTTGAGTGTGTTTCATGAATGGATCAATGATTGAGCATGATGGTCTAGGGATAACTTTCTTTAGTGTTGATATTTTGAAAGACATGGTTGCTTGTTGACATGCTTGAGTATTGAAGTAATTATGTTAAAACTAGACTATTGCTTTGAATCATTTACAAGTCCAAATGTCCATGCTATACAAAGAAGAATAGAATATGATGAACATGTTAGGTAGCATTCACACTTCATAAATTATTTCTTTTATCATTTAGCTACTCGAGGACGAGTAGGAATTAAGCTTGGGGATGCTGATACGTCTCCAACGTATCTATAATTTATGAAGTATTCATGCCATGTTTACAATAATTCTATATGATTTTGGTATGATTTTATTAGAACTAACCCGGACTGACGCTGTTTTCAGCAGAGCTACCGTGGTGTTGTTTTTGTGTAGAAATAAAAGTTCTCGAAATGGGTTGAAAATTTACAGAGAATATTTTTGGAAATATAAAAAAATACTGGAGCAAAAAGCTGGGCCAGGAAGTGACCGAGGAGGCCACAAGCCTGGGGGGCGCGCCCCACTCGGGCGCGCCCCCTGGCTTGTGGACTCCTCGGGAACCGCCTTGACGTGAGACCGACGCCAAAAACTCCTATAAATCGAGAAACCCCCAGAAAGAAACCTAGATCGAGAGTTCCGCCGCCAGAAGCCTCTGTAGCCACGAAAAACCAATCGTGAGCCCGTTCCGGCACCCTGTCGGAGGGGGAAACCATCACCGGAGGCCATCTTCATCATCCCGGCGGTCTACATGACGAGGAGGGAGTAGTTCACCCTCGGGGCTGAGGGTATGTACCAGTAGCTATATGTTTGATCTCTCTCTCTCGTGTTCTTGAGATGACATGATCTTGATGTACCGCGAGCTTTATTAATATAGATGAATCATATGGAGTTTTCCCCTCTCTATCTTCTTGTGATGAATTGAGTTTTCCCTTTGAAGTTTTCTTATCGGATTGAATCTTTAAGGATTTGAGAACACTTGATGTATGTCTTGCGATGGGATATCCATGGTGACAATGGGATGTTCTATTGATCCACTTGATGTATGTTTTGGTGATCAACTCGCGGGTTCCGTGACCTTGGGAATCTATGCATAGGGGTTGGCACACGTTTTCGTCTTGACTCTCTGGTAGAAACTTTGGGGCACTCTTTGAAGTTCTTTGTGTTGGATTGAACATGATGAATCTGAAATTATGTGATGCATATCGTATAATCAAGCCCATGGGTACTCGTGGTGACATTGGGGTATCTAGGTGACATTAGGGTTTTGGTTGATGTGTATCTTAAGGTGTTATTTTAGTACGAACTCTAGGGCTGTTCGTAACACTTATAGGGATAGCTCATAAGATTGATCAGAAAAGATAACTTTGAGGTGGTTTCGTACCCTACAATATTTTCTTCGTTTGTTCTCCGCTATTTGTGACTTTGGAGTGAACTCTTTGTCGCACGTGAGGGATTTACATATGATTCCACTATGTTAGTATTGTTGAGAGAACTTGCACTAGTGAAAGTATGAACCCTTGGCCTTGTTTTCAAGCATTGCAATACCGTTTGTGCTCACTTTTGTTACTAGTTACCTTGCTGTTTTTATATTTTCAGATTACAAAAACCTATATCTACCATCCATATTGCACTTGTCTCGCCATCTCTTCGCCGAACTAGTTCACCTATACAATTTACCATTGTATTGGGTGTGTTGGGGACACAAGAGACTTTTTGTTATTTGGTTGCAGGGTTGTTTGAGAGAGACCATCTTCATCCTATGCCTCCCACGGATTGATAAACCTTAGGTCATCCACTTGAGGGAAATTTGCTACTGTCCTACAAAACTCTGCGCTTGGAGGCCCAACACGAGTCTACAGGAAGAAGGTTGCGTAGTAGACATCATCGATCGTGGTGCATCCTACGGTGCGCATGTGCGATCCGTGTGGCTGGTGTTCTGGCCAATCAGAACATACCGCAGAATGGGGTGAACGTACACGGCATTCGCAAAGTAACTGTTTGCCCAAACAAATCACAAAGTTTCAAGGGAAACCCATATTTCCATGGTCGTTTCTCCATTATAATTTTTCTACTATCAACATACCCACTAGAATGCAACGTGTCCAAAATTCACATTCTTTCAGGTTCGTTTACCATACTGAGTCTTTTTTGTGTACTTTTCTAGGCATTTACTGCTTATAATTCAAGTTCGAACATTTTATTCATGAAAAGGTGCTCAAAACATGTTATCTCGTGTGGTGCCCAGGCATGACCTTAATATTATTCTGTAAAAAATTGAGGATGTATGGACAATGTCGTGATAGACACTCTTCAGAAACCAGACCATCACATATGGAGTTTCATGGTTCGGGGAGCGAAAATCGCCATGTTTTCAAGGGGAACCCGTATTTCCTTGGTCCTTTCAACTTGATTTATTTTCTATGATCAACATACCCACTAGAATGCACCATGTCCAAATTTCACAATTTTCAGGCTCATTTATCATATCTGGTCCCTTTTGTGTACTTTCTAGGTCCTTTGTGCTTATAATTCAGGTTAAAACGTTCTATACATGAAAAGGCGTTCAAAAAGGACTCGAAAATTTGTAATTGTGTCATTGAATAAGTTTTCATGTATTTTATAGGAAACTAATACAATTTTAGAGGATGTGTGTGGGAAGAGGAAACCAGAGATGTGTCGTTTATTTGTTTTGTAACTATAGAAAAAATGGAAAACATGCCTGAAGAACATGTTATCTCGTGTGGTGCCCGGGCATGACCTCAATATGATCTGGTAAAAATTTTAGGACGTATGGATAATGTAGTGATAGACACTCTTCGTAAACCGGACCATCACCTTTGGAGTTTCATGGTTCGGGAGCGAAAATCTGTAAGTGCATCTAGTGCCCCTTAGTGATTTTGGTGTATTGAAGACTTATAGGTTAAGAGACTGATGCGTTTGTAAGTGTACACAGGCTCTATAAGTCGCTGAGGAGTTTGATACATTCGGAGATTATCGACCCCTAAAAATGTATGTCTTCAACTGAAGACTTTGGTGAAGACTTTGCTGAAGACTTTGGTATTCCCTGAAGACTTTGAAAAAGAAGAAGTTGGTGTGACCTTGAAGATATGAACGAGGACTATGAAGCGTGAAGACTTTTGTTTTCGTAGTTTCATTTCCTTTCTTTGAGTCATAGGAAACACCGTACTATTAAAGGGGGCTGAGGTAATACTAAGGAAAATTTCCAACTGATGCTCAACTCAAAAGCCTCAACCTATCCAATCCTTCAAGTGAAGCCTTTGGAAATCTCTTGCAGTTCAGTCAAGTTCTTCAGTGACAGAGACGATGATCTTCTGGTCTCTGAGGAAATTGGTCTGACTGAGGAGTTAGGATTTCGCCAGTGCGAATTGCCTACAAGTGAGGAATATGATAAGCCTGAGGACTTTCATAGTTCGAAATTCCGACCGTTGCTGTGCTAAGTGCCAGCTGTCCCCAATCATCCTATCCACATAACGGTCATATCATTGGGGGCATTTATGTCTTATCATGTCGGGTTGCACCATGGCTATAAATAGCCGCCCCCCACAACCACTAGCTGGTTGGCTGCTCCGAGTGAGAACTGACACTTGTCATTTGAGAGCATCCCATTCCTCGAGGACTTTGGGAGAAAATCATCAGTGAGGAAAAACCCCAAAACCAAACCACCAACCTCAAAGTGATTGAGCATCACTGAAGAAATTGTTCCTATGTGGAACCGACGCTTGTTACCTTTGAAGACTGTGTATCTTCCAGACGGTTAGGCGTCATGGTCTAGTGCATCCTGCAGTCAATTGGGGATAACGAAGTGACCTTGGTCTAGAGCATCCAGCAGTCAATTGTGGATCGCCGGGTGACCAGTTTGTGAGGGTTTTGGAAGTCTATCCTGAAGACTTACCACGAGTGTTGGGCGAGGACAGTGTGACCTTAGCTCAAGGAGAATACGGTAAGGACTGTGTTCCCTGGGACTGTGTGTCCTGGGACTGTGTGTCCTCTGGTTTAAATACCAGGCCGCTCCAAACTAGACGTACGACTGTCACAGCAGTTGGAATTGGGTCATCAAACCATTGTCTTCATTGAGCTACCTGGTTCCATTTCCTCAACCCTTTCATTTCCTCGTATACTTGTTGATGAAATTGATCGTCACTGTTTGAAGAATTTGACTGAAGACTTTCTCAATTTCCTCACCTCAAATTCTTCAAGCTACCTTGTTTCTCACCTGCTTATCCTGTATCACGCTACCTATAATCTGTGCATGCTTTATTTCATCATGATGACTATGCGATCGCTATGCTTCGTATGCACTTGAGTACTTATTCCGCTGCTAGTTATTCATCACATTTCAAATTCCTCAAGTTGAAATTCCTCAATGATGAATTTGTAAAAATCGCCTATTCACCCCCCCTCTAGTCGATATAACGCACTTTCAATTGGTATCAGAGCAAGGTACTCCCTTGTTCTGTGTGATTTTGGTTTAACCACCTGGAGTTCTAGTTATGTCGACTACAGGTATGATCAATGTTTCCGCAAGATGTCCTACCTTCGATGGGTCGGACTACCCCTACTGGAAGAACAAGATGCGCATGCATCTTGAGGCTATTGACAACGATCTCTGGTACGTTGTGGAAAATGGTGTTCCCTCCGTCACTCCCACGATCAACGCTGCTGATGTGAAGAGATTCAAGCAACTTGATTCACAAGCGAAGAATATCATCAGTGGCCATCTGAGCAAAGGTCAGTATGGCAGAGTGAGTGCTTTGGAGTCTGCTAAGCTTATCTAGGATAGGCTGTCCAAAGTCAACGAAGGTGTTTCCACTCAACGTGACTCCCGTGTTGATGTCCTTCGCAATCTCTTCAACCGCTTCAAAAGACTCGACAATGAAAATGTTCAGCAAACTTTTGATCACCTCACTGATATCTCCAACGAGCTTCAAACACTGGGTGCCACGGATATCACTGACCACGAAGTGGTGAAGAAACTGCTAAGATCTCTTGATTCCTCATTCGATACACTGGTTTGATGATTCAAGAACGTGGAGACTACAAGTCACTTGATCCTGCTGATATACTTGAGAGACTCAATACTCATGAATTCCAACAAGCTGAGAAGAGAGACCTCTACGGACCAAGCTATGGAAGATCTCGTGCTCTGAAGGCAAACATCAATTTCCTCATCTGAAGACGAAGATTCTGATAGTAGCCTTGGTGATCCTGTAGAACTGAGTCAGGACCTGGCAATGCTCGTGAGGAAATTCGAGAAGTTCTCAAGGAGAGGCCGATTTGGAAAGTCATCAAAAAGTGGTCTAAGGAAATCAGATTCCTCAAGCGACTACAAGAAGAGAACTTGTCACAAATGCAAGAAATCTGGTCACTTTATCTCTGACTGTCCTCTCTGGGAAAAAGAATCAAAGAAGAAGAAATACAAGGACTACAGTTCTGATGACTCGAACAAAAAGAAGAAATCTTCAAAGTCCTCAACTTCAAAGTCCTCATCGCACAAGAAGAATGGTTCTAGAAAGGCTCGGGCTTTCATTGGCAAGGAAATGGATTCTGAAGAAGAATCTAAAGAATATGAAGAAGAGGAAGAATCTGAGGTGGAGTTAGAATCAGGTGTTGCTAGCCTTGCTCTCACTACCGCTTTCGTCAGCAAGTCCATCTTCAATGATGAAGAAAATGACTACTCCAACGACTCTGACGTCAGCAATGATGATTACGCTCCCACCTATTGCTTCATGGCAAAAGGTTCAAAGGTACACAAGCATCACTCTTCTTCTGAATCAAGTGAAGGTGAATCTAATGAATATGTGAAACCTAGCTATGCCAAACTTGCTAAAATTTCCACTAAGCAATAAAGTGCACTTGAAAAGCTTCAGAAATTGCTAGACAAAAGCGATGATCTGTTGAATGAGGAAGTGGATCGGACTCAAACTCTGTCTGATGATCTAAAAAGTCTTCAGACAAAGTATGATAACCTTCAGAGTCATCATAATGCTCTCTTAGTTGACCATGAGAAGCTTTCTTATGAATTTCTTCAAAGAAAGCAAGATCTTGAGAAACTAAGAGTGTCTCATGAGGATCTCCAAAGGGAAAACGATTCCTTACTGGCTCAACAGATCAGTACCGCTCAGGAAGAATTTGTTCCACCATGTATGAAATGCATCGAACGTGAAACTGCTAATTCTTCACCTGAATGTTCAAATGCTTCTATTGCTGCAAATTCTTCAACTATCCCCGTGGTCACAAATTCCTCATCTGAGGATACCACAAGTATCACTGACGAAAATGCAGGGTTGAAGGAATTGTATGTGACAGGCATGTACAAAAGTCTCAAAGGGCATCAAACCCTTTGCGATGTGCTCAAAAAGCAGATTCTGAACAGGAACTCTAGGAAAGAGGGTATTGCATTTGAGAGGAAACTCAATGCTGATGGATCCTACTGGACACCTGAGCAGTACCCCAAAACCTCATGGGTTGCTGCAAAAGGACCTCCTATGGATCCATCCACTTTATCTGGCTTTACTTGTGAAACTTCATATTCCTCTGATGAGTCACTTGACTCCAACTACAAATTCTTCAAAAATCAGAAAGGTGAAGTATTTGCCAGATTTGTTGGAACTAACTGCAGGAACGGTTCACCTATGAGGAAAATCTGGGTTCCTAAGAGCTGCTTGGAAAATCTTCAAGTGAATGTCCTCACGACACCACCCATGAAGAAAAGGAACCCAGATCAAATTCCTCATATGGACCAAAGTGTTCACTTGGACCAAATTCCTCAAATGGTCAAAAGTATCATTCTCGTGCTAATGCATCTGTTTCGCAGGGAAAATCTAAGAGTTCTGAATATGTGCATTATTCTTCAAATCATTATGTTCATAAGTACTCGAAGAATTTCTCTGCTTATTCATATGAGTACTCTAACCCTAGTCCTGTGAAATGAAGGGCACTAGCTTCAATGCCTCCCTTCTCATATGGAGCTCGCAGAATGATGAACTCTTTGCCACCCCTCCAGATGTGGGTGGTGAAGAAATTGAACTAACTTCTTATGCAGGGTCAGGTCTCCAGACGAACTTGAACGTTTGATGAATTTGCTGGAGACCTGAGGAAATGCTTGAAAGGACGCAAGCTAATCATGCAGAAATGAATTCCTCATTTCTCACGTCCTCACACTGCTTTACTTACTATGTTGTGTGATGAAATTCTGCCTGATGAATTTGATGTCATATTCTTCACTCTGAAGCATATGAGTTCGTAAGTTGTACTAATTCATCTGCAGGATGAAACTCCAAAAACTACTGAGTGGGTCCTTGATAGTGGATGCACCAACCACATGACTGGTGACAAGAGTCTACTGATGAAAATGCCACTTGCCCCATCTCATCTGAAGCATATCACCTACGCTGACAAAGGAAAAAGCAAGGTATTGGGTCTAGGTAAGGTTGCAATCTCCAAGGACCGACACATGGACAAGGTGATGCTTGTCGAATCCCTCGGGTTCAACCTCATGTCTGTCTCAATGCTTTGTGATCTTGATATGGTTGTCATCTTTGGAAAATATCGTTGTGTTGTCATCATGGAATCTGACCATTCCAAAGTCTTCGAAGGCTTTAGGAGAGGAGACTTGTATATTGTTGATTTCTCTACAGGTCCTCAGCCTGCCACGTGCCTACTTGCAAAGTCCTCAGAAGGCTGGCTGTGGCATCGACGACTTGGACATGCTGGTATGAGGAACTTGCACACGCTCGTGAAGAAAAAGCACGTCATTGGCATCGAAGGTGTCAAATTCCTCAAGGATCACCTCTGTGGTGCTTGTGAGTCTGGGAAGATGACCAGATCCAAGCATCCCTCGAAAACAATCATGACCACGACTCGACCTTTTGAATTGCTTCACATGGACCTCTTTGGCCCCACTCATTATTCCACACTAACAAATGCTTCAAGTTTGTATGGCTTTGTCATTGTTGATGATTACTCTCGTTACACTTGGGTGCATATTATTCTGTACATGTCTGAAGTGCAGGATGTCTTCAGATGATTTGCTTCAAGGGCCTCAACAAACTTCGGCATCAAGATCAAGCATATCAGGAGTGATAATGGGACTGAGTTCAAGAACATTAATCTTGATGAATATCTTGATGAACTTGGTATTACTCATGAGCTATCTGCCCCATATACTCCTCAACAGAACGGCGTCGTGGAGCGCAAGAACAAGACTCTTGTTGAGATGGCCCGCACCATGCTTGATGAATACAAGACTCCTCATCGCTTCTGGCCTGAGGCAATTGATACAGCATGCCACATCATCAATAGGGTATATCTTCACAAATTCTACAAGAAGACATCATATGAACTCATGACTGGCAAGAAACCCAATGTAAGTTATCTCAAAGTCTTCGGTGCAAAATGCTGGATAAGAGATCCTCACCACAGTTCTAAATTTGCACCGAAAGCACATGAAGGTTTTATGCTTGGTTACAGAAAGGACTCGCACACCTACAGAGTCTTCAACACCTACCAACACAAGGTTGTTGAAACTGTAGATGTGCGGTTCGATGAAACTAACGGCTCGCAAAGAGAGCACCTGCCTTCTGTGCTAGATGAAAATTCTCCTGAGGAATCCATTAAGTTGAAAGCTACTGAGGATGTCGTACCCACTGAAGAAAATCCCCAACCTACTGAGGAAGTCATTCCAACCAATGAACACATTCATGCTGATACACCTGAAGAAAATGGTGTTGAAGAAAATCCTCAGCCACGTTAACCTGCTCATCCGAGAATTGCAAATGAAGTGCAGATTGACAAAATCATCGACAACATCAATGCACCAGGTCCTCTCACTCGCTCAAGAGCTTCACATTTGACTAACTTTTGTGGGCATTTTGCTTTTGTCTCTATCATAGAGCCCACCAAAGTTGATGAAGCTTTCAAGGAGCCTGAGTGGATTCAAGCTATGCAAGAGGAATTGCATCAATTCAAGCTCAACAACGTGTGGGAACTTGTCAAGCGGCCAGATCCTCGCAAGCATAACATCATAAGTACCAAGTGGATCTACCGCAACAAGCAAGATGAAAATGGCCTTGTGGTAAGGAATAAGGCTCGTCTTGCAGCTCAAGGCTACACACAGGTTGAAGGAATTGACTTTGATGAAACTTTTGCACCTGTTGCTAGGCTTGAAGCTATTCGCATATTGCTTGCTTATGCTAACCATCATGATATCATTTTATAGCAAATGGATGTGAAAAGTGCATTCGTCAATGGTAAGCTTGAGGAAGAAGTATATGTTGCTCAACCCCTAGGTTTTGAAGACCCTAAGCATCTTGACAAAGTGTTCAGACTCGACAAGGCCCTCTATGGCCTCAAGCAGGCCCCTCGGGCGTGGTATGACATTCTGAAGGAATTCCTCATGAAGAAAGGCTTCAAACCCGGTTCACTCGACCCAACTCTTTTCACTAAATCCTATGACAATGAACTATTCATATGCCAAATATATGTAGACGATATTATCTTTGGCTGTACTGACAAACGTTACAGTGATGAATTTGCCTATATGATGAGTGAAGAATATCAGATGTCTATGATGGGAGAGTTGAAATTCTTCTTAGGTCATCAAATTCGTCAGCAAGACAATGGCATCTTCATCTCACAAGAGAAATACCTCAAGGATGTTCTGAGGAAATTCAACATGCACGAATGCAAAGGCATCAAAACTCCAATGCCTTCAAAAGGCCACCTCTGCACTGACGAAAATGGTAAAGATTTCGATCAGAAGGTATACCGCTCCATGATTGGCTCTTTATTGTATCTATGTGCATCTAGGACTGATATTATGCTGAGTGTTTGCATGTGTGCCCGATTCCAAGCAACACCGAAGGAATCACACAATAAGGCTGTGAAACATATTCTTCGATACTTAGCTCACACACCAACGCTTGGATTATGGTATCCCAAGGGCTCAAATCTTCACCTCGTCGGATACTCAGATGTTGACTATGCTGGAGATCGTGTGAATCGCAAGTCAACCTCAGGCACATGTCATTTCCTCGGACGATCCTTAGTCTGTTGGTCCTCAAAGAAGCAGAACTGCGTGTCACTTTCTACTGCTGAAGCTGAGTACATTGCTGCTGGTTCATGCTGCGCTCAGTTGTTGTGGATGAAGCAAACCCTCAAGGACTATGGCATCAAGGTGAAGAATGTGCTTCTCTACTGCGACAATGAGAGCGCTATCAAGATTGCTTACAACCCAGTTCAGCACTCCAAGACCAAGCACATCCAGATTCATCATCATTTTCTTCGAGATCATGTACTCAAGGGCGACATCTCCATCGACCACATCCCCATTGAAGAAGAACTGGCCGATATCTTCACTAAGCCCTTGGATGAAAAGAGATTTTGCAAGTTGCGGTGTGAGCTAAATATCTTAGAATCTTCGAATGTTCTTTGAAAAGACACACATCCTAACACTCATGCAAAATTGATGACTTTGATGTGCAACACACGAAGTAACGTTTTTCTTCAATCAATGAAGAATAACTCTCTAAGTGTGAAGAAATTAACGAAGAATTTGATTCTCAGAACCCTACGACAATTGTATGCGGTGTCTGAAATCATCATTCTTATACGGTGGGTCACGCCACCAACAATAGTTGAAATTCTTCAGAGTTGAATTTTTCATCATTTTGCAATGTCTTCAAATTTTCAAATTCCTCAAGTTTGCAAATTCCTCAACTTTTCAAATTCTTCAAACAGTGAAACTGATGTTCTTCATTGACTATATATATATATATATATATATATATATATATATATATATATATATATATTTGAGTTTTCAATGTCCTCAACAACATTCACTTATTGCTAATTCTTCAAGTTGATTTTCATCTAAGTGAATGTGATCGGACCCGTTCCCCCTCTATGCTAAACTCAACCCAGTCTGTTCACAAATTCTTCATATGCATTCTACTTTGAAACTCGTTCAAAGTCTTCACTGTATCCTTGACAGCTGAAGAATTTGCGAACGGAAACTTTAAAATTTTCACTATCAAATTTTTCGGCGCTTCCCGCTCAAACAGTTCCAATTCCCACGATTGGATAAGCCACGATTCCCCACTATCTCCACTAATCAGAACGTGGGTGACACATGTCGCATGGAGAGCAAGGGTCAGGGGCAATCTGGTCCAAAATCTTCGGGCCGATTCATTTTTACTGCCACTATATATACCCCCTTCCCTTCACTATGCTCGAGTTACTCCTCACTCCCATCTCTCCCAAGCTCAAACCTAGCGCCGCCACTAAAATCATCGCCGCCGGAGAGGAAGAGCTTCACTGCCTTGACCTCGCCATCACCGTACTCGCATCGGCCGTGGAAGTCTTCACCCCGCCGCCGCTGTAGCTGTCTCCCTCTGCCAAGCTAGGGCGTGGGAGATCTGGACTGACGAACTTCCCCGATTTCATCTCTTTGTTCGTCGTGTTCTTCATAAGGGTAAATAAAATCTAATTTTACTGCCCTTGTTTATTCTTCAAGTCTTCCACAAAATCCTCAAAAGTGTTTATTCTTCAAGAATCATCTTCTTAAGCACCTTACATGTTTCAATCCCTTGATGTTTTTCTCTAAGTTATGATTTTCTTCAAGATTCCTCAATTGTGTGGATCCACATATTCGCACAACTCTGGAACCTAAGACAAAGAACACTTAGTGAAATTCTTCAAGACATCTATGGTCAAAATCCTCAACTTGATGTATTTTGAAAAATTTCTGAGAAGGCATATGACCTCTTCAAATTCCTCGCACCTATACTCTGTTCACAGGTACAAAATGTCTGCTGATGAATCACTAGGTTCTCATCAACTTAACTCATTTGCAGCGTTTCTTGAGGAAAAACTATATACATCATCAGAATCATCAAGAGTTCAAAGTCATCAAGTGAAGAAAATGGCAGATGGTAAAAGACCTCAGAAGGGTGGAAAGAAGGCTGAACAGAAAACTGCTTTTGAGATACCTGAGGCTTTGTATGCTGGTTACTGTACTCCAGATGAGGCCATTCATGGCAAAGAAACAAAAGAGTAGAGGAAAATCAGAATTCAGAGGATTGAACGGAGGTGGGCAAAGGAATGGAGAGACTATTGCTATGTCACTCCCAAGTACATGAAGAAATTCGCCCTCAAACCTCCTTGCAAAAGGGCTCCTCCTGCTGATGATCAAGAAGTCGATCCCACTAGCATTGCTCGTGGTGAAGACTTTCCAACTGAATGGGCAAAGCATCAACTAAAACTTCAGAGAACTGCCAAAGCTGCTGTGAAGAAATTCAATGAAGATTCTGCTGCTGCCTCTACCGGAGCCTCTGATAGTGCTCCGAAGAAATCGATGGTGAAGAAGTCTGCAGTGAAGTCAAAAACCTCAACTTCAAAGTCCTCACTGCAAAATCCTCACGCAAGTTCTTCAAAGGCCTCTACAATGCCTTCAGTAGCTGCACAATCATCAGCTGCTGCCTCAAAGTCCTCAACACCTGTACATCTTGCAACATGTCAAAGGACTACTGGCTTCTCAATTGCTTCAGGGGTCTCTGCAAGTTCATCAGCCCAAGCACAGTCTTCAACAAGCCCTACTTTGATGAAGATAAAGAGAACTGCTGGACGAGGTCAGAGACCAAGTCCTCACAATAGCAAAGCTACTGTGAATGTACCCTCAGTATCTGAGGATGATGATGAGGCTACTAATGAAGAATTGGAAGAAATCATCAGAAACAGTCAGCAGAGAGCTGCAATAGCCAAGGGCAGCTCTGTTCCTCTCATGCTGGATCCTAAGATGATCCTCAACTTCATCGACATATGGCATGAGGATCCCAGCACTCCACTTTCCTCACTGAACCTACCTCTTGGTGTGGACCATGTCCTCACACACTTCATAGCTGAGGAAAAATGGAAGAGAGATCAAGCTCAGAGAGCTAAGAGAAGCAAGGCCAGAAAAGAAAAGTTTCTGAGGAACAATGTGATGAATTTGACTCCCAATCAAGTCGTCACAGTTTAGTCTGAGATTCGCTGCCTTACTGAAGAACAAGCAAAATATGATGCTGAATGGAAGGGCACCAAAGTAAGATTCGTCAGGGCAGCCCAAGCTGCAGTTAAAGATCACAACTCAAGGGTTGCAACTCAATTGCAACAGCAAATTCCTCAGGCTGAAGAATCAGCTCAGCCTGCTGAAGAAACTGCACGCACAGCTGAAGAAATTCTGGCTGCTGACGAACCTGTCGGGGCAACCTCCACTGTTGCGCCTGAAGAAACTGCCAGGCCAGCTGAAACTTTTGCTGCGCCTGATGAAATTGAGACCACTAGGTCGACTGCATCAGTCGTGCCTAAAGAAACTGCTCCCCCTTCACCCTTTGCTAAAACTGCAAAATCCTCAAGGGTGAAGAACATCCACCTTCCTTCTGCATCAGAAGTGAAGAAAACTAAGGCTGCGGAGAAGAGAGCTGCTAAGAAAAGAAAAGCATCAACTTCAGATTCCTCGGTTGTGAAGAAGTTGAAGACTATGCCAAATTCTTCAACTAAGCCCATTGATGCAACTCCAATCTCCTCCGTACCTGCCTATGAGATAATTCCATTTGGTGTTGACTATGTCACTCCAAATGATGAAGATGAAGATGAAGAAGATCATTTTGCTGCTTCCTCAGAGCAGATTGATGAAGAAATTGAGGTGGAAGCAAATGTCTCAATCCCACTGGTATCATCGCCCCAGCCTCAGTTAACTGCTGAAGAGGCCGGCGTTGAAGAAATGGATGAGGATGCGGACATTGGAAACACAGCTCCTCTTATCAATCATGAATATTGGGAAGCTGCTCACCCAAATTCACCAGTGACCACTCCCCTCACTCAAATTCCTCAGTCTGCAGCCCAGACTGAAGAAATTCATCCAGGATCTGATGACTTGGCCACACCTGTCCCTGAAGATATTCCAACTGCATCAGCTGAAGAAATTGCTGCTCAAACTGCAAATGAGGAAACTGCTATTCAAATTCCTCAATCTGAAGAAGTTCCTCCTGTGCCTAAGAAAATTGTGGGCCGCTTCAAGCCAAATCTTCAGCCGAAGCCCAAGATGCCCTTCAAAAGCTCAAAGCGCCCCAAATTCATCAAGACCAATTTCTTCAACGAGCACATCTTATTCAATGGGCCAAATCCTTATGACTCTGCAAGGGCCGGTCGCACCAGATTCTGGACACCCACACAGATGAACTATTATGCATCAGTGCTATTTGACAAGGAGAAAGTCTTCGAGCATCGGCAAATTCCTCATGCGGACATGGAAACTATCCCATGCTTCACACCGGTGCTCGCAGTCCTTCACGATGCAGGAATTCTTCCATTCTGTGTGGACATATGTGATTGGAATGAAGAGCTAATTCTTCAATTCTATGCCACCTTGCACATCACAGGTGATGCCGCTGATGTTAATTCTTGGGTCTTGTACTGGATGACTGGATCCACTCACTACACTGCTCCAGCCTCTGAACTACTTCGGTTAGTCCCAATACCAATTCCCTCAGAAGGAGCAAGATGCCTGTTTGAAGAACCTGCTCTGCCCAATCACATGATGCCAGTGTTGATGAAGCCATTGGCTCCTGGACAACCTCAAATGACTTCTTTCCTTGTGAAGGATTTGCTCTATGTGCCCAGGACAGTCTATCGCATTCTGACCAAAACCCTCCATCCTCAGAAGGGCCACAACTCTGAAGAAGAAGAAGTGGATGGAATCATGAAGAACATGCTATTCAACATCATTCATGGGATTCCCATAAATTACCATGATTTCTTCATGAGGACTTTGGCCAATGCTGCTTCAGCCCCATTTGAATTGAAGCCTTACGCTCCTTGGATCATGAAATTCATCAGATCAAGGTCTTCACTTCCATTCAAGGTTGACTTTCAGAATCACTTTAGCTTTCTGCCACCAATCGAAGTCCTCAAGAGCTCATTTTCCTCAGTTGAGGGTAAAGGCAAAGCTGACATTGATGAAGGTACTCGTCCATTGGATGGACAGTTTCGCAAAGCTGTATCTTATTCCACCAATGATGACACTGCTACGAAAGATTCTGCTGCAAAAGCCTTAGAGCAAAATCCTCAAGAAACTGCCCCTCGTGTGATGACTGATCGAGAGCTTCTTCTAAGTCTTCATCAGAAGATTGATCGCAATCACAAGTGGGTAAAGCGTCAGTTTGGTTCGCTTCTTCGAGACATGACTGTCACACACAACTCTGTGAGGAAGAACCACTATTATCTTCATGGAGTCTTCGACCGCACATGGGCCATCCTGTCTCACCTCAAGACTACTGAAGAACTCAAGGAGATGGAATTTCAGCAGGACTTTGATTGGTCCATCCCTCCAAGGAAGAAATGGAAGAAAGTTCAAGTTCCTCAGCTGGTTACAAGCTCATTTTCTTCATCACGTCAGGCAGATGAAGCTGAGGATACTGACGACACTGCTGCAGGCCCTGCTCCACCAACCGACCCCGACAACGCTGGCGCTCCTCCACCACCTTCAAGATGAAAATCTTCAGGGGCGTTAGTCCTCATTTTTCGTCCCTTTTGGTCTTCGATGACAAAGGGGGAGAAAATTTGAGTTAGTCTTCAAGCGGGTCTATATATATGGGCTGTTTTTTTGTTTAAGTTACAACTCTCGCTCTTCTGAAGCTTTTGTTGGTTGAGTTGTAAACTTAAGTCCGATGGTGGTCTGACGTTTTGAACTGCTTTTCGCATGCTGAATTTCCTCAGACCCCATTTTCCATCATGCATTTCAATGTCCTCATTATATATATTAAATGCGTGTATGGATTACAAGATATAGGGGAAGTTCTCCATGTTTTTAACCTGCTATGTGCATTTGCAGTCCAAAGCAAATTCCTCAAATATGCACATCTTCAGGGGGAGTTCTTCTATATCTTGCAATCAAATTCCTCAAACTCAGTACTTACACTTCATATTATTATCCCCGTTGAAAACTTAACCTATTTGTCATCAATCACCAAAAAGGGGGAGATTGTAAGTGCATCTAGTGCCCCTTAGTGATTTTGGTGTATTGAAGACTTATAGGTTAAGAGACTAATGCGTTTGTAAGTGTACACAGGCTCTATAAGACACTAAGGAGTTTGATACATTCGGAGATTATCGACCCCTAAAAATGTATGTCTTCAACTGAAGACTTTGGTGAAGACTTTGGTATTCCCTGAAGACTTTGAAAAAGAAGAAGTTGGTGTGACCTTGAAGATATGAACGAGGACTATGAAGCGTGAAGACTTTTGTTTTCGTAGTTTCATTTCCTTTCTTTGAGTCATAGGAAACACCGTACTGTTAAAGGGGGCCGAGGTAATACTAAGGAAAATTTCCAACTGATGCTCAACTCAAAAGCCTCAACCTATCCAATCCTTCGAGTGAAGCCTTTGGAAATCTCTTGCAGTTCAGTCAAGTTCTTCAGTGACAGAGACGATGATCTTCTGGTCTCTGAGGAAATTGGTCTGACTGAGGAGTTAGGATTTCACCAGTGCGAATTGCCTACAAGTGAGGAATATGACAAGCCTGAGGACTTTCATAGTTCGAAATTCCGACCGTTGCTGTTCTAAGTGCCAGCTGTCCCCAATCATCCTATCCACATAGGGGTCATATCATTGGGGGCATTTATGTCTTGTCATGTCGGGTTGCACCCTGGCTATAAATAGCCGCCCCCACTACCACTAGCTGGTTGGCTGCTCCGAGAGAGAACTGACACTTGTCATTTGAGAGCATCCCATTCCTCGAGGACTTTGAGAGAAAATCATCAGTGAGGAAAAACCCCAAAACCAAACCACCAACCTCAAAGTGATTGAGCATCACTGAAGAAATTGTTCCTGTGTGGAACCGACGCTTGTTACCTTTGAAGACTGTTTATCTTCCAGACGGTTAGGCGTCATGGTCTAGGGCATCCTGCAGTCTATTGGGGGATCACGAAGTGACATTGGTCTAGAGCATCCAGCAGTCAATTGTGGATCGCTGGGTGACCAGTTTGTGAGGGTTTTGGAAGTCTACCCTGAAGACTTACCACGAGTGTTGGGCGAAGACTATGTGACATTAGCTCAAGGAGAATACGGTAAGGACTGTGTGTCCTCTGGTTTAAATACTAGGCCGCTCCAAACCAGACGTACGACTGTCACAGCAGTTGGAACTGGGTCATCAAACCATTGTCTTCATCGAGCTACCTGGTTCCATTTCCTCAACCCTTTCATTTCCTTGTATACTTGTTGATGAAATTGATCATCACTGTTTGAAGAATTTGACTGAAGACTTTCTCAATTTCCTCACCTCAAATTCTTCAAGCTACCTTGTTCCTCACCTGCTTATCCTGTATCACGGTACCTTTAATCTGTGCATGCTTTATTTCATCATGATGACTATGCGATCGCTATACTTCGTATGCACTTGAGTACTTATTCCACTGCTAGTTATTCATCACATTTCAAATTCCTCAAGTTGAAATTCCTTAGTCATGAATTTGTAAAACTCGCCTATTCACCCCCCCTCTAGTCGATATAACTCACTTTCAAAATTGCCATGTTTTCTAGGGGAACCCATATTTTTTCCTTGGTCCTTTCAACTAGATTTATTTTATACGATCAACATACCCACTAGAATGCACCATGTCCAAATTTCAAAATTTTCAGGCTCGTTTATCGTATTTGGTCCCTTTTGTGTACTTTCTAGGTCCTTTGTGCTTATAATTCAGGTTAGAACGTTCTGTACATGAAAAGGCGTTCAAAAAGGACTCGAAAATTCGAAATTGTGTCGTTGAATAAGTTTTCATGTATTTTATAGGAAACTATTAAAATTTTAAAGGATATGTGTGGGAAGAGGCAACCAGAGATGCGTCGTTTATTTATTTTTGTAACTCTAGAAAAATGGAAAACATGCTTGAAGAACATGTTATCTCGTGTGGTGCCCGGGCATGACCTCAATATGATTCGGTAAACATTTGAGGAGGTATGGATAATGTCGTGATAGACACTCTCCATAAACCGGACCATCACCTATGGAGTTTCATGGTTCGGGGAGCGAAAATCGCCATGTTTTCAAGGGGAACCCATATTTCTCCCTGGTCCTTTCAACTAGATTTATTTTATATGATCAACATGCCCACTAGAATGCACCATGTCCAAATTTCACAATTTTCAGGCTCGTTTATCGTATTTGGTCCCTTTTGTGTACTTTCTAGGTCCTTTGTGCTTATAATTCAGGTTAGAACGTTTTGTAAATGAAAAGGCGTTCAAAAAGGACTAGAAAATTCATAATTCTGTCGTTGAATAAGTTTTCATGTATTTTATAGGAAACTAATACAATTTTAAAGGATATATATTTGTGGGAAGACGCAACCAGAGATGTGTCGTTTATTTATTTTATAACTCTAGAAAAATGGAAAACATGCTTGAAGAACATGTTATCTCGTGTGGTGCCCAGGCATGACCTCAATATGATTCGGAAAAAAATTGAGGAGGTATATATGGATAATGTCGTGATAGACACTCTTCATAAACTGGACCATCACCTATGGAGTTTCATGGCTCGGGGAGCGAAAATCGCCATGTTTTGAAGGGGAACCCATATTTCCTTGGTCCTTTCAACTAGATTTATTTTTTACGATAAATATACCCACTAGAATGAACCATGTCCAGATTTCACAATTTTCAGGCTCGTTTATCGTATTTGGTCCCCTTTTGTGTACTTTCTAGGTCCTTTGTGCTTATAATTCAAGTTAGAACATTCTGTACATGAAGAGGCGTTCAAATAGGACTCGAAAATTCGTAATTGTGTCGTTGAATAAGTTTTCATGTATTTTATGGGAAACTAATACAATTTTAAAGGATATGTGTGGGAAGAGGCAACTAGAGATGTGTCGTTTATTTATTTTGTAAGTCTAGAAAAATGGAAAACATGCTTGAAGAACATGTTATCTCGTGTGGCGCCCGGGCATGACCCCAATATGATTCGGTAAAAAATTGAGCAGGTATGGATAATGTCGTGATAGACACTCTTCATAAACCGGACCATCACCTATGGAGTTTCATGTTTCGGGGAGCGAAAATCGCCATGTTTTCAAGAGGAACCCATATTTCCTTGGTCCGTCAACTTGATTTATTTTCTACGATCAACATACCCACTAGAATGGACCATGTCCAAATTTCACAATTTGCATGCTCGTTTATCGTATTTAGTCCTTTTTGTGTATTTTCTAGGCCTTTTGTGTTTCTTATCCATCTTTAATGGCAAATGTTTTCTTACAACAAACCGTTTGCAAAGCGTCCGATGGCACGAGAGAGAGAGAGAAGACTTGAATTTTTTCCGACGTGGGATCACCAATTTTCTCTTTTCTCGCACACGGGTATTTGATTCGCTTCGTCTGTGTTGCGTTCCCCCCCCCCCCCATAAGGTTCGAGTTTCGCCGCCAAATTTTTAATAGGCGCACGATTTCAATAGTTATTCCTCTCACCCCATACCCACCCATCACATTTCCCCCTATCCCCACTGCCCCCCTCTCCCCCCGCTCTAATTGCAGCCCAAACCACCGCCGCCGCCGCAACCAAATCTACGTTCTGCACCAGTCTCGCTCGTCGATCAAGTGAGGTAACCTCCGATCTCCATCACCTCCCCGGCCCGATAGCTCAGATGGAGCATGCGAACCACCCTCACGCCTCCACATCCCCACCCCCTATCGCCGAGCATCCCCGCGTAAGCCCAACCAAATATCACGCGGAGGTCGAGGAGCTGGTCATTGCGGTTGATGACGTGGTGAACGCTATGCGTGCCGACCCGGAGGAACACCTTGCCGCCGACGCCGCCAACTTGGTGCGGGCTCTGGCCTTGATGAAATCCCCAAGCAACTACCCCCCGGGACTTACCATGTATGAATTGTCCAGTTCATTTTTACGAATACCAGTATAGCAATGTTTAACCGTATCAATTTCAGTTTCAACGGTACATGTTTAAATTGCCATGTTAGGTTGTTTGTACTCTGTAGTCAACACGTCCGTTGTTCATTTCAGTTATGCGAAGTGTGTTGTTCAAGTATGAACTGTCTAGTTCAATTTTACCAATACCAGTTAAAAACTTACAATGCCTATGCTAGGTTGCTATTAAGCTTGCTGTAGTGAACAGTTATATCCATTATTTACGTTGTCCATTCGGTACCGTGCTACTTTTCGCAAAGAAGATATCACTGGAGATGATGTCCTTCAATTACCATTAGATATTTTTGGTGCATGTTAACCCTGTTGTAGTTGACATGCCTTTCCTTGTACTTACGCAGTTTCATAATGCACGACGATGTTGTTTACCGTCAAGGTTAGTCACATCCCAATATCTTATACTCCCTCCATCCCAAAATAAGTGACTCGACTTTGTACTAACTTTGTACTAAATCTAGTACAAAGTTGAGTCACTTATTTTGGGACGGAGGGATTAGTACTTTACAGCATTTGTTCAGTTGCAGTTTAGCTTCTAACATTTACTTGTTGCTTGTAGGTACATATGTTAGTGGTACTGATCCACGCTGCGACCAGTAGGAACACCTAGCCACCGACTTTGTGCGGGCTCTGGCCGAGTTGAAGTACCCCAGCAACTACCCCTCGGGATTTACCGAGTATGAACTGGATCGTGATGTTTATTTGTGTCAATTTATGTTTCACTGGTACAAGTTTTAATGACTATGTTAGGTTGTCTGAACTCTGAAGTTAACACATCTAGTTTAATTTCACCAATACCTGTCCCTTTGTTACCGTGCTACTCCTCGCAATGAAAATATCATCGGAGATATTGTCGTTTAGTTAACATTTGCTATTTTTGGTGGATGTTAACCCTGTTGTATTTAACACGCCTTTGTATGTGCTTATGTAGGGCTACGATGCGTGATGCTGTTGTTTACCATCGAGGTTAGTCACCTCCCATTTTGTTATAATATTTTACATCATTTGTGCAATTACAGCTTATGTTCTAACATCTATTTGTTGCTTGTAGGTACATATATCAGCGGTATTGATTCACGCTTCGACCCCCTTAACATATGGGTCAATGAGTTAACATGAACAAGCATCAAGTGAGGAAACTAAGATATCAGAAGAGACATCTAATTGGAATTAAACTCTTTATTTATACTTTATCCAAGATATCAGTGAACTTTAGGATGGTAAGTAATATGTTGCCTTCTTTTCCAGCCCAGAACAAGTTACTCTATTAGACATGAATACCTGAAAGTTGTCTCTTTTCAGTGAATTCCGAAGGAATTTACTCAAGATTACCTAGCAAACTACCTGACCGATGTGGAGGCAACGAAGGTTATAGTATATAATTCATGCTACCATGATAACGGTCTAGAAGTCTTCCTGAAGGCGGTGAAGGATGGACGGGCGATCATCACAAGGGGTTGGACAAAAGTTGTGCGCACCTTTGGCATGGAGGAGGGCACATTATGGGTATTCTGCTTCTTCAACACCATCGACAGCCAAAAGCGTTTACAATTCTCTCTTCACCTCTACCGCCTCTAGTACTATATATTGTGGTTCATCATATTTAATCTTCTACCGAACTATGTAACCATGGAACATGTACTGAGCTTTTGATTTATGCATTTGCTGTTGAACCATTGTAATTAGGGTATGTATTGATGGATGTGAAATCCACATTTCATAACTAACAATTTGAAATTTCCAATTCTAATAATAAATTAACGAAAATAAGCTATCAGGTAATAAATTACAGCGCACACAGCTAGAACGATTAAAACGTGTGCGATGGTGTCATATGTCACACACGGTTGTTTGAAATATAGTGTGTGTGATTATCAGCTTTACAACACACGGTCGCATATTTTGCGTGTGTGGGATGTGCGCACTGTCACACACACGTTTGCACGCCATAACTGTGTGCGCTTTCCGTTAATAGCACAAACGGTTACGAACCTACGTGCGTGTGTAATGTAGGACGATCAATAGACGGTTGACATAAATTTCGCGTGTGCGATCCGAATAAGTATTGAACACGAATATATTTGTGCCATCGTCTCGGATGTGTGCTTGACCACAAACGTAGCATCAAAGTGTTGCGTGTGGGATAGGCTATGACTTCGCATACTTTTACGTTAGGCGAATCGTCAGCAGGCGCTCGCACCATCGCAGACGATGTTTCGGTGTCGTGTGTGATGACCCCACCCCTATCGCCCACACATGCAAGGCGATGGTTTGGAACTACGTCGCGAAAAGGGGTTAAAAACCATTTGTATAGCACATAACAGTACCAGTGATGTCCATGGCTATCTCGTAGCTCTCAATCCATGAAGACGACTTGAGATCAGCCGTGTAATTTAGGACCTTACGGGGACCTTTGAAATCCTTGGGCATGCGCTCATTACGCAGAGTCGGCATGAGGCACGACATGCCGATTGTTCTGGTGCTCAAACCCGCCCCCGAGGAAACTAGCTGGGGTGGGACGGGAGGCACTTGTCCGGCCGTGGCCGCTACTTCTGCTTGTCGCATGGCCCGTGCCTCGTCAATGACTGCCTGCGCATCTGACACTACCGGTCGGTTTGGGGAATTCTGGGCCCGCAGCTTGCGGCCACTGATTGAGACTGCAGGGGACTCTACGTGTCGACTTTTTCTGCGACTTGCATAAGGCGTAGAGTGCATCTGATCCCATCTGTAAGAGTATTACGCTTGCCGAGTAACTGCTGTTTTTAACATCTCGATGGCGGTCCTAGCATCAACCTCTATTGGGGTGTTTCCTTGGATGGGAAGTGCTTCAAGGTTACGAGTCGCCGCCAACATATTGTCCACAGGGTTAGAGAAGTGGCCCACGGGTGTCTGGAAACGTCGAGGTGGCGATTGAGCTGGCGTCTGGCAAGGCGGCTCATGCTGCTGATCCAAGCGCGGCTGTCCGGCCGCCGGCGTAGGTTGAGGTGTGACGAAGATGTGTGCGGGCTCCAAATTAGGGGGAAGCCAGCTTAAATGCATCCTCCGATGGACCGCATCCAAGGTGTCTCGACGAAGGCCCGGCTACCAAGCTTCTGCTTTCAAGCGCTCTGCCTCATTATGGATGTGAGTCTGTAACTCCGCCATACAAGTATTTTCAGCATCGATTTCCTCCTGGATTTTAGCTATTTTCCAGGGAAGCGTGGTTAATTCCGTGTTGCATTCCTCCTAATTCTCCGTAGTTACTGGCATCTCTAGGAGCTTCGTCATCTTTGCCATCAAATCGGCCATGGCTTGAGCCGGCGACTTGCTTGACCCGGCCGCTCCTGAAGTTGGGCCAGTCCCAGCCGTCGCACCAGCCGTCGCAGGGCCATGGGCCGTCGTTGTTCCTTCCATGAAGACAACGGTTTGACGAGGCATCTAGTGGGACTCTTGAATAGTCTCATCCTCTGAATAGCCCCCAAGCCTACCATCAAAAAGCGGGCGCATCGACTCGGTGTCCCCCATCGAAGATTCGCCATTGGAATTAAAGAGGGTGTCCCCGCCATCTGCCGCGTTATCCGCGAGATCAACTCCTTGAGTAAAGCCGACAAAGACGTGGTGCCCGACGGCTTGATTCCGGCTAGGTTGAGCACACCAAGCCGGCTCGATGGTGTCAGTGCACATGTCTAGCTCGGATCTTCATGCACCGATCTTGCTGATGAAGACATGGATCTTGCCAAAGGGGACCCGGTATCCGTACTCGATTGAGTCGGCCTCAGGGCCCCAGCTTGAGTCATCGATGTAGAGCTTGCCACGGTGACTCTTGGTCATCTGACCAATCACGTATCCCTCGAACCCCGGGAGAGCTCCCTCCAAGAACTCAACTCCACTATGTGTTGGCCCCATGGTGGGCGCCAACTGTCGTGGTTCTGTCACGACAAGTGTCCTCGTGCGAGAACTTAGGTGTGAGTCCATCGCAACTAGGTGGCGACTTGGACGGGGTTGACCAGGAACGAGATACAAGGGTTTATCGAGGTTCGGCCCCTCCGATGGAGGTAAAATTCTACTTCCTGCTTTGTGTGTTATTGATGATAATATCGATTACAACGGTGCGGCATCGCTAACCGAGCTCTCAAGGGTTTCTTACTTGATCTTTCTCCCTTAGGGGCTCACCTTTATATATAGGTTGAGGCCCTGGGGGTACAATCGAATTCGGGTCATACTACAAACCATGACCTAATCTACTACTACTTGTCTTGTCTTCTAAGTAAAGGATATACTTCATGATTCCATGGTCGATCCGGCCTGCCAAGCCTGGCCCATGAGCCGGCCTTCTTGCATAAGCCGCCTCCTGGCCCTAAGTTTCAGGGCTTCCGCGACTTCTGTTGTGACCACACTTACGAGCCACCCTCTTGTCAGCCGGCTCATACCCTTTCGGCAGGTCATCCTGTGGGGTATATCCCCAAAACCAACAGTAGGCCCCGGGCCCACAGCGTGCACGTCCTGCCTGCTGAGAACTGAAACGGCGTAGGGCGAAACGATGAGCGGCCTTAGTGGACTGCCAGGGGCCCAGGCAAGGACGCGTGGCATCCCGATGGGACAGGAAGCCCCCACTTCTCCCACGATGCATCGGTAACATACGGGCTGATAAAGCCTACCCGCACGTCGCGGTTGTACGCATTGCTTCCTCTACTCAATTCACCTCCTCTGCGCACCGCACCCTTGCCATGTGCAAACTGCCTCTTATCCTTCCTCCTCTCGCTTCCGATCTCGCGCCGCCACCATGGCTCCCAAGACAAGCAGGGAGGTCCTTGAGGTGGAGCTTCAGCCCGCTCTGCTGTCGTCCACCATCATCAACAAGGAGGGGCTGGACAAGGTCGAGCCCGTGACCGCCAACGACTTCAACGAGCACACTACCACGAAGATCTGGGCGGGCTTGAAGTCGCCCCGCTCCTTGCTGACCACTGTGTTCCCCTTCTTCCTCAACACCATCTTCAGGGGTCTATGATACGTCTCCAACGCGTGGCCAAAAGCCATCTAGGTGTGGCCCAGGGGGGTCATGGCCTGTTGGCTTGTGGGGCCCTCGTAGCTCCGTTGCGCGCGATTACAACGCAAAAAAATCTTATAAATACCAGAAACCCTAGAAATAAATGAAGACTCTACGTTTCGCCGCCGCAACTCTCTGTATCGATGAAAAACCAATCTGTAGCTGTTCCAGTACCCTGTTGAAGTGGGGAAACCATCACCGGTGGCCATCTTCATCATCCCGGCGGAGGCCATGACAAGGAGGGATTAGTTCACCTCCGGGGCTGAGGGTATCTACCAGTAGCTATGTGTTCAATTTATCTCTCTCTCGTGTTCTTGAGATGTCACGATCTTGATGTATCACGGGCTTTGTTAATATAGTCCGATCATACGATGTTATTCCCTTGCTACGTTGTTGTGATGAATTGAATCTTTACCTTTGAGATCTCCTTATGTTGGATTGAATATTTTGGTTTGAGAACACTTGATGTATGTCTTGCGTGGGATACCCGTAGTGACATTGGGGTTTTCTATTGATTCCCTTGATATATGTTGAGGCATCAACTTGCGGATTTCGGTGACCTTAGGGATCTATGCATAGGGGTTGATTGCACGTTTTCATACCATGTTCTCAGATAGAAATCTTGGGGTGCTCCTTGAAGTTCTTTGTGTTGGACTGAGTATGATAGACCTGAAATTGTTTTATGCAAGTCACATAATTTACCCACGGATACTTTAGGTGACATTGGAGTATCAAGGTGACATTAGGGTTGATTGATATGTATCATTGGTGTTGTTCTAGTATGAACTCTAGGGCTGTTTGTGACACTTATAGGAGTATCCCAAAAGATTGATCGGTAAGAATAACATTGAGGTAGTTCTACTACCTACACCAAGTTCATCTTATTGTTCTCCGCTAGATAGGAACTTTGGAGTGATTCTTTTTTGCATGTTGAGGGATGGTCATATGATCCAACTATGTTAGCATTGTTGGGAGATTGCACTAGTGAAAGTATGAACCCTAGGACTTGTTTCCAAGCATTAATATATTGTTTTGCTTCCTGTTTTACACTTTCTACCTTGCTTTTATATTTTCAGATTACAAAAACCTATTTCTACCATCCATATTGCACTTGGATAACCATCTCTTCACCGAACTAATGCACCTATACAATTTTCCATTGTATTGGTTGTGTTGGGGACACAAGAGATTTCTTGTATTTGATTGCAGGGTTGCTTGAGAGAGACCATATTCATCCTACACCTCCCACGGATTGATAAACCTTAGGTCATCCACTTGAGGGAAAATTGCAACTGTCCTACAAAACTCTGCGCTTGGAGGCCCAACACGAGTCTACAAGAATAAAGTTGCGTAGTAGACATCAAGCCATTTTCTGGCGCCGTTGCTGGGGAGGTGAGTGCTTGAAGGTATATATTTAGATCTTGCAATTAAATCTTCTAGTTTCTTGTTTTTCACTAGTTTGGTTTTATAAAAGAAAACTACGAAAAGAAATGAAGTTTAGGTTGCCTCAATTGCTTCGTGTTTTTAATGTCTTTCGTGAAAATGATGGTTCGAAAAATTGTGCTCAATATGTAGAGGAAGAATTTATGAAAATACTTAATGAGAATTCCTTGAATGATGCGCATGATTGCAATATTGTTAGTATGATTTCTCTGAATATACATGATGCTAATGATATGCAAAGCTACAAGCTTGGGGATGCTATGTTTGATGAACATGATATTTTTTGTCCCCCAAGTTTTGATGAGTAAATTTATTTCGATGATGGCATGCTTCCTATCTATGATGATTATTGTGATGAAATGTATGCTATAAAGAGTTCTAGTAACCATGAAACTTGCTATCATGATTTTAATATTCAAAGTGGTTATGTCAATCATGTAACTCATGATAGTTATTTTGTTGAGTTTGCTCCCACTACAATCAATGAGAAGAAATATGCTTATGTGGAGAGTGATAAATTTTCTATGCTTGTAGATCATGAGAAGGATGCTTTATGTGATAATTATATTGTTGAATTCCTTCATGATGCTACTGAATTTTTTTATGAGGGAGGAACTTATGCTTGTAGGAATTGCAATAATATCAAGTTCCCTCTCTATGTGTTGAAAATCTTGAAGATATGCTTGTTTTGCCTTCCTATGCTAGTTGATTCTTGCTCCCATAAATTGTTTGCTCAGAAAATCCCTATACATAGGAAGTGGGTTAGACTTAAATGTGCTTCCCATGTGATCCATGATGCTCTTTTGCATGTTTCAAATACTATTCCTATGTGAGCGTCATTGGAATCATCATGCCTAGCTAAAATGCTTTAAACAAAAGCGCTTTTTGGGAGACAACCCAACACTTTTCCTTTTTGTTTTTGTGTGTTCACATGATTAAGCTACTGTATTAATCATGTTTTGTGTCTTTTATTTTAATAAAGTGCCAAGTAAAGCCTTTGGGATAGTGTGGATACTTGCCAGTTTGATTCTGTTCAAAAACAGAAACTTTTGCCTCCAGTAAAGAATTTCTATGATTTTACTGGGCGTCAAAAATTTCTAAAATTGTTACTCAGTATTTATATGCAAATTCTATAAGTTGTCCTAATTTTTCAGAATTTGTAGAGACTGGAAAGTATGGCTATACTACAAATCTTCACAGACTGTTCTGTTTTTGACAGAATATGTTTTCCATGCATAGTTTACTTGTTTTAGTTTTCCCATAGCTTATATTCAGTGATATAAATTATGTGAGTGGTATAATACAGTAGGTATTATGTGAGAAAAAATTATGAATTGTGTATTGACAGTACCTAAGTGAATGATCTTTATTTATTATACTAACCCATCTCACGAAGTTCCGTTAAGTTTTATGTGATTGAAGTTTTCATGTTTTGGGTGAGATACCGATATGAGGAGAATAAGGAGTGACAAGAACCTAAGATTGGGGATGACCAAGGCACCCCCAAGGTAATATCCAATGAATAATCAAGTGCCTAAGCTTGGGGATGCCCCGGAAGGCATCCCCTCTTTCGTCTTCAACACTATCGGGATATCTTACTTAGAGCTATATTTTTATTCATCACATAATATGTGTTTTGCTTGGAGCATCATTTTATTTTGTTAGTATTTGCTTGCTATTATTTATAATATTTTTTCAATAAAAATTTCCAAGAATTGCTTTTAGGATGATTGAATTGCATGTTTGATGTGTGTTGTGTAAAAACTGAAGCTTTTGCTGTAGTGTTTGAATTTTCGTATTTTACTGGAACGTGGAAAGCTTCTGACATTTTTTCACAGTATTGTCATATAAATTATTTATCTTGTCCTAAAGTTTCAAAAAAAATTGAGATACAGAACATCACTTTGTAAATTAATTGCTAGAGACTATCCTGTTTAGACAGATTGCGGTCATAGTTTTGTTATCTACTTCTTCGATGGTTTTCATGACTTATAGTTATATTGATAGATATAAATTGTGGAATTGATAGTATAGAGTAGATAATGTTTGAAAATTATTGTGCAACTTGTCTTGGCAATGCATAACGTGTTGATTTATTCTTATGTGCACTAACCTTTCTCACGAGTTCTTTTCAAGTTTTGTGTGGATGAAGTTTTTGAGACTTAGGTGAAACCGGGATATGAGAGGATTGAACGAGATACAAAAGCTCAAGCTTGGTGATGCCCAAGGCACCCCAAGTAAATATTTCAAGAAGTCTCAAGCATCTAAGCTTGGGGATGCTACGCATCCCACCTCTCTTCATCAAACAAATATCGGTTAGCCTATGTTGAGCCTAATTTTTATTTGTTCACATGAATTCTTGGAGTGATATTTTTGTTTAGTTTGCTGTTTAAATAAAATACTCATATCTGAAAATCTTTATTGATAGAGATTCCTCACATAGGGACTTAATTGTTTGACTACTCATTGAACTTCACTTATATCTTTTGAGAGTAGTTTGATGTTTAGTCTTGTGCTTCACTTATATCCTAAGAGTAAATTGCGAATGAATGAAATATCATCAATCTGAAATTATCAATGTGCTATATTCTTAGTATCATGTTCACATTTGGTTTACAAAGTAAAATCTATTGAAGTTTAACATTCATTGTATTGGTCATATGAGCAATTCATGAATGATTAGTATAAGAAAGAGAACTTTCACATACAAATATATTGTCTTGGACATCTTTTATCATTATGAATACCAATTAATTATTTTCAAACTTGATCAAATAGTTCAAGTTGGACAAGGAAGACAACGTAATGGTTATGTTTGGGTATATTTCCATAGAAGTTATATTGTTATGGATCCTCCAACATGTGGTGCTTGTTTAGAACCTTTTGCTAGCCAAAACTTCATATTAAGTAGAAATACTACTTGTGCATCCAAATCCTCGAGCCAAGTTTCTTCCATGAGAGTCCACCATACCTACCTATATATGGTATTTCACTCCCATTCCAGGTAAATTTGCATGTGCCACCTCTAAACATTCAAATAAGCATCCGTTTTGTGTGCTCGTACCGCTCATGGAGCGACGGGGAGGTCATTATCTTCCATGCTAAGCGAGTTATTCTCAAGATGAGTGTTTATTCACTTGTCATTGCGCGAGAGAGGATGGTAAAAAGGATGCCCAGTCCTGCATAATACAAAAATAAATAAACAAAAACACTCCCTAGAAATTTGATTGTTTGAAGGGCAACCGTGGATTCGGCCAGCCATGGAATGTGTTTGAATGGTGGAGGGGGAGTAAAATTTCAATTCTATTTGGGAACCGCCAATAATGTGATTAGCATGGAAGATATTGAAAACTCTGTTGTGACGTTGACAGGAAAAACACACCACTCAAAATTACATATTCATCTATGTTTTAAACAATGAGTTGTGGCACCTATGCAAATCCCTCCTTCCCTCTACAAAGGGACAATCTATTTACTTTTATGCTATTTCCTATTCATGTTGAGTCAACTTCTTATTCCAACCTCAGTCTATTAGTTGGAAAGCATCATGTGGTGGGGAAAGATCCAAACATATATATCCAGTCAAATATATTTGATCATGATTCATTATTGTTGACAATTGTCTTCATGATAAGTATGTTGGGAGGCGAAACATTAAGCCCCTATCTTTCTATGTGTTTGATGGATGTTGTTTGTTCTAAAAATATGCCTTGAGTATTAGCAATCATAAAAGACTATATGATAATTGAGTATGTGGTGCTCTTACTAGACTTGATGATGCATTGAAATTGTTTGGTGACCAGGAACGTAGATTGTTAGGTTTCAAGTGAATGAATTGTTTGAACCATGACACGTGAATAGATTAATACACTATCATGATGATTTTTATGAGAAAAAATTGCTGGTTATGATGCTAGAAAAGTGACTGAAATTATCAATGATCAAACTTATATATTATGCTAGCATTCACACTTCATAAATTATTATTTTTATCATTTACCTACTCGAGGACGAGTAGGAATTAAGCTTGGGGATACTGATACGTCTCCAACGTATCGTTAATTTATGAAGTATTCATGCCATATTCATCTATGTTTACAATACTTTTATATGCTTTTCATGCACTTTATATGATTTATTTAGAACTAACCCAGACTGACGTTGTTTTCAGCAGAATTACCGTGGTGTTATTTTTGTGCAGAAAATGAAAGTTCTCGAAATCGCCCGAAACTTTTTGGTAAATTTTTCTGGACCAAATAAGAAATATTGGAATGAAGAACCACCGGAGGGGAGCCACCCCTGGGCCACAAGCCATCAGGGCGTGGCCCGGGGGGGTCATGGCCTGTTGGCTTGTGGGGCCCACGTAGCACCGTTGCGCGTGATTCCAACGCTGAAAATCCTATAAATAACAGAAACCCCAGAAATAAACGGAGACTCTCTGTTCCGCCGCCGCAACTCTTTGTATCGAAAAACCAATCTGGAGCCGTTCCAGTACCCTGCCGGAGAGGGGAAACCATCACCGGTGGCCATCTTCATCATCCCGACGGAGGCCATGACGAGGAGGGAGTAGTTCACCCTCGGGGCTGAGGGTATGTACCAGTAGCTATGTGTTCAATCTCTCTCTCTCTCTCTTGTGTTCTTGAGATGTCACGATCTTGATGTATCACGGGCTTTGTTAATATAGTCGGATCATATGATGTTATTCCCTTGCTACCTTGTTGTGATGAATTGAATCTTTACCTTTGAGATCTCGTTATGTTGGATTGAATATTTTGGTTTGAGAACACTTGATGTACGTCTTGCATGGGATACCCGTAGTGACATTGGGGTATTCTATTGATTCACTTGATATATGTTGAGGCATCAACTTGCGGATTCCGGTGACCTTGGGTATCTATGCATAGGGGTTGATTGCACGTTTTCATACCACGTTCTCGGATAGAAATCTTGGGGTGCTCCTTAAAGTTCTTTGTGTTGGATTGAATATGATAGACCTGAAATTGTTTGATGCATGTCGCATAATTTTCCCACGGATACTTGAGGTGACATTGGAGTATCTAGGTGACAATAGGGTTGATTGATATGTATCATTGGTGTTGTTCTAGTACGAACTCTAGGGCTGTTTATGACACTTATAGGAATAGCTCAACCGATTGATCGGAAAGAATAACTTTGAGGTACTTCTATGACCTACACCAATTTCATCTTATTGTTCTCCGCTAGATAGGAACTTTGGAGTGATTCTTTGTTGCACGTTGAGGGATGGTCATCTGATCCAACTATGTTAGCATTGTTGGGAGATTGCACTTGTGAAAGTATGAACCCTAGACCTTGTTTCCAACCATTAATATATTGTTTTGCTCGCTGTTTTACACTTGCTACCTTGCTGTTTTCATATTTTCAGATTACAAAAACCTATTTCTACCATCCATATTGCACTTGTATCACCATCTCTTTGCCGAACTAGTGCACCTATACAATTTTCCATTGTATTTGGTGTGTTGGGGACACAAGAGATTTCCTGTATTTGATTGCAGGGTTGCTTGAGAGAGACCATCTTCATCCTATACCTCCCACGGATTGATAAACCTTAGGTCATCCACTTGGGGGAAAATTGCTACTGTCCTACAAAACTCTGCGCTTGGAGGCCCAACACGAGTCTACATTAATAAAGTTGCATAGTAGACATCAGTCTACTCCCCCGTTTCTCCGATTTCTTCTATGCCATTCTCTCCCACTACCAAATGCATGCGCTCTACCTTCAGCCCAACTCAGTCACCCTCCCTTCATCTTCGCCTACTTCTCTGAGATTTTCTTGGGGGTGATGCCCTTCGTGGAGCTCTTCCGGTCGTTCTATAGCCTGCAACTGACGGACGCGAACCAATGCTCGGGGTGCATCTCATTCCCTATCGTGGACGGGATGGCAGAGCGCTTCATCAGCTTGAAGGTCTTGAAGAAGGTTGAAGGCTTCCGGGCGTGCTGGGTCTACCGGGATGCGGGTACGTGCATCCCTCTCCTTACGATCCCAACCGCGCCCGCCGAGAAGAGTTCGGGATGGGAGCACGCCAAGCTCTCCGGCCGCGGGCTGCGACCGCTCCTTAACAGGATTGCGGCCATGAAGGAGGCCGGCGTCACGGGGGCAATGGTGGCGAAGGAGTTCGTGAGCCACCGGATCGTGCCCCTCCAGAAGCGCTCGCACCCGGCATGGTACTACGCCAGGCGGAAGGACAAGACCCGGCTGTGCCACGACTGCCTCAGGGAGGAGGAGGTGGACGGGATCATGAGGATCCTCTTCACCGATGCCATGCCGGAGATGCCTGAGGAGGTGTTCCCATTGTATTGCCTCGGCAATGAGGATGACATCCTGACGCATATGCCATGGTTTGACGAGTGGGGATTTGTCCCAGGAGGCCAAGAGGGGCCTCGCAAGAACCCCATCCAGGTGGTGCCTGGCTCGGGCGACCGCGAGGATGCCGGGCCCTCCACAAGCGCTGGCGTGGGGCTCAACGAGCAAGCGCAGCTGTGGAGCCGCCGCATGCTACTTCTTGATGCCAGTGATGATGAGAACAAGCGCTTCGTGGTCGTGCCGTCCCGGCCTGTGGGCACGCGAGGTGATGATGACGAGGACGAGGCGGCTGACAAGCCTCGCGGGACGGACACCTGAGAGGTCGCGGAGCCTCATGAGGAGGAGGCATCCCGCTCCAGTCCAGTGGGGGCAAGTTCCTACGGGACGCAAGGCGAGCCCTCTAAGGGGGCTCCCTTGAGCCCCATGGGAGCGGCAGCAGCAACCGCCTCCGCCCCAAGCTCAAGAAGAGGTGTTGGATAGCCAAAGGCACGTAAGTTTCCAAACTCCGCTCTTCTTCTTCTCCCTTTGATTTGTATCTTCTGTCTCTTGAGGCATGGGGTTGACATGACGATCTTGTAGGGCGCCCCCGTTCAAGAAGCAGAGGGCCTCGCCGCCCACGGCCTTGTCGCCGGTGGCGTGGGCCGAGAGGGCGCATGCGCCTCCCCATGAGCCCCGAGGGGCATGAAGAGGTCACCCACCAGCCCGAGGCTGGGGTGGGGCGCACCGAGGCGGCGGAGGAGCGGGAAACCGCTCCCGTGCTGCGTGAAGACTTGGCTCCTCCGGCTGGAGGGAGCCAGCCTCAGGACTATCGGAATCGGGGCTCCGCGGACCCATGAAGGTTAGAACTGTGGGGCGTGTGTGAAGATCTCAACCAGCTCTAGCCTCAAGCTCGCCACCCGCGGCCAAGCCTCGTCGAATACGTGCGAGCGGGCAAGAAGATGAACGCAGAGATTTACCCAGGTTTGGGCCACCTTGCGGTGTAAGACCCTACTCCTGCTTTTGGTGGTTTGTCCTCACGAGGAGGATGGGAATGAACTAGTACAGTGGTTGAGCGACCTCGCGAGGGCTCTTGGGTGAGGATGGATCGATCCCTTCTACGGTAGAGGCTAGTCCCTATTTATAGTGGCCTTGGTCCTCTTCCCTTATCGCACAGGCGGGAAGGGATCCCACAACGGCTAATTTTGAAAGGGGACAAGAGGTACATCTTATCCTGACGGAAACTGTTCTTCGCTTGCAAAGCTTCTTTGCGTGACGTAGAGGTGGGCTCGGCAATGACATCCATCCTGCCGAGCTCGTGGTCTTGGTCTTGTTGCACCAGAATGGAAAGCTTTGGGGGCCTTCCTCGGGAACCTGCGCCTACCCTTGCTCCCTTAGCACCGAAGAGGAAACTGTCCCCTCTGTGCCCGCTAGCGCCTGCCTGGCCTTGGTCGTCATGGACCATGCCATCGCAGCCTCATGAGGCCGGGTACCTGCATAGAAGTCTCCGCTCCTCGGGAGGCAGCCTGGGGAGGCCACTCCTCTTGAGGTCTTGGCGTTGTTCGCCTCGCGAGGCCGGGGCTCTCGCGAGGGCCTTGTCTTGGGGGTCTTGCCGCTAAGCCGTACCGGGCCATCAAGGTGGGCCACGCGCTGGGCCGCAGGCAGGCAGATCTGGGTACCCCCGATCCTAGAACACCGACAAGGAGCACCCCTTAGGAGGAGGGGAGGTGCCTCCGAAGGTGCCTGGCACAGATGGCGCCACAGAGATGGAGGGGGTTGAAGAGCCCAACCTCCAGGAGGAGTCCACGCCGGCTGGGGAGGCCCATGCCAACCAGGGGCCCACGACGAGCACCTAGGCCTCGCCCGTGCGCCGGGCCCCTAAGGCCGCTGTAACGAGCCCGCCGCATTCGTCGAAGTGGCAGGCTGAGGAGGAAGTTGCGCGGAGCCCCTGATACGTCTCCAACGTATCTATAATTTTTTATTGTTCCATCCTATTATATTATCATTCCAGGATACTTTTTAGGCAATTACTTGCCGTTATATATTAGTTTTGAGCACTAACCTATTAACCCGGTGCCAAGTGCCAGTTGCTGTTTTCTGCATGTTTTTGGTTTTTCAGGTATACTGTTCCAAACGAAGTCCAAATACCATGAAACTTTTTGATGATTTTTTCTGGACCAAAATAAGACCTGGAAGCTTCGGAGGAAGACCGTAGGGCACACGAGGTGCCCCCAAGCCAACAGGACGCACCCAAGGGCAGTGGTCGCGTCCTGATGGCTTGGGGCCACCTCCCCGGCCATCTGGCATTGTTCTCTGGCCTATAAATTTTCATTAATCCCAAAACCCCTAGGGAGCCTTCGGAAACACTTTTTCCGCCGCCGTAAGTCTCTATTCCGCCGTGTGCCCATCTGGAGCCCTGTTCCAGTGCCCTGCCGGAGGGGGGGTCGATCACGGAGGGCCTCTACGTCAACCTTGAAAATTATTTTGCAACTTGTCTTGGCATTACATGAAGTGTGGATTTATTCTTATCTGTACTAACCTATCACACGAGTTCTTTTCGAGTTTTGTGTGGATGAAGTTTTTGAGAATAGGTGAAACCATGATATGAGAGGATTGAACAAGATACAAAAGCTCAAGCTTGGGGATGCCCAAGGCACCCCAAGTAAATATTTTAAGAAGTCTCAAACATCTAAGCTTGGGGATGCTACGCATCCCACCTCTCTTCATCAACAATTATCGGTTAGCCTTTGTTGAGCCTAAATTTTTATTTGTCCACATGATATGTGCTATTCTTGGAGTGCTATTTTTCCTTTGCTCGCTGTTTAAAGAAAATACTCAGATCTGAAAATATTTATTGAGAGAGAGTCCTCACATAGCTACTTTATTGTTTGACTACTCATTGATCTTCACTTATATCTTTTGAAGAGTAGTTTGATGTTTACTCTTGTGCTTCACTTATATCCTAAGAGTAAATTGTGAATGAATGAAATATCATAAATCTGAAATTATCAATGTGCTATATTCTTAGTAGCAAGTTCACATTTGGTTTAGAAATTAAAATCTATTGAAGTTTAACAATCACTGTATTGGTCATATGAGCAATTCATGAATGATTAGTATAAGAAAGAGAACTTTCACATACAAATATATTTTATTGGACATCTTTTATGATTGTGAATACCCATTAATTATTTTCAAACTTGATCAAATAGTTGAAGTTGGATAAGGAAGCCAACGTAATGGTTATGTTTGGGTATATTTGCATAGAAGTTATATTGTTATGGATCCTCCAACATGTGGTGCTTGTTTAGAACCTTTCGCTAGCCAAAACTCCGTACTAAGTAGAAATACTACGTGTGCATCCAAAGCCTTGAGCCAAGTTTCTTCCATGAGAGTCCACCATACCTACCTATATATGGTATTTCACTACCATTCCAAGTAAATTTGCATGTGCCACCTCTAAAACCTTCAAATAAACATCCGTTGTGTGTGCTCGTACCGCTCATGGAGCGACGGGGCGGTCATTATCTTGCATGCTAAGAAAGTTATTCTCAAGCTGAGTGTTTATTCACTTGTCATTGCACGAGAGAGGCTGGTAAAAAGGATGCCCAGTCCAGCATAATACAAAAATAAATAAACAAAAAATCCCCCCTAGAAAGTTGATTGTTTGGAGGGCAACCGTTGGTTCGGCCAGCCATGGAATGTGTTTGAATGTTGGAGCGGGGGTAAAATTTCAATTATGTTTGGGAAACGCCAATAATGTGATTAGCATGGAAGACATTGAAAACTCTATTGTGACGTTGACGGGAAAAGCACACGACTCAAAATTACATACCCATCTCTGTTTTAAACAATGAGCTCTGGCACCTATGCAAATCCCTGCTTCCCTGTGCGAAGGGACAATCTATTTACTTTCATGCTATTTCCTATTCATGTTGAGTCAACTTCTTATTCCAACCTCAGTCTATTAGTTGGCAAGCATCATGTGGTGGGGAAAGATCTAAACATATATATCTAGTCAAATATATTTGATCATGATTCATTATTGTTGACAATTATCTTCATGATAAGTATGTTGGGAGGCGAAACATTAAGGCATATCTTTCTATGTGTTCGATGGATATTGTTTGTTCTAAAAATATGCCTTGAGTATTAGCAATGATAAAAGACTATATGATAATAGAGTATGTGGAGCTCTTACTAGACTTGATGATGCATTGAAATTGTTTGGTGACCAAGAACATGAATTGTTAAGTTTCAAGTGAATGAATTGTTTGAACCATGACATGTGAATAGATTGCTACTCTACCATGATGATTTTTATGAGAAAAAATTGCTGGTTATGATGCTAGAAAAGTGACTGAAATTATCAATGATCAAAACTATTCACTATGCTAGCATTCACACTTCATAAATTATTTCTTTTATCATTTACCTACTCGAGGACGAGTAGGAATTAAGCTTGGGGATGCTGATACATCGCCAACGTATCGATAATTTATGAAGTATTCATGCCATATTTGGGGATGCTGATTACAATACTTTTATATGGTTTTGATGCACTTTATATGATTTATTTAGAACTAACCCGGACTGACGTTGTTTTCAGCAGAATTACCGTGGTGTTGTTTTGTGCAGAAAATGAAAGTTCTCGGAATCGCCCGAAACTTTTTGATGATTTTTCTGGACCAAATAATCAATATTGGAGTGAAGAACCACTGAAGGGGAGCCAGCCCTGGGCCACAAGCCATCAGGGCGAGGCCCAGGGGGGGTCATGGCATGTTGTCTTGTGAGGCCCTCGTAGCTCCGTTGCGTGTGATTCCAATGCTAAAAAATCCTATGAATACCAGAAACAACAGAAATAAACAGAGAACTTCCGCTCCGCCGCCGCAACTCTCTGTATTGACGAAAAACCCATCTGGAGGGTTTCTAGTACCCTGTCGGAAAGGGGAAATCATCTCCGGTGGCCATCTTCATCATCCCGGCGGAGGCCATGATGAGGAGGGAGTAGTTCACCCTCGGGGTTGAGGGTATGTACCAGTAGCTCTGTGTTCAATCTCTCTCTCTCTCTCTCTCTCTCTCTCTCTCTCTCTCTCTCTCTCTCTCTCTCTCTCTCTCTCTCGTGTTCTTGAGATGTCATGATCTTGATGTATCCCGGGCTTTGTTAATATAGTTGGATCTTATGGTGTTCTTCCCTTGCCATCTTGTTGTGATGAATTGAATCTTTCCCTTTGAGATATCATTATGTTGGATTGAATATTTTGGTTGAGAACACTTGATGTATGTCTTGCATGCGGATACCCATGGTGACAATGGGGTATTCTATTGATTCACTTGATATATGTTATGGCATCAACTTGCGGATTCCGGTGACCTAGGGGATCTATGCATTGGGGTTGATTGCACGTCTTCATACCATGTTCTCCGATAGATATCTTGGGGTGCTCCTTGAAGTTCTTTGTGTTGGATTGAATATGATAGATCTGAAATTGTTTGATGCATGTCGTATAATTTATCCACGGATACTTGAGGTGACATTGGAGTATCTAGGTGACATTAGGGTTGATTGACATGTATCATTGGTGTTATTTTACTACGAACTCTAGGGCTATTTGTGACACTTATAAGAATAGCCCAATAGATTAATCCAAAAGAATAACTTTGAGGTGGTTCTACAACCTACGCCAATTTCATCTTATTGTTCTCCGCCAGATATGAACTTTGGAGTGATTCTTTGTTGCACGTTGAGGGATGATCATATGATTCAACTATGTTAGCATTGTTGGGAGATTGCACTAGTGAAAGTATGAACCCTAGGACTTGTTTCCAAGCATTAATATATCGTTTTGCTCGCTGTTTTACACTTGTTACCTTGCTGTTGTTATATTTTCATATTACAAAAACCTATATCTGCTATCTGTATTGCACTTGTATCACCATCTCTTCGCCGAACTAGTGCACCTATACAATTTGCCATTGTATTGGGTGTGTTGGGGACACAAGAGATTTCTTGTATTTGCTTGCAGGGTTGTTTGAGAGAGACCATCTTCATCCTACACCTCCCATAGATTGATAAACCTTAGGTCATCCACTTGAGGGAAAATTTCTACTGTCCTACAAAACTCTGCGCTTGCAGGCCCAACAAAGTCTACAAGAATAAAGTTGTGTAGTAGACATCAGCAGCCGGCAGTTGGAAGGCACGGATTTTGAGGTTGGGGTGGCTGGAGGTTAGGGGAGGCTAGGGATGTCCAAAAATGGCATGCGGGAGATGTTTAAATAGGCAGGGAGGCTAGGGTTTGAGGGTTTTGGGGTGTTTCGGAGCCCTCCGATCGCGATCCAACGGCTCCGGTTGATGGGGGCTAGGCTGGGCTAGGTGGGCTATGTAGAGTAGTTGGGCTGAGATGAGAGGGAAGGTTGCGGCCCATGACATGTTTTTTTTAAACCGAAATGTCAGCGATTTAACCAATGACAGCGCTGCTACGGTTGTCCGTTGGGGTATCAAACGACCTCCGAATGCCACGAAATTTGGCAAGCAGTCTACCTACAATATAACAAGACTGCACGCCAAGTTTCGACCCATTTGAAGAATGTCTGTACGCGCTTTTAAAAACAATATTTACCGATGTCGCGGGCGCGTGCGTGTGTGGTTGGTCTCGAAAAGGTCAACGACAAAAACGGAGAGAACTGGCAACTACGGACGGATGCGAGTTTTGAAAAATGACGGCAACGGAGCGCCGCTGCTATGCAGATGATGCGAATGATGCGATGATGAATGCGACAAACAAATAAATCACATGATGATAACGGAATAAAACTGGAATCTTCTAGAGTGTTGGTCTCGGGATGTTACACATTACTCCATTGTTACTTAATAGTCTAGATGCAAGCTGGATAGCGGTCGATGGGTGGAGTAATAGTAGCAGATGTAGGCAGGAGTCAGTCTACTTGTTTATAGACGTGATGCCTATATACATGATCAATGTCGTGAATAAATACTGCCTAACTATGCACTTTTCTATCAATTGCCCAACAGTAATTTGTTTACCCACCATATGCCTTCTTAGAGAGAGAAGCCTCTAGAGAACACTATGGCCCCTCGGTATCCTCACAATTATATTTACAAAAAGACTAAATACCTTGCTGCCATTATTTACTTTCTTTTTATTTACTATTTATATTTATCAACTTATCTATCTATCACTACTTATCGCTTGCAAGTAATGAGTTCAAGGGGATTAACAACCCTCTTGCCCGCGTTGGGTGCAAGTGTTTGTCTTTTGTGCGTAGGCGCTGAAGACGAGAATTTGTATTGTTCTCCTATTGGTTCGATAACCTTAGTTTTCACTAGGGGAAATGCTTACCTACGCTTTGTTGCATCATCCCCTCCTCTTCAGGGAAAAACCCAACGCAGTTTACAAGTATCACCCCCAGCCCGTGGAGGAGCAGGTGGCCCTTGCCAAGGACAAGGGAAAGGGGCCCGCGGAGGAGCCCTACTCAGGGCCCTCGTGGGCCATGAGCTCGGAGGGCGGCATAGAGCCGTAGCCAGGCTGGGTCCTGCAACTCATGAGCAGCAGCGCCACGCTGGTGCGTGGCTTTCTCCAGGGCTCTCGGGCCGCCCTAGACACGCTCGAGGCAGACCTCCAGGCAGAGGACGCGCGGCTCGCTAGCGAGCGCTTGCAGCTGGCAGATGGGTGGCGCAAGCTTGACGTCGCCATCAAGCTAGGCCACCAGCAAGAGGACGCCGTGTGTGAGAAGCATGAGAAGTCCACCCGGGATGCCACGGAGCTCTGGACCAACGCCCTCAGGGAGATTGACGACGCCAACCAGTGGCGCAAGGCGGTAGAGGAGCAGGAGAGGGCCGTCCAGGATCGGATCACCCTGCAGCAGTAGGACCTCCGGACGCAGGAGTAGGTGGCTGCAGCCCGTGAGGGGCAGCTGAACTCCCGGGAGGAGGATATCGCCAAGCGCGAGGAAGCGATCGCGGCTCGCGAAGGCTACGTGACGATCCGGGAGCAGGAGCTCGCCAAGACCACCTCCGACCAGGATGCTGAGCGTGAGCGCCTGACGACTCTAGTGCGCGAAGTAGAGAACGCCCAGTTCTCCTACGAGGCCAACCTCGCCAAGGCCAACCTCCAGTTGGAGGAAAAGGAGAAGAAGATCAACGCCGATGCCAAAGTGAAGAGCAAAAGGGAGCGTGAGGCGCTCCAGAAGAGACACGGCGATAAGCTGAAGCAGCAGGAGGAGCGCTTCCAGCTGAAGTAGCAGGAGCTCCAGGACAAAGTGGACAAGCTCAAGGGGCAACTCAACGAGGTGGAGACCAACCTCCAGCTTGCGCTCAAGGGCAAGGAGGAGGCTGAGGGGGAGATGCATTCTCTCCAAGCATAGGTGGGTGGCATTTCTGACCTTGTTCAGCAGGCTAGGGACGACGGCGCCCAGGCGCGGACGATGCAGGCCGAACGCGTCAAGATCTTCCACGATCTCACCAAGCGTGCCCGCGGTGCCCTGTCCCACTTCATCGGCAAAGTCCTTGATTTCCCCATCGCAGACACTGATCCGGGGTACTTGGATTTCTTCAACAAAATGGTGGAGGTGCTGAGGACAGGGACCGCGCGGCAGGACACCGTCATCGAGGAGGAGGCCTATGATCTCCTGGACCAGGCGCTGAAGAGAGTCTTTGGCAACCTCCTCTGCGCCAACCCTGACTTCGACTTCGTGCTGGTGATGGAGCCTGTCCCTGAGGAGCTCCAAAACTAGCTTAGAAGGGGGGGTGCGGGACTACATGGATGCCATGCCGGAGAAGTTCGTGCACACCCCCGAGAGCTCCAAGAGCAGCGACCTTGAGGAGACAGGCGGCAACGATGACTGTGGCTCCACCTCCTGTTAAGCTCTTCTCTTTCCCTCCCTCTGTCCTGCTATGGAGAATTTGGGGGCCCGTGGGGGCAAAAAGACATGTTGCTTCTGTATGGTGCAGCAACGTCCTATACAAACAAGTTTTATCCCCTTTCCATGACGTAGATTTAAACCATCGCCTTGCCTACGTGGGCGATAGGGGGGTCCATCCCACACGACACAGAAATCATCTGCGATGGTGACCGATGGGGCAGACGCTCTGCCAAATATAATCGTACGCTATGCAGTAACATATCACACACACCATACTTTGGGCACACGTGTGGGATTTGGGACCAATTGCACACGGCCATCATGGTTGAAATGCGTCTAATTGTTCATGGAAAACAAACGGTGTTTGACCTTTAACCGGTTGCAAAAGGTTAACTAAGCCACACATGCCATCATAGACACTGGGTGTGATGTCCACATCATCGCACACGAGTTTTTTCTGGCCAGCATCTACCATGCATGATATCATCGCACACATTTCATTATTAATTTATGCATGGGATTGTACTTTGCATCGGACACAGTTTTCTCTAGGCTCATGTGTGAGATAAGGTGCTATCGCAAACGATTGAGGAGCTCGTAGGCACATGTAGAGGTGCTGCAAATCGTCTGCGATTTGTTATGTATCACCAACGTTTCATTTTATATCTCGTGTGCTTTTCCTTTAGATCACAGGCGGTTGCGCTATGATTTACGTGTGCTTTCCGTTATGGACCGCACCCACTTAGTTGCTTGAACCGTGTGCGCTTAAATGGCGAGGTTATGCTAAAATATCGCTTTTGAATCTCCCCCGAAAAGCAAATTCGCCACAATATGGAATTGAACAAATAATATCGCCATGAAGAACATTCATCAAAATTCGCCACAATATAGAATTGAACAAACATTATCCACATGAAGAACGTTCATCAAAATTCGCCACAATATGGAATTAAACAAATGCTAGCTGAATTCCATAGATGTATGGACATATATATGCAGTACATAATCATAGTGTACGGAATAAAAAGACCTGATCAAATGGAAAACAATGGATCCATGTGTATATGTTTAGCTAATAACACTAACTAAATGCATACTTATTGTTCAAAGAAAAGGAAGGCTGAAATTGTCAGTGTCTTGAGTGGGCTTGATATAACATTTCATGAAGAAGTTGCTGATAAATGCCCTAACAGCCAACAATTCAGTTGCGGGGAGCGGTTCAGGGGTCATCGGTTTAAAGATCGGCTGCAGGATTTTTTAGATCAGAATGTGCCATACGTGTGGAGTAGAAGATAGTAATGTAGAAACAGACTTTACTGGTATTATATTGGTAGCTTCTGTGCAACATTTAGAAGATATGCATAGGGACATCATGTGTCTGCAAAGTTCAAAAAAAGACATCATGTGTCTGCAAACGTAGTATCCACAAAGGCTGGTCCATTCTTGTTGTTGAGGACACTGAAATTTTATGTACATAATTAGTCATGTATTTGCCCCGTTCGGAACGACCTAACCGGTGTAAGTTGTTTCTTTTTTCTCTTTGGCGATAAATAGGAAGAGGCTTACTTAGAAACTTGAACATCTAACTAGCATTTTCTGAAAATAACGGATTTCGATGTCGTACGGGAGAAACGATCTCGTGCTGCAGAGATAGTTGGCCGTCGAACCGATTCCTTCCTAAAGTTATGTACCTTGATAATACACTTTAAATGATGATGAATTTTCACATACTCAATTCTTGAACCAGATATGAATACAAAATATAAACATCATCAAAGAATTCAATACCTATCCATGAATTCCTGAAGTTGTGTTAGATCCTAAGGATTTTTTGACTCTCTGAGAGAATCCAGGTAGTAAACTGTGTTACACTTTGGTACAATGACCACCAAGATCTAGTGATTGATGCAGTTTAAGAAAACCATAAACTTACGAACTATGTCAAAAACTGAAAGACGATCAATGTATGCGTGGTTGTAGATTTAACTTACTGTTCATGATATGGCCACATGAAGAATTCTCCTACGAGTAACGTAAACAAGATACTGGCGACATGTTCAATGGAATCCTTGCGGGTACGATTGTCACTTAATAAAGTGTCATTTGCTAAATCAAGATCTATGAAATACGAATGCTCCCTTAACGATCTCTGCGCTGTCAATCCCCTGAGAGGAATACAATATAGTTAGTTTTTTTTTCGTTTACAGCCTTGTATGGAGAAGTTGATCAGAGTTTGTGAAGTACTTACAACATCAAGCATTTAAGAAGAGTGTAGAGAGCTGATCGAAGTTGAAGAAGAGATGAAAGTCCTCGAAATCCACACTGATGGTACCCGGAAGGTGATTGAAATGCCTACTATCGTAGTGCACTTGCAGAATGTTAGTATCTTCTTCTTATGACATTTTGTCCATGCAATATTTATGTAACTTGTGACAAGTGGAACTGCACTCCTCAAAGTATTCGCCAACAAGAAATGGCTGGCCATGCTTGTACTTGCGTGCTTCAAATGGGTCTGCTTTATTCTTAGATAGAGTCATGTCAATTTGTTCATCGGGCATGCCATCGTTCTGGTCGAAGAGTCTTTGTAGTAGGATGCTCTGGATCTCATCCCTCCTCTGTTTCTGTTAGGTGTAACTAGCAAAGTGTCCCGCTCAATGCGCAGGTTAGTACTTTAGAAAGTTTAATAGCAAAAACATATTATAATTATTTTTGCCAATCAGTGAGAACATATTATTTGGTTTGTCTAAACAAATTGGTAACACATGTGATGACGATTGCAAATATAAGACTTTTGCAAACATAATTATGTGTTATGTATGTTAGGTTTTCCCATTGGCATATAAATATGTATGTTATCCATTTATCATTTCCCTGCTTATTAAGCATGTAGTGCTAAATGTATATTTTATGATGAATCGATTTCTGCAGGGAACATCTTAACATATACAACTTAATTTCTAATAAGTACACGTCTTATGTGAGGATTTATATTATTTAATGCTATGCCCATTAGATTATTGTTCTTTGTCAGAAGCAAGCCCTTCAGAGGAATTAGTATCCGTGTGTCAATCGTTTCTTGAAAATCATAATGTTGTATGAGGCCTTGTTAGTAAGTCCAAAACTATGGCCCACACAAGTTGTGTGCAAGATAATCAATTGATTATTCTTTATTTAAATAGCTCTATAATATATGAGGTTAATGTAGAACTAAATTAACAGATCTGAGGCAACAAAGAATGAGCTCCATTTCTCCAGCACACATTTCGGTGTGATCATATAAGCAAATAAAATGTATGAATTGTCACAGAAACCGATTTGACACATAGTAAATATTGACTTCTCTACCATAGCTTTGAACTAAGGAAAAGAGATGGCACTATTGAGCGATGAATATGAATTTCTTGATTTCACAGAAGTTGCACTACTTCCATGAAAAATGACCAGGAACCAACATGTGTTGTATTATCGTCGCAAAACAAAAGTATACCTCGTATTGTACATTAAGACATTTAGAGTATCTAACCATTTGTATTATCCTCCTTATAGAAAAAATGTTTATATTATCCATGAAAGTGAACTTGTAAAGTATAAGGATGTTCATTTTAAACCCAATGCATTTTTCGGCCCATATGCTTAGGAATAGTAGTAATTTTTTCTAATGACGGGACAACTAAAAGCATGAATGCGCCACACTCAGTGGGACCCTTTAATAATGTATGAAAAATTCAAATTGGTATATAACTATAATAAATTATTACAAATGGACTGGTTAACCCTCCATGTCAAAACATAGTGCATCTTAGATTTGTCCCAAGTCAAACTTTGCACAGTTTGTCCAAGTTTATAAGAAAATGAGCATTTACAATATAAAATATACCTGATATGAAAATGTATTCCATCATGATTTAATGGTACATGTTTTTTGTTCTTGTTGTTCAGAATTTTTTTTCTTAGGCATGATTTTTTCTTTTACTTAAGACCAAAGTAATATGCACTATACTTTGACATGCATGGAGTTTCGCGTTGTGACATTTTGGATATGGCCATGGTTTTTAAGATGTATAGTAGTACGTGATAGTTTAGATGTCGGACATAGTTTCCCCAAAACATTGCAATCTATAATGCTTCCAAACTGCAACTTTGATGTATATTTTCGTATAAATATATTAATAAGCATATAATATAAATGGACACATTGAACTATTTTTCCTTCACAAATGTATCAACATATGTTTTGACCTAAACATCCTGAATATTTTCTATCTTGGTTGTCAAACGCAGAATAGATTGTTTGTTTCTTTCTTATACAAAGTATACATAGGAACATGGATGTTATTAACATGAATACATGATCAAAGCTGATGCGTATAGGAACTTGATTTATTTGGTAGTTGAATGATGAAATCGACGGTCATTGTAGTGCTGGACAATTAACAGGTCCTAGAATCCTAGCCTAGTGACCATATTCCAAGTGCACCTTTCAAGAGAAGTTCAAACATATGATTTTGGTAGAAGCAGGAGCTCTACCAGGTCTTGGCCGGAGGGTGTAGGGGAAGGAGGGAGATGGACGTTGGCGGGATCGCGGCGGCCGGCGGCTGGGCGCCGTCCTTGCGAGCGGGGGAGGCGGCGGCTGGAGAGGTGCGGCTAGGGTTTAGGGGCTCCGGCTCCTCTGGGAGCCGGCAATAGAGTTTGATCTTATTGCTTAATTCTGAAAAGAGTCTTTACATCTGTTTATATAACTAAGATGACTTGGAAAGTAAGATAACTTGGGCTAAGCCCCTAACTAAACCTGCCCATTGGGCCTCCTCCGGCTGTATGACACGCCGGTCATAACATCTCTCCCCGCCTGCGCAAACAGCTCGTCCTCGAGCTGGAAATCTGGATAGTGCTGACTGAACTCGTCACGCTGCTCCCAAGTCGCGTCCTCCTCCGGCAGGCCTTCCCATTGGATCAGCAAGTGCCATACTCCGCGACGAAGTTGGGCCCGCAACACCTTTGCTGGCCCGGGAAGAAGTCGCCCGTCGGAGGTCGGAGGTAGCGCCGGCGTGGCCGCCGGTGGCTCCCCACGGTAGGGCTTCAGAAGCCCCACATGGAAGACGTCGTGGATGCGGGCACCGGTCGGAAGCTGCAGGCGGTAGGCCACCCTCCCGATGCGCTCCAGCACGGAAAATGGCCCGGCATAGCGCGGACCCAGCTTGCGCCTCGCGCGTGGGTCAAGGGACTGCGTAGAGCGATGAAGAAGACGCAGCCATACCCAGTCACCCACCGCGAACTCCGCCTGGCGGTGGTGGCCGTCATAGTAGTGCTTGGCCAACTGCTGGGCCTGAAGAAGGCGTTGGCGCACCTCGGCAAGCATCTCGTCGCGGCTGCGAAGAAGGTCACCCGCCGCCTCTGTCCTAGCCGTCGCCGGGTCGACCGGCAGGATGGGCGGGGGCGGTCGGCCATAGACCACCTCGAACGGCATGGCGCGCAGGGCGGAGTGATAAGAGGTGTTGTAGCAGTACTCCGCCCATGCAAGCCAGTCCACCCAAGCACGAGGACGATCACCTGTAACACAACGTAAATACATGGCAATCACCTTGTTGACCACCTCGGACTGGCCGTCCGTCTGCGGGTGGAACGCCGTGCTCAAGCGGAGTTTCACGCCCGCCATCCTGAAGAGATCGCGCCAAACATGTCCCGTGAACACCGGGTCCCAGTCGCTGACGATCGAAGAGGGAAACCCGTGGAGGCGAAAGATGCCGTCAAAGAAGGCTCGGGCCACGGAGGCAGCTGTGTAGGGATGGCCAAGCGCGATGAAGTGGGCGTACTTGGAGAAGCGGTCGACCACTGTGAGGATGACGGACTTGCCGCCCACCTTGGGAAGGCCCTCGATGAAGTCCATGGAGATATCGGCCCAGACCTGAGAGGGCACCTCCAGAGGCTGTAGCAGCCCTGCCGGCCTAAGTGTCTCCGTCTTGTTCCGCTGGCATGTCACACAAGACCGCACCTAGTCCTGAACCAGGGCCCGGTCGCCGGGGATGTAGAAATCGGCGCGGAGACGGTGGAGAGTCTTCTGCACACCCTCGTGGCCCGCCGAGTGAGCCAGCAGCAGCACCTGGTGACGAAGATCGCCGTGATCCGGCACGAAGAGGCGTCGCCCATGCAGGAGCCGGCCATCCACCAAACGCCACGGCTCCGGCAAGTCGCCGGCCTCCAGGCGCTGCCGAAGGAGCTGCGCGTTGGGGGCGTCTGCGGTGGCCCGGCGGATGTCGTCGAAGAGGGCGAACGAGGGCCCGGAGCGGATGCAGAGGGCCGCCCCGTCGGAGGCGCCGGTGGCCGGGTCGTGGTCGTCGCGGCGGGACAAAGCGTCGGCCACGGTATTAAGGCAGCCCGGGCAATACTCGACGGTGAAATCAAAGCCAAAGAGCTTGCTGATCCACTGGTGCTGCGGCATGGTAGACAGCCTCTGGTCCAATAAGAACTTGAGGCTGTAATGATCCGTGCGAATCCGGAACGACCGACCCCACAGATAGGGCCGCCAGTGGCGCACGGCCTGCACCAGACCAATGAGCTCCCTCTCATAAGCCGCGAGCTTGTGATGGCGCGCGGCGAAAGGCCTGCTGAAGAAGGCGAGTGGCCCATCACCCTGATGAAGAACGGCGCCGAACCCCACGCCGGAGGCGTCGCAATCGACCATGAACGGCCGGTCGAAGTCAGGCATCTGAAGGACCCGACCGGTCATGAGGGCCCGTTTGAGGGCCTCGAATGCCTCCGTTGCCTCCGCATCCCAAGCGAAGGCGTCGCGTCGGAGCAGGCGCATGAGCGGGGACACGATGAGGCCGAACTCCCGGATAAACTTCCGGTAGTAGCCGGCTAGGCCCAAAAAGCCGCGGAGAGCCCGCGGAGAGGGCGGCGTCGGCCAGGCCGCCACGGCCGCCACCTTGTCGGCATCCATGGCCACCCCCTCGGCCGAGATGACGTGGCCGAGGTTGGCGACTGAAGGCGTCCCGAACGAGCACTTCGAGTGCTTAAGATGAAGATGATGTGCTCGAAGCTCGTTGAAGACGATGGCGACGTGCTGAAGATGCTCCACCCATGTGGTGCTGTAGATAAGAATGTCATCAAAGAAAACGAGCACAAACCGACGCAAGTAGGGGCGGAGGACGTCGTTCATCAAGGCCTGAAAAGTCGCCGGGGCGTTGGAGAGGCCAAAAGGCATCACCAAGAACTCGAAGTGGCCGTGATGAGTCCGAAACGCCGTCTTCGCGACATCGTCCGGGTGCATCCGCACCTGGTGGTAGCCCAAACGAAGGTCGAGCTTGGTGAAGAAGCACGCCCCGTGAAGCTCGTCCAGAAGCTCGTCGACGACCGGAATGGGGAATTTGTCCTTGAGCGTCACGGCGTTAAGGGCGCGGTAGTCGATGCAGATGCGCCACGAGCCGTCCGACTTGCGGACGAGGAGGACCGGTGCCGAAAACGGTGATGTGGAGATCCGGATGATGCCCAGGGCGAGCATAAGCGCGCACTGCCGCTCCAGCTCGTCCTTCTGCAGCTGGGGATAGCGGTAAGGACGCACCGCCACGGGCGCCGTGCCTGGCAGGAGATGGATGCGGTGGTCATACACCCGGGCCGGCGGCAGACCCTGAGGCTCGTCGAAGAGGTCGCTGTGCTGCTGTAGGAGATGGTCCAACAAGGGGTGCTCGGACTCGGCAGCAGTCGCGGCCAGCTGCGGCTGTGGCGCCGCGGGTGAAATGCTTCCTGCGCCCTCCCACCGGACGCAGCGACCCAGGCGCTAGAAGGTCATCGTCAAGGCGTCAAAGTCCCATAGGATGGGACCCAGGGTCCGCAAGAAGTCGACGCCGAGGATGAAGTCGAAGCAGCCCAAGTCAATGCCGGCGCAGGTGATGGTGAAGTGCTCGTCGCCGATGGTGATGGGGACGTTCCGCGCAATCCCGTGGCAGCAAAGGCGGTCACCGTTCGCGACGGTAACCTGGAGTTGCTCCCCGCCCGTCGGCTGAAGCGCCAAGCAGCGCATGGTCGACTCATGCAGAAAGTTATGCGTAGAGCCCGTATCCAGGAGAGCCATGAGACGCTCGCCGTGGATCAGCACCGGCAAGAGCATCGTCTTCTCCGCTCGTATACCCGCGAGGGCATGGAGGGAGACCACAAGAGCCGTCGCTGGAGCCGGTGCCGGCGCGTCCTCCGCAGCAACCGGCGCGGGCAAGTCGCCGAGCCCGGCGGCGGCGGGATCCTCCTCGACGTAGTCGGCCGTCTCCAAGTAGAAGAGCCGCGGGCAGACGTGGCCCGGCACGTAGGGCTCATCGCAGTTAAAGCACAGCCCCTGGCGACGGCGCTCGAACTGCTCGGCTGGGGAGAGCCGGCGGAAGGGCCGCGTCGTGGCCGGAGGGGTCATCGCAGGAGGTACCGGGGGCGGACGGCCCGGCACAGCCGCAGGCTGGGTGGCCCTGACCGGCTGTCGGCCACTCCGAGCCGGTGCCGCCTGCTGCAAGGCCTGCGCGCGACGCTCGAAGGCACGGGCGTAGTACATGGCCGTCTGGAGGTCCTGGGGCCCCCGAAGCTCCACGTCCACGCGGATGTGATCCGGCAGACCACCGACGAAGAGCTCGGCGCGCTGCTGAGCCGTCACGCCGGGCGCGTGGCATGCCAAGGCCTGGAACCGGTCGGCGAAGTCCTGTACCGTGGAGGTGAAAGGCAGTCGGCCGAGCTCCCTTGTATCGGAGGACCGAAGTGAAGGAGGCAGAGCTCGCGGAACCGCTCCCAGGAGGGCATGCCGCCCTCATCCTGCTCAAGGGCGTAATACCACGTCTGTGCGGCGCCTCGGAGGTGATATGAGGCGAGCCATGTACGGTCCGATGCAAGCGTGCGTTGCCCCCGGAAGAACTGCTCACACTGATTGAGCCAGTTGAGGGGGTCCTCTGTACCGTCGTAGGTGGCGAAGTCAATCTTGGCGAACCGTGGCGGTGTCGGTGTCTGGCCGCCGTAGCCGTGAGGCTCGGCGGTGCGGAGCACCGAGGGGGGCGGCGCCGGTTCGGAGGACTCCGGGTAGGGGCCCGCGGAGCCGGAAGGCCCGCCAAACTGCAGTGATGGAGTCGGATGTTCCGGAGCCGTGGTGTAGACCGGTGGCGGCGACGACCCGGCCGCCCAAGCTGGCAGTGGCGACGGGAAGGGCGGAAACCGGACCTTGTGGATCGGCAGGCCGGTCGGCGTGGTCGACGGCGGCCCGGACGTGGGCATCGGCGGCGCCTGCAGCTGCTGCTGGGGCGCGGCGGTAGCTGCGGTGGCAGGCGGCCACGGCGGCCAGAGAGGGCCCGCTGCTGATGGGGGCTGCTGGTGCAGCGGCGGCGGCGGGGGCGGCCCGCTGAGACCGCTGGGGGGCGGCTGCCACGCCTGGAGCGGTAGCAGTGGAAGCCCGCTGAACGCGGGCGCGCCCTGGGACGGCCACGGCAGCGCGGGGTGGCCGTAGACGGTGGTGGGCGCGGCCGGCGGGGGGGGGGGGTGCGGCCCGGCCAGGTACAGGCGGATGCCCTGGACGGCCGTCACGAGGTCCCGCATGGTGCTGGACACTTCCTCCGGCGAGAGAACGGCGGCTGGCTGCGCAGCGGTGGAGGCCGGAGTTGGCAGAGTGGGGGAGCCGGATGTGGCGGCGGTCGTTGGCGCGGTGGAGGTGGTCGGCAGCGGCGGCGTTGGTGGTGGGGATGACATGATCGGACCTGAGTCTCTGGATACCAAATTGGTAGAAGCAGGAGCTCTACCAGGTCTTGGCCGGAGGGTGTAGGGGAAGGAGGGAGATGGACGTTGGCGGGATCGCGGCGGCCGGCGGCTGGGCGCCGTCCTTGCGAGCGGGGGAGGTGGCGGCTGGAGAGGTGCGGCTAGGGTTTAGGGGCTCCGGCTCCTCTGGGAGCCGGCAATAGAGTTTGATCTTATTGCTTAATTCTGAAAAGAGTCTTTACATCTGTTTATATAACTAAGATGACTTGGAAAGTAAGATAACTTGGGCTAAGCCCCTAACTAAACCTGCCCATTGGGCCTCCTCTGGCTGTATGACACGCCGGTCATAACAGATTTACATCTAACTGAATCTGAATATTTTCTAAAAATAGCAATATAGTGATTCTCGTATATCTAAACAGGCGAGGCACGGGGTTAAATATTTCTCTTAGAAATTGGTTGTGAAAGATAGAGCACTGGCGAAAAACACCATATACTCTATTTAAATGTTTTCTCCCATTTTCTTAGATCCCAATGTTCTAAGATATTAAGGGATCAGTATGCAACCATCCTCATCTGAACCCTGCCGTTCGCTGAGTGCGGGACGGGTACTGGCTGTATAACACGTATAAAATGTTACCAATAAGAGAAGCCTTGCGCAGGCATCTTCTATAAAAATTTCTGTGAAATTGTTTTGACAAACTTTCATGACCATAAAAATGAAGAATCTTTGAAGTCATTATATGCACAATATCTTTCATAAGATTAATGGGCATGCAAACTGTAGCGTTACATGTCCTTATCCATATGCATATCTCTTTGACATCTTGTTATTTTTTCCTTCTCAACTTTCGTAGTTCTACTCTATAAAAAAAAGTAAAAGATAAGGAAAAAACAAAGTTGTGTAAGTTCATAGTTATCATCGAAACCACCATTCCTTTGTCACTGAGCAAGTCCTTCCACACATGCTTTTTACATGTACGAAGCTTCTTGTATATCAAATACAAACATAGTCGCCGAGCACTAATTTTATTTATTTTTCCCACATGGCTCATGTTTTGAACTGACTATATATGTATCTATCTCCTATTATTTCTCTCTCCAAATTATGCATGCACAGTAATATTGAACTCTATATAGAAGGCGAGAGAGGATCTTGCATTAGACATAAAAATACTAATTTAATTCATCTAAAGATATTGCAGCTCCAAAGAAATAGCAAACATCCAAATTGTAATAGCCAAGCAGTTACTTTATGTTAGAATGAAAAAAAATATAGGCATAAGACTGAAGCACGCATATTGGGTAACATGTAAAAAAATTGCAATAATTTACTTTTGTATGCATCCACGATGCAGAGGCTAATAAGGGCGATAAAGCTTCCACTTTGTGAAAATTCATATGCATGTGCTAGTTAAAAATGGTATTATGATGCTGCTCTGTTTCCTAATAAAGTTAACTTACAAATTAGCTGTACCGAAATTGCTCCAGTACCTAGCTACATTAGCATACAATTTTTCAGAGTAAAATTGGGAAATCGATGGAATGAATGGTTTGTAAAAACACTCCCAGGCCACAACCGTCCACCAATTCCTCTACTCAGACAACTTCTTTCCATCCTTGCAGCAGTTGCATTCTGCTTTACCGATTGTTTGTATCTACAAAAAGAATGATTTGTTGCAACACAATGAATAGACTACTTTGATGAGACAAAAGTAGGAGCCGGAGGCACTTGCGGCCTGATGGACCTTAAGAAAAAATAGTGAATATTGTCACCTGAATCCAAGATAAAAAATAGTACCAAAGACCATTACTTAATCTATGATTGGAAGAAAAATCTGACTGATACTAAAATTTGTTCAAATATAAATAAAAAGTACCTTAGAGATGCTTTCCTTTGAATGTTCTACCAAGGAAGCAACATCATAACTGGGATGTACGTACTATCTTGCATACCAATAAAATTGAACTATTAATTAAAGACATACAAATCTAGAGATTGTATGTTGTACTATACAGAAATAGGGTGGAGCAGTGAAAAGATGCTATACCTGCCACGTGGAGGATGCAAAGAACCAATTGCTTTCCTGACCAGCTGTGAATTTATCAAAAAAATTGTGAGGCCTTATTAGGGGCAAAGAATCTCTGTAGATAATTTCCTGGAAGAACAGTGCTTCTCTGTTTTCTAGTAGCTAGTTTAGAATGAGTCTTCATACGTAAGATCCTGATGAAGTTAGCAAAATAAAGCAAATTAAGTTAATATTCTGATCAGAGCCAGATGGTACCTAATGTCCATAGTTTTCCTTCTCAACGTTAATATTCTGATCACAGCTCCCCCTGCTTGTGAAGATCCTCGTCTTTATGGTGGAAATTTGTTCTAATATCAAGATGTTGGTTACATGTTACTTTGGGGGTTAACTATAGTTATTTGGATGTTTTTTGGTGGCTAACTATAGTCTTTTGTGGCCTAACAGAGTTGGATGTTTATTCATCAGTAGTACTTGTTCCTACAGAATTTGAATGATACGATGCAGACTATCAATGTCAAGTGCTTGAATATTTATGTTACATGTTCAGTGTTTGTTTCTTTGATGCTTCAGATATCTAGTGCTTGCAATTTTCACTGTTGTACAGATTATACAGTGAAGTTAATTGCTTGCAATTTTCAATGAAAGCTGTCATTTTCCCCTTGTATAATGGAATTACTCTTCAACATCATATATTTTGTGTGTGGAAATATTAAGGCCGGAGATTGTCCAGTGCCTAACTGTTTTATTCACGTCACTCCATGTACAGCTGAAAACTACCAAGGCTGGGCTTTTTTGCCTTGAGTGAATCCTGTCCACCGGATGTATATTGGGGAGCAGATATAGTGGGGTAAGGCGCTGTGTGACTTGGTGAAGCCAAGTCACTGAAGCTGTGTTCTCCTACAAGGGCCCGGTACTCCTCCCAGGCTCGAGCCCCAGGAGTTCAGCATCATGCCGCGCGTGTACAACACCTTCATGCTGTGTATCTACAGCGAGGGATCTCCAGCGAGGTCTCATAGACGTGATAGTCGCCGGAGTCATGGGCGGTTGAGTTGGAGGGCCTCAAACGGCGACCTGCCATAGAGTTGTTAGGACCCCAACTTAGTACACCTTCTACGTGGAGCGCCTGCTGGCCGGACGACAGTGACAGCAATGGCGCCGGCGCAGCTTCCCACCACTGCGTGTGCGGAGACTCTAAGAGCATCTCCACTCGCGCCCCCAACAGGCCCCCCAAAGGTCCTTTTTTATCGTCGGCTGAGGGAAATCGGGCCGGCCGCGTCCCAGGAGCCCAATTTTCGTCGTTTAGGACCGAAATTGGCGCCGGCGTACCCAAGCCGAACCCGGCGCGCTGGGAGCGCCTGGGGGAGCCAGGGGAAACTTTTCTTGGCGCGAAAACGGGCGGGCCCGCCGAGTCAGCGACCGAGCGGCGCTTCGTCGTCCTCATCGCCTCGGTTTCCCATGGGGAATCAATGCGAAGGGTGCCTGCCGGTCAGCCTTCCATTGATGCCTCACGGGCGGCGCAGTCGCGGGCGGCGCAGTCAGAGCGGGCGACGCGCGTCCACACCTCTCCCTCCACGCGGCCGCACGGTGCCGCCTGCTCGCCGCTATAAAAGCCGCCCCCCCCCTCGCCGGTGGCTAGGCACTTCTCGCCGCACCCTCTCTCCCCACACTCGCCGCCGACGCCCCTCTGCCCCTCTCTCCCTTCTCCGACGAGCCTCCTCTCCACCCCGATGGCTGAGCGCTTCCTAGGAGATGGCGCGTCGGCCAACGGCTTCGGCCGCCGCCACCTGCACGATGACGAGGTTCGCCTCGTCTACGAGGCGGAGTATCCGGCGCCGCCCGACATGCGTGTGCCGGGCTCGTGGAGGCTCAGCGACGGCGGGGTCCCGGTGCCTCCGGTGCCCAGCGGCGCCGAGTGGCACGCCGAGATCGTCAGGATCTGGTCGTCCCTGTCGGAGACGTTGCGCGAACAGCCGAGGTATGCCCCGGACAGCCACAACTTGTAGACGGCGTACTTCGAGCACCGCCACGAGGAGCAGCTCGCGTCCACAAACGGCTGGCCGCCCAGCCGCGACCGCCACAACTCCGAGGGGCAGCGGCGATGGTGGGGCGTCCCCGGCCGCACCCTCGAAGCCGTTCTCGAGCACATCGAGGGCGGCAACACACCGCGCTTCGACTACCCGCGCCGGACCGGCTCGTCCTGGCGGCCGAGGCGCATGGCCGGGACGTTGTCGTCATCGTCCGGCTCCCAATCCTCCGGCGCAAGGACCCCGCTCGTCGCCGTGAAGCCCGAGCCCGGAGAATCGCCGCTCCGGCGCAGCGAGCGCAGTGGCGGGGGCGGCATCACCATCAGCGAGGGCCGCCGCCGCCAGCCTTCTCCCCCTCCCCACGGGCACCTCTGCCTTCTCAGGCCAAAGACCGAGCCTGGCGTGGAGGCGCCGGTCGCCGTCAAGCAGGAGCACCTCGCCATGGCCGCCGCCGACGAGACCGCCCTCAAATGGGCGCGCGACGACTACGTCCACGAGGAGATGATGCGTTAGCGGCGCGCCCTCGAGGAGATCGCCGCTCGCCGCCGTGGCCGCGAGGAGGGTGGCGTTGTCATCCTCGACAGCGACGACAAGGAGGTGCCCGCGCCGTCCAACCAAGAGCTGCATCGCCACGGCGACCCAGACCAGGGGTGCAGCAGGGACGGCGGTAGGCAGGACGGCAACGACGGCGGCGACGGCGGCGACGACGACGGCGACGACGATGGCGGTGACTACACAACCTTCTACCAGCTCCTCGGCATGTAGAAGAAGATGGCGGCGGCGGCGACGTATCGGCGACGTAGTTTAGTTTTTAGCTATGTTTTTAATGTTTTTATTAGCTTTTGTACAAATATCGTATGAATCGCCCGAACTTTGCCTGAATTTAGCTGAAATCTAGCCATATTTTGTTTTCAAAAAACGGCGTGGGGGGCTGCGTGGGGTGCGGCTGGGAACCAGACCCACTGTGGAATTTCGGGCTCCGCAAAACCCTTAAGATTCGAACACAGGGGCGTGTGCGAAGATCCCCAGTGGCTTCGCCCAACCTAGCTCGCTACTCGATGAACACAGCAACAAACTCGCACGATGACGAGGAAGAAGATGAACACGACAGTTTACCCAGGTTCGGGCCGCTGCGAAGCGTAATACCCTACTCCTGCTTTGGTGGATTGCCTTTCGAGGAGGTGGGGTGGATTGCCTTTGGTGGATTGCATTTCTGGGCCTCCTGAGGGCTCCCAGTGGTGTTCGAGGCCCTCTGTGGCTCGGTGGTGGATGAGTGGTGGAATGGACCACCCCCCTCTACGGTGCAGCCTACCCTCTATATATAGCGGTGGCTCGGGTCCTCTTCCCTTATCGCAATGGCGGGAAGGGATCCCACAACGGCCACTTTTGAAGGGGGACAAGAGTACGTGCCCGCCCTGCCTAAAGGCGGTCTTCGTCTGCAAAGTAGCTATCGACGGCGCAGGGATGGGCTCAGCGATGACGTCCGTCTTGCGGGGCTGGTGGTTGCGGCCTTGTTGCACCGGAATGGAAACCTTTGGGGGGTGCTTTGGGAACCCGCGTACGGCTCTGCGCCCTTTGCACCAAAGGGGAAACTGTGCCGCCTGGTATGCTGGGGCTCGCCTGTCCTTTCTTGCGTCATCTTTGACTCCTGAGGGCGGGCCTTGCATAGAGATCTCCGCCGCTCCTGAGGGGGCCTGGGGAGGCCCATCCCTTGCCGGTCTCGAGGCTGTTCCTCCTCGCAAGCCTGGAGCCCTCGCGAGGGCCTTTTCCTGAGTGGGGCCACGCCTGACAGCGTTTGGTTGATGAAGTGGGCCATGCCCTGGGCCGTAGGTAGGCAGGTCTGGGTACCCCCGTTCCCAGAACGCCGACAGTAGACCCCGGGCCCAAGGCGCGCTCGAGGTGGGCGAGGGCGGGGCCATGGTGATTCCTTCTGCGGCCGCCCCTGCGGTCAGCGCCTCTGCTCACCCGCGTGATGGTCCCCTCTCCATGGGAAGCTTGGGTGCCCCCGTCGTTGCCAGAACGGAAAGGAAGAGGAAATGGGTCGACATTGAGGAGTAAGCGACCCAACTTGGCTTGGCTCGCATGCCTATAGCTTGTGCATTGATGACCTTCCTTTGCTTGGTGACCAGAGATGACGCTATGCCGAAGATGAGGAAGAAGAAAGCGGGCGTTAAGCCGAAGGCGACTTCCGATGCGCCGCCTACCCTTGCCGACATGCCGCCGCCTGCTGCTGAAGAAGAGAGGGCTCACGAGGCGACCCCTCCGGCCATCATCGCCGAGCCCCCTGAGCCCCCAATGCTTGTTGACGTGATCACTCCTGCCCTCGAGGGCATGGTGACGCCGATGTCAGGAGTGCCAACCCCTAAGGGCCAGTCGCCCACCGATTCGTCCGTGTCCGTGGTCGCCGAGCGGCCTCCGGAGCCTCCTGTTCTCCGTGCTACTGCCTCCCCGAGGACGCCTCCCGCGACCGCGTAGGGGACTCCTCAGGAGGAGACCTTGATGCCTCCGGTGCGTGGCCACGACGTCCTGGACGGGGCCTTCACTGCTCTGAGTCAGGTTCGTGGCGGCCTCGGGGGTGCCGATGATCGCCTCGCGAGTGGGCGCCTAGAGCTCCTCTCAGGGTGGCTCCAGGCCGACGCCTCCGCCGTGGCGATTTGGGGTCAGGCCGAGGCTGCCGCGGCGAAGAGCGAGAAGGAAGCCACGGCCGCCCGGGCAGCGCGCGAAGAGGCGCTGATTGAGGCCGCGTCTGCTGCCAAGCGTTGCAAAGAGGCGGAAGCCCGTCTGAAGGCCTTCCATGAGGAGCAGGCTAAGCTTGCGGGGTAGCTTCGTCAGCAGGAGGAAGGCCTCGAGGCCCGCGAGGCCAAGCTTGCTGCTCGGGACTCTGAGCTGTCCTAGGTGGTGACCCGCCAGGACGCGGAGCGGGTGCGCCTGGACACGCTGGATAAGGCAATTGCTTCGAAGAAGGCCCGTCTTGACACCAGGGAAGGAACTCTTGCCGCGGCCGAGGAGAAAAAGGCCGCGGAGCTGAGCGCCTTCCCTGCCGTCGAGTTCAAGCTTCGCCAGGCGCTCCATGCCCTTTGCCGAGATGGGTTCGCGGAGCCCCTGGCTGCTCCGGAGAGTGGCTTCGCGGTGCTCACTTCGAAGCTCGTCGAGGAGCTGGAGGGCGCCATCGTCAAGGTGGAGAGGGTCTTGGATAGTGAGTGCCGCGACCTCTTTTCTGAAGCCACGACGCGCGTCTTCAGCCACCTTCATCTTCATGAGCCGGGGTTCGACTTCGACTCTATGATCCGCCCGGTCGCCCCTGAGGTCTGCGTCAGCGCTGCGGCGGCGGTGAAGGGCGCCGTGGAGGCGCTGGTGAAGAGGTTCACCCGCGTCACGGTTTCTCCGCCTCCGAATGCTGCTGGCGAAGAAGACGACGCCAGCGATGTCGACGACGAGTCTCCCGAGGGCGGGACGAATTGTGGCGGCGGTTCCTCCTGATTCCTTTCTCCGGCTCCTTTCCTGCAATGCACATCGTGCCTCATGAAGGCGTTAAACTCGTTTGTGTTTGAGAAAACTTTTAATGCCTGTAATAACTGTTGGCTGCGTGATTGCTTTCTTCGCCTTGTTTCCTTCCTGCTTGCTGTGATGCTCTGCGTCGGCAGGGCCTGGCCCGCGCATACCTCAGCCGCCGTTGGGCCGACCGGATCACCAAGGACGGTCCAAGGGGTGAGGGGCTACTAGTACAGTTAGGCTCCTGAGTCGCGATGCTCAGGAGTCCCCCTTGACGTGCGAGCAGTCCTCATGAAGGGAACACGATGGAGATTGGTTTAACTTGAAATTTTCTAACACCTTTAGCACTCTGCGTCGGCAGGGCCCGGCCCGCGCATACCTCAACCGCCATTGGGCCTACTAGATCACCAAGGACGGTCCAAGGGGTGAGGGGCTACGGGTCCAGTTAGGCTCCTGAGTCGCGATGCTCAGGAGTCCCCCTTGACGTGCGAGCCCCAGCGTCCTCCTTAAGGGTTTATGAGCAGTTTTTGAGCGCTTCGAGCTCTGCGTCGGCAGGGCCCGGCCCGCGCATACCTCAACCGCCGTTGGGCCGACCGGATCACCAAGGACGGTCCAAGCGGTGAGGGGCTACGGGTCCAGTTAGGCTCCTGAGTCGCGATGCTCAGGAGTCCCCCTTGACGTACGAGCGGCTCCCATACCTTTCCTCGCCAGCTTTTTCGGAGATGGGCGCGTGAAGACCAGGTTTGGCAGACCTGGGATGGTGGCGTGTACCAGGCTTGGCCGGGTAGTAGCCCCGTGCAGCCCCCTCACGCGTGCATCCCTGGGGAACGCAACGAGAAAGGGGCCACCAGGGACCCTCCTGAGGTTGGATGCAGCCGCCGGGGTGCCCTCAGTTGTTTATCCCCCCGCACCGGGCGTGGGGCTTTCACCTTGCATGGGCATAGTCATTGGTGGACCGTGTTGACCGCCAGCACGGAGCTGTGGCTTCCACATTGTGTGGGCATAGTCATTGGTGAACCGTGTTGACCGCCAGCACGGAGCTGTGGCTTCCACATTGCGTGGGCATAGTCATTGGTGGACCGTGTTGACTTCTCCGCCCGCGTTGGGCTGTGGCTGCCACATTGCGTGGGAAGGGACCCCTCCGCGTCCTCGGGGGCCCCCGGGCGTGTACAGCCTATAGAGTTCGTACGCGTGGCTGGCACGGTAGAACTGGGTGGTGTATCTGGGAGGTCACGAGGGCGCTTTGGCCTCGCGATGTCCCTACCTCAAAGGCGGTTTGCGCCTGAGTCTTCTTGTAGATGGGGCTGTTTGAAGCCCTGCTGACTTCTTCTTCTTCATGAGTGAGGCAGGTTGGGGGTCCTTTTGGCACTCTACGTCTGCAGGTCCCTGTCCCGCACATTTCCCGACCACCGTAGTGTACGACCGGATCACCAAGGACGCAACTATGGGGTTAGGCCCCGGCACCCTTGACGCCGACCGGATCACCAAGGACGACATCAAGGGGCGATTGGTTTTATGACCAGTAAGGCTCCTGAGGAGCCCCCTTTGACGCTCAAGTGGCTCTATGTCGGCAGGTCCCGGTCCCGCACATTTCCCCACCACCGTTAGGTACGACCGGAAACCAAGGACGCACTTCACGGGGCGAGTCCCCACCACTCCTGATGCCGACCGGAAACCAAAGACGACATCAGGGGGGCGAGTGGCCTTATGACCGGTAAGGCTCCTAAGGCTCAATGCTTAGGAGCCCCCTTTGACGCTCGAGCGACCCCCGTTCCACCCTGTTGGCTGCTGCCTCAGGAGGCCATGGGGCCTCCCGAGACTCCATGCTGAGGCGACGCGCTGCGGCCGGAGCCCCCGAGCGGGGGGTCGACCGCCCAAAGATGCAAGTCCCTGAGGCGACAGGGCCTTGCATCCCAGTTTTGTGGTGCCCCGAGAAGGGCCGCGGCGCACAGCCCCTTGCGAAACACCAACTCAGAGAGGCAGTGAGGCGGCATTCACGCCGGCAAGGAGCCATGCAAGCAAGGTAGAACGTTAGGAAACAGACTAGATGCATGAGAAAATATTGAAATATGCATAAACGAGGCGACAGCAGGGGCGTGCCCTAATCACCTGAGGATCATGCGGCCCGGTGGGCGCCCTCGAACAGAGTAAACAAAAAAATTACCTGGCAACAGCCAACAAAAAGTCACCTGGCGGCCATGCCGCTAAAGAGCCGAGGCTACCGTCATAGCCTGATCTCCCGCCTCCACGAGCGCGACCTTCACAGGTCCGTCGTCTCCCGAGGCTCGAAACCTTCGCTTGGTCCGAGCATCTCCTCCAACTCCTCACCGCGCCTTGCCAGGCAAGGCACGAGCATGGCTCGGCAAAGGCGCTGGAATGTGACGCCTGCGTTCGCTAGTCCGAAGGGCATGCAGACGTAGGCGTTCGGGCAGACCCATCCATGATCTGCACGCGATGGCCAGAAAGGGCCCTGGGCCATGGCACTGTTGATCGCGAGCGCGTTGACGCAGATGCGCGGCTGGTCGACAGTGCCGATGACGGCGCCTGCGACTGGTAGCGCTGGGCAGCCCCCGCCTTGCACGGCCTGTGCTTCTCGAAGCTCCTCGATTGCTCTGATGACGGACTCTTGCGAGCTTGGCGCTGCGCGCCGAGCTCCCAGCTCGATCTGACCCGCGTCAGGACGCGCCTTGAGGTTGTGCTTGAGCGCTGCTCTCGTCTCACTGGCCAAGCCGGGGACTCGCCGGATGGGAGCCCCCGAGCCCGACCCAAGAGGGGCGCCGAGCACGCTTTCCTATGCGATAGGAGGTGGGGCCCCGTCCCTGGGCGTAGAGCGCGAGGCTCTGGGACGTCTCGCGGGAAGGAGCTGCTTCTTCTTCTTGCGTGGTTCCTCGCGAGGCAGGGCGTCCTCCTCCTCGTCCGAGCGCTCGGCCGCTGCGGCGAGGTAAGCACGCTCGAGGGAGCAGACATCATCTTTCTCATCGCAAGCAACGGTGATGACGCCGCCACTCCCTGGCATCTTGAGGACGTTGTAGCCGTGGTGAGTCGCCGCCATGAACTTGGCATGGGCCGGGTATCCAAGGATGGCGTTGTACGGGAGGTGGATGTGCGCGACGACGAAGACGATGATCTCGGTGTGGTAGTTCTCGCGCCCGCCGAAGTTGACAGGCAGGCGTACTTGCCCAATGGGGACGGTAGACCCGTCGGTGACTCCCAAGAAGGGTTTGGTCGGCATGAGCTGCTTGTACGGTACCTGGAGCGTCTCGAAGGTCTCAATGGAGAGGACATTGAGCCCCGCTCCACTGTCGATGAGGGTCTTGGTGACGAGGACGTTGCTGATCGTCGGAGTGCACAGCATGGGGAGCTTGCCGGCCATGGCTGAGCACCTGAGCTGATCCCTTGAGTCGAAGGTGATGGAAATCTGGGACCACTTGAGGGGACGCATTGCTTCGGGCTTCGGGAGAGCCGCGTTCACCTCCCGTGTGAATTGCTTGAAGGCACGGTTTGATGCTGGGGCTTGGGCGCCGCCCAGCATGCAGGCCACCGCCCTGACCTCCTGGAAGCCCCCAGCCCCATCGTCCTGCCTGTCTTCCTCCTTCCTTCTGGGTGGCGGAGGCAGTGGAGGTAGACCAGCCTCACGAGGACGAGCCTCGCGAGGCTGACCGCGTCGTGACCCCTCCGGAGGGTCGTCGCGCCAGCGGTCCTCACGAGGCGGGTCGCGCCAGTGGTCGTCTCGAGTATGATCGCGGCAGCGGTCCTCCTGAGGCTGATCACGCCATCCTTGACGCGGGCCCCGGCTGTCCCAGCGGCCTCCACCGCGGCCTCCGCCGCGCCCGAAGCCTCGGTCAGCTCACCCGAGGAGCCTGCCAAAGTGCTCGGCGCGGATCAGCCAGAGTTCCTGGCAGTCGGCGGTGTCGTGATTGTTGGTGCCGTGGAAGATGCAGGTCGGTCTTCCCCCTGGGGAGTGTTCTTCACCCCGGCTGCGCTTCGCCTCAGGTTCGGCCGCAAGCACTGCTGGGGCCTTGCGCTTCGCCTCCTTGGCTTTGGTCTTCTTCTCTTCTGGCTCCGCCGCCGGAGGCCCGCGGAGCGACAGGCGGCCCTCCTCGGCCTTGGCGCACTTGTTCGCCAGATTGAACATCTCCAGGGCAGAGCACAGTTCGTCATTCATGGCGAGCTCCTCCTTCATCTTGAGGTTAGTGACTCCGTCGGTGAATGCAGAGATGATGGCCTCGTCTGAAGCCCTCGGGATCTTGAGGCACATGGTCGTGAAGCGTTGTATGAACTTGTGCAGGGTCTCCCCATCCTGCTGCTTGATACGCCGCAGGTCGTTCATGGTGGGCGCGCGGTCGCGGGTGCCTTGGAAGTTGGCGATGAAGCGTTTGCGCAGGCCATCCCAGGAGGTGATGCATGCCTCCGGGAGGTTGAAGAGCCAGGAGAGCGCGCCGCCTTTGAGTGCCATGGGGAACCAGCACGCCATGACCTTGTCGTCTCCTCCTGCCGCCCGGATGCTCAGGGAGTAGAGCTGTAGGAACTCGGCTGGGTCTGGGGTGCCATCATAATGCGGGGGCAGGTCAGGCTTCAACTTGCAGGGCCACGCGGTTGGGTAGAGCTCCGGGGCGATGGCGAGGCACCTCACCGGCTCGATGGGTGCTGCGTGCGCGGAAGGGACCTGGTCTTGACGTCCCTGCGGGGCCACCTCGAGTGGTGCCCGGTCGCGACGTTGAGTCGGCAGCGCAGGGAATGCGCGCGTCGACGCGCGGCCGGGGAACCACCTGGCAGCTTACTTCATCTCCTGGCCTCGCCCGCGGTTCGCGAGGCCGGTCGCAGGGGCGCGCTTCCCGCCTGGGCTCGGGGTCGACTTCGCATTGCGGAGGTGGGGGCCACGCATCTTGCGCCACGTCGTTCGCCAGGGACGGTTGGGGTCGAAGCGAGTAGGAGAGTGCCGAAGCGTCGCCGGCAGCGCTGACGAGCTCCGCGATGCACCGAAGCCAGTCGGCGTAGCGGTCGAGGGCAGGGCGGTAGCGAAGCAGCTCGTTTTCCATGGCGAGCGCGCCCTGGCCGCGCACCAGCCCGGGGCGAACATGGGAGGATGACCCAAAAGCTGGGACGATCGACGGAGTGGCGGTGTGGCCGTCGCGCTGCGCGGTGACCGGCTGGGAGGAGTCTTGTTGCTCGTGGGCGTCGGGGCCCGTGGCGGCGTTCGCCACATGCGAAGGTGACCTGCGTGCGCCGGCGCGGCCCACGGGCGCCATCTGGGCGACACTGGTGGCTCGGCGCTCAGTGCAGGCTCGGCGAGCGTCAGACATCGGAACGACGAGGTGGGAGAGGATCTTAGCTTGAGGAAGACTCCGACACGCCCCTACCAGGCGCGCCAAATGTCGAATTTCGGGCTCCGCAAAACCCTTAAGATTCGAACACAGGGGCGTGTGCGAAGATCCCCAGCGGCTTCGCCCAACCTAGCTCGCTACTCGATGAACATAGCAACAAACTCGCACGATGACGAGGCAGAAGATGAACACGACAGTTTACCCAGGTTCGGGCCGCTGCGAAGCGTAATACCCTACTCCTGCTTTGGTGGATTGCCTCTCAAGGAGATGGTGTGGATGAACGAGTACAGTGTTTCTGGGCCTCCTGAGGGCTCCCCAGTGGTGTTCGAGGCCCTCTGTGGCTCGGTGGTGGATGAGTGGTGGAATGGATCCCCCCCCTCTACGGTGCAGCCTACCCTCTATATATAGTGGTGGCTCGGGTCCTCTTCCCTTATCGCAATGGCGGGAAGGGATCCCACAACGGCCAATTTTGAAGGGGGACAGGAGGACGTGCCCGCCCTGCCTAAAGGCGGTCTTCGCTTGCAAAGTAGCTGTCGACGGCGCAGGGACGGGCTCAGCGATGACGTCCGTCTTGCGGGGCTGGTGGTTGCAGCCTTGTTGCACCGGAATGGAAACCTTTGGGGGGTGCTTTGGGAATCTGCGTACGTCTCTGCCCCCTTTGCACCAAAGGGGAAACTGCGCTGCCTGGCGTGCTGGTGCTTGCCTGTCCTTTCTTGCGTCATCTTTGACTCCTGAGGGCGGGCCTTGCATAGAGATCTCCGCCGCTCCGGAGGGGGCCTGAGGAGACCCACCCCTTGCCGGTCTCGAGGCTGTTCCTCCGCGCGAGCCTGGGGCCCTCGCGAGGGCCTTGTCCTGAGTGGGGCCACGCCTGACAGCGTTTGGTTGATGAAGTGGGCCATGCCCTAGGCCGCAGGCAGGCAGGTGTGGCTACCCCCGTTCCCAGAACGCCGACACCCACCCCACGCCGAATTTTACGCCGGTTGGCCCCCAGGCGGCGCTATTTCTGCCCCTGAGGGCGCTGAACGGCTGGAGATGCTCTAATAGGACACCACAACAAAGAAGCCCCCGGACCAGATGGGAGATGCAACGGAGATGCAACTATGTCGTTATCACCAACATAGTCCCCTTATTTCTTCATGCCCCCTCTCAGAAAAGTAAAAAAATGCTTCCTTGGTAGAACATCTAATTTTCTCCATTGATTGGCATGTTATCCAACGGCCTAGGATACATGGGCCAGCTGTAGGTAAGGTAATCTCCGTAGAACTCATTGTAGCTAGCTAACCTCTGTAGGAATCGATCTAGCAACCTGCATACCAGCTTCTATATCAATCAATTTGTGGCCAACGGAAAACAATGTTGGAATCACGTATTAGGTTTAGCTGGAACACGTATAGGGAGTACAGAACAATCAAAACAACTTTTCTTTTGTGAGATCGTGAGGAGACGGTGACAACTTATTTAGCATAGCCCCCTTTTGGATGGCATTGGTGGGTAATTTTCTATAAAATCATAATTATCTAATGATTATGATTTTCTTATCTATTAAATTAATGGCCGGATGTTTCTAATTTTTGTGAGATTTTCTAACTTAATTCTCTTTTTCTGGTTAACCCTTCATGTAATTTTTATATATAATTAGATAATAAATTGCCAATTTTACGAGGAAGCTAAATATAAATACAATAGTTTTTGTAGTACAGGATGCACATCGGCAGTGTTTAAATGAGATCAAATTAATAGTGACAGGTATGTATATACACAAATTTTATAAAATATTACTACTGATATCAATTGAAATGGCACTCACAATCGTAAAATCACATCCAGAATCAAATAGCCCACGGGAAGTGTCTGAATCACGCCTAATATAAAAATTGATTTCTAACAAAGAGAGTTGGGCGACGCTTCTTTGCACATCCCAGAAACTTCCTCCCACTATACCCAGATTCAAAAGCACCTAACTTCATGGATGGAGATTGATGTTGACCATGAACATGCATGTCTTCATCTACCCTACCCCATTCCTTGGAATTGATTGTCCTAGGGAGCTACCAGAGAAAGAAATGACTCAAATTGGCCTGCCGCTTTAAAATCCCCAATTCCAAACCAAAACCCTAAGCCTAGTTGAGCTAGAGAGAGGAGAGAGGAATACCTGGCTAGTGAGAGATTCGTCCTCGGAAGAGATACCGCTTGAGGGGTCATTCGAGGAGACCATGGCGTCCACGACGGTCGGATGCGAGATGGAGAGATGTGGCGGCGCGGGGGGGGGGGGGAGGAGGGGAAACATGGGAAATGTGGCCCTTGGTGGGGGGAGGGAGATGCAGATATTTTGGCGGTCGGCCAATTTTTTTCCTAGGTGCAGAGAAACTTGGCGCGCAAAGATTCATCAGACACGGTTTTTCTGCTTTTAGCGTGTGCGATGATATAGAACATACAAATTTTGCTCCTCCCCACGTATTCCCTGGTTATAGTGCCCGTCCACGTCATTGGATAATTTAAGATCAATTGCTAACTTGGTTATACAAATTAGCGGACACATAGCTCGTAGTTACTAAACCGAGCAAGTTCGCTAAATAATCAAGCTGCTTTACCTAGACATAGTTCTAACAAAAGACAGACTCTCTGAACAAAGGCTATTAGTACTACGCATAATTTTAACAAAGATGCCGACAAGCCTCCGCCCTATGCCTCGCTGATGTTTGATGAGATGTCGACGACTTGTCCGGGCGACATTCTGCCGGTGCTGGACTCCTCGTCCCCCAGGCTGACCTCGACCACGGCAACGTTCTCATTCTCGGCGTCGCCCTCATCGTTGTAGCACTACAACAGGAAGGTCCTAAGACGACACATGCATTTGAGACCCTTTGACCAAACTGTGTGTGATCCATCAATCGCAAACGGTATAGTTCTAGATCTGTCGCCAACACAACAAACTGTGTGCAATGGCTGGTCCATCAGGCACGATTCAGATAAGACTTTTGTGTGTGATGCATGGCATACTGTTTGTTCTTATGAACTGTTTGTGATTAGCCAAGATAACACAAACGATAACAAAATACATATGTGTACGGAGTACGCATTCGTTTGCTCGGATAAACTGTTTGTGCTGATCCAGCAGAACACAAACGAGTTAGCATAAGAAGGTGTGTGCGATATCGGGAAAACAGTTAATTCATCAGAATTGTGTGGGAAGACCAATAATAGCCCAAACGATTCATCCGGACAAGTTGTGTGCGTAGTGGGCAGACGGTTGCTGCCAAACAATTGTCAGCGATTGATGAAATCATTACCGACGCTACGTAAGGAAGTGCCGTTTGCCCGTATTAATATCGCAGACATTTTATTATTATTACCCGTTTGCCTGTGCATCACCCCATCTTCGTCTCACGTGTTGTCACTGTGTTGCCGCCCGAGGATTCCAGTGCACGCTTCGGCACCACACAGACGTTTCTTTTGGTCACACGTCGGCTCGATGTGCTCATTCCGCGTAGAACCGCGCAGGTTCCCGCGCACAAAACCATGCTACGGCTCTATCTTCTTGCCCGGCTCGGCGAAATCCCACAAAACCCACAATGCATGCTAGCCTGCTATATAAACCCTCACGGTCGGCAACTCCACATTTCCTTTATCCCCTCTATCGCTCTGCGTAGCTTATCTAGTTTTCTTCTCCCCCAATCGCCAATGGCACCGTCCGGTCGTCGCTCAGCCACTCCGCCAGAGGACAGCTCCAGTTGGGAGGCTTCACCACGTCGGTGCGGCAGTCCTCTGAAGCGTGTACTGCACGTGGGTGTGCGCACGCTACCCACCACACACTCTGCCACCGCTACCTGAAGGCAGCTGCTGTCGGTGGTCGCCGCGGCTTCCACCTGACCGACAGCCGTCTTGGCCGCCACCACACTGTCGCCTGCCTTGGCCGCGACTGTCGGTGTCGAAACCAGCAGATCTCAAGTAGGGGGTCCCGAAGTATGGATCTTGGGTCGATGGGTAACAGGTGACAAGGGGAACGGTTTTACCCAGGTTCAGGATCTCTTGATGGAGGTAAAACCCTACGTCCTGCTTTGTTTTGTATTGATGGAGTATCGAGTACAGGGTTGATCTACCTCGAGATCGTATGATGTGGTCTAAAACCCTAGGTGTAATGAGCTTAATCTCCTCTACGTTCTAAGACCCTCTGGTTTATATAGGCACTAGGGGTATCTAGGGTTGCACAATGTCAGTTACATCAGGAAAAGAATATGCCGAACTCATCATCGTGTTCTTGGAGTATACGTCACATCTTCAGAGATCCCCATCTTGGTTATGACGTCATAATTTTCGGGCCTCCATTGATAATCACAAGGCGGCCCACTCTCCGGCCCATAGAGATAGGCCCGCAGCCCGAGGACCCCTTAATCCCGGACTCCCTCAGTAGCCCCCGAACTGGCCTCCAACGGCGCAGTCTTGATTCCGTATTCGTGCATCCAAAGTCTTCGGCTTGTGGCGCGAGTTCCCCTCTTCTCCATAGTTCGGCTGACTCCAATCCGACCTATGACGTGCTCTTCGAACATCGAAGCGTCGCACGGCCCACAACTTTCATTCTTTCTGCAACCCTTCGATTTCTGTGCACCAATCGGAAACAGGCAATTCCAAAAATGCCCTTCGATCATAAACTTCTGAGGAGGAAGAACCATCCATTAAATAGGGCTGACGTGCTTTAAGCAATCCACCCTGCTCCCCATCTACCAAGAAGAACATCAGGGAGTCATGGTGAATGTTCCAAGCTCCTTCTCGTGCCCTCACGACCCTCTCCCAGGCAACTCGGTAAGTTGTTCCGTTTGTCGTCTCTGTCTACATGACCTAGAGGTGCAGGGATACCTTCCCTCCTCAGATCTAGGGCCCTCCCGCTCCGGATTGACTTCCGCAGACGGCGAGGATTTCGCGGAGAAATCCCCAACTCCTCACAAGGAAGAGAGGGTATGCTTCATTCCCTTCCTCTTACGAGACCTGGGCATTCCCATTCATCCCTTTGTAAGGGGTTTATTACAATTTTACAGGATCCATCTCCACCATCTAACCCCCGGATCCATTCTCCATATCTCGGGTTTCGTTGCCCTACGCGAGATGTTTATGGGCTGCGAAGCCCATTTTGAACTGTGGAGGAAGTTCTTCTGTCTCGTCCCCCGCACTCAAGGGGGGTCGATTTCCGAGGTTGGTGGAGCCGAAGTCTGGCATATAGCCGGGTCGGGATACCCTGTGGGGACCCCAGAAAAAGACCCTAAAGAGTGGACCTCCGAATGGTTTTATATTGAGGACGTTCCCCTATTCGGTCCATCTCGGAGGGGTCTTCCCTTATAGAAGCGTTTCAACTAGCGTCCGAAAACCTCTCTTCAGGATGACAGTGCCGAAGTGAAACGACTGGTCGCCAAGGTGAAGTTATTAGCACATTTCAAGTTGACCACTGTTGACGTGATTGCCACAACCATTAGATGGTGTGTCCAACCTGTTCAACAAAGGTTGCACCCCTTATGGTGCTATAATGGTTCAAACGATGCGAATCGCTATAAGCGGGAAGGTCCTGCCGATCAAGAGGCAATGGCTGCCATACTAGCCAATCTCTTTAAAGGAGAAAAAGAAGGGTCCATTCACCTGAATGTCAGGGAAGGATATTCAAGCCATAATCCCATCGAATGGGTGAGTCTGATCCTATTCCCACACTCTAGTTGTTCATATTAATTTTTGACTAACTAAATTTGTTGGGGTTTTGCCGAACAGGATTGGAGGCGCTGGATCGAGACGGTTAACTGTCTTCCCCCACAGCCCGAGAATTATTCTCGAGATGACGACCCGGGATTCCATGATGATCCGGATACCTCGATCATTTTTGAGGACATAGTCTTTTTCAAGAGAGCCTTGATGGTTCCCAGGTTGCCGTTATAATCGATCACCTGAGGATACTCTCTTTCCAAACCGGAGGTAAGAAGAAAGCTCCTCCCCGAAAAGGGTGCTCATCTCCCATGGCTGCAGAGGCACCTCCCTCCGTTCCCAGGGGCCGTCGTAGCACGCGCCGAACACTAGAAAGTGCACCGTTGGCAAAATTTGTATCAAACGCTATCAAGCATGGAGCCGCCTAATAAACCACAAGTATAGGGGATCGCAACAGTTTTCAAGGGTAGAGTATTGATCCCAAATTTATAGATTCGACACAAGGGGAGCCAAAGAATATTTGCAAGTATTAGCAGTTGAGTTGTCAATTCAACCACACCTAGAGATGCAATATCTGTAGCAGAGTGATCAGTAACACAGTAGTATGATAGTTTTGATAGCAGTAGTAACAATAACAGTAACGGTAGCAGTGATAGCAATAGTTTTGTAGCAATTGTAACAGTAGCAGTTGCAATAGTACTTAGCAAGAACAATATGTGGAAAACTCGTAGGCACTGGATCGGTGAACTCGTTGGATAATATTCATCATATAACAGTCATAACGTAGGGCGACACAGAACTTGCTCCAGTTCATAAATGTAATGTAGGCATGTATTCCGTAAATAGTCATACGTGCTTATGGAAAAGAACTTGCATGACATATTTTGTCCTACCCTCCCGTGGTAGCGGGGTCCATAAGGAAACTAAGGGATACTAAGGCCTCCATTTAATAGGGAACCGGAACAAAGAATTAACACATAGTGAATACATGACCTCCTCAAACTACGGTCATCATCGGAAAGTATCCCGACTATTGTCACTCTGGGGTTTACGGATCATAATACATAGCAGGTGCATATGACTAGCAAGATTAGATCAATAATATAGATATAATGGTGATAACATAAACAGTTCAGATCTGAAATAATGGCACTCGGGCCCTAGTGACAAGCATTAAGCATGGAAAAGTCATAGCAACATCAATCTCAGAACATAATGGATAGTAGGGATCAAGCCCTAACAAAACTAACTCGATTACATGATGAATCTCATCCTACTCCTCACCGACCATCAAGCCTACAAAGAGATTACTCACTCCCGGTGGGGAGCATCATGGAATTGGCGATGGAGAAGGGTTGATGATGACGAAGACCGAAGATTCCCCTCTCCGGAGCCCCAAACGGGCTCCAGATCTGGCCTGTCAATGAAGAACAGTAGGTGGCGGCGACTCTGTATCGTAAAACGCGATGAAACTTTCTCTCCTATTTTTTTCTCCGAAAATAGGATTTTATAGCGTTGGAATTAGGGTCAGTGGGGCCACGAGGTGGGCACAACCCACCAGGGCACGCGCCTGGAGGGGGTGGCGCGCCCTGGTGTATCGTGCCCAACCAGGGCACCCCCTCCGGTGGTTCTTGGCTCCAGTAATTTTTATTTATTGTAAAATAAATCTCCAAAAAGTTCCGTCCAGTTTCGAGAACTTCTATTTCTGCACAAAAACAACACCATGGTAGTTCTACTGAAAATAGCGTCAGTTCGGGTTAGTTTCATTCAAATCATGCAAATTAGTGTCCAAAACAAGAGCAAAATCGTTAGGAAAAGTAGATACAACGGAGATGTATCAACTCCCCCAAGCTTAACCCATTGCTTGTCCTCAAGAAATTCAGTTGAGAAACTGAAAGTGATAAAGAAAACTTTTACGAACTCTTTTGTTCTTGTTTACACATATATTCTTAAGTAGCACCCAGGTTTTCAGCAAAGATTATGGCAAACCATGTCAGCAAAAACTCTTAAAAATTATATTAACTCATATCAATGACATAAGCAGCTAGCGAGCAATAATAAAATATCTCAAACGCCAACACTTTGTCAAAATGGTCATGATATAATATGACAATAGTGGTATCTCGCTAGCCCTTTCTGAGACCGGAAAACATAAATGCAGAGCACCTCCAAAGTTCAAGCAGTGACTAAACATTGTAATTCATGGTAGAAAAAGATCCAGTCATGCTGCATCCAACATTTACTATACACAATGCATGAGGATGACAATAGTGCTCTCAGGTCTAGCGCTTATTTGAGAAGGTGATGACTCAACATAAAAGTAAATAGATAGTACCTTCGCAGAGGGAAGCAGGGATTTGCAGAGGTGCCAGAGATCAAAGCTTAAATCAGAGATAAATATAATTTTGAGAGGTGCACCCTTTCTTTCAACGTTACAACCAAGAGTTATCAATATCTTCCATGCTAAACGCATTAGCGGCAGTTCCCAAGCGGAAAAAGTAAAGGTTTACTCCCCCTCCACCAACAAACACACTCCATGGCTAGTCGAATCCACGGGTACCGTCCATACCAACAACATTCCTGGGGGAGTTTTGTTTCATTATTTGCAATTTTTGATTTCAGGACTGGGAATCCCTAATACCGCCCCTCTCGTGCAAGGACGAGTGAATAAACACTCATCATGAGAATAACCCGCTTAACATGGAAGATACTGACCGCCCCTTGTCGCTCCATGAGCGGTCCAGGCACACAAAGCAGATGTTCATTTGAATTTTAGAGGTGGCACATGCAAATTTACTCGGAACGGTAGGGTAATACCGCATATAGGTAGATATAGTGGACTCATCTGGAATAACTTTGGTTTAAGGATTTTGACGCACAAGCAGTATTCCCGCTTAGTACAGGTGAAGGCTAGCAAATAGGTTGAGAAGCGGCCAGCTAGAGAGCGAAAACGGTCATGAACATGCATTATGAATAATAAACATTGAATACTAGCATGAGTAGGATATGGACACCACGAACATAATGTCATGAAGGCTATGTTGGTTTTGATTCAACTACATGCGTTAACATGTGCCAAGTCATGCCACTTGAAACATTCAGAGGAGGATACCATATCATCATACTACATCACAACCATTTTAATGCATGTTGACATCCAAGATAAATCATTATCCACTCCTAGCTACTTAAGCATGGCATGAGCAACTATAATCTCTAATTGTCATTGCAAACATGTTCGATCATAATATGCTAAATCATGGATACTAGGTTAGACATATTTACAAAAACAAAAACAAGTTGAGTTCATACCCGCTTTTCTCTGCCAAAGTCACTTCATCAAATATCGTCATTATTGCCTTTCACATGCAGGACCGAATGATAAGAAAATAATAATAGTGCAAGAGTGTCGTGGACTAAGCTGGAATCTGCAAACATTTTATTCAAGAGGAGAAGACAAAGTAACATGGGCTCTTTGTTAGATTAACAATAATGCATATGAGAGCCACTCAACATTTTCATTGTGGTCTTCTCCTTGGTACGACTCAAATAAATGGAAAAGAAATTTAGAGAAACACATTGAAATATTTTTAGAGTTTTTGGGTTTTCTTGAAGAAAGCTAATTAAATAGGAAAAACAAAAATGAGAAAAACTATTTACACGGGAGAGCTCCCAACAAGTAAAAGAAGAAACGAGAAATCTTTTTGGGTTTTCTTTTGATACTACAATCAATTTAAACTAGAAAGAAAAGCCGAAAAGAAGTAGGAAATATTTTTGGATTTTCTCAAAGTTTTTCAAACACGCAAGAAGAAAGCAAGAAAATAAATCTAGCATGGATAATACAATGAAAAAGTGTGGACACCGACAACTGGAATGAAATGTGTAAACATGAATATAATGTCGGTGGATATACGTAGTCCCCCAAGCTTAGGCTTAAGGCCTAGCTTGGTAATCTCCATCCGTAATAGCCATCCGGTCCTAAGTCAAAGTGCGGTGGCGACGACACCTGAGCGTCCCACTCCTGGGGCTACTCCTCAGCCGCTGCCAGGTTGTTCCGGTAGGCTGTAATGTCCTCTGGCATGATCCTGTATCCGTTCCTGGCAGTAGAATTAAACAGAGCAGGTGCAGGCAACAGGATAACATCACGGGTATCAACGCTGAATACTAAGTTGTAGCAAATGTTATGAAAAGAATCAGATGCATCAATAAATTGGTGATCCTGTAATGCCTTGTGATCCAGATAAACTTGGGACAAGGGATAATCATGTGGGCGAATCTGAACATTAAAGTGTCTCGCTAAACGAGTAGCATAAATACCACCATGTATCTTGCCCTTAGTCCTGTTAAGGTGTAAGCGACGTGCAATAATGGCCCCAATGCTAAAGGTGTGATCATTGTGCAATGCACGGAGTAAAATGGCGAAGTCGGGGGCATTAAGTGCACCAACCTTCTCTCTAGCGGTTAAACACTTCGCGATGAACAAAGCAAAGTAAAGCACAGAAGGAAACTGCAAACTAGTAGCAGTGGCATTTGACACGCCTCTATCCTCACCCACTGTTAAAGTGAGGAGAAAGTCCTCAAACTCCGCTGGTCTAGGCTCTCTTAATTCCCCATCAGAAGGGACCAAGCATATGTCACAAAAGTCAGTGAGCGGTATCTTGTGAGTTTCAGCATATAACTTAAACTGCACCTCAGTACGATTATTCCTACTCAAAAAATGAAAACTTTGCACAAAGGAATTTGTAAGGAGGTGGTGTTGGTCACACTTAGCCGCAAGGAAATCGGTCAGCCCAGCATTTGCAACGAATTGGGTAAACTCTCGATGGAACCCGGCCTCCTCCATGAAGGCATTATGCGGCCATTCGCACGGCCACACCTCCACCGTTCTTGGAGTGTGGAGGTCATTGTCCGATGATTCCCCAATGACTCCTTTAGCATTCTTCTTGGAGGAAAACTTCCTAAAGAAATCCATCTTATTCCTATAATTAAAATTCTGAAAATTTTAGGCTACAAAATTTTTGTCAACAAAACTTCGTAAGATTGATAACAACTACTCCTAAGGATGCATAGAGGCAATATTAAGCATTCAAACTACTTAGAACTCTAAGAATTCAACTTGCAAGCCCATCTACAGCAGCACCAAGAGTAGCTAATTATTCTAAAAATAACCCACTAAATCAAAAACTAATTGGAGCAATGGAGGAGTTACGTACCAAGTAGCAATCCCCCAAAATAGTTTCGGAAACGGAGCTTCGAGCAAAGAGATCGAAATCCACTGGTTTGAGAGCAAGAACGTGGGAGTGAGAGCTATGGTGATTTTTTCTGGAGGTAGGAGATGACATGGGCTAAAGAAGTAAGTGAGGGGACCACAACCCACCAGGGCGCGCCTGGGGCTGTTGGCGCGCCCTGGTGTCTTGTGGACACCAGGTGCACCCCCCTCTGATGTTATTTGCACCAGAAATTCAGAAACATTCAGAAAAAATCGTATCAAATTTTCAGAACATTCTGAGAACTTTTATTTTTGGGTCATTTTTTATTGCACGGAGAAATCAGAAAACAGGATAAACATGGCATTTTATTTTATTTGACTAAGAAGAATAGAAAACAAAAGGTGGGATCAGAAGGTTGTGCCTACTAGGTTCATCAACTTCATACCTCTCAAAAATGATCCATTAATAAGGTTGATCAAGTCTTATTAACAACCACTTCCGATTAGCATGAAACCGAAGAACTTACGTAAAACACTAAGTTACCTCAATGGGGATATGCATATCCCCAACAATAGGTATGTCATATTTCTTTTTGGCAGTAGGTAGAGGTAGTTGGAAACTTCCAATAGTGAGTGTCGGAGATTCTTTAATAACATTTATACCATTCACTTGGAATTGTTTCTTCGGAAAGTGCACCGTATGCTCAATACCACTGATATGAAAAGTGACTTTGCTTTTATTGCAATCAATAACAGCCCCTGCAGTATTCAAAAAGGGTCTACCAAGGATAATCGACCTGTTGTCGTCCTTGGGGATCTCAAGAATAACAAAGTTTGTTAAGATAGTAACATTCCAACAACAACGGGCACATCCTCACAAATACAGATAGGTATGGCAGTTGATTTGTTAGCCATTTGAAATGATATTTCAGTAGTTGTGAGTTTATTCAAATCAAGTCTTTAATATAAAGACAAAGGCATAACACTAATACCATCTCCCAATTCACACAAAGCAGTTTTGACATAATTTCTTTTAATCGAGCAATGTATAGTTGGTATTCCCGGATCTCCATGTTTTTTAGGTACTCCATCCTTAAAGGAATAATTAGCAAGCATGGTGGAGATTTCAGCTTCAGGTATCTTTCTTTTATTAGTGATGATGCCTTTCATGTATTTTGCATAAGGGGCCATCTTTAAGATATCAGCTAAGTGAGTACGCAAAAATACTGGCCTAATCATTTCAGCAAAGCATTCAAATTCGTCATCATCCTTTTTCTTAGATGGTTTAGGTGGAAAGGGCATGGGTTTCTGGACCCATGGCTCTCTTTCTTTAACATGTTTCCTAGCCACCATGTCTCTCTTATCATATCGTTTATTTTTAGGTTGTGGGTTATCAAGATCAACACCAGGCTCTATTTCAGCATCATTATCTGGTTCTTTATCATTGTTCGGTTGAGTATCTTCATGAACATCATCATTATTATTTTCATTATCACTAGGTGAATGTTCATTACCAGATTGAGTTTCAGCATCGGAAATAGAGACATCATTATCTTTAGGAGGTTTTTGTATCTTAGGTTCACTAGAGGTATGCAAAGTCCTATCATTTTTCTTTTTCTTTTTAGAAGGACTAGGTGCATCTGTGTTAATTCTCTGAGAGTCTTGTTCAATTATTTCAGGATGACCTTCAGGATAAAGAGGTTCTTGGGTCATTCTACCTCCTCTAGTTACTACTCTAGCAGCAAAATCATTCATATTATTATTGATTTCATCAAGCAATTCTTTTTGAGATTTAGCAACTTGTTTTAACTGGGTTTGAACCATAGAGGCATGTTTTCCTACACCTCTAACACCATTACTAATTCTAAATAACAAGTCACTCAAGCGAGCAATCATATCCGAATTATATTTCAATTGTTTCAGAACATTTGCATTGAAGTGATCTTGTTCCATAATGTAGTTATCAAACTCATATAAGCGTTGACTAGGATGTTTATTGTAAGGGATATCACCTTCATCAAACTTTAATAAAGAATTTACCTCTACCACCTATGAAGGTGGTGGTGTGTCCAGGCCATGTATTTCTTCAATAGGTGGTAAATTCTTAACATCCTCAGCTTTAATACCTTTTTCCTTCATACACTTCTTTGCCTCTTGCATATCTTCAGGACTGAGAAATAAGATACCCCTCTTCTTCGGAGTGGGTTTAGGTGGTGGTTCAGGGAGAGTCCAATCATCATAATTCTTAAATATATTATTCAATAGTTCCTCAGCTTGTTCAACAGTTCGTTCCCTGAATACACAACCAGTACAACTATCTAGGAAATCCCTAGAAGCATCAGTTAGTCCATCATAGAAGATATCAAGTATTTCATTTTTCTTAAGAGGGTGATCAGGCAAAGCATTAATCAATTGGAGAAGCCTCCCCCAAGCTTGTGTGAGAGTCTCTTCTTCAATTTGCATGAAGTTAAATATTTCCTGTAAGGCGGCTTGTTTCTTATGAGCAAAAAAATATTTTTCAAAGAAGTAGTAAATCATATCCTGGGGACTACGCACACAACCAGGAGCAAGAGTATTGTACCATATCTTAGAATCACCCTTTAATGAGAACGGAAATAATTTGAGAATATAGTAGTAGTGAATCTTCTCATCATGAGCAAAAAGGGTGGCTATATCATTCAGCTTAGTATGATGTGCCACTAGAGTTTCAGTTTCATAGCCATGGAAAGGATCAGATTCAACCAAAGTAATTAACTCTGGGTCGACAGAGAATTCATAATCCTTATCAGTAACAAAGATAGGTGAAGTAGCAAACTTAGGATCACATTTCATTCTAGCATTCATAGTCTTTTCCTTATACTTGCATAATAATTTCTTAAGATCATCTCTATCCTTACAAGAATGGATTTATCTAGCTATTTCTCCATCCATAACATAACCCTCTGGTATCTTAGGCATTTCAAATCTAGGAGAGCTAGGTCTAATAGGTGTTTCATAGTTCTCAGTTTTAAAGACTTCATCAATTTCAGTAATCTCATCAGTTTCAGTAATTTCATTCTCTTTAGCTCTAGAAATTTGTTCATCAAGAAATTCACCTAGTGGCACATTATCATCAAGCATGGTACAAGCATCATCCATAGCAGAAGTAGCATCATCAATAACTTGCCACGTATCAGGATTAAGAGCACGTGGTTGTGTTGCAAGTCTACTCATAACCGAAGGTGAATCAAGTACAGAGCTAGATGGCAATTCCTTACCTCCCCTCGTCTTAGAGGGGAAAATCTTGGTTCTTGGATCCTTCAGATTCTTCATAGTGATCAATTGATATAAATCCCAAGTGACTCAACAAATATAGCTATGCTCCCCGGCAACGGCGCCAGAAAAAGGTCTTGATAACCCACAAGTATAGGGGATCACAACGGTTTCGAGGGTAGAGTATTCAACCCAAATTTATAGATTCGACACAAGGGGTGGCAAAGAATATTTGCGAGTATTAATTAGCAGTTAAGTTGTCAATTCAAACACACATGGAGATTAAATATCTGCAGCAGAGTGATCAGTAGCACCGTAGTATGATAGTTTTGATAGCAGTAGTAACAGTAACAGTAACGGTAGCAGTGATAGCAATAGTTTTATAGCAAGTGTAACAGTAGCAGTAGCAATAGTACTTAGCAAGAACAATATGTGGAAAACTCGTAGGCACTGGATCGGTGAACTCGTTGGATAATATTCATCATATAACAGTCATAACCTAGGGTGACACAGAACTAGCTCCAGTACATAACTGTAATGTAGGCATGTATTCCGTAAATAGTCATACGTGCTTATGGAAAAGAACTTGCATGACATCTTTTATCCTACCCTCCCGTGGAAGCGGGGTCCATAAGGAAATTAAGGGATATTAAGGCCTCCTTTTAATAGAAAACCGGAACAAAGCATTAACACATAGTGAATACATGAACTCCTCAAACTACGGTCATCACCGGAAAGTATCCCGACTATTGTCACTCCAGGGTTTACGGATCATAACTCATAGCAGGTGCATATGACTAGCAAGATCGGATCAAGATCATAGATATAATGGTGATAACATAAACGGTTCAGATCTGAAATCATGGCACTCGGGCCGTAGTGACAAGCATTTAGCATGGCAAAGTCATAGCAATATCAATCTCAGAACATAATGGATACTAGGGATCAAGCACTAACAAAACTAACTCGATTACATGATGAATCTCATCCAACTCCTCACCGACCAGTAAGCCTATGAAGAGATTACTCACTCCTGATGGGGATCATTATGGAATTGGCGATGGAGAAGGGTTGATGATGACAAAGACCAAAGATTCCCCTCTTTGGAGCCCCAAACGGGTTCCAGATCTGGCCTACCGATGCAGAACAGGAGGTGGTGGCGGCTCCGTATCGTAAAATGCGATGAAACATTCTCTCCTATTTTTTCTCCGAAAATAGGATTTTATAGCGCTGGAATTAGGGTTAGTGGGGCCACGAGGTGGGCACAACCCACTAGGGCACGCTTGGAGGGGTTGGTGCACCCTGGTGTATCGTGCCCAACCAGGGCACCCCCTCCGGTGGTTCTTGTCTCTCGTAATTTTTATTTATTGTAAAATAAATCTCCAAAAAGTTTCGTCCAGTTCCGAGAACTTTTATTTCTGTACAAAAACAACACCATGTTAGTTCTGCTGAAAACAACGTCAGTCCGGGTTAGTTTCATTCAAATCATGCAAATTAGAGTCCAAAATAAGAGCAAAAGCGTTAGGAAAAGTAGATACGACGAAGACGTATCACCGCAGTGGGGACTACCTTGAACGCTCCTCCATCCAAGAGGTAATGATGTCAATTTTATAATTTGAACACTGTTCGTGGCCGCTCGTGAGTTTTCATAGTCTGGGCCGAACTCTGTAGGAACCGAACACAACCTCCCACGTCCGAAGACGATGAAAGAGTTCAAGGTGGTGGCCCCAAGCAAAGGCCTCAAACAACCAAAAGAGGTCACACGGGGGGGGGGGGGCTTCCCTGGACCATCATCCAGAGGATTCCAAGGAAGTCTCAGTTACAAATTCAGAAGTCGAAAGCGTGATGAATCACCGACGTCGGAAGGAGTCGCTGCATCACCCTAAATTTTCTGAACATGAGATTAATGCTCTTGATTCGGTGGATATGCACCTTGGGGCCGCCCGATCAGGACTTGAAGGGATTGCCAATTTTATGTGAAACAGTCTTTTGGTAAGTGTTTGAATTTAACGGCCGAACACGAATCCTAATCTAGTAGCCCCCGAGCCTTAATTTGGCCCGAATGGTCGTATTAAGGGTCTAATAAGATCTTCTTGCGACATTTCATAGGCCTCAAAGGAGCAAAATGTGAAATTGTCTAAAGTCCTGGTGACAAACCGAACACAGCGAAAAGCTGCAATGGCCGAGCTGGAGGGAGTGAAAAAATTCACTAGGGAAGCGCACGGTGAGTAACAACTTCGAGTAATACATAATTGCTCGATGCCTCAGTATCTAATGAGGGTGTGCTTTATAGCATCCGAATCTATAGATCAGCTGCAGAAAGACCTGGATGTGTCAAGAGAGTCACAAAGATATGCCGAGTCGCAAGTCCAGGCCGGCCATCGGATACTAACATGTAATCTTGAGGAAAAGAACTACCTCCAAATGAAGAATCAACGACAGGCTGGTGAGATTAAGGATTTAGAAACCCAGCTGGCATGTGTCCGTTAAGAAATCAGAGATTGAAAGGTGGTATGTTTGGTAAGTGAGACTTCAGACTCGTAGTTTCGTGCATAGACTATACCTGAACTAACAGGCACACCACGTCTCTTGGCAGCTCTTTTAACTCGGCGGCCCGAAGAAGAGGCCAGCTCGTTTGGAGGGAACCTTTTAAAGGAACTATCCATTGTGATTGAACGAGGACGAAACGTGATGAAGAGCATGATCAATGCACTATGGCCTTCATTGAGCCCTCCGAAAGGGATGGACGAATTGGCAGATCGTTTTAAAGGAGCTCGTCATCGGTTTGAGTTATGGAAAGCGTCAACCTGTCAAAAAGGAGCGCGGGAAGCATGGGCCATGGTGAAAACGAGATTCACCAAGCTTGATCCCGAGCATTTGGCTCGAGTCGTGCCGGTAGGGCCGGATGGTCGAGAGATACCTTTACATTTAGTATACGATCAGGTAATGCCGCTGCACGCATCTCACAACAAGACTGTCGGCTGGATGCGATAATAGATAATCTTGATCAGCAACCGGGTGTTTAATTCTATGTAACTATGTACTTTACATCAAATATTGCTTCATCCAAACAGTAAATGTTGTCTTAACCATCCATCGGCTTCTAACTCCCTGGAAAATAGTCGGGAGTGTTTCTTACTATGTATAACCTGAAATATCAGGAAAGCATTTCGGAGAACGAGGCAATCCGGCCATAAGGTGCGAACAGACAGAATTTGATCGGAGAGCGATGTTATATTACTTTTTTAACGTAAGAAACATCTTCCGAAGAAAATAGTTCCTCTATAGGTTCCTTTTTTAACTCCCTGGAAAATATGTCCGGATGTCCGCGCAAAGCGGGCAATAGTTAAGTCGGGAAGATAACTCCGGATGATGGTGATAAGCATCTATTCATTCTTACTTCATTTTCAACCGACCAATTATATTTTTAAGAATGCTAGCTTTCGGTGTCACCCGTCTGAGGTACGTATCCGGGTGACCCGGTCGTAACAATCGCAGAGGTGCCCCCTTTACCCTCTAGCCAAACAATCGGGAACATGGAGGGTAAGCATAGCGGCCAGGCAACCCAGCTTGGCCAAATCTTAAGTCAAATTGATGCATACAATGTTTCTTAAAATAATATAGGCAGGGTGAACACACGACAAAGGCGAAAAATAGGTGCATTAAGGTATATTAATCGGCAAAAAGCCCTGAGGTGTTCCCAGAAAATATATTTAAACATGTATACCCAAGGATTTGGGAATATAGCTCGGTCTAGCCGAACATAACCTGAAGGAAATTAATTAATCTGAAAGAGGATAAAGAGTAAAAAAGACTAAAAGAAAAAGAAGGAAAATTAGTGTGGTTGACGACACTAGTCTCATCCGTAGAAGCGCTGAAGACGAGCTGCATTCCATGGCTTTGGTTTGAGGCGATTATCCGATGGGTTATGAAGGCGATATGCTCCTCCTGTAAGGACTTCATCAATGATAAAAGCCCCCCCCCCCATTTGAGTGAAAGTTTGTTTTTCTTTTTCTTCGGGAGCATTAGCACCAGCTCGCCCACATTATACGCTTTAGCCCGAACTTCCTGCTCTGGTAGCATTGAGCCTGTTGTTGATAAAAGGTAGATCAGGCAAGAGCTATATCTCGCACCTTTTCCAAGGCGTCTAGGTTGTCCTGCCGATCTAACTCGGCTTCCTTTTCCACGTACATGCACGATCTAGGTGCGTCATGAATGATATCACAGGTTAGGACCGCTTCTGCCTCGTATACCATAAAGATTGTTGTATATCCCGTTGAACGGTTAGGGGTGGTGCGCAAGCCCCATAGTACGCAGTCAAGCTCCTCCACCCAGTGGCAATCAAATTCAGTCAAGGAACGGACCACGCACGGTTTAATGCCACTCATAATAAGCCTGTTGGCCCGTTCCACTTGTCCATTGGTTTGTGGGTGATACATGGAGGTATAGTCGACCTTGATACCTAAATTAGCGCACCAGTATTTAACTTCTTGGGCTGTTAAATTTGATCCATTATCCATTATTATACTATGAGGAACACTGTAATGGTGAACCACGCTAGATATAAAGTCAATAACTGGGCTGGACTTAGCAAAAGTTACCGGTTTGGCTTCAATCCACTTGGTGAATTTGTTGACCATTACTAGTAGATATTTCTTTTTCTTGGTCCCCCCTTTAAGTGGTCCGGACATGTCCAGCCCCCAGACCGCAAAAAGCCAGGTAATTGGTATAGTCCGAAGAGCTGTTGCAGGCATGTGGCTTTGATTTGCGAAGAGCTGACAGCCAACACAATTTTGGACGAGCGTGTGAGCATCAGCGTGGGCCGTGGGCCAAAAGAAGCCAGCCCGGAAAGCCTTGCTAACCAGGTCCCGAGGTGCTGCATAGTGGCCACCCATACCTGCGTGTATTTCGGCCAAGAGTTGTTTAACTTCTTCGGATATGCACCGTTGGAGAAATCCAGTGGTGCTTATCTTGTATAGCTCGCCTTCCTGAACCTTGCAGGCCTTCGATCGTCGAATTATCCGTCTTGCCTCCGTTTGGTCACCGGGAAGCTCTTGGCGGAGTAGATAGGCGAGAAAGGGCTCAGTCCACAATGCTATTACTGCCATGACTTCGTGAGCTGAAGGCATTTCTTCAAGAGCTGAACTGCGAAATAAATTGTTCATCTGGTTCGATTATAGGAGGGGTGACTTGCTCCTGATCACTGCTTCCAGCAATACTGTCCTCGTCCTGCCATACCTTGGATGGCTTGAAGGGCCATTTCAAAAAGATATTCTTAGGAACCGGGTTGCGTTTAGCGCCCATGCGATCGAGGACATCCGCAACTTGATTGCTGTCCCTGGAAACATGGTAGAATTTGAGGCCTTCGAACAGTGCTGAAATTTTAATAACGGTGTTCCTATATGCCGCCATTTTTGGGTTTTTGGCATCGAATTTGCCGTTGATTTGTGAGATGGCGAGGTTGGAGTCACCTCGCACCTCGAGGCGCCGCACACCCATTGAAGTTGTCATCCGAAGCCCATGTAGCAGAGCCTCGTATTCGGCCGTGTTATTGGAATAAGTGTACATGATTTGTAGTACATACCGGTTGTTGTCGCTAGTGGGGGATGTAAGTATGACGCCAGCCCCCAGTCCGGCTAGCGTTTTGGAGCCGTACAAATACATTGTCCAGTGGGAATATGTACTTTACTCTTCAGGGAGCTTGGCCTCCGTCCATTTGGCAAGAAAATCAGCCAGCACCTGAGATTTAATAGCTCGGCATGGCTTGTACATGATTTCGAAAGGTAAGAGCTCAATGGCCCATTTGGCTATGCGGCCCGTGGCATCCCTGTTGTTGATTATGTCATTGAGGGGTACCTCGGGTGCCACCATGACCGAACACTCTTGAAAGTAGTGTCGGAGCTTGCGGGACGCCATCAAAACTGTATAGGCTATCTTCTGGTAGTGCGAGTAGCGAGTTTTGAACGGGGTGATCACTTCTAACATGTAGTAGACTGGCTTCTGCACCCGGAGCTTGTGGCCTTTAGCCTCTCGTTCGACAACAAGAACTGCGCTGACCACTTGATTGGTGGCCGAGATGTACAACAACATTGGCTCACCTGTAGCAGGTGCCGTTAGTATGGGATTGCTGGCCAATAGTGTTTTGATTTCTTCCAATGTGGATGTTGCCTCATCGGTCCACTTGAAGTTTTTGGTCCGTTTGAGCAGTTTGTAGAGTGGCAATGCCTTTTCACCGAGGCGGGAGATGAAGCCACGTAAAGCCGCTACGCAGCCCGCCAGTTTTTGTACGTGCTTCAACTCCGTCGGGATTGCCAGCTAGGATAGGGCCCGGATTTTAATCGGATTGGCCTCTATTCCCCTATGGGAGATGATCAATCTAAGTAGTTTACCTGCGGGAACCCCAAAGACACATTTGTCCGGGTTAAGGCGTATATCGTAAGTCCGCAGATTATCAAAGGTTGTTCGGAGGTCATCTACCAGTTGGCTGACGTGTTTGGTCTTGATGACCACGTCATCCACATATGCTTCGACTGTTTTGACAATTTGTTTTTCCAGGCATGTTTGAATCATGCGTTGATACATAGAGCCTGCGTTTTTCAACCCGAAAGGCATTGTATTGAAGCAAAATGGCCCGTAGGAGGTGATGAAGGCAGTTGCAGCCTGGTCAGACTACTTCATCTTTATTTGGTGGTATCCGGAGTAGGCGTCAAGGAAACATAGCGAGTCATGTCTGGTGGTGGCATCGATGATCTGGTCTATGCGAGGCAGAGGGAAGGGATCCTTGGGGCAGGCTTTATTTAGGTCTTTTAAAATCAACACACAGGCGCCAGGATTTGCCCTTTTTAGGCACCATGACCAAATTTTCCAACCACTCCAGGTGTTAAATATCGCGGATGAATCCGGCCGCAAGCAATTTTGCTAGTTCGGTACCCATGGCTTGACACTTAGGTTCGGAAAACTGGCGTAGCGCCTGTTTGACTGATTTAAAGCCTGCAATTAAGTTCAGGATGTGCTCTGCGAGTCTCCGTGGGATTCCTGGCATATCCGAAGGGTGCCAGGAGAATATGTCCCAGTTCTCGTGCAAGAATGTACGCAAGGTTTCATCGATTGCAGGGTCCAGCTGAGCTCCAATGGACGATGTTTTATTGGGGTCCATTGGGTGTACCTGGAATTTGACTATCTCATCCGCTGGTTTATAGGAAGAGGACTTTGGCCTCTTGCTAAGAGTTATGTCGTCCTTATCTACCATTGAACGGAGTGCAGTTAACTCTTCGGCCGCGAGGGCTTTGGATAGTGCCTCAAGGGTGAACAATGCGTTTTTTCAGCCCGAAGGGCTCTATCCACATTGCTTATCACTGTAATGACACCATTATGCCTGCCATTTTGAGTTTCATGTACCCGTAGTGTGGTATGGCCTGGAACCTGGTGAAGGCATCGTGCCCTAGCAGGGCATGATAGCCGCTGCGAATGGGTACGATATGAAAAACAAGTTCCTTCAACCTATAGTTCTCGCGGGTACCGAATACCACGTCGAGGATAACTCGTATTGTGCATCGCGCCTCTCTTCTGGGGATAATCCCCCGAAAGTTAGTGGAGCTGTGTTCGATGCGAGATCTATCGAACTGCATCTTGTTCAGCGTATCCTCGTAGATGAGGTTTAAGCCACTGCCGCCATCCATTAGCACCTTTTGGAGCTGAAAATGTTCTATTATAGGGTTGAGAACCAGAGCGACAGGTGTTCGGTTGGAGCGGTCTCTCAGCCGGTCTTCCTCGCCGAAAGTTATGGCTATGTTTGTCCAAGAATTTGCTGCTGCCACGTGGTATACCTGGTCGAGTTCTTGAAGAGCTCTCTTCCTTCGATTATTCGAGGGGAACGTTTCATAGATCGTTAGGATTTCAGCATTATTATCGAATGCCATGGCTAGGCGTCTATTCAATCATGAGGTACCGAGGATGGCCTCCCCGCTCTTTGTGACTTGCCTCGCGACCCAGCAAGCTCGAAGACTATGAGTTGGGTTCGTATTCAGCAAGGAGGAGTGTATGGGGCACGGCCTGTCCAATAGTTCGTCAAGAACAGTCATGTATCCTTCAAGGGGTCTAGTCTTTTTCTCGGTGGGCTCGTGTTCGGCTAACCGTCATGGAGATATAAGCTTCCTCTGAGCACCTCTGGAGTCCTTGGCCTGGGTTTACTCCAGTCATTGAGCTTGCCAGGTGCTTTCCATTGCGCAATACTTGCGCACTAGATTCGACAACTCGGTGAAGGCTCGGATGTGGCGACGAGCGAGGGTGTTTAAGATCCCGTTGTCCTAGCAATTACACCGAAAGGCTGCTATGATCTCCTGATACGTCTCCAACGTATCTATAATTTTTGCTTGTTCCATGCTGTTATATTATCATTCTTGGATGTTTTACAATCACTTTATAGCAACTTTATATCATTTTTGGGCAAACCTATTGACAAAGTGCCAAAGTGCCAGTTGCTGTTTTTGCTTGTTTTTACTTCGCAGAATATCAGTACCAAACGGAGTCCAATCGCGACGAAACTTTTTGGAGATTTTTTTTGGACCAGAAGAAACCCAGTGGGCCAAAGAAGTGTCAGAGAGGTGGGCCGTGGAGACCACAACCCACCAGGGCGGGCTAGAGGCCCCCGGCGTGCCCTGATGGGTTGTGCCCTCCTCGGGGCCCCTCTCCACTGCCTCTAATGCCTGTAAATTCCCAAATATTCTAGAAACCCTAGGAGAGTCGACGAAAAACACATCCAACCGCCGCAAGTTCCAGAACATCGAGATCCAATCTAACACCATCACGGAGGGGTTCATCATCCTCATTGGTGCCTCTCCGATGATGCGTGAGTAGTCCACCATAGACCTACGGGTCCGTAGGCAGTAGCTAGATGGCTTCCTATCTCTCTCTTTTGATTCTCAATACAATGGTCTCTTGGAGATCTATTTGATGTAAACTTTTGCTGTGTGTTTGTTGGGATCCGATGAATTTTGAGTTCTTGATCAGTTTCTATCCATGAATATTATTTGAGTCTTCTTTGATCTCTTATATGCATGATTACTTATAGTCTCGTATTTCTTCTTCGAATCTTTGGTTTAGTTAGGCCAACAAGATCGATTTTTCTTGCCATGGGAAGAGGTGCTTTGTGATGGGTTCGATCTTGTGGTGTCCTTTCCCAATGACAGAAGGGGCAGCAAGGCACGCATGTATCATTGCCATTAAGGATAATAAGATGGGGTCTATTCCTACATGAATAGATCTTGTCTACATCATGTCATCGTTCTTATTGCATTACTCCGTTTTTCCATGAACTTAATACACTAGATGCATGCTGGATAGCGGTTGATGTGTGGAGTAATAGTGGTAGATGCAGGCAGGAGTCGGTCTACTTATCTTGGATGTGATGCCTATATAATGATCATCGCCTTGGATATCGTCATGATTATTTGATCTTCTATCAATTGGCCAACAATAATTTGTTCACCCACCGTGTGCTATACTCATGAGAGAAGCCACTAGTGAAACCTATGGCCCCCGGGTCTACTTTTCCAACATATTGTTTTCTGATCTATCTTTTTGCAGCTTTCGTTTTCACATCTACTATTCCAAAAACCCAAAAATATATTGCTGCACTTTTTATTTGCTCTTTTTATTTTGTGTTCTTGAGAGATCTATCTCTCCAATCTATCACTACCTAATCTATCTTTTGACCGTAGAGAGATTGACAACCTCTCTTTCGCGTCGGGTTGCAAGTATTTGTTCTTTGCGTGCAGATGCTGCTTATTAGGTGGTGGTGATCCTCCTACTGGTTCGATACCTTGGTTTCATAACTGAGGGAAATACTTACCGTCGTTGTGCTGCACCATCCCTTCCTCTTTGGGGAAATACCGACACGGTCTCTAGCCACGTCATCTCCTGATCGCTACAGTCTTCCATCTTGTTTTTGATAAGGAGAAATCGAGCCCAATAATGGTGGACTGTTTCCCTCGGCTATTGTATGACACAGCATATCCCATAAGTCGGGCTTCCCCGAACTGGTTGGAGAGTATTCGACGTGGGTGGTGGGTGGGAAAAAAATTCTTATCTAGATTGGTCACGAGTCCGGAGACGCGATGGTTGAATCGTGTGCCGTGGCGATATTCGGCACCCCGGATTCATGGTCCGCGATATCATCTAGACTCTTGTGTCCTGACTCAAGGTCGGACGACAGATCGGGAACTGCTGCCGAACTGTCCACGGGGCCTAGTCCGGATTTCGAATTAGGTGCGTTGTCGTGGTGATCGGACGCCGGAACATAGACCATCCTGAACTGAGAGGACGAGCCTTCGACTGAACTCTCGAAGGTCGCTACCAGAAGCGTGACACGTGGGACACGAATTTCCCTGTCATCGGGTTTAAGCCCGATCTTGTCATATATTGAGGGTTGGTCGGTGGTCATTCTCATGGCCTGGTTCCGTCCCAGTAACTTGTTGAAAGACGAGACGTCCGCGGGGTTCATGCTTCCGGGGTACGTGGGGTTGATCCGCATCGCTGCCATTCCCGGGGTCTTCAAGGGTATGCCCGGGTGCTGCTCGGCCGGTGAGGATCCGGATGCGTCATCTGGATCGGGACGGAGGGCCGGACCCAGGATGAAGGGCACCTCTACAACGGGATCCTTCGTTGCTGGGCTTATGGTGTTGGGGCTCGTGAGTTCGAGAGGGCCACCAACTTGGTTAAGACGAGATCTCCTCGGGAGTTGGCAACAAACTCGAGGTTCCCGAGCATGAACTCCTGGTCAGGGGCAATACTCCGAACCTGGCCGAGATGACCAGTAGGGTCCGCGAGCAGCACGACGCTGCCGAACACGAAGATCTGTCCATGGACAAAAATGTCCCCATTATAGACTTCACTATTGAAGGTTAAATGAGCCATCGATCCTTCTCGTGATCCCACAGTGGAACTCTCAATGAAAGCACAAATATCGGTGTCAAAACTGGCAGATCTCGGGTAGGGGGTCCCGAACTATGGATCTTGGGTCGATGGGTAACAGATGACAAGGGGAACGGTTTTACCCAGGTTTGGGCCCTCTTGATGGAGGTAAAACCCTATGTCCTGCTTTGTTTTGTATTGATGAAGGAGTATCGAGTACATGGTTGATCTACCTAAAGATCGTATGATGTGGTCTAAAACCCTAGGAGTAATGAGCTTAATCTCCTCTATGTTCTAAGACCCGCTGGTTTATATTGGCACCAGGGGTATCTAGGGTGTCACAATGTCGGTTACATCTAGGGTGGCCCGAATGTGGGAGGCGGAGGCCGCCAAATGCCCGCCGCCGGGCTTCTGCATCGCAAACCTTGCACGCTACATCTAGTTCCTAGACAAGGAGGTGGAGTGCCAGGTCTCACATGCAAAGAAGCTCACCGACGCCGTGGCCTCAGGAGAAGCCGCAGCGGCGGCGTGGGATGCATAGATCTATGCCACGTCCCGCCGCTTCGAGGAGGCACGTCTAGAGCGGCTGAGGGGAGCATTGACAGCCGACAGACAGTTTGTTGGCAGGCTCCTCCTCCTCTGGCTCTTACTGAGCGCGCTCGATTCGGCTGGAAGCAGTACAAAGCCCATATGTAGTAGCATTTAGGGGCTATTTTGTTTAGGTCATCTAACTATAGATATGGTTGAACTATACCACGTACTTTAAATTAGGTAGTATATATAGTTGAACTAACTATTTCAGTGCGTGGTTGGCAACAATTGGGGATCTGTCATGTTCGGTTCAGCTATCGAGTTGAACTGTTTTTGTACAAAGACCACTACTTAATCTATGAATGAAATATATGTTTAGAAAAATCTAGTTGCAAAATTGCACCATAATTGTGATTTCTCTCCTGCAAAATTTGACAAATATCAGTGCTACAATGTTGGCAAATGCCAATGTTATTAGATCGACAAATGCCAATGTTTCCAATTTGACAAATGGGAATTTACCTAATATGACAAATGCAAATCTTCCCGGATTGTGTGTAGTAAGCACACATGTCATCTTAGAGAAACGTTTGCGATGAAGCGTGATACGTCCATTTTGCATCATGATTTCCTACTATTATTTAATTTGTTTTGTTGAATAATAATGCTTTGGGGAGTGATTCTAATGCCTTTTCTCTCATATTATGCAAGGTTTACACAAGGAGGGAGAATACCGGCAGCTGGAATTCTGGACCCAAGAAAAGCACGTCAGAGATACCTATTCTGCACAACTCCAATGAAGCTGAAATTTTACGGAGATTATTTTTGCATTTAATAAAAAATACTGGAGCTAAAAACTACCGGAGGGGGCCTCCCAGGTGGGCACAACCTACCAGGGCGTGCCAGGCCCCGCTGGGCACGCCCTGATGGGTTGTGCTCAGCTTGGCCCACCTCCGGTGCCCATCTTCTGGTATAAGGTCACTCTTGACCTAGACAAAAATCCGAGGAGGACTTTCGGGATGAAGCACCGCCGCCTCGAGGCGGAACTTGGGCAGGAGCACTTTTGCAATCCGGCGGAGCGATTCCGCCGGGGGAACTTCCCTCCCGGAAGGGGAAATCGAAGCTATCGTCATCACCAACACCCCTCTCATCTTTGGGAGGCCAATATTCATCAACATCTTCAACATCACCATCTCCTCTCAAACCCTAGTTCATCTCTTGTGTTCAATCTTTGTACCGGAACCTCAGATTGGTACCTGTGGGTGACTAGTAGTGTTGATTACCTTGCGTAGTTGATTACTATATGGTTTATTTGGGAAGATTATATGTTCAGATCCATTATGCTATTCAATACTCCTATGATCTTGAGCATGATTATTATTTGTGAGTAGTTACCTTTGTTCTTGAGGTCACGGGAGAAGTCATGTTACGAGTAATCATGTGAATTTGATATGTGTTCGATATTTTGATGATATGTATGTTGTGATTCCCTTAGTGGTGTCTTGTGAATGTCGACTACATGAGACTTCACCATTCATGGGCCTAAGGGAAGGCATTGTGGAGTAGTTATTAGATGATGGGTTGCTAGAGTGACAGAAGCTTAAACCCTAGTTTATGCGCTACTTCGTGAGGGGCTGATTTGGATCCACATGTTTAATGCTATGGTTAGACTTGGTCTTAATACTTTTCTCATAGTTGCGGATGCTTGTGAGGGGGTTAATCATAAGTAGGTTGTTAGTTCAAGTCAGTACAGCACCTTAGCACCGGTCCACCCACATATCAAATTATCAAAGTAGCGAACACGAATCAAACCAACATGATAAAAGTGACTATACGAAATTCCCGTGTACCCTCAAGAACACGTTGCCTATTACTAGTGATTGTTCTGGCCTGTCCTTTGCCTCAAAAGGATTGGCTACCTTGCTGCACCTTGTTTATTGTTACCGTTACTTGCTCGCTATCAATTATCTTGCTATCAAACTATCTGTTACCTACAATTTCAGTGCTTGCAGAAATTACCTTGCTGAAAACCGCTTGTCATTTCCTTCTGCGCCTCGTTGGGTTTGACACTCTTACTTATCGAAAGGACTACGATTGATCCCCTATACTTGTGGGTCATCAAGAATCTTTTCTGGCGCCGTTGCCGGGGAGTGAAGCACTCTTGGTAAGTGGAAATCGGTAAGGAAAAACTTATACTACGTGCTGAAATTTATTGCTACTTGCTACTATGGAGAATAATCCTTTGAGGGGTTTGTTCGGGGTATCTTCACCTTGACCAGAACCACAATTAGTTGCCCCTCAACCTACAGCACTTACTGAAAATGTTACTTATGAAATTCCTTCGGGTATGCTACAACAACTGCTTGCTAAACCTTATGCAGGAGACGGAACTGAACATCCTGATATGCACCTTTTATATGTGAACGAGATTTGTGGATTATTTAAGCTTGCAGGTTTACCTGGAGATGAAGTTAAGAAGAAGGTTTTCCCTTTATCTTTGGAGGGAAAAGCATTGACATGGTATAGGCTATGTGATGATCTTGGATCGTGGAACTGGAATCGTCTGCAACTCGAATTCCATCAAAAGTTTTATCCCATGCATCTAGTTCATCGTGATCGGAATTATATATATAATTTTTGGCCTCATAACTATTGCTCTAGCTTGGGGGAGGCTTAAGTCAATGTTATATTCATGCCCCAATCATGACATTCCGAGGGAAGTTATCATTCAGAATTTTTATGCTCGGCTTTCTCATAATGATCAATCCATGCTCGATACTTCTTGTGCTGGTTCTTATATGATGAAGACTATTGAATTCAAGTGGGATCTCTTAGAAAGAATTAAATGCAATTATGAAGATTGGGAACTCGACGAAGGTAACGAGTCAGGTATAAAGCTTGAATTTGATTGTGTTAAATCTTTTATGAATACCGATACTTTTCACAAGTTTAGCACTAAATATGGACTTGACTCTGAGATAGTAGCCTCTTTCTGTGAAGCATTTTCTACTCATGTTGATCTCCCTAAGGAGAAGTGGTTTAAATATCATCCCCCTATTAAGGAAGAAATTAAAGAACCGGTCATAGCTAATGAAGAAACCATCTTTTACAATGTTGATCCAGTTGTGCCTAGCGCTTATATTGAAAAACCACCTTTCCCTGTTAGGATAAAGGAACATGCTAAGGTATCAACTCTGGTTCGTAAGAGTAATATTAGAGCACCTAAACCCCCTGAGCAAATTAAAGTAGAACCTAGTGTTGCTATGGTTAAAGATCTCTTGGTAGAAAATATTGATGGGTATGTTATCTACTTTTGTGATGAAGCTGCTAGAAATGCTAAACCAGATGAAAAAGATAAACATAGACCCATAGAAGGCTTTCCTGTCGTCTCAGTAAAAATAGGAGATCATTGCTATCATGGTTTATGTGATTTGGGTGCTAGTGTGAGTGCTATCCCTTTTACCTTATACCAAGAAATTATGGATGAAATAGCACCTGCTGAAATGGAAGACATTGATGTTACTATTAAACTTGCTAATAGAGACACAATCACACCACTTGGAATTGTTAGAGATGTTGAAGTCTTGTGTGGGAAATTAAAATATCCTACTGATTTTCTAGTCCTTGGTTCCCCACAAGATGACTTTTGTCCCATTATCTTTGGTAGAGCTTTCTGGAGCACCGTCAATGCTAAGATAGATTGTGAAAAACAAACTGTCGGTGTCAGTTTCGGTAATGTGTCCCATGAGTTTAATTTTTCCAAGTTTAGTAGACAACCTCGTGATAAAGCGTTATCTAATAAGGATGAAATAATTGGTCTTGCTTCTATTGCTGTGCCTCCTACTTATCCATTAGAACAATATTTGTTCGACCATGAAAATGATATGCATTTGCGTGAAAGAAACGAAATAGATCAAATTTTCTTTGAACAACAACCTCTCTTGAAACACAATTTGCCTATTGAAACTCTTAGAGGTCCTCCTCCACCTAAAGGTGATCCTGTGTTTGAATTGAAACAATTGCCTGACACTTTGAAGTATGCTTATCTTGATGAGAAAAAGATATATCCTATTATTATTAGTGCTAACCTTTCAGAACATGAAGAAGAAACATTATTGAAAGTTCTAAGGAAGCACCGGGCTGCTATTGGATATACTCTTGATGATCTTAAGGGTATTAGTCCCACTCTATGTCAGCACAAGATCAATATGGAACCTGATGCTAAACCCGTTGTTGATCACCAACGGCGATTGAATCCGAAGATGAAAGAAGTGGTAAGAACTGAAAGATTAAAACTTCTGGAAGCAGGTATAATCTATCCCATAGCTGATACTAGATGGGTAAGTCCCGTTCATTGTGTCCCTAAGAAAGGAGGTATTACCGTTGTTCCCAATGATAAGAATGAACTCATTCCACAAAGAATTGTCAATTGCTATAGAATGGTAATTGATTTTAGAAAATTAAATAAAGCTACTAGGAAAGATTATTACCCTCTACCGTTCATTGATCAAATGCTAGAGAGACTATCTAAGCACAGACACTTTTGTTTCCTAGATGGATATTCTGGTTTCTCTCAAATACCTGTGTCACAATCCGATCAAGAGAAAACTACCTTTACTTGCCCTTTTGGAACCTATGCTTATAGACGTATGCCTTTTGGTTTATGCAATGCACCTGCTACCTTTGAAAGATGTATGACTGCTATATTCTCTGACTTTTGTGAAAAGATTGTGGAGGTTTTCATGGATGATTTTTCCGTTTACGGAACTTCTTTTGATGATTGCTTAAGCAACCTTGATCGAGTTTTGCAAAGATTTGAACAAACTAATCTCGTCTTGAATTGGGAGAAGTGCCACTTTATGGTTAATGAAGGCATTGTCTTGGGGCATAAAATATCTGAATGAGGTATTGAGGTGGATAAAGCTAAAGTTGATGCAATTGAGAAAATGCCATGCCCTAAAGATATTAAAGGTATTCGAAGTTTCCTTGGTCATGCTGGTTTTTATAGGAGGTTCATTAAAGACTTCTCTAAAATTTCTAGGCCTCTTACTAATCTTTTGCAAAAGGATATTCCTTTTGTTTTTGATGATGATTGTGTGGAAGCCTTCGAAACACTCAAGAAAGCCTTAACCTCTGGACCTATAGTTCAACCACCTGATTGGAACTTGCCTTTTGAAATTATGTGTGATGCAAGTGAATATGCTGTTGGTGCTGTCCTAGGACAAAGAGTTGAGAAGAAATTAAATGTTATCCATTATGCTAGTAAAATTCTAGACAGTGCCCAACGAAACTATGCTACTACTGAAAAAGAATTTTTAGCAGTTGTGTTTGCTTGTGATAAATTTTGATCCTATATTGTTGACTCCAAAATTATTGTTCACACCGATCATGCTGCTATAAAATACCTTATGGAAAAGAAACATGCTAAACCTAGACACATCGTTGATAGGAAAGGAACCGAGTTGGGGGAGTTGATACGTCCATTTATCTCATGCTTGGGGGAGTTGATACGTCCATTTTGCATCATGATTTCCTACTGTTATTTACTTTGTTTTGTTGAATAATAATGCTTTGGGGAGTGATTCTAATGCCATTTATCTCATAATATGCAAGGTTTACACAAGGAGGGAGTATACCGGCAGCTGGAATTCTGGACCCAAGAAAAGCACGTCAGAGATACCTATTCTGCACAACTCCAATGAAGCTGAAATTTTACGGAGATTATTTTTGCATTTAATAAAAAATACTGGAGGTGAAAACTACTGGAGGGGGCCTCCCAGGTGGGCACAACCCACCAGGGCTTGCTAGGCCCCCCTGGGCGTGCCCAGATGGGTTGTGCTCAGCCTGGCCCACCTCCATTGCCCATCTTCTTGTATAAGGTCACTCTTGACCTAGAAGTAATAAGAGGACGACTTTCGGGATGAAGTGCCACCGCCTCGAGGCGGAACTTGGGCAGGAGCACTTTTCCCCTCCGGCGGAGCGATTCCGCCGGGGGAACTTCCCTCCCGGAGGAGGAAATCGAAGCTATCGTCATCACCAACACCCCTCTCATCTTTGGGAGGCCAATCTTCATCAACATCTTCAACATCACCATCTCCTCTCAAACCCTAGTTCATCTCTTGTGTTCAATCTTTGTACCAGAACCTCAGATTGGTACCTGTGGGTGACTAGTAGTGTTGATTACCTTGCGTAGTTGATTACTATATGGTTTATTTGGGAAGATTATATGTTCAGATCCATTATGCTATTCAATACTACTATGATCTTGAGCATGATTATTATTTGTGAGTAGTTACCTTTGTTCTTGAGGTCACGGGAGAAGTCATGTTGCGAGTAATCATGTGAATTTGATATGTGTTCGATATTTTGATGATATGTATGTTGTGATTCCCTTAGTGGTGTCTTGTGAACGTCGACTACATGAGACTTCACCATTCATGGGCCTAAGGGAAGGCATTGTGGAGTAGTTATTAGATGATGGGTTGCTAGAGTGACAGAAGCTTAAACCCTAGTTTATGCGCTACTTCGTGAGGGGCTGATTTGGATCCACATGTTTAATGCTATGGTTAGACTTGGTCTTAATACTTTTCTCGTAGTTGCGGATGCTTGCGAGGGGGTTAATCATAAGTAGGTTGTTAGTTCAAGTAAGAACAGCACCTTAGCACTGGTCCACCCACGTATCAAATTATCAAAGTAGCGAACACGAATCAAACCAACATGATAAAAGTGACTAGACGAAATACCCGTGTACCCTCAAGAACACTTTGCCTATTACTGCTGATTGTTCTGGCCTATCCTTTGCCTCAAAAGGATTGGGCTACCTTGCTGCACCTTGTTTACTGTTTCCGCTACTTGCTCGCTATCAATTATCTTTCTATCAAACTATCTGTTACCTACAATTTCAGTGCTTGCAAAGATTACCTTGCTGAAAACCGCTTGTCATTTCCTTCTGCTGCTCGTTGGGTTCGACACTTTTACTTATCGAAAGGACTATGATTGATCCCCTATACTTGTGGGTCATCAAAGCGATGCACCAATCCTTCGTGCCAAATTTTCACTTGGCTTACTAGCCAAGGAAACATAGTTGTCCATCTGGAAACGGGTATTCAATCTGAACCATTTGTGATGAGTGTTTATTCAAAGAATAACATTGATGTCTTTATGTACTTTGATTAGTATGTGAATTCAGAGATAAATACTTAATTGATCAAACCATGGATTTAATTCATCACGCTTTCACTTTACATTCACACAATCGAGATACAATATAAAGAAAACTAGTTGCAGCGGCGGCGGCAGCGGCTGCGTCCTGCGCCAGCGATGTCATGCTCCGGGGCGTAGTCGTTCAATTCTTCAAACAGGACCAGAATGTTATGGACTTCCAAATCAAAGAGCCGGTCATCGCTCGATCGATGGGCGGGGGGCCGGGGGCGGCGACTAGCGGCGCTGCGAGGAAGCGGACGACGGCGGCATCCCATTCCGTTGAGAGGGCCATGATGGGTGCAGGCGCACGCACGGACACGGGAGCGGTGGGTGCAGGCGCCCGCATGGGGACGGGCGCGGTGGGTGTGGGCACGCACATGGGGACCGGCGGGGCGTGTGTAGGGGCGCGCACAAGCACATGCGCTGGAGGAGGCGCTCGCGCTTGCACGTACACGAGCTCGCGCGGGTCCATGGGGACCTCGCTGACGCCCGCGGTTTCCAGTGCTACAATGATGCTCGTCGACTAGCCCGTCAATGCCATCGAATGGTTGCTGGCGCGGGCGTGGGGTTGGATGCTTGTGAGTGCGCCGGGACAGCATCCGTTGCGGCATGCAACTCTTCCAGGGCCATATTCATGGCGTCCCATTCGTCTTTATGTTCTATCTCCTCCAGTTTGGTGTCAACTTCACCAAACCTGAAGACTAGTGGCATATGATCCTTGTACGCCATGGTGTAGGTGAGTGGAGGTCTGAATGATAGAGGAGAGTGGGAGGCGAAGAGAGAGGATTCAGAGTGATTGGGCAGTAAAGCCGCCTATTGAACAGTGGCTTGGGCGCCGTTGATGGACAGATTGGAAGCGAGGCGGGCGGATATGGAGGTCAAAGGCCTTGCTTCCCGGTGAGCCTGCAGCATACTGCTCGCACGCTTCCCGATGAGCCTGCGCAGCGGAGGCCAACTCGCATGCCTCCCATCAACTCAAACATCTGCTCGCACGACACCTCCTATCTGATAAAAAGTGCGACGCATGGCAGCACATAAACGGCAGTAGAACGCCCACGGTTTATAAATAATGCAGCCATTTGCGTGGTAATGTGACAGTTCTTTTTTCCAAAAAGCTTTTCTTCACTATTAATGTGTGCGCCTTTTCACAAAGTGGAAGCAAAAAATACAAAAGCATATTTGTGCTATATATCAGGACGCGATGCCCAATTTCTTGAATTTTATATGAGTTTTAGAAGTACTATAATTTAAACCAATATTCTCAATGTTGGCTCTAGAAAAATATATATTGAAAAGTGTGTATCAAATAGGAAAACAAAATCCTATGATGCCTTTATGTGCCATGTCATGACACCATGCCAAGTTTCATGAATTTCTGACGAGTTTTTGATTTACATGAATTAAAAACCCAAGTTTCTCAATGTTTGTGGCGGGGCCAAAAACCTCAGATGTTTGAAATTCATTTCCATTTCTTGCATGGGACGAAAAGATGGAGCCATGTACACTTATATGAGTTTTAACCCATTTTGATGCACCAGACCTTGTGATTGTAGTTCAAATTTGAATTATGCACATTAAATGCCTATGAAATTCAATTAATGTATAAAAAGGGCGAAACGAACCCTGCATAATTCAATATTTTAGCACGACACTCCTACTGGTCTATATATGTTGCCTCTAGAAAAACTTCAAGGCGAGTAGAGGCAGCGTATGTCGTTTCCCCCACGTTAGGTGACGCGTTCCATATCGGAAGCACAACATCTTCCCGTGAGATGCTCGAGTTTGTAAGGGGCTTGTGCCAACTTGTCGCAAATTGTTAATTTTTTTACCATGGCACATATGTACCTTGTCTTGACACAATGCCATGTTTCATGAATTTCTGACGAGTGTTTGATTTACATGAATTTAAAGCCCAAGTTTCTCAATGTTTGTGGACGGGCCAAAAACCTGAGATGTTTGAAATTCATTTCCATTTCTTGCATGGGACCTAAAGGTGCAGCCACGTACACTTATAGATTTTTAATCCATTTTGATGCACCAAACCTTGTGATTGTTGTTCGAATTTGAGTTATGCACATTAAATGCCTATGAAAATCAATTAATGTATAAAAAGGGCCAAACGATCCCTGCATAATTCCAGATTTTAGCACGACAATCCTACTGGTCTATATATGTTGCCTCTAGAAGAATTTCAAGGCAAGAAGAGGCAACGGATGTCGTTTCGCCTGCGTAAGGTGACGTGTTCCATATCGGAACCACAAAAGCTTCCCGTGAGAAGCTCTGGTTTGTAAGGAGCTTGTGCCAAAACTTGTCCCAAATTAATAAATTTTTGACCACGACACATATGTGCCATGTCATGACACCATGCCAAGTTTCATGAATTTCTGACAAGTTTTTGATTTACATGAATTTAAAACCCAAGTTTCTCTATGTTTGTGGCTAGGCCAAAAACCTGAGATGTTTGAAATTCATTTGCATTTCTTGCATGGGACCTAAAGATGCAGCCATGTACACTTATATGATTTTTTACCCATTTTGATACACCGGACCTTGTGATTGTAGTTCAAATTTGAATTATGCACATTAAATTCTTATGAAACTCAATTAATGTATAAAGAGGGCCAAACGAACCTAAAGTAATTCCATATTTTAGCATGACACTCCTACTGGTCTATATATGTTGCCTCTAAATAAATTCAAGGCTAGAATAGGTGACGGATGTCGTGTCGCCCACGTGTTCCATATCAGAACGACAAAAGCTTCATGTGAGAAGCTTTGGTTTGTAAGGGGCTTGTGCCAAAACTTGTCCCAAATTGGTTATATTTACCACATCAAATATGTGCCATGTCATGACACCATGCCAAGATTCATGAATTTCTCACGAGTTTTTGATTTACATGAATTTAAAACCCAAGTTTCTCAATGTTTGTGGCTGGGCCAAAAACCTAAGATGTTTGAAATTCATTTCCATTTCTTGCATGGGATCTAAAGATGCAACCAGGTACACTTATATGATTTTTAACCAATTTTGATGAACCAGACCTTGTAATTGCATTTCAAATTTGAATTGTGCACATTAAATGCCTATGAAACTCAATTAGTGTATAAAAAGGGCCAAACGAAACCTGCGTAATTCCATATTTTAGCATGACACTCCTACTAGTCTATGTTCCCTCTAGAAAAATTTCAAGGCGAGAAGAGGCAGAGGATGTCGTTTCGCCCACGTAAAGGCGACGTGTTGCATATCGAAACCATAAAGCTTCCCGTGAGAAGCTCTTGTATGTAAGGGGCTTGTGCCAAAAGTTGTCCCAAATTAGTCATTTTTTTTACCATGGCACATGTGTGCCATGTCATGACACCATGCCAAGTTTCATGATTTCTATTGAGTTTTTGATTTACATGAATTTAAAAACCAAGTTTCTCAATGTTTGTGACCGAGCAAAGACCCCGAGATGTTTGAAATTCATTACCATTTCTTGCATGGGGCCTAAAGATGCAGCCATGGGCACTTATATGATTTTTCAACCCATTTTGATGCACCAGACCTTGTGATTGTATCTCAAATTTGAATTATACACATTAAATGCCTAGAAAACTCAATTAATGTACAAAAAATGTAAAACGAACCATGAATAATTCTATATTTTAGCAAGACACTCCTACCGGTCTATGTTGCCTCTAGATAAAGTTCAAGGCGAGAAGAGGCTGCGGATGTCGTTTCGCCCACGTAAGGTGACGTGTTCCATATCGGAACCACAATGCTTCCCGTGAGAAGCTCCGGTTTGTAAGTGCCTTATGCCAAAACTTGTCCCTAATTGGACATTTTTTTTACCACGACACATATGTGCCATGTCATGACACCATGCCAAGTTTCATGAACTTCTGACGCGTTTTTGATTTACAGTTATTTAAAAACCAAGCTTCTCAATGTTTGTGGCCGATCCAAGACCCCGAGATGTTTGAAATTCATTTCTAGTTCTTGCGTGTGACATAAACATGAAGCCATGGACATATACATGATTTTTCAACACGTTTTGATGCACCGGACCTTGTGACTGTAGTTCAAAATTGAACTATACACATTAAATGCCTAGAAAGCTCAATTAATGTATAAAAAATGCCAAACGAACCCTCAGTAATTCCATATTTTAGCAGGACACTACTATTGGTCTGTGTTCACTGCAGATAAATCTTATTGCAATCCAAACACCGTCCTTTGCTGAAGTTACCTCATTTTTTGTTGTAAAAACAATATGAAAATCAAGCATCATGATCATGAATCGTGTGTGATGCAGTACAAAATATCTTTGGCCAATCCTCATACATGGCTTAGGCCGGAAGCTTCATCGACTACAGTCCACCGCCAGCCAGTTTACCGCACTGGCTCCTCAAGACCATTTTACTGTTCAGTCGTCGCCTGTGAAAGATTGGGACGTGGATCCCCGTCTTGAGGGAACTTCGGCAACCCACTCCGGCCCGAATGCGGCTGCATCAGCCATGAGCGCGCTCTCAACATGCTTGAATGTGGCCGCTACCTCCGACAGGGCAACTACAACAACCGAAAGGGCAACTGCTGGAGCTGAGAGGGCGGCAACAATAACCGCGACGGTGATAGCAAATGGCAAGAATGGCACATCAGCTGTAAGTTTCTTTGCGGTCACCATAGCCCTGATGGCGTACGCCCATGGCCATCTCGAGGCCCCCACACCCATCTCGTGTCGGTCACTTCACAAATCACACCGGCCTTCTCCAACACCGGTCGACAACCCACGTCTGATGAGTTGATAATCGCTAAGTGTGCTCCAGCAGGCGTCCGTTCATCGGCGGCCTCCCTAGCCAAGATGGAGGCCGTCCATGCCTGGACCAAGGCCGCCCACAACCGGCTCGTGGTGGCCTTATACAAAGAGAAGGTGGACGAGGACTGCAAGATGCTGGTGGAGTATGTGGTGATGGATGCCATGGAGCTCCTTGCCCCAGAGGTCATCGAGCGGGAGCTGGTCATCGAGGAGGCGGTGGAGATCGACGAGCACCGGGTGGAATATTAGTCTTTGTTTAGAGCGCTGGTCTTTTGTTAGAGTAATGTCTAAGTCAACTAACTATGTTTAATTGCTCAATTAAGTAAGTGTAGGCAGTGATGTAGGCTCTTTTCTGTAGTACGCAAATTTGTAAGTGCTATTAAATTAAGCAATGATGTGGATGACCACTGTAACGAGGGAAACTCGGACAAAAATTTGCCTCCGCATCCCATTTTCTCTTCCAAATGAAAATGAAATGCAAGTATCATGTGCAATGTAGTATACAATATCTTATGTAGGAAGCTTGGAGACCAAAATTTCCACGTTCAGTCTCATCACACACGGGATAAACTATAGGTTCGTTTTTGATGTTGGATGTCGCACACAGTTCAGATAAAGTTACAATGTCTGATGTGACTGTGCGCGCTAGTTTTTCACCACACCGAACGAAACTTTTGGGCTTCCTCGCAAATATCTACCTCCCCCACCCCTCGTACCAACCAAAAGGCACATTTCCCCTGCCCCCTAACTTTCCTAAGTTCAATCCTTCACTGATTGCTTGCAGCGCCGCCTCCTCATCGGCGACGCTCCTTCCTGCTGCTCGGCCTCCTCCATCTAGTCAGGTAATCAACACCTTCCCCATACCCCCCTCTCCTCCATCCCACATTCCCCGACCGCCGGCGCGACACCTTCCACAAAAATCACCAGCCCATCACCCAAATAATCAACCCTGAAAGATATGGTGCATGCAGTATAGCCAGGATCTCAAGGAGCATCTGGCAGCGGAGAAGCAAATCATGGCCGCACGCGCGGATGAGGCTGCGATGGCTGCCATGTGTCCGGACCCCCAGATCTTGGAGTAGCACCTCGCCGTCGAGGCCACCATCTACGCCTCACGCGCGGACGCCGCCACACGGTTGGCTGCTTTAAACAAAATGTCCTGGTGTTTTTTCTAGGGCTCCACCGGTGCCTTCGACGAAGACTACGAGTTCTTTTCTCAGCGTGCCCGTGCTTTCCTTAGCTCCAGAGCCGATAGGTTGGTGCCCGGACAGGCTCAGGCCAATCACCACTACAAGGATGGCACCCATGATTTGGAGGTCTCGCCCGCTTCCAAGCCCATCATTATCGATATCTCCGACGACGAGGAATAGCTTGTTTGTTAACTTAATTACTATTGACCTGTGTTCAGCTAGCTATGCCTGCTGAACATGCACTAGTGCAGCCGCCTGCTATACAAATGGTTTAAACCCCTTTCCGTGACGTAGTCTGAAACCGTCGCCTTGCATGTGTGGAATGGGGGGGGGGGGTGGCTATCCCACATGACATAGAAAACCCGTCGGCGATGCCTGCTCCCGGTCACACACGATGGGCTAAAATATATCGTTTGCGATTCGAAGGGCCATCACAAACAGACATATTGGCGAAGACGTGTGAGATGAGCTTATCATCCCACACAGGGAATCCCAAGGTTATGTCTCCGTTCGTATTGCAGATCACACACAATTTTCTGCATAACATCGTTTGTGATAGAGCTAGTCACCACACACGATAATTATAATTCTGTCATTTGCGTTATTCAAAACAACACTCACGGTGTCTAGATGAAACTATTTGGCATTGGGCTACCCATCACACACACATGCTTAAGAAAACGTTTGTGATTGGGTGTCCTAACGCACACAGTTGTCGAGCAGAATTCGTGTGTCATTCCTCACCGATCCAACACACCAACTTTGTAGAAACCGTGTGGGTTTGTTGTGGTCATCGCCCATTGTGTAGTCCTAGAAACCGTCTGGAATGGGAACCCCCATAATAAGCTTGATTGCTCTATTATTTATAATCATTTAGTAATCAAATTCACATTTCATATCAAGCACAAAATATATTTCTTATTTGTAGTACGGCAACCAGGATTTCATTATTGAATTACATCAGGGTACAACATCATATAGGCATATACTGCCTAGCTACCCAATTTCACAACAGGACAATGTTTCAAATGCAATATCTAAAACCTTTGGAAATTAAGTATCATCATAGACGGTAAATTGACAGATGAGTCTCATCTAGAAAACTATTAAAGCGGAAGGCAAATATTGAGTCTTCTATGATGTTGAAGGTCCTCGCAACTTTAGGCCAGTGCCTGTGGATGATTGCCCGCCCATCCTTCATCCTCTTGAGGAAGACTTCAATATTATACTGTGGGTGCTGTATGAATACCTTCCTCGCCTCTTGATCATACAGGTGGTTTGAGACATAATCATCGATGAACTACCTTGAGAAGGACTGAAAACAAACATACGCATAAATATTTTTTCTAAAATTTGAAATGGCGCAAAGGGAAAAGGACAAGGTGAAAGAGATGGTACCATCCTATAGTTGACTGATGTCTTCTTCATTGTGCAGACAAACATCTTGTTGTTTTTCGTAGCTAGTTTCTTTATCTTAACAATCTTTCTGAGTTTCTTGATTTGACTGATATTCAAGGACACCTCATTTCCACACATGCAAAAAGGGTCGAACAGTGGATCTAAACGTCTTACAGCAGGACCTACATGTGCAAGAACAAATTATTAAAAACATTAATATTACAATGGTTTGTTCAAATTGCACAATAATGTGCTATTAGCCAAACGACCATGGATGTGCAAACCTCGATGGTAAACTTCAGTGTCCCCCATTGTTTGCCCCTGAAACATATTTAAGACAAATATTGATCAGGTTACAAGTGATATTTGGCATACTATCAGTGAAATATGTTAATGGAAAATAAACACATTGCGGATCCAACAGACTAGTTCGAGCCACATGGAAAAGCCAGTTATCTAAACCAAGCGTGCTAAGAACCAGGAAATATAGCAATTCTATATGTTTCACATGTATTTAGTACATCTAAATTCGATTTATTCGTCACATGCATAACAATACAAAATTGTACCAACAACAATCGTACATCACATTTCAGAATTGAATTAAATAGTTAAATGATCACCACAACAAATGAAAAAATAGTTAACTAAGCACCACATTGCACAAAAGAACACACTAGAAGGTCAGGTTGCAGTAGCATTACATTAGACATTTCACTAGAATTTCTAAATGAAAGGCAGTAGCGGCACACGCAACAGGTAAACGAAACATGCTTAACCGGCGTAGCTTGGTGAACATAGGTCCTTAGTGATAAAGCTAAGAAAAACAAGTTGTTCCTCATCGTCGGAGATATCGATGATGACGGGCTCCTTCAACTTGGAAGAGGACGAGGCCTCCACACTGTGGGTGCACCCCTCGTAGTGGTGAGCGGCCTGATCCTGCCCCGGCTCCAACATACCGGCTCTGGAGTTGAGGTAAGCACGGGCACGCTGAGAAAACACATCAAAGTCTTCGTCGAACGCACCGGCGGTGCCCTCGAAAAACGACCACGAGCTGTCGTTTATAGCAGCCAACCGCGTGGCGGCGTCAGTGCGCGAGGTGTCGACGGTGGCCTCGACGGCGAGGTGCTCCTTCAAGATCTGGGGGTCTGCACGCATGGAAGTCATAGTTGCCTCATTTGCGCGTGCAGACGCGATTTGCTTCTCCGCAGCCAAATGCTCTTTGAGATCCTGGTTATACTGCGTGCACCATGGCTTTCGGCGGCGATTATTTGGAGGATTGGGCGGTGATTTGGGTGGAAGGTGTTGCGCCGGTCGGGCCATGTGGGATGGAGGAGGAGGGGGTGAGGGGGTATTGGGGAGCTGTGGATTACCTGAATAGATGGAGGAGGCCGAGCAGTAGGAAGGAGCGTCACCGGCGAGGACGCAGCGCTACAAGCAAGCAGTGAAGGTTTGAACTAGGAAAGGTAGAGCAAAAGGGGGAAATGTGGCTTTTGATTGGTACCGGGGGGCGAGGGAGGTAGATATTTCCGCGGCAGCCCAAAATTTTCATTTGGTGCAGAATAATTCTCGATACCAACACATCACAAATGAATCCTGTGCTATACCCCATGTGTCATGCACTTGGACATGAAAAGTTTTGTCTCCAAGCTTCCGACGTAAGATTGGGTACTACATTGCACACGGTTCGTTCCAAAAAATTGTGTGTGATGAACTTCAATTTCAGTTTCAATTGGAAGATGGAATGGGGATATGGCGGCAAATTTTTGGTCCAAATTTCCCTGGTTACAGTGGTCATCCACGTCGTCGCATAATTTAACATCAATTGCTAATTTGGGTACTGCACAAAAGAGCCTACACCGCAGCCCGCACTTACTTAATCGAGCAATTAAACAGAGCTGGTTGACCTGAACATTACTCTAACAAAGGACCAGCGCTCTAAACAAACACTAATGTTCCGCCTGACGCTCGGCGATCTCCGCCGCATCCTCCATCACCATCTCGCGCTCGACGACGTCCATGGGAAGGGGCTCCGTGGCATCCATCGCCACATACTCTGCAACCATCTCACTGTCGGCGTCTGCCATCTCTTTGGAAAAAGCCACCACGAGTTTGGTGTGGGCGGCCACGGTCCGGGCATTGACGGCCTCCATCTTAGCAAGGGAGGCTGCCGATGAATGGACGGCTGCCCGAGCGCTCTCAGCGATTGCCAAATCTTTGGACGTAGGTTGCCGACCGTTGTCGGAGAAGGCTGCTGCTATTTGTGCGGTGACCGTCACAAGCTGGGCATGGGCGGCATCGGCATAGGCGTGGGCAGCCGCCATCTGGGCTACGGTGGCCGCCGAGGAACAGACAGCTGCAGTGTCGTTGTCGCCATCTGCTATCCCGGTCACGGATGTTGCTGCCGCCATCTCAGATGCAGCAGCTGCCCTTTCGGCGGCCGCATCTGCCCTGTCGTAGAGTGCGGCCGTGCTCAAGGATGTTGTGAGTGCGTTCATGGCTGATGCAGCCGCAGTCGGGCCGGAGTGGGTCACCGAAGTTGCCCTCACGACGCGGATCCACGTCCCCATCTTTCACCTGCGACGATTGAACTGTACATTGGTCTTGGGGAACTAGTGTGACAGTGTGGTTGACGCACCGGTGGTGGACTGAAGCTTCTGGCCTAAGCCATATATGAGGATTGGCCCAAGATATTTTTATACCACATCACACACGTTTCATGATCAAGAACTGTTTGTGATGTTTTTGATTTTCATATTGCTTTGAAATGAAAAATGAAGTTACATTAGCAATTGAAGGTGTTTGGATGGCAATAACATTTATCTACAGTGAACTTGCAACTATAGGACTGTGTGTTAAATATGGAATTATCCAGGTTTGTTTAGGCCGTTTAAAACATTTAAAGAGTTTTTTAGACATTTCATGTGCATAGTTCAAATTTGAACTGCAGTTAAGCACATACTAGAGTGCACCTGAATGGGTTGAAAATCATCTATTTGTCACTAGATACATGTTTTGGTCCCATGCAAGAAATGGAAATTAAAAGAATTCCAAACCTCTCGGTATTTTGGCTCGGCCGTAGACTTTGAGAAGACGTGTGTTCAAATTCTACTAAAGCCAAATATCATGAGAAATTCATAAAACTTGGCATGGTGTCATGTCATGGCGCATGTGTGTTGTGGTAAAAACAATGCCTAGTTCGGGACAAGTTTTGCCACAAGCCTCTTACAAACCAAAGATTCTCACAAGAAGTCATGTCGTTCCGGTATGGAAAGTTCACGTTTTATGTGCGAAACAACATCCGATGTCTCTTCTCGCCTTGAATTTATTTCTAGAGTCTCCAAAGAGTAAAATGAATGTGTCGTGCGAAACAATGGAATCTTACAGTGTTAGTTTGGCCTTTTAAGTACATTAATTGAGTTTTCTAGGCATTCAATGTGCATAATTCAAATTTGATCTACAATCACACGGTCCAGCTCATGAAAATATGTCAAAAAACCATACACGTTTCCCTGACTGTATGTTTAGGTCCCACACAAGGAATGGGAATCAATTTGAAACATATCATCATCTTGGCTCGGCCGCAAACATCAGGAAACTTAGTTTTTAAACCTCGACAGAAATTCATGAAATTTGGGAGTGCATTAATTGCCCTGTTGTGTGTGTTGTGGTACAAAAATTGCCCAATTTTGGACATGTTTTGGCACAAAGCCGCTTACAAATTAAACCGAAGGTTATCACAAAGAAAGTCGTGTGTGCCGATATGGAAAGTTCATATTTTATGTGCGAAACAACATCCGTTGTCTTTTCTCGCCTTGAATTTATTTCTGGAGTCACCATGGAGCAACACATGACAGTCATGATAAACTGTGTATTTTTTTCCAGGGTTCGTGAGACCTATTTAACACATTTATTGAGTTTTCTAGTCGTTTAATGTGCATATAATTCAAATTTGAACTACAATCACAAGGTCCAACACATGAAAAATAGGTTGACAAAATATATGCCTTTCCCTGGATGCATGTTTAGGTCCCACGCAAGAAATGGTAATGGATTTCTAACATCTCATTGACTATTGGCTCGGTCGCAAACATTGAGATACTTGGTTTTCAAATTCCCGTAAATCCAAGACTCGTCAGAAATTCATGAAACTTGGCATGGTGTGGTGACAAGCTTAAGGGCACACATATGCCGTGCTAAAAAATTGTCCAAATTGGACATGTTCTTGCACAATAGCCTTACAAATCATAGCTCCTCACAAGAAGCTTTGTGGTTTCGATAGGGAACATTATATATGCATGTCACATATGCGGGCGAAAAGACATCTGATGCCTCTTCTCTCCTTGAGTTTCTTTATAGAAACAACACATACATGTTGATGCGAAGTGCAAAAATATGAATAAATTAAGGGTTCATCTGGCTTTTAAATACATTAATTAAGTTTTTGATGCATTATTTAATGTGCATAATTCAAATTTGATCTACAATCACAAGGTCCGGGCGGCAAAATGGGTTGAAAAATCATATATATGTGTCCTTGGATGCATGTGTTAGGTCACATGCAAGAAATGAGAACGAATTTCAAACATCTAAGCATGTTGGCTCGACCACAAACATCGAGAAACTTGGTTTCCAAATTCTCGTAAATCCAAAACTCCATCAGAAATTCATGAAACTTGGAATGGTGTCATGACAAGGCACACATATGCCGTGGTCAAAAAATACCAACTTGGACATGTTTTGTCACAAGCGTCTTACAGATTGGAGGTTCTCACACAATAAGCTACGTCCAGTGGTTCCGTAATGTCACATATGCATGCCACATCTGCGGGTGAAACGACATCCGATGCCTCTTCTCTCCTTCATTTTTTTCTAGAAACAACATAAAGCAATAGGCGTGTACTGCAAAAATATGAAATTATTAAGGGTTCGTATGGCTTTTTTATACATTAATTGAGTTTTATGTGCATTTAATGTACATAATTGAAATATGAACTATAGTCACAATGTCTATGTTGGGCAGGGCCTCATCATATAAAGCACAAATATGTTGTGGTATTTTTAGTGTCCATTTTGAGAGAAAGAACAAGAATTATTAATAGCCAACAAAGGCATTTTGGAACAAAAATCTGTCACGTTACCATCGCAAACGGGCGTATTATTTATAATTCGTGGACGTTCTACAGACCATTTACGTGCGGGGCACGTGTCGCTATCTGTATTGGCAAGGAGGTAGCGCGCGGACATGTGTTTGACTAGACGGGTGGCGTGCGAGCAGTGTCCTGCGCATGCTCTTCGGGGTGACGTGTCCTTTGCCAGTCGTCAAGACGTTTCAGACTGAATACCCGTATGCAAACCGAGGGCAATTGTTCCTTCCCTACTAAGCCAAGCGAAAATCTGGCGAGAAGGAATTTTTTTCATTGCGTCATGGCAAACGGTTGTGAATGATGACCCGTGTGCCCTTCTTGATGCTACACCTTGTACTGGTGCTAACTGGTGAGGTTGCCATGCATGAAAAAAAATCTGATGTGGGAAGGTAATCAAGGAGAGATATGAGTTTGGTGACCACATGAAGAAACAATGCCAAGCGCGTGAACCTTGGCAAAACACTTAAATGAAGGAAACTCACCAATTCATGCAAGAGTTTAGTTGCTAAATCATTAAATGAAGGGACCTCAGAAACAATGCTTTGTGGACTTGGGTTGCTTAGACATTTAATAAACTAAGCACCCCAAGTAAGCACCGATCGATGCATTGGCAGCAGGAGTCAGTTAAGATTCGAATCTGTCATATTGGGTAAATTTTCATTTGTCAAATTGGAAACACTGAGATTTGTCCAATTTTGCAGGAACAAAATCACTATTACGGTGCAATTTTGCAACTGAATTTCAGTAAACATAGATTTCATTCACAGATCAAGCATTGGTCTTTGTATAAAATAGTTCAATTCGACAGCCGAATCGAACAAACTATTCCCAATTTGTTGCCAACCACGTATTGAAATAGCTAGTTCAACTATATATACTAGCTAATTTAAAGTAGGTGGGACAGTTCAATCATATCTATAGTTAGATGAACTAAACAAAATAGCCCCTAAATACTACTCCAGAGCGGCTTCGTGCTACTGCCAGCAGCCTTCTCATCTGCCGAGCACGTTCAGTAAGAGGCAGAGGAGGAGAAGCCTACCAACGAGCAGGAGGAGTCGAATTCGTCAGCTGCCACTGGTGCCCACCGCCGCTCCTAACGCGCCTCCTTGAAGCGGCGGGACTCGGTGTAGATCTCCTCATTCCGCGCCACAGCTGCGGCGTCTGCTATGGCCACGGCGGCGGTGAGCCTCTTTGCGTCCTCGACCTGGCACTCCTCCTCCTCATGTAGGAAGTTGATGTAGCGCGCTAGGACACTGACGCAAAAGACGAGTGGCTGTGCTTCGGCGGCGGCCACCTCCCGTCTTCGGTCCGCGGTGGCGGAGCGGGTGATGGCCCCAGCGGCTGACCGTGGGGTGGCTGCCAAGGCGGTCGCTGGTGTGCTGGCGGACAAGGAGGCAGCTGGTGGGGTGTCAGGGCACGGATGCTCACGATCACCTATGGGACCAAAGGCCCCTTGTGGTTCTGCAAGGGGGGTCACGTTGCATGAAGAGTGGAGAGCATGAGACGGCGCGACGTTCAGGACACAGGCATTTTACCCAGGTTCGGGCCGCTGCTAAGCGTAAAACCCTACTCCTGCTTTTGGTGGATTGATCAGAGGAACACGAAGAACGCACAATGCCTAACCACGGCAAGAGCTGCTGTCGGGGTGAGGTACTACGCGAGTACAAGTGTCCAAAAGTCCGAATCCTGAGCTAGGTAGCCTTGGGCCTCCTCTTCTAGTGCAAGGGGTTATCACAATGGCAAACTAGTCAATATCTATAGATTAGATAGCTTAGCAGAGCTATCATACCTAACTCTGGCATTTAGGACAAAATACCATGATTACTAGCCTAGGTGGCACTCGAGGGTGCATCCCCGGAAAGCTCTTGCCACCGCTAGGTTGGTCGTTGTTTATGGTCTTGACACGCTGTAGGGCGGGTGTCAACTGAGTATAACTTGTCTCGTGGTGTGTCGCCACGTGCTTAGCTTGAGCTGATTAGCCGCTTCAGGGCTCGACACCGCATCGACAGGTGACTGGCGTAGCGATGCGGTGGAGCGGTGGCCGATCAGCTCGCGCCTGCCGGGGAATGGCTTGCCGGGTCTTCAGGAAGGTGTGCCTGTCTTGGTCCCCGGCAAGCGCCAGGGACGTTCTTGGCACGTTGCAGTCCAGGCTTGGGCTGCCGCGTTGGGCTTGTTGGAGTCTGGTCTTGATCATTCGTCGGGATTGTACGAACGTTGAAGGCTTCAGCTGCTACCACCTGTGCATAAGTCAGCGGCACTGGGTACCCCTGTACTAGTGCACCGACAGGAGCCCCGGGGTCTGGCCCAGACGCGCTCGTCAAGTGCCGTTGGGTCAGGCCCAAAATCTATGCTCAGGCGTGCAATGGGAGGGAGTAACTGCCGATTTATTGGTCAGCACTGACCCACCACCTCAGGCCGTTTCCGCCACGTGACCCATAGCGGGGAGTTAACGACGGGTGCACGTGACTTAAAGCCCTGGTCATGGCAGAAACCACAGCGCCATTGATTGGAGCAATGGGGCGGTTACCTGTTCGCCCGTGATCGTGGGCGATGGAATTGGTGGAGATGGGCGGCGACCTTTGGAGCGGAGGAGAGCCAGCCCCCGCGCTGTCCCCTATAAATTGGCGGTCGCGAGGGGCGATTCTCATCCATCCTTTCTTCCTCCTTGAGTCCGAATCCAAAGAGCTCGCCCTTCTGCTTTTTTGTCTTGGGCCGCGCTTGCTGCTAGCATGCCCAGGGGATGAGGACGTCCTCTGGCCTCTGCCTCAATGGTGAGGGCTTCCCGTCGGGATCATGCCACCACTTCAGTCGTGGAGGTGGAGGGCGGTTCGAGTGCGCGTGGTGGAGGAGCTGGGAGGGGCCGAGGTCGACGCGAGATCCGTGGCCGGGGAAGACGGAGTGCTGCTTCTCTTCCTCCCTTTGCTCTTTTTCTCTTTGTAATCTACCCCTAGGGGAGAAAGTCAAATAAAGATTTATTAAAAAGGGGCGCCCTCTTATGTAATCTTTATCCACTTTGTATTGGAAATGAATGAGAAAAGGTGCTGTCTTTCTTCTGCAAGTACTATCCCTTTCCCTTCCTTATTTATAATGCATCAGTATGTTTTGTCCTTGCTACACGGAGCTGCATGACGGGTCATCATTCAAACCACGAGTGCCAAAAAGGGGAAACGAGCCCCCGACAATAGGTTGGCGTTGTTCCCCGGTAGAGGTCATTTTCGGTGTCAGTGCCGCCACCCCTCCCCACAGTCTTTAAACAAGGACAGGGGGACGGCTCGTCCCGACAAGGGTTTTGACCATGTGGATGACTCCACCACCCGTAGTAAGGAAGATACTAACGATTTTCTTGAGGAATCGAAAGGTACTGAACTTGGGATATGTGATATACTTATCTTTTCCAAGCAGTGTCCCTTTTAGAATGTGATGGGTCGCCATCCTTGTTTCTTCGTTTCTCTTCCCCGTTTTCCTGACGGTCAAACATGTAGGGTGAGAACAGCAACAAAGATTACGGGTTCATCAAGTATTCTAGCAAATCTTTATAACTCCAAAGCGATAACATTGCAGTCATAAAAATGCGTAATGAGCATGTAAAAATGATGATATGATGCAATGCCTAGCTTTATTATTGTTGCACAGGGTTTGCACCTGGCTTTGTACAAAAGGTCACATGCAACATCGGCAAGGCTTGAACAAATGGTGGCTGCCGTGGACTGAGCCCGGCAGCCGCGCCTTATGGGTAGAACTTACGAAGATGCTCAATGTTCCATGAGTTAAGCACCTTGGTGCCATCTTCGGTCTCCAGACGGATTGCGCCAGGTCTGGTGACTCGTACTACCCGGTAAGGGCCTTCCCACTTCGGCGTCAACTTGTTAGCACCCTTGGCGGACTGAACACGCCTAAGGACAAGGTCACCATCCTCAAGGCTCCGGGCGTGGACCCTGCGGCTATGGTAGCGGCGCAGGGCTTCCTGGTAACGTGCAGCACGCACCGCAGCCCAGAGACGGTCTTCCTCGAGGAGCATGGCATCGTCATGCCGTAGGTGCTGTTGCTCTACTTCATCGTAGGCAAGCACTCGAGGTGACCCGTATATGAGTTCCGTGGGGAGAACTGCTTCCGCCCCGTATACTAGGGAGAAGGGCGTCTGGCCAGTAGCTCAATATGGAGTCATTCTCAGGGACCAAAGAACTACCGGCAGCTCGTCTATCCAGCGCCTGCCGCTCTTCCGCAGCTTATCAAAAGTCCTTGTCTTGAGCCCTCGCAGCACTTCAGCATTCATCCTCTCGACTTGCCCGTTGCTTCTTGGGTGAGCAACAGAGGCGAAGGAGACCTTGCTTCCAAGGTTTTGGATATATTGCATGAAGGCGCGGCTCGTGAACTGGGTGCCATTGTCGGTGATCACTCTGTTAGGCACTCCAAAGCGGCACACCAGTCCTTTCATGAACTTGACAGCTGACTGCGCGGTCACCTTTCTCACTGGTTCCACCTCAGGCCACTTTGTGAACTTGTCGGTTGCCACGAACAAGAACTCAAAGCCCCCTACAACACGGGGGAAGGGGCCCAGAATATCGAGCCCCCAGACCGAGAATGGCCAGGGTAGAGGGATTGTTTGCAGGGCTTGTGCTGGTTGATGGATGTTCTTGGAATGGAACTGGCACGCTTCACACTTGGTGACCAGTTCAGTGGCGTCCTGGAGGGCAGTGGGCCAATAGAAACCCTGGCGAAAAGCTTTCCCGGCAAGGGCCCTTGATCCAATGTGGGAACCACATACTTCTCTGTGAATCTCTGCCAACAACTTTAGTCCATCCTCCCGACAGATACACATTAATTTCACACCGTTCGGTCATCTTCTGTACAGGGTGTCGTCGACAAACTGGTACATACTTGACCGATGGGCTACTCTTTCGGCTTCCTCTTGCTCTTCGGGGAGTTCTCCTGTTTGAAGGAAATGGACTATATGCCGCGCCTAGGTTGGAGCCTACGGCTCGACAACAAGGACTAAAGGCGTCTCCTCGTCTTCGGGAGCGCTTGTCTCAACCGCGAGAACCTAAGGTCTGGCGGGAGGGAGCTGCTCGTCAACCGGAACGGGATTTTCCCCGGCAGCTTCTCTACCAGCCGCTTTGGGAAGCTCTGCCGGGAAATGCTTGCCAGAGTTCAGCTTCCTTCTCTTCTTGGACATCGCTGATGGGGATACTAATGGTTGAGCGAGGCGGAGAACAAAAGTCCATGGTTCCACAGGAAGCTTCTGCGCAGCGCACTTCGATAGATGGTCTGCAATGCAGTTTTCTGCTCGCGACACGTGCTCTGTTTACAGCCCATCAAAATGATCCTCCAATTTCCTCACTTCTTCCACGTATGCCTCCATCAGCGGGCTCTGGTAATCCTTGTTGACTTGCTTTACCACAAGCTGAGAATCTCCTCGGACGACCAGCCTCTTTATTCCCAACTCCACCGCGATTCTAAGTCCGGTAAGGAGCCCCTCGTACTCAGTGGTATTGTTGGTGGCTTCCTCTTGGGGAAAGTGCATTTGGACGACGTACTTGAGGTGCTCTCCGGCAGGGGCAATGAGGAGCACGCCTACTCCAGCGCCCTGGAGTGAGAAAGCGCCGTCAAAGTACTTGATCCAATCCTTGGGTGCTTCTTTGCCGGGGAGGATTGTCTCCGGAGCTTCATCTTCTGGCGTGGGTGTCCATTCTGCAATAAACTCCTCAACCGCTCTGCTTTGAATGGTGGAAGTGCTCTCATACTTCAATCTAAAACTTGACTATTCTAATGCTCACTCAACTATCCTGACAGTGGCTCCGGGGTTCCTCAGAATGCGTTGCAATGGGAAACAGGTAACAACTATTATCTCATGGGCTTGGAAGTAGTGGCACAGCTTCCTCGAGGCCATGATGAGGCCGAAGATCAGCTTTTGTACTCCAGAGTATCTTGATCTAGCCCCCTGTAACAGGGAACTGACAAAGTGCACGGGCCGCTGCACCATTTTCTTCTTTACCACCTCTTTGGATCCGCTGTCGACCGTTTGCTGAGGTTCCCCTTGATCCGCCTGGAATCCTGTCGCGGATGTTTCTTTCTCACCCCCGGTAGCATCAGCAGCAGCTGCAGAATCTCCATCCACTTTCCGCTACGCCACCAGCGCTGCACTAACCACTTGATTCGTTGCTGCTAAATATAGCAGTAACGGCTCTTGCTGTTTAGGAGCGACCAAGGTGGGAGCAGAGGATAGGTAATTCTTTAGGTCTTGCAGCGCTGCATCTGCCTCTGGGGTCCACTTCATCGGGCTGGCCTTCTTCAAGATCTTGAAGAACAGCAAGGCGCGCTCAGCAGACTTGGAGATGAACCTACTCAACGTGGCAACACATTCGGTCAAGCGTCTGATATCCATGATATTCTTAGGTGCCTGTATCTATTCAATTGCCTTGATCTTCTCGGGATTGGCTTCTATTCCTTGCTGAGATACGAAGAACCAAAGCAGCTTCCCGGATGGGACACCGAACACGCACTTTCCCGGGTTAAGTTTCAGGTTGATTTTGTGCAAGTTCGCAAAAGTCTCTTCCAGATCTTGTATGAGAGTGGCTTCATCCTTGGTTTTGACCATGATGTCATCCATGTAGTCTTCCACATTTCTGTGCAGCTGAGGTCCAAAACCAATCTGAACAGCTCTGGCGAAGGTTGAACCAACACTCTTTAACCCGAAGGGCACACGCACAAAACAGTACGTGCCACAGGGAGTTATGAATGCGGTCTTCTCCTCATCTTCTTTAGTCATAAATATCTGGTGGTATCCGGAGTAGGCAACCAAAAAGGAGAGCAAGTCACATCCGGAGGTGGAATAAACAATCTAATCTATGCGCGGCAAGGGGAAGGGTCCTTCGGGCAAGCTTTGTTCAAGTCAGTGAAGTCTATGCAAAGCCTCCATTTCCCATTCGCCTTACGTACCACCACCGGGTTTGCCAGCCAAGTTCGATGTAGTACCCCTCTGACCAAACCAGCTGCTTCAAGTTTCTTGATTTCCTCGGCAATGAACTGCTGCCATTCCAGGGCTTGCTTCCTAACCTTTTGCTTGACGAGCCGAGCATGAGAACAAACAGCAAGGTGGTGCTCAGTTACCTCCCTAGGAACACCGGGGATGTCAGATGGTTGCCAGGCAAACACTTCGACATTCTCCCGCAGGAAGGTAACGAGCGCGCTTTCCTATTTGTCAATAAGGGTAGCACTGATGGTGAACGTGCCACCAGTGCCGTCCAGCCTTGCCGGGATTTTCTTCGTCTCAGGATAGGTGGCCTTGGTCTTCTTGCTAGCGGAACTCCCCAGCAGGTCATCGTCGGGTGCGGCGCACTCCGAAGAGGCGCACTTCCTAAAGACCTTGCCGGTGTTCCTGCTAGCCTTCTTCAATTTCTTTGTGTCCTTGGCGGGAGCTGGGATTTCTGTGGCTTTAGCTGCTATCGCGTCATGATACATCTGGTCCACGCAGATAACCGTGTTTTTCTTGTCGGATGGGATGGAAATGACCCCAATGGGCCCTGGCATCTTCAAGGTATTGTAGGCATAGTGAGATGCCGCCATGAACTTTGCCAGAGTTGGGCGACCGAGGATTCCGTTGTAAGGTGGCGGGATCTCAGCGATGTCAAACATTATCCTCTTTGTCCGGAAGTTCAGTTCCCCGCCAAATGTCACAGGCAGAGTGATCTTTCCCTTGGGTCGGCCCCTGCCGGGGTTGATTCCTTGGAATGTACCCGTAGCTTCGAGCTCTTCATCAAGGATCTGAAGTTTCTCAGCCACTTTAGGGGAGATTAAGTTCAATCCCGCCCCGCCATCAACTAACATCTTGGACACCTTGAGGTTGCGGATTGTCGGAGAAACCAACAATGGCAAACACCCGACCGTAATGGTACGGTCGGGATGATCCTCTTCGTCAATGATGATCCTCTTCGTCAAAGATGACCTCGCGTGCCCACTGCTTGAGCTAGTGGTGAGAGGAATGCAAGGACGCACCCCCATCAACACACATGGCTTTTGTTGCTTTCTGAAACTCCCTGTCGCTGGAATCCTCATCATCATCCTCATCCTCACTCATATTGTCTGTTTCCTTCTTCTCTCGGCCTCTGGCGGGTTTTTCCTTTTGCTGCGGGGTTTTGCCGCGGCGACCTCCTCTACCGCCATGGCTTTTCTTGGCAGCACCGTCCTGGCCTTTTTCTTTGTCGCGCTTCTCGTACTCGGCCCTCTGCTTCTCAACAAGTTGCTCGACCTGTCGGCATTCTTGGAGATGATGGCCCTTGGTGTGGTGAATTTTGTAGTACGGCCCGTCGGACTTCCCGGTCTTCTCAGGGGCAGCAGCCTCCCGGCAATCAGCGCACGCGGCAGCTCCGTTGCCGGGGGTTTCGGCATTCGCCTTCTTGCTTGCACTTAGGTCTCCGGAGCTCTCGACAGCCAATACAGCTTTTCCCTTACGCTTCTTGTTGCGCTTCCTGCTTCTTCCCTTCGGGTCGGGGGCGTCGTCGTCGTCATCGGAGTCCACTCCGATGCTCGCCTCCTCCCCGGGAAGTTGCTTTCCTTCTTCAGCTCGAGCACATTTATCCGCCAAGGTGTAAAGCTCATTAACAGTCTTGGGGAGCTTGACCTTCATCTTGGCTCGCATCCTCCTGTTGCGCACGTTCGAATGGAACGTGGCAATCACCACTTCGGGATGTATCTCTGGGATGTTGCGGTGCACTCGACTGAATCTCGGGATATACTTCCTCAAGGTTTCTCCCTCCTTCTGTGGGAGGACTTGGAGATCGCTGGGCTGGCCTGGTTCTTGATTACCACCGGTGAAGGCGCCAACGAACTCGTTGCATATATCAGCCCATGACGAAATTGAATTTTCCGGCAGGTGCATCGGCCACGATCTCACGTTCGGCTTAAGTGCCCAAGGGAAATTGTTGGCGAGCACCTTTTCATCTCTTCCTCCCGCAGCTCGAACAGCTATCGTGTATATGCCTAAGAACTCTGCAGGGTTCAGCTTCCCGTCGTATTTCTCAGGCAGCTCAGGCTTGAAAGCTCGGGTCGACGGCCAGTGGACCCGTCGCAGCTCGCTAGTGAAGGCAGGGCAACCAACCTATTAGGGAAGGTACCCACCAGCACTGGGCGCGGAGTCGCCGACGTCTGGACTGTTGCGCTTGTCGGATTGATGATGCGCTTCCCGGCGTCGCTCGATGGTGATGCGCGCGTCTTCTTTCCACCGATCTTCAAGGACACGCCGTAGATCCCGGTGGTCGCGTGGGCCAGACGAGACTATGGACGCCTCTATGTGCTCATCAGCATGTGAAGCTTGCTGCGGCTGCCTCTGGGCCTGTTGTCGCGAAGGGGATTGGACCGTTGGGGTGGCCCCTTCGACGCGCTCGTCGGCCCGGGCTGCTGCTGCTGTTCGTGTACGTCGCGATGGCTCTGCATGCTGGGGCTTGTTGGCTTCAATGAAAGAAATCAAACTCTGAATGGTGGCTCTCCATTCATCCGTCTTATCAGCTGCTGGCATGAACATGAGCAGCATCTGGACACGCGCCATGGCTTCCTCTGCGGTGCTCGGCATGGCGAAAGAGGTGGATCGCGATGTCGCTCAACTCCTGGTAGGGCCAAGAGAAGCGTCACCGCGTTCTTGATGCCGTGTGCCGCTCGTCGGAGCTGTCTGGCGTGCAGGGGCCGAATCTGCGGGACTGCGGCTCCGCTCGGCACTCCGTCTCATTCCAGACGAGGTGCACGCCCAGTAGTCTCGCCGGCGACGGGTGCGGCCGGAGGGTCACGGCTCGCACCAGACCGGGCGACGCCGAGGCGGCCGCGGCCATCCACGGGGCGGGGAGGTGACAGATGGTTGTTTCCCTCGCCGGTGGCGTCGGGGCCGAGCTCGCAAAGCTGTTCTTGTAGTTGCTCCTCTCCGGTGCCTCCTACTCCATCTCCGGCCATGAAGGACTGGACGGGGGTTCCGCCTATGCCGACCACGTCGTCCATGATGCCCGCCTTACCCGTAGCCACCGCGGCGTCTACGGCGCCGGCGCCCGCGTGCGAGGGAGCCTTCGAAGTCGAGGGATGCGTGGCTGCACCAGATTTCTTCTTGGGAGCCATTGTTGAAGAAGATGACGATGAAGATCGATTCCCCGTTCACAAACTCGGGTTCGCGCAAATGATGCACGCCCCCTACCTGGCGCGCCAAAGATGTCGGGGCACGGATGCTCATGATGACCTATGGGACCAAAGGCCCCTTGTGGTTCGGCAAGGGGGGTCACGTTGCACGAAGAGTGGAGAGCCTGAGACGGCATGACGATCAGGACACATGCATTTTACCTAGGTTTGGGCCGCTGCTAAGCGTAAAATCCTACTCCTGCTTTTGGTGGATTGATCAGAGGAACACGAAGAACGCACAGCGCCTAACCTCGGCAAGAGCTGCTGTCGGGGTGAGCTACTACGTGAGTACAAGTGTCCAAAAGTCCGAATCCTGAGCTAGGTAGCCTTGGGCCTCCTTTTATAGTGCAAGGGGTTACCACAATGGCAAAACAGTCATTATCTATCGATTAGATAGCTTAGCAGAGCTATCATACCTAAGTCTGGCATTTAGGACAAAATACCATGATTACTAGCCTAGGTGGCGCTCGGGGGTGCATCTCCGGCAAGCTCTTGCCACCACTTGGTCAGTCGTTGCTTATGGTCTTGACGCGCTGCAGGGTGGGTGTCAACTGAGTATAACTTGTCTCCTGGTGTGTTGCCACGTGCGTAGAGAGAGCTGATTAGCTGCTTGGGGGCTAGACACCGCATCGACAGGTGAATGGCGTAGCGATGTGGTGGAGCGGTGGCCGATCAGCTCGCTGCTGCCGGGAAATGGCTTGCCTGGTCTTCACGAAGGTGTGCATGTATTGGTCCCCGGCAAGCGCCGGGGACGTGCTTGGCGCGTTGCAGTCCAGGCTTGGGCTGCCGCGTTGGGCTTGTTGGAGTCTGGTCTTGATCATTCGTCGGGATTGTACGAACGTTGAAGGGTTCAGCTACTACTGCCTGTGCATAAGTCAGGGGCACTGGGTACCCCTGTACTAGTGCACCGACATGGGGTGGCTAAAACGATGGCCGGCGATGGGGTGGGGGCCACGGCGGTCGCTGGCAGCAATTTCCTTTCGGAAAATGTGTAGGAGCTTTTGGTGGGTGCCATGCGCACAGCCAAAAAGGACGCCACACGCACTACATGCTTCTGGGTACTGCGCCGCCGACGTGGTGCAGCCTCCCAGCTGGATCTGCCCTCTGGCGGAGTGGTGGAGCGACGACGATGGACAGGTGCCATTGGTGATTGGGGGAGAAGCAAACTTGGGAAGCTACGGGAAGGGAAGGGATGAATGCGATGTGGAGGCGTCGGCCGTGAGGGTTTATAAAGAAGGAGGCCCAGGCGAGCCGGGCGGGAAGCTTGCGCACGTTCTTGCGCGGTTGCGCGAGAATGGGAAGCCCGAAAGAAACGCCGCGCGCTCCCGAAGCATTGGGTGATTGGGGGATTTCAGCGAGCCGGGCGGGAAGCTTGCGCGGGAACCTGCGTGCTCCCGAAGCGTGCACTGGAATCCTCGGGCGGCAACGCGGTGACAAGACGGGATGGAGCTGGGAGAAATGACAAGTACACAAACGGTTAATAAAAAAACGTTTGCGTTTTAGTACAAAGCAAACGGTCGTTCTATACACACCGTTGCAAATTAATCTACGCATGAGGCGGTTGATGTTGCCGCGGCGCGCTGTGCTCGCGTCCGTGCGCGCTCGCTCTGCAGGCGTCCACGCGCGAACGGTCATGTACGTTCGAGGCGCCATATGCATGCGGACGCGGTTGTGCCGCTCCCGGCGCCACCATGCAGTTAAGCGCTGCAAAAACTGCCATGCGGACGTGCCAAAATTCCAGGCCGTCCGGCGCAATTTATTCCCGCGGCCATTTACCTTCGTCTCTTCCACCTTCCGATCGCGTCACACAATACAAGAAGCACACCCACGATCTCTTCATCGCTTCAACCTTCCCGTGCGGATCCAATGGCGGCTGCTGGCGCCAAGCGGCAGTTCGCCAAAATTGTCAAAGTGGAGACCCACATCAGGAAGACGGACATCTCGGTGGTGTACACCAACGACCCAGTTGTGGTGGTGAGCTCCATCAACACGTTGGAGCAGCAGCTTGCTGAGGATGACAAGTACAAAGTGGTCGGCTTCGACCTCGAGTACACCGGCGGTCGTGCCGGGCATGATCAGAAGGTTGTCGTCGCCCAGTTGTGTGTGCGCCATCACGTGTTCGTCTACCACTACTGCCTGGCCACAAGTCCTTGTGAGCGTTTCGCCAGGTTTGTTAACAGCCCCGACTATAGGTTCGCAACGGTGGACACTACGAATGATCTAAATGTGCTAAAGACTACGGGCTTGTCCTGCCAGAAGCTTGTCAACATCCAAGGTCAGTACAGGGTCTGGGGCGGCGAGAAGAAGAAGCAGAAGGACTCCCTGGTTGACCTCGCCGCGGCCATCATCGACCCCTACTACAAAGACATGAAGGCTGAGTGCCACAAGGACAAGTCTTCCTGGCACAAGGCTTGGGTGAACGAACTGGATGAAGAACACAGCAAGTACGCGGCAAAGGACGCGTACACAAGCTACGGGATGTACAGGAGGATCATTGACATGAGGAAGTGCCTCCTTCCTGCAGACGGCGAGGGATAGCCACAAGAAGAGCAGTGTCGGCAACCGTCGTCAGAAGAACAATATGATTTGTTGATCGTCTACTTCTTCTAACTTTATATTGAGGAATGTACATGTGTTGTGTAGTCACTTATGTAACTGGATGTTCAAGTTGGTTATGCAACATTAATGGGTGTTCTATAGACAGAGCATATAGATGTGCAAACAGAGCAAATCACATCTCATACAATTATTAGTAGAAACCGTCTGCCCACAACACACACAGGTAGTCAGGATGAATCGTTTGGGTTATTTTCGGTCTTCCCACACAATTCTGATGGATGAACTGTTTGTCGGGTACCCACAACATACACGGTTCTCAGGATGAATCGTTTGGGTTATTATTGGTCTTCCCAAACAATTCTGATGATTGAAATGTTTACCGGGTATCACACACGCCTTCTTAGGCTAACTCGATTGTGTTCTGCTTGATCAGCGCAAACAGTTTGCCCGAGTGAACTGTATGCCGCACTATGCACCCATATGTAGTTTGTTAACCGTTTCTGTTATGTTCCATGATCACAAACAGGTCATAAGAACAAACTGTCTGCCGTAGATCGCACATGCAACTATTTTCTGAATCGTATTTGATGGATCCTCTATCGCACACGGTTTTCGTCATTGGCGGCGGAGCTTGAACTATACCGTTTGCGATTGATGGATCGCACACAGTTTCGTCGAAGGGTCTCTGATTGATGTGTCGTCTTTGGACCATCCTGCAGTAGTGATGTTATGTTTACCTGTTGCATGTGCTGCTCCTGCCTTTCCTTAAGAAATTCTAGTGAAATATCCAATGTATGCTACTATGCAATCTTACCTTCTAGTATGTTCTATTGTGCAATATGATGCTCATTTAACTGTTTGGTTCATTTGTTTTGGTGATCATCTGCAATGTGATGTTCGATTGTTGTTGGTACAATTTTGTATTATTATGCATGTGATAAGTAAATCGAATTTGGATATACTAAATACACGTGAAACATACAATTGCTATATTTCATAGTTCTTAGCACGCTTGTCTTTTCCATGTGCCTCAAATTAATATGTTGGATCTGCAATGCGTTTATTTTTCATTAACATATTGTACTGATAGCATGCAAAATCTCACTTATAACCTGATCAATATCTATCTTAAATACGTTATAGGGTGAAACAATGGGAGACACTGAAGTTTACCACCGAGGTTTGCACATTCATGATCCTTTGGCTAATAGCACATTATTGTGCAATTGCAGGAACCATTCTATTATTTAGGTTTCTAATAATTTGGTCTTGCACATGTAGGTCCCGCTGTAAGAGCTTTAGACCCACTGTTCGACCCATTTTGCATGTGTCGAAATAAGGTGTTCATGAATATCAGTCAAATCAAGAAACTCAGAATGATTCTTAAGATAAAGAAACTCGCGACGTAATGTAACAAGATGTTTCTCTGCACAATGAACAAGACTTCAGTTAACTATAGGTTGGTACTACCTCTTTTATCTTGTCATTTTTCCCGTTGCGACATTTCAATTTTTCAAAACGAAACTTATGCATATCTTTGTTTCCAGTCCTTTCCAAAGCAGTTCATCGATGAGTACGTATCAAACCACCTATATGGTCAAGAGACGATGAAGTTATTCATACAACACCCACGGTATAATCTTGAAGTCTTTCTCAAGGGGATGAAGGATGGGTGGGCAACCATCCACACGCACTAGCCTAATGCTGCAAAGACGTTCGACATCAGTGAAGGCTCAATATTTGCCTTCCGCTTCAACAATTTTTTAGACGAGATTCATCTGTCTATTTACCGTCTATGATGCTACTTTCCAAAGGTTTTAGATGTTGCATGTGAAAATTGGTCCTATCGTGTAATTGGGTAGCTAGGTAGTATAAGCCTATATGATGTTGTAGTCTGATGTATTTCAATTACGAAATCCTGGTTGCCGTAATACGAATATGAAATATATTGTGTGCTTGATATGAAGTGTCAATTTGATTACTAAGTGGATTATAAATAATAGAGCAATTAGTCTGATTACTAGGGTTTCCTATTGCAGACGGTTTCTTAGACAACACCATGAGCGATGACCTCAACAAACCCACATGGTTTCTGCAAAGTTGGCGTGTTGGATCAGTGAACAATCACACACGACTTCCGGGCGACAACTATGTGCGTTAGGCCACCCTTTCACAAACGTTTTCGCATAAAAAATGTGTGTGATGGACAACCCTATGCCAAATAGTTTCTTCTAGGCACCGTGAGTGATGTATTGAATAACGCAATTGACAGAATTATAACTATCGTGTGTGATGGCCACCCCTATCTCAGACGTTGTTATGAAGAAAACTGTGTATGATGTACAATACGAATGGAGACGTATCTTTGGGACTCCTTGTGTGGGATGCGAAGCACATCTCACACAACTTTTACAATATTTTGGTTTGTGGTGGCCCTCCAAATCGCACACGTTCTATTTTTGCCTAGCGTGTGTGACGGGACAGAGGCATCGCCGATGATTTATTTGTGTCGTGTGGAATAGGCCCCCCTATCGCCCACACAGGCAAGGCGACTGTTTAAAACTACCTAGTGAAATGCGGTAAAAAAATGTTTGTATAGGAGCGGCATGCACTAGTGTAGTACTCGTAGTAGTGTCGCCGCCAGAGCTCACATTGGTACTCAACTGCCGATTCCTCGACGGACAGGCGCTTCTCGACCTCCTCCTGAGCCACGCACAACTTCTCCTAGCGCTCGTCGCTCTCGGACGGCTCCCGCATCTCCAGCTCTTGCTCGGAGATCTCATTGGGAAGGGTATCCATGAACTCCGCCGCTGCATTGTCGGCATGCATATCGGACTCCACAGTCGCCGCCTCTTCGGACGTGGGGTGTGATACTCATCATGTGCTCTGGGTTTTGCGTGAAGAGGAATGGGTTATCGCAGCACAAAGTGGGTAAGTATTTCGCTTAGTTATGAAACCAAGGTTTATTGAACCAATATGAATATCAATCCTCAACCGTCTTCAGCGGCTGCACACAAAATAACAAACAACTTGCACCCAACGTGGGCAAGAGGGTTGTCAATCCCCTTGATCTCGTTATTTGTGAGCAAATGAGTTGTGTAGATAATTGTATATAATTGTAAATTGCAACATCAAATAAAAGTTAAATAAAGGCAGCAAGGTAATAGTAGTGTTTGTAAATATATAAGTGAATAGACCCGGGGGCCATAGTTTTCCCTAGCGGCATCTCTCATGTAGGCAGCATACGGTGGGGAACAAATTACTATTGGGCATTTGATAGAAAAGCGGATAGTTATGAAATTTTTACGGCAATGATCATGTGTATATAGGCATCACATCCATAAACAAATAGGTCGACTCCTGCCTGCACCTATTACTATTACTCCACTCATCGACCACTATCCAGCATGCATCTAGAATATTAAGTAAAACAGAGTAATGCATGGAGAACGATGAGATGATGTAGACAAAGTAAATTCAAGTAATATGAATGAACCCCATCGTGTTATCCTAGTAGTAACAACACAAAGACGCATCTTGTCCCCTACTTTGTCACTGGGATATAGAAACTCGTCAGGTTGAACCTACCACAATGCACCACTCCCACTGAAGATAGATCAATCTACTTGGCCAAAGCACATCAATAAATCAGAGAGCATTACGAAGCTATAATGATCATGCAATTAAGATACATAATATATATCAGAGATATCCCAAATACTTTTCATGAATAATCTGAGCATAAACCCACAATTCATCGGATCCCAACAAACACACCGCACAATAGGATTACTTCGGATAGATCAAAGCGAAGATGCGATGACCATTGTATTGAAGATCAAGAGATAGAGAGACTGCCATCTAGGTACTAGCTATGGAGCCATAGGTATGTGGTAAACTACTCACACATCATCATGAGGGCAGCAAGGTTGATGTAGAGGCCTTCCGTGATCGATCCCCCCTCCGGTAGGGTGCCGGAACGGAGCTCCATATGGCCTCACGACGAAACAGAGACTTGCAGCGGGGTAAAAAGAGTTTCGGGACTATCTCTAGGGTTTTTGGGGTAAAAGAGAATTTATAAGCCAGAGAGGGGCATCAGGAGATGCCCGATGGAGGCACAAGCCATCAGGGTGCGGCCCCCCAGGGCGCGCCCTGTTGGCTTGTGGGGCCCTCGTGCGGCTCCCGACCTCCTTCCGAACCTTCCAGGTCTTCTTTTGGGCCAGAAAAAATCATCAAAAAATTTTCATGGCAATTGGACTTCATTTGGTAATGTAAACCTGAAAAATGAAAAACATGTAGAAAATAGCAACTGGCACTGGGACTCGGTCAATAGGTTAGTGCTCAAAAATATTGTAAATTGGTAAATAAAGACCCAAAAAGTATCCTAGAAGGATAATATATCAGCATGAAACAATCAAAATTATAGATACGTTGGTTGATAAAAACAGAATTTTTATGTAATCTTATGTAGGTAAACGACGTATCAAGCATCCCCAAGCTTAATTCCTGATCGTCCTCGAGTAGGTAAATGATAAAAACAGAATTTTTGATGTGACATACTATCCATTACGTAATCTTATGCATGAATGCTCATTGAGAAATGATGAATCAACAAATATTAACATAGCAATAGTTAAAGTATAAGAAACAAAATCATCAATCTTTCAAAGTATACGATCCTTAAGGAATGGTTACCCCCCATTCATCTTATTATATTAGGAAGGCTTGGCTCCATCTTCACCACATTAAAACAATTGTCAAGCACCACATTGTCCAAGTCAGGCAATTGGATCGTACTTTTTCAATATGCATACTCTTTTTATTCTTCACGCAATACATGAGCGTGAGCCATTGGACATAGCATTTAGGTGGAATAGAGTATGGTGGTAGATATTTAGGTGGAATAGAGTATGGCGATAGCATTTGAGGAAGCCCGTCATAGGAATGTACAAGCCAAGTTTGTAATAATGAAAAGGTAATTCCCACTAGCATATGAAAATAACATATCATAAGACTCTGTACATGAGGAGCAAAGTGCCACTTTGAGGCATAAGTGTGGTAAAAGATAGTAGCAAAGTCCCTTGTCTCTTTTTCTCTCATTTTTTATTCAGAATGATGGGCTCATTTGGCCTCCCGCATCTTTATTTCCTCACTGGGACAATGCTCTAACAATGATAATCATCACACTTTTATTTACTTACAACTCAATATGGAGAACTAATATGAAGATACGACTCTATATGAATGCCTCTCGCAGTGTACCAGGATGTACAATGATCTAGCGTGACATGTATCAAAAATATGATGGATGGTGGCTTTGCCACAAATACTATGTCAGCTCTATATGAACATGCAAAGCAATATGATGATGAACGAACTAGTCATGTGAAGTGACGACGGAATTTGCATGGCAATATATCTCGGAATGGCTATGGAAATGCCATAATAGGTAGGTATGGTGGCTGTTTTGAGGAAGATATAATGAGGCTTATGTGGAATAGAGCGTATCATGTCACGGGGTTTGGATGCACCGGCGAAAGTTGCACCGATCCTCGAGGTGAGAATGGGCTATGCACGGTACCGAAGAGGCTAGCAAATATGAGAAGGTGAGATTGCGTATGTCCATGGTTTCACATTAGTCATAAAGAACTCATATACTTATTGCAAATTTTTATTAGTTTTATCATAAATCAAAGCACTACTCACATGCCCCAAGGGAAGAGGTTGGTAGGAGTAAACCATCGCGCGCTTCCGACCCGAAACAACACTAGGATTTCAACGAGGAATAGAAATGCTTACACATCATCAACATGCCTCTTTAATTTTTAGATGAACAAAAAGTTAATCTTTCTTAATATCGATACTTATACGGATCAACAATTATGAACTCATACCTTTTTCACATTACCACATCAATGTCATTAACCCACAATTTCTCTATATGTGCTACTTGATGGTTTTGATTATCACTCCCAATAATACCTAATATTTTTGGACTAGTCTTATGACCCATGCAAATTACCGTCACTATTTATTAACTCTCAAACAAATATAAGTGAAGAACGAGAGTGAAATCATTTCTATAAAATCTACACGCCACCGTGCTCAAAAAGAGATAAGTGAAGTACTAGAGCAACTGCTAAGCTCAAAAGATATAAGTGAAGCACATAGAGTATTCTAAGAAATTATGATGAAGGTGTGTCTCTCTTAAATAGGTGTGCCCAGAAAACAATGATTGTGGTAAACTGAAAGTAAAAGTCAAACAAAAACAAATGACGCTCCAAGCAAAACTCATATCATGTGACGAATAAAAATATAGCTTCAAGTAACATACCGATGGGTTGAGACGAAAGAGGGGATGCCTTCCGGGGTATACCCAAGCTTAGACGCTTGAGTCTTCCTTAAAATATTACCTTGGGGTGCCTTGGGCATCCCAAAGCTTAGGTTCTTGCCACTCCTTATTCCTTTGTCCATCGTGATAACACCCAAAACTTGAAAACTTCAATCACACAAAACTCAACAAAACTTTGTGAGATCCGTTAGTATAAGAAACATATTGCCTACTTTAGGTACTCTTATAAATTGATTCTTATTTCATAATTGAATAATAGTTTCTGTATTCTATCTTATCCATGGCTTATACCCCCTGATACAATCCATAGCATAATCAAAACAAGCAACTATGCAAGCAAAAACATAATATGTCTAAAACACAACAATCTTTAGCAATCTGTAGAGAACCTATACTTCTGTAACTCTAACAATTCTGAAAAATCATGACAACCTCGAGAAATTTGTATAGAAATACTGTGTAAAAATTTCCGATCATTATCACGCTCCAGTAAAAAAATGAAAATTCCTGCACCGGAGTCAAAAGTTTCTGTTTTGTTTCAGCATCGATTCTACTCATCTTGTGAGTCATCCCAAAGGCTTTACTTGGCACAAACTCTAATTTAAACACAAAAACATAATCATTACAGAGACAATAATCATGTTATCCAAAACAAACAGAAAGTTAAAAGCAAAAATTTAAAGATAACTATTGGGTTGCCTCTCAACAAGCGCTATTGTTTTATGCCCCTAGCTAGGCATAATGCATAGTTTCAAGTTTTGTCATCTTTGACATCAAGCTCCTCAATAACACAACCATGGATAATAGGAGTCTTGGAAATAGGATCTTTTATCAAATTTATAAAGTTGGGATGAACACTAAGCATCTTTAGATCCTCGTTTCTTTTAGTAGGAGGTGTACTAATGCTCTTAGGAATATATGTGGACTGGGGGCCTTTGTTTTGAGAGGTACTAGCATTAGTTTTAGAAGGTGTGAAAGTAGAACCTACTTTGTAATTTACCTCTTCCATTTTATCAATTCTATTCAAACATTGTTCTATCCTCTCATCAATAATAGTGTCTTTTTCCTTTAAGGCTTTCAAAGTCATTCCTACCAGTGACCCAAGTTGAGTGATATGATTGTGGAGTTTTTTATCCAAGTCCTCAATTTGTTTATTTGAGATCATTTTCTTTTCAATAGCATCAAGCCTTTGCATAACATGTTCCAAGGTCAAACTAATTTCATTAACAATAATGGGTGGTGCCCCTACAAGATTTTCAAATGTGTTATAGGCATCCAAGGTGTGACACATTAAGAAATTCCCATCGGTGATGGTGTCAAGGACAAACCTATACCAAGTTGTCACTAAGACATAAAAATTATGAAGCAAGGTAGTGGTGGATAGCTTTTTAGTTGCTTTGTTTAAAATTGACTACATCATTATTGGGAGTAATGTGAGTGGACGAAGAACTAGCCATGACTTCAAACAAGAAAACTAGTAACAAGCCAACATAAATATTTTTGTATTTTTTATTTTCATTTGATAAACTAAATATAACAGCAAATAAAAATATAAACAAGTGAATGAAAATTTGTGTGGAGTTACTTGATAGTCGATGATGATATTCCCCGTCAGAAATCCTTCCTAATACTCGTGATCTGCGTTGGGTTTTCCGTGAAGAAGAAGGGGTTATCGCAACACAAAGTGGGTAAGTATTTCCCTCATTTATGAAACCAAGGTTTATCGAACCAATAAGAATATCAATCCTCAACTGTCTTCAGTGGCTGCACACAAAAGAACAAACAACTTTTACCCAACGCGGGCAAGATGGTTGTCAATCCCCTTGATCTCGTTATTTGCAAGCAAATGAGTTGTGTAGATAATTGTAAATTGCAACATAAAATAAAAGGTAAATAAAGGCAGCAAGGTAATAGTAGCATTTGTAAATATATAAGTGAATAGACCCGGGGGCCATAGTTTTCCCTGGCAGCATCTCTCATGTAGGTAGCATACGGTGGGTAACAAATTATTGTTGGGCAATTGATAGAAAAGCGGATAGTTATGCGATTTTCACAGCAATGATCATGTGTCCATAGGCATCACGTCCATAAACAAATAGGCCGACTCCTGCCTACACCTATTACTATTACTCAACTCATCGACCGCTATCCAGCATGCATCTAGATTATTAAGTAAAACAAAGTAATGCATGGAGAACGATGACATGAAGTAGACAAAGTAAATTCAAGCAATATCAATGAACCCCATCGTGTTATCCTTAGTAGCAACAACACAAATACGCATCTTGTCTCCTATTGTCACTGGTATAGAAACTCATCAGGTTGAACCTACCACAATGCACCACTCCCACCGAAGATAGATCAATCTACTTGGCCAAAGCACATCAATAAATAGGAGAGCATTACGAAGCTATAATGATCATGAAATTAAGAGAGGTAATATATAGCAGAGATATCTCAAATAAGTTTCATGAATAATCTGAACATAAACCAACAATTCATCAGATCCCAAAACACACACCGCACAATAGCATTACATCGGATAGATCAAAGCAAAGATGCGATGACCATTGTATTGAAGATCAAGAGATAGAGAGATTGCCATCTAGGTACTAGCTATGGACCCATAGGTCTGTGGTGAACTACTCACACATCATCATGAGGGCAGCAATGTTGATATAGAGGCCCTCCGTGATCGACCCCCGCTCCGGCAGGGTGTCGAAACGGAGCTCCAGATGGCCTCGCGACGGAACAGAGACTTGCGGCGACGTAAAAAGAGTTTTGGGACCGCCTCTAGGGTTTTTGGGATAAATGAGAATTTATAAGCCAGAGAGAGGCGTGCCCCCCCCGAGGCGCTCCCTGTTGGCTTGTGGGGCCCTCGTGCGGCTCACGGCCTCCTTTCGAGGCTTCCAGGTCTTCTTTTGGTCCAGAAAAAAATCATCAAAAAGTTTAGTGGCAATTGGACTTCGTTTGGTAATGTAAACCTGAAAAGTGAAAAACATGCAGAAAACAACAACTCGCACTGGGCACATGGTCAATAGGTTAGTGCTCAAAAATATTATAAATTGGTAAATAAAGAACCAAAAAGTATCCTAGAATGATAATATATCAGCATGGAACAATCGAAAATTATAGATACGTTGGAGACGTATCAGGGTGTATGTTGGATTCTGAGGAATCTTGGAGTATCTTGGCGTGGGCGTTCTCGATATTGGTTTGGATGTTCTTGACCCAGGCCAGGGCGACCTCCGTGGCACGGTACGTAGATTGAGCGCTCTTGGCATTTGCAGCCGCCGTCGCAACAGATGCAGCTGTCGTCTCCGCAGCTACAGACTGTCGCAGAAGCCATGTCGGCCGCCGCAGAGGCCCTTTCAGCTGATGCGGATGCGTCTGCACTCTTGATCGAGGCAGCCATGTTCCTGGCAGAGACAGGAGCGGTCGGGGCCGAGGAGGATGCCGTACGCACCTTTATGAAGCGTTCCCACAGCGTCATTCTTTGCTGAAAGGGTTTGTTGGGTAATGGGGATCGAGAGTGAACTTAATCCAAGCTAGATGAAGCCGGTGAAGCTTCCCCCATAAGCCATAATAGATCCATGAATTTTCATCGCAAACGGTTCCTATATAGAACCGTGTGTATGCTGTTCACTTTTGTATTGAATAGTAAAACTATTTTGGGGTACATCAGTAACGGATATTGATTTAATTGCAAGAAAAAGATCCCTACCATTACAATGCATGACCGACATCGTAAAATTTGAAAAATTTTGGGGTTCAATTGGCTTTTTATACATTAAATTAGTTTCTAGAAATTTAATGGACATAATTCAAAACTGAAACACATGAACATGCAAGATGAAGCAAAAACTGCTGGAAAAATCATATTTATGTACTACTTGCTTCCGTATATATGCCCCATTATCGGGACCCCGATCCTAAGCCATACAAACCTAGCATGTAACACATCATATCACTTTGCGGCCTCACGCACGGCATATGCCACGGTTGCCACGTGACCTTGGCCAGGACTATTTGCGTCTTTTGGCTCACGAATATGAATATGTCGCTAGCAATCATATGTCAGAGAACCCGGGTCGACATGACTAGTTTTATACCCAAGTGGCACAACCATACAGGGACAAGCATACGTAACCCAGCAATGCATGTGTCGGTCGTCAGCGAGTAACCCAGCACAACCGCGTGACATTTCCCCGTAGGGATAGACACAACAACAAAGAAGGATACATGCCGGTCAATCAATGTGTCCGGAGCAGCAGCAACCTACCAGTGTTCATTGGTAGCACAAAGAGGCATTTCTCTATAAAGAAGGCTACTAAAGGCATACATCTAGGTGTCGAATCCCACATATACAATGCTTTTAAACATACACGTAATATGCACGATATGTGTAAATACAATATGGCATCGCAACATAACTCTATGACTCAAAGTGTTTATTAAAAGCTCATAGGACCCAACATAGGGTGATATTACAAACAGGGGTCACATGACCCAACACAGAAAGTCATACAAGCAACAAGCGGAAGTAAAACATGTTTGGGTAGATATATCTACTAAAAGTGGCCGGAGGAGCCTGAAAATCTACAACGACCCTACTAAAGGAGCCAGAACTCTGTGTGGGATTCCCAAGCTAATCAGTCAACGACCAAACTCCACGTAGAAATCATTAGTGAGACTAAGGCCTCCTCTGCAAAATAAAAATTAAGCAACTTTGAGTACAAAGGTACTCCACAATACTTATATCAGAACTATCTACATATGTATCAGTATCAATAAGGGGGTTGTGCAGTTTATTGCAGCAAGCCAGCTTTGAATCTTGGCTACCTGTACTATGACTACGAGTACTTTCTTTGAGGTGGGAGAGCGCACACGAGTCCACATATTCATCACATCAAGACGCCAATATGGATTCTCTCATGTCTTCCTACGAGAAGGCCATCCATAACACTCACACTTATCTTGCGCATTTCAGAGTATCGATTTAAATTGTCTATGTATCACATAAGCTTTCCAAGTAGTCCATATCCGCGGATGCGGCTATTTGAATAGATGAATTAACCCTGTAGGGGTATACTTCTTCACACACGCTCCCACCACTTATCACCATATGCACGTCATGCATCTGGGCAACCTTCAAGAGGAAGCACTAGTGTGGGTGTCGGCCACAACCGTTTACCACACAAGACTCTAGTCCAGGTTTATCGCCTGCGAGACCGAACCCGCAAGGAAGTCTAGATGAAGTTTCCTCTACGGCCCCAAACGATTCGCGTAGGGTTCCACTGGCCCACCATTCGGGGGCCACTTGGTACACCGTGGCACTATGCATATATCGTACTAAAGCCCACCCCATCGGACAATGCTAAACACGGCCGCCATCACTTTTCCCACAAACACCAGAAAGTAGTTACAACTCCAGGACGGAGATCAAGGCGATTAATAAGCCGAGAGGGTCCATTGGTTTCAGGCCCAATGTGTGGTATCTTGTCTTGGATAACATACACGTAACTCAATTCGTATGGACGGTCCACATGAGACAAACCTCCATGTACTCCTACGTGGCCTCTCATCGCTACCGTTACCAAATCATGTTCACACACTTAGCTCTCACACAACAGGACATGAACACATCCATTCTGATTCATCGCCTAGATGGATCGGACCCGACACTACTCTATGCATAGCAGGCATAACATGCAATCATGGACGAGTAGGCAAATCAAGGCTCAAGCAGTTGCTACTCATGCTAAGAGGTTTCAACTATTTACTGTGACAAAGACAGGTCATGCAAAGGAATGGGTTCAACTACCGAGAACATGTAACAGTTGGATCATTATTGTCCTAAGGCAGTAAAAGAGAGCAGGGGCAAGAGAGTGGGATTGTATAGGAATGCTCAAAGGGGTTTGCTTGCCTGGCACTTCTGAACATAGTAGAGCTCTTCATCGGTGTCAACGGTCACAATGTCGAAATCTTCTTCTATCGAGAAGGAAAAAATATCGACAAAAATAAAAGTGAACAACATTTTCTTCACGGAAATGTAGCACTATGATGCATGATCATGACATGGCAACAGTTCTTGATTTAGCGAATGCATCTAGGAACAACATGAAATGAACTTGGTTTCAACCAAAGATTCAATTCAACCTTCGCATGTGGTTATTTAAATGTCATTTATATGATTTGTCCTGAACAAAGGACATAAGTTGTTCTATCATGCATGAAAATGTCATAAACAGATTCCTTGCATTTTTCTGATCATTTTTCATATATAAATTTTTCATCTCAATTATATATTATTTTCTATGATTTTTAGAAGTTTTAAACATTTTCTGAAAATAATAAATCCTTTTTGATTTATTTTTATTCCGGAAAATCATTACTGCATCAACATTGCGTCAAGATGACGTCAGCACGTCAACCGGTCCGGTCCAATTCGTACCTGACCAGTGGGTCCCACTGGTCAGTGACCAATTTACTTAATAGGGGTTAATTAACTTAATTTAGTAGTTAACTTAATTAAGCCAGCGGGCTGGCCCCACCTTTCATTGTCCCATGTGGTGGTCAAATCCCGGTCAGGGGGTCAAACCCGTCGGCGTTAAGCAGCCGGTGAGGCCCGAGACGGCGGGGAGGTTTGGACTTGCTCCACAGAGCTCAGTTTGAAGCGCGGCTAGGTTCTCTGGAACGAACGCGCGACGACCTGTCGAACGGTTGTAGTGCCAGGGCCTGGGGTGGTCGGAAACAACAGTAGCAAGCTGAACAGCAATGACCAGAGTTCCGGTGGATCATGGTTAGATGTTGCAGCTCGCAAACGAGCGAGCCAAAACGCCAGTGAGGCTGTATGCGGTGCGGCGAGCGTGTTGGACTTGCCGTGATCGCACTGTCCTGGGGTGGACCAGGAAGGCAGCTGCGTGCCGGTAGTCGACGATGCCGTGCACTGCTTCCCCTCTGCCTATTGGCGACACGATGATGACGAGGTTGCCCTCGATGTTGGGCTTGGCCGGCCACTGGGCCAGGTAAGCGCTAGGTTATTCCTTTTATTTATTGTTTCTGTTTTTTCTATTTTCTTTCTTTTTCTGTTGATTTAGTTTATAAACCAAATCATTTTATAAAATCATGTAACTTTTTGTGGGCACTAAGTGGATTAAACTAGAGGCCCTCATGAAGTTTCAAAATATTAGAAGCTGCCAAATATTTTATAGCAATTAATAGCTCCAATTCAAATACAACTATGATTTAATGCAAATTCCAAGATGGCTAGGAAAAATGTGCATCACCTCTGGTTGTTGTTTTCAACATTATCCAAAAGTCCTGGACATTTTTGAAGGCCATTTTGGATTCATTGAAAATATTTTGAAGTTGAACCTATTTGAATTTTATTTGGTTCTAGGGTTTGCTCATCCCCATTTCAAGTTCAAGTGAACTTACCATGATCCATGGATGCTGATGCAACTATTTACAAACAAATTCTAGGGCTGTTACAACTCACCCCCACTTAACAAGAATCTCGTCCCGAGATTCAGGCGTAGGGTAAGACGAAGAGGGGACACTAAACAATCACAATCTGCACGATCCAATTGCCCTTCTTGAAGATGTTGATTCATTGCATCATCTTAAATTTGTGGTCTTTGCTTTAAGAACTCCATCCAAACACGACGACAAGGAACAAAAACTCTACGAGAATCGATCTTCATGACGGTCGAGCAATTCACGATCAACTCACGAAATGATACGTACGAATGTCTCTTGACGTGAGACACAAAACACACATTGAGAACGATGGAATGAGGTAGATGACTGACATTCAATTGGTAGGCAGCAATTCCATGCTAAAACAGATGGTGATGAGGTTTCAAAGTAGCGAGGAGTTAAGTTGCCCTTAGTACCATAATGGGGCACCTTAGGAGGGGTGCCTCATAGAATTATTCCCTTAAGTGTCAAAATGAATTACTTTTGATACAGGGATCACTGAAACTCTTCATACCAGACTAAGGCAATTAAAAAACAATTATTTGAAGGAATTGGAAAGAATGGCATACTCAGTTTGGAAAGGAAACTAGAGTTATAACACAACTCGGCCAACATAGGGCACATTCCAATTCATAGGGTATAACACAGTGTCTGGGCGTGCCCTCAAGAACATGACCATTTCCATATTCACCAGGGATTTACCAACAACTATGCCAAAGATCCTGGCAACACATCATACTACCACGATGAATAATGATGGAGGATGCAGATGCAAAGGAAGACAAACAATTTCGCAGATCTCACCTTAGCTATGCCAAGGTAATAAAATCTGGATGATCGACCGAGAAAGATTTAGCACTCCACTTCTAATGTTCTCCTTGATGTACTAGCGTACACCAATTATATGTAATGTTAGGTATCTAGAACATCAAGTAGAGTTCGGACTTCGGGAACATGAAAGGGTCCTTGAGGAACATCTTCCAAAATAAGTCATACGAAGTCCTCACGGGGAAGTGGCCAAGTTGTTGAATTAAGAAACTATAATAACAGGTCTTCCGGCTAGGTGTGTTAGCCATGACATCACCTTACTGAGTTACAGAGAGACCAATATTATAATTCTTGGGAAATGTTCCAACCATCATATCTGCCCGAGATTCAAATTTGATTGGAGACAAGATGTTCAGACTCAACATGTTTGAAAGAGAAGGTTTGCAACACAAATAGACGAGATGGCGTTGCGAGATTCTCGGGAAATGAACTACGGAAGCCAACTCCAAAACATGAGCTGGATTGCAAGATACATGTGAACGTGCTGTTCAAGACAAGAGTGACAACATAGAAATGTTACAACAAAACACTGTCAAGTTCTTGTTTGGAACCATCATTGGAGGTAACGAAGTGTTGCGCGTTACCATGGATTAACACTTAACTTCTTTTCCCTGAACAACTCAATTAGTGGCTTGGTGTGTTAGGAGATACATATGGAATGGAGGTCGCAAATCTACCAAACCATAGAATAGTTCGCACGTGCATGACTGTCTTGGGATGATCCCAGAGGAAGCAAAACAAACTTTCTCGAATTCACGACGGCAACTTACACAATATGCACGTGAACTTAGAGCAAGTCACTTCCTACACCAAACATATGCTTCATGTACGGGACACAAAGATAATGCCTACAAAAGTTTCCGACACTAGCTTAATGTTCATAATAATCATGGAGAAGATAAGGAGCTTGCTGATGGGCTCAACAACAATTTATTGAGATTCCATAAGATGGAATTCCACAACTATTTGAGCAAGGTGATAGCATTGGTCAATCCAAATGATATAATGGTGCATGCTCGAGGAAACATCCACGAGTAAGACAACATTAGGATAATATTTGGTTTTGAGTTTGATTTGACGATAGCCCACACTCACATCAAAGACTGTACAAGACAATAGGTGCAACAATTGATCACAAGGATCAACCGGTGAAGATATCATATTTTATCAACACACACAGACACACACAGAATATCCCATTGAAAAGAACTAAGTTAGGCGAAGCTCTTATCTTCCAACTCTCCAAGTTGTCGTTTAGCTTATCCAACTAGTTCAAGGGTATCCAACACGAATCCTTAGCGAAGGGGTGGTTTATAGAGAAACCAACTTGATCATGAACTTAACGTACAGGTCATTGATCAACCTGGTGATACTTCCGAGAAGATATTTGGAAAATCACGAACCACCGATACGTTACTAAGTTCGAGAACAATCTTTCTTTTCAAGGCAAGCCGATATTATCAAAAGAGCGAGGGATTAACACAATCCTAACTCATTTATCAAAGTGTGCACCAGGAAATATGGACTAGGTAGCACGATCAATCTCAAAATGGTGATTCAATAACCAACGCACTAAAAATGAAATTTATTGTCCATTCACAACCAAGCAATGGGTTGCTAGTAGTATTGATTTCACACATCACAGTTCACTTCTTGGCATTCCGGTTACAACCAACATGGAGACCGAGGAATGAATAATGATGGTGAGAAGTATCACTGTATCAGGAGTCCATAAGAGGTTGTACATAAAGTGGGTAATACTCCAAGGTAGAACTGAACAAAAGATGGATTTGCATTTTGATCTGCGGAATACAACTGCTTTGACCCGGTCCTAGAAATGGATGATTTCCTGGAGTTTGTTTCTCTTATACATTCTGTAATAGAATGACTTGACAAACCACAAGAATAATAAGCATCGATGAACACGAAAGCTCAACTACTCTTGACTATCCACTGATAGATAAAGGTGAGAATACAACTGAAGAGGGGCAACTCAAGATCACATGATTTTTTCTGAGTTGTAGATGCATAGGTTAACATGTCGAACATGGTTCAACACAGTTCTTCTAGATAACCCATGCAGAACAAAGAGAATTGGCAGAGTCACAAATATAGAATAGTGGACTCATCAAGAGCAATCTTGTTGTGATCTTAAGTTCACAAAGAACTTCGGCCGTGATGGTTCATGGTATTGGAAGAATGATATACCACAAACTTTGAAATCTATCATAAATCGTACTAATATCCTAATGGAACAAGCAAACACTATCAACGGAAATAAACAGAACGAATCTTGGGTCCAAGAACACAGACATATAATACCTACTACTATATAACATCACGAGGTGATTTCGATAAAGATGGCCAGAATCATCACATTGGGAACACAAAACAAAGCTGGATTATTGGGTGGTTCTCTGAGATATCACGGTCTCATAACAGCTTCAGCCGATATGTTGAGGTCATAGAGTACCTCAACACAATAATTGGTGTGCTTTGTCTAGTCAAAAAGACATCGAGTCAGGATGAAAGGATTTGCAATTGCATCAGATTATTTATCAACCTTGGATAACTCGGACAACATAACAGCTATACGGGCATGAAATATGAGGCAACCTGCAAGACAACTGACAACGTAACATTGAATTCTTATGGAGACACCTGTCCAAGAAGACAACAACTTTCCTATAAGTCTCCAAAATAGTAACTCATCATCCCGATAGATAGATGAGAAAGCCTAGTTTTAAACCCCGTGGAATAAAGAAGAGGGTGACTCCGAAGCAGAAGGACACAAGGAAAAGTGTAAAAGAATCTGATGTTCCCTTCCACAATCAATTCCCTTATATAACTAAAGCATTTCTAGACTCAACATTGACTAGTTTGGCTTGGTAATCCTGCAGTCAGTCAGGCTCTGATACCAACGCTGTCGGGACCCCGATCCTAAGCCACACGAATCTAGAATGTAACACATCATATCACTTTCGGCCTCATGCACGATATATGCCATGGCTGTGACCTTACCATAGCCGGGACGACTTGCGTCTTTTGGCCAACGTATACGAATATGTCGCTAGCAATCATATGTCAGAGAACCGGGTCAACATGACTAATTATATACCCAAGTGGCACAACCATACAGGGACATGCATACGTAACCCAGCAATGCCGGTGTCCATCATCAGCTAGTGTAGGCGAGTCATATCAAGCTACATGGACTCTAGTACCACCACATGACATTTCCCCGTAGGGATAAACACAACAACAAAGAAGGATACATGCCGGTCAATCAATGTGTCCAGATAAGTAGCAAGCTACCAGGGCTCGTTGGAAGCACAAAGAGGCATTTTCTTGTAAAGAAGGCTACTAAAGGCCTACATCTAGGTGACAAATCCCACACATACAATGCATTTCAAATATACACACAATATGCACGATATGTGTAGATACAAAATGGCATCATGACATAACTCTATGACTCAAAGTGTTTATTAAAAGCTCGTAGAGCCAACATAGGGTGATATTAAAAATAGGGGTCACATGACCCAACACACAAAGTCATACAAGCAACAACCGTAAGCATAACATGTCTGGGTACAAACATCTACTAAAGTGACTAGAGGAGCCTGCAAATCTACAACGACCCTACCAAAGGAGCCAGACCTCTGTCTGGGATTCCCAAGCTAATCGGTCAACATCGAACTTCACGTAGAAATCATTAGTGAGACTAAGGTCTCCTCTGCAAAACAATAAATTAAGTAACCATGAGTACAAAGGTACTCAGCAAGAATTATATCTACATATGCATCAGTATCAACAAGGGGGTTGTGGAGTTTATTGCTGCAAGCCAGCTTTAACTCTTGGCTACCTGTACTACGAATATGAGTACTTTCTTTGAGGTGAGAGAGCGCACACGAGTCCACATATTCACCACATCAATACACCACTATGGATTCTCTCCCATCTTCCTACGAGAAGGACATCCATAACACTCACATTTATCTTGCGCATTTCAGAGTATACATTTAAACTGTCTATGTACCACATAAGCTTTCCAAGTAGTCCATATCCGCAGGCGCGGCTATTCGAATAGATGAATTAACCTTGCAGGGGTGTACTTCTTCACACACGCTCGCACTACTTATCACCATATGTACATCGTGCATCTCGGCAACCTTCAAGCGAAAGCACTGGCATGGGTGTCAGCCACAGCCGTTAACCACGCAAGACTCTAGTCCAGGTTTATTGCCTATTTGAGACTGAACCCGCAAGGAAGTCTGGCCGAAGTCTCCTCTATGGCCCCAGACGATGTGCGCAGGGTTCCACTAGCCCAACACTAGGGTGCCACTTGGTACATCATGCCCCCATGCATCTACCATATTAAAGCCCCCCCCCCCCCCGTGTCGGGCAATGCTAAACACGACCACTAGCACTTTTCCTACAAACACCAGAAACTAGTTGCAACTCCTGGACAGAGATCAAGGCGATTTATAAACCGAGATGGTCCATTGCTTTCGGGACCAATGTGTAGTAGTATGTTGTTGATTTAGCTAATGTATCTAGCAACAACATTAAATGAAGTTGGTTTGAACCAAATATTCAAATTCAAACTTCATAGGTGGTTATTTAAATGTCATTTATATGATTTGTCCTAAATAAAGGACATAAGTTGTTCTATGATGCATGAAAATGCCATAAATAAATGATTTGCATTTTTCTGATCATTTTTCATATATAAATTATTTTCGTCTAAGTTATAGATTATTTCTATGAATTTTAGAAGTTTTAAAAATTTTGTAAAAATAATAAAGCATTTCCGATTTATTTTTATTCCAGAAATCCTTACTGAGTCAGCATTGCGTCAAGATGAAGTCACCAGGTCAACCGGGCTGGTCCAGGTCGTAACTGACCAGTGAGTCCCACTTGTCAGGGACGCATTTAGCTAATAGGGGTTAATTAACTTAATTAAGTAGTAAACTAAATTAAGCCAGGGGCTTGTCCCACCTGTCATTGACCTAGGGGTGGTCAAATCCTGGTCAGCAAGGTCAAACCCGTCGACGTTAAGCTACCGGCAAGGCCCGAGATGACGGGGAGCTTCAGAATTGCTCGACAGAGCTTGGTTGAAAGTGCTGCTAGGTTATCTGGAACGAGCACGTGATGGCGCGTCGAACGGTGGCGGTACCAGGGCCTGGGGTGGTCGGAAACGACAGCAGCAAGCTCAACACCGGCGGCCGGAGTTCCGGTGGATACGGGTTAGTTGCTGTAGCTTGCAAACGAGTGAGCCAAAATGCTAGAGAGGCTCTATGCGGTGCGGTGAGCGTGTTGGACTCGCCGGGGCGACCAAATGGAAACCGGAGCATCGTCGACGACGAGTTCAGGCAGCTGCGCACTTCGGTCGTGGTTCAAACAACGGCTACGGTGAGCAATCGAGCATGGCGTTAGGGGGAAATGAAATAGGGGATCACGAGGAGGCTGTAGGGCGGCGCGATTGGCTCGGGGATGGTCTGAGGGCGGCGGAGCAGCATCTGCAATCTTGGATGCCAGAGGTTGAAGACGATGACGGAGAGGGCGATGCGGAGCATCTTGCGTCGAATGGCTCGGTGTAGATGATGGATAGGATGATGGAGGAGCACGGGGACAACACGAGGGGACGAAGGAGAGGCAGTGGCTATGTGTTTCACGACGGCGAGCTCACGACGGCCATGGCGATGCAGGAGCGAGGGAGAGGCAATGGGGAGGATTCTACAGGTCGCCTCGATCCAAACGGCTTCAGGGAAGTCATTCCCATCGTCGCGCTGGCCTAGGGAGGGCCAGCCAGGCAGCTGCGTGCCGGCAGGCGCGGGCGCCGTGCACTGCTTCCCCTGTGCCTACTGGCGAGACGTGGAAGACGAGGTTGCCCTCGATTCTGGGCTCGGCCTACTGCTGGGCCAGGTAAGCGCCAGGTTTTCCTAGTTTCTTTCTTTCTGTTTTGATTTAGTTTATAAACCAAATCATTTTATAAAATCCTGTAACTTTTTGTGGGCACTAAGTGGATTAAACCAGAGGCCCTCACCAAGTATTAGAATATTCGAAGCTGCCAACATTTTATAACAATTAATAGCTCGAATTCAAATACAACTATGATTTAATTCAAATTCCAAGATGGCTAGGAAAAATGTGCATCACCTTTCGTTGTTTTTTCCAACATTATCCAAAAGTCATGGACATTTTTAAGGCCATTTTGGATTCATTGCAAATATTTATAATTTGAACCTATTTGAATTTTATTTGGTGCTTGGGTTTGATTATCCCCATTTCAAGTTTAATTGAACTTACCATTGTCGGCCCAGTGGGAACTAGGGTACCATGGCCCGTCTGCTGCTGGCCCTGAGGACGATGCTTGGGCCGGCCCAAGAAGGATGGTTCTGGCCCGGACGCCCCAGAGGGAGAAGCCTCGGGAAGGGTGAGCTTGCCGAGGCCCCTTGCCAGTAGGTCAAGCACGGCCAAGGCCACCAGACACCTGATCAGCTCGCGAGGCTCTCCACGCAAGGCCGCCTCACAAGGCTTGGCGAATGGCACCAGCTATGTGGCAACGCACCCACCACATGGATGATGTCCCGCTGTGAGGTCAAGGACGACAGGGTGCGATGGAAGCCAGGTTTCCGCTTTGGTGATAAGGGGGCAGCGGCGTATGCCTCCCCAAAAGCAGGTTCCCAAAGCTTGCCATATCGGTGAAAGAAGATCAGGACGGATTAGAGCGCCAGCATGAAGGTCATCACTGAGCCCACAAGTGCATCATGAAGAATACTTTACCAGCCGAAGACCGCCTTTAGTCAGGATAGGCCTGGGTTCCTACCCCCCTTTGAATTGCTGCCCTGTGGCCACCCTTTCCCATGGATATTTTCGGGGAAGAAGACCAAGGCACTACAAGAGGGGCATGGCCACTTCCATGTAGGGGGGTCGAGCCATTCTCTCCCCGACACCTCGTGTACTTGAGCCACAAGCTGCTCATCATAGAGCAATCAAATCACAAGCAGGAGTAGGGTTTTACACCATACGGTGGCTCGAACCTGGGTAGCTCGCGAGTCCCCGTAGTTTTCGGTGAGAAGGAGTGAGCTCGCCGTCGATCTTGCTATGTTTTTCGTCATGTTGCAGGTCGCCAAGCCACACCCCCAGTGTTTGAACATTGTCATTGGAGAAGTTCTTGGATGCAGATCCCAGACTCCGACATTTGGCGTGCCAGGTAGGGGGAGTTGCCGTCGTTGCGCCTTTGACCTCAACATCAGCATTGACATGGACGAAGCCGCCACCCATCGGGAACGCGCCATGCGCCGAGCTGCCGCCAGGGACCCCGGGGCAGCGCCCCCGAGCCGCCACCGAGCCCGTTGGGTGCGTGTGGCCTCCTCTGTTCACCCGTAGGTGAACGAGTAGGCGCATGGCCGCTGCACCACCGCCGCCTCGCTTGCGTGTCGCGACCCTCCCGCTCTGCATGCCGCACTGCCCATGGCACTGGAGCTGCTGCTCTACCATCCCGCCAAGGATGGCTATGACCTCTGGCATGGGGGCATCACCGAGCTCGTCGACGCCGCGCATGATGGCCAGGTGCCCTCTCGCTTCCTGCCCGCTCCACCGTCGCGCACCGACCAGTCCGAGCACGACGCTCCTCCTCCTTCTACTCCGCCGGCCCGCGACGTGAGTGAACGGCGCCTAGCGGCACGTGCCCCAGAGCTGTCCCATGGGCCGTCCTCGCCGGCCGACAATGACGACAGCTGCCAGATCGTCCGCCACGTGCCCCCGGACGCGCGCATGATCCTCGAGAAGGCGCACAACAGCAAGGACCATGTTCTCCATGATGTCGCCACGACTGGGCACCAGAACCGCACGACCCTCAATAGAGGCGTCGTCACCACCGGGGGCTACCTTGCCCTCACACCCGAGCAGCGTCGCGTGGTGTGTCCCGACAAGTTCAAGCCAGAGCTTCCTCCTCGCTACGATGGCAGCGCCAACCCCAAGGAGTACTTTCCCATGGCCCTCAAGGACGCTGCGCGCGCATGGCTCATGAACCTCCCCGAGGCGTCCATCTCTTCATGGGAGGACCTGTGCAAGTAGTTCGTCGCCAACTTCACGGGCACGAGTGACCATCCACTCATGCTCAACGACCTGCGGGACATGCGCCAGCGTCCCGATGAGCCCCTCCGCAAGTTCATCCAGCGCTTCAGCCAGGTGTGTAACTGGATCCCGAAGGCCTCCGATGCTGCGGTTGTCTCCCCCTTCACCAGCGGCGTGATCGACATGAAGATGCGAGAGAAGCTCTTCATCAGGGATGAGCTTGACTCTGCAGCGGAGCTGTTCATCCCTGCTGACCGCTGCGCCAAGACCGAATGGGGACGCCTGTTTCTCCACAACGACCTTGATGCTGAGCCTGGCGTGGCAAAGTCCAAGGGCAAAGACCCCAAGGGTAGGGGCCCAGCCGTGCTTGCGGCGGAGCCAGACTACAAGCATGGCCATGAACGCGGTGAGGCCAAGAAGGACGACCGCCCTGTCTACGCCTACCACAATGTGAACTCCCACAACAACGAAGACTGCTACGAGCTCAGGCAACTTCGCGAGGGCCGCACCGATCGCCACAGCAGCTTCAAGGAGCACAGCAGGGACTACGGCGACAGCGGAGGTTGCCGCTGGGGTGACAACAACGACAACAGCGCCGGTGACAACAACCGTCAGGGTTGGCAGAACTAGCTGCGGCAGGCTGACCCTCAGGCCAACACCTCCCCGCCACGCGCCAGCGACCTCCCTCCGGCTGAGAACGCTGGGGGCTACCAAGAGCCCCGCAGGGTGGCCTGCATCCTCAGCGGGGCCCAGGCCCCTCCATCCAACTGCCACTTCAAGAAGTTCTCCCGTGAGGTGAACGCGGCCGTCCTGACGCTCGAGTCCGCCAGTCGCCTCAAGTGGTCTGACCTCCCCATCGCCTTCGACGCGAGAGATGACCCCAAGTCGACGAAGGCCGTGGGCACCGCATCTCCGGAGTCCACGCGAGTGGCGTCCCGTGGACAGAAGGCTTCGCAAGGGACCACGCCCCACGAGCCACTCCTTGGGGAGGATTCGCTCCAAGCCGCACACCTCGAAGGAGCTAAGTCTAAAAACTCCTGGGATTTCCTCCCCCTCGTTTCCCTTTCGGGGCGCCCTAATTTCCTTGGCACGATCCTCCTATGCGTCAAGGGGGGGACCCTGAGCATCATGCCTTAGGATCTCCTACGAGCCCCAACAGCCCTTCACCCTCTGGACTTGCTGAGCCCTTGGTCCAGGCATACCGGCGACGGTGTAGCCCACCTCAGGGGCTGTGTCCCAGCGATGTAGGGAACAACGGCAATGTAAAAGGGAAAGAAAAGCCTCGGGTGGAAAATGGAAGCACCTAAAACATCAAGTAGTTAAAACAAAAGAGCCATACAAATGCCTTCATGCCCCCATGGGGCCGCATCTACCCTGTTAAAGGAAGGAAAGCGAGAAGGGCTCAGGTAGCAGAGCCGCTGTCAGCGCCATCAATGGCGGCATCTCCGTCTTCACCGGAACCCTCCCTATCGGCAGGTTGCTGAAGACGTGGGTCGACGCCTAGCTCAAAAGGTTGCGGCATTCGGCGTCGCGGATCTCGTTCCAACGGGCAGAGCCTGCCTCCAGCTGCTCCACTAGCCTCATGAAGAAGGCCAGGTAGCTGGCGTCGTTGGTTTTTCGAGGGTCCTCCAGCCTCTTGATGGAGAAGGTGGCAACGACGCAGAGTGTGAAGGAGCTCTGGGAACAGCTTGGAGCGCACGTGCTGCTCCCCACGTCTTTTGGCAACCTCGTCGCGGGTCCGCTGTGCCTCGTTGCTGATAGATCCCACATACACCTAGAGCTCCTCCAGCTGGCGGCAGGTCGCGGCCTGGAGCTCCTTCACACTCTGATTCTTGGCCTCTGATGCTGTAAGTTGCTTCCTGAGTCTGGCGATTTCAGCGTCAAGCTCGCCGCGCCTCTTCGTGAAGCAGTCCTCCCGCGCCTGTAAGTCCTTGGAGTATTTGTCAGCGAGGGCCTTGCTCCTCTGCGCGAGCTCGCCCTGGGCCTGCTCAGCGATATCTCCCTTGAACTTCGTAGACCTTTCTTCAAGCATGGCGTTGGCTTCCTTAAGGAGCTCTTTGTAGGTAGCCTCGCCGGCTGCCACTACGTGATCCAGGTTCTCCAGGCACTCTCGATCCCTCTCCTTCTCGATGGTTGTCCGCAGGAGTTCACGCTCCTGGGCCTCCACATCCAGTTCTAGAACCGTTGCCCTGCTCTCACGCCAGGCAACCGCCTCCTCGCGGGAAGCGAGTTGGGCCTCGCGGTTCGCGGCGCACGTCGTGAAGGCCTCCTTCTCTGACGCCGCTTCTTTGAGGCGTCGGTCAGCTTCTCCTGCCTCCTGGATCGCCTCGTCAATGAGCTCCCCGGTCTTCCGGGTGGCCTCCTCGCTTTCCCTTTGCCTGGCGTCGGCTTGGCGGTGGCCTAGCTTGACGGCCACATCCAACTACTGCCAGCCTCCCGCAAGGCGCTCCCGCTCCTGGTGGAGGTCCTCCTCCTCGGCCGTGAGGTCGGCCCCTAGGGAGATGAGGGCCGATTAGGCGTGGCGAAGCATCTTGTTCAGTAGCAGGGTGCTATTTCTCACCAGAGATAGTACCCAGGATGCGCCCGGTCCCTCCAGCTCCGTCCCCGGCGGCCCTGATGGACCGGGGGCTGCTACGTCATCAGACCAGCCCAAGTCTCCACACGAGGGGGCCTCGTTCCCCTCCGGGCGGCCAAGATCCTCCTCGACCTCCCCCTCGACTCCCGCTCCTACCGGCAGCTTGACCGAGCGGAGAGAGCTGGGCACGGCCGGCTCCAGCTCGTGGCGCCCTGGCAATCACGCGAGACTTATGGTGGCCTCCACGGTGGCGCCCGTCTCCCTCTCGGGGCGGGTCTCTTCCGCAGGCCCTCCTCCTCCGGCTGGAGGGTAGACCTCCTCGGGAGGCTGCGAGAAGGCTGCTGTCACGTCCCCGTCGGCTCCACCACGCTGCTCAGGACTTGGTGGCGGCACCGGCGTGACATTCTTTCTGACCTCCCATTGAGGCACGGACGGGCCTGCGTCATCCTCATCCCGAGTTTCCTCAGTCTTCTTCTTCGGCGGGTGGCTCCTCCTGCATGGTAGAGGGTCAGACCAAGCCGAGCAAGGTGGAGCCGTGAGCCAGAGAGGTGTGATGTCTACTATGCAACTTTATTCTTGTAGACTCGTGTTGGGCCTCCAAGTGCAGAGTTTTGTAGGACAGTAGCAATTTTCCCTCAAGTGGATGACCTAAGGTTTATCAATCCGTGGGATGTGTAGGATGAAGATGGTCTCTCTCAAGCAACCTTGCAATCAAATACAAGAAATCTCTTGTGTCCCTAACACACCCAATATAATGCAAAATTGTACAGGTGCACTAGCTCGGCGAAGAGATGGTGATACAAGTGCAATATGGATGGTAGAAATAGGTTTTTGTAATCTGAAAATATAAAACAACAACGTAGCAAGTGTAAAACAACGAGCAAAACGGTGTATAAATGGTTGGAAATAAGGCCTAGGGTTCATACTTTCACTAGTGCAATCTCCCAACAATGCTAACATACTTGAATCATATGATCATCCCTCAAGGTGCAACAAATAATCACTCCAAAGTTCCAACCTAGCGGAGAACAATAAGATGAAATTGGTGTAGGTACTAGAACCACCTCAAAGTTATTCTTTCCGATCAATCTATTGGGCTATTCCTATAAGTGTCACAAACGCCCTAGAGTTCCAACTAGAATAAGACTAATGATACATATCAATCAACCCTAATGTCACCTAGATACTCCAATGTCACCTCAAGTATCCGTGGGTAAAGTATGCGACATGCATCAAACAATTTCAGATCTATCATATTCAATCCGACACAAAGAACTTCAAGGAGCACCCCAAGATTTCCATCGGAGAACGTGGTATGAAAACGTGCAATCAACCCCTATGCATAGATCCCCGAGGTCACCGGAATCCGCAAGTTGATGCCTCAACATATATCAAGTGAATCAATAGAATACCCCAATGTCACTATGGGTATCCGACGCAAGACGTATATCAAGTGTTCTCAAACCATAATATTCAATCCAACATAACGAGATCTCAATGGTAAAGATTCAATTCATCACACCAAGGTAGCAAGGGAATAACATCATATGATCCGACTATATTAACAAAGCCCGTGATACATCAAGATCGTGCCATCTCAAGAACACGAGAGAGAGAGAGAGAGAGATTGAACACATAGCCTCGAGGGTGGACTACTCCCTCCTCGTCATGGCCTCCGCCGTGATGATGAAGATGGTCACCGGAGATGATCTACCCTCTCCGGCAGGGTACTGGAATGCCTCCAGATTCGTTTTTCGTCGATACAGAGAGTTGCGGCAGCGGAACGAGGAGTATCTATTTATTTTTGGGGTTTCTGGTATTTATATGATTTTTCAGCGTTGGAATCACGCGCAATGGAGCCATGAGGTCCCGACAAGCCATCTGGCCGCGCCCCTAGGGGGCGCTACCGGTTTCGTGGTGGCCTTCTGGTCCACCCCTCCGGTGGTTCTTCGCTCCAATATTGCTTATTTGGTCCAGAAAAAATCACCAAAAAGTTTCGGCCGATTCCGAGAACTTTCATTTTCTGCACAAAAACAACACCACGGTAATTCTGCTGAAAACAGCGTCAGTCCGGGTTAGTTCTAAATAAATCATATAAAGTGCATCAAAACCATATAAAAGTATTGTAAACATAGGTGAATATGGCATGAATACTTCATAAATTTTCGATACGTTGGAGACGTATCAGCATCCCCAAAATTAATTCCTGCTCGTCCTCGAGTATGTAAATGATAAAAGAAATAATTTATGAAGTGTGAATGCTAGCTTAGTGAACAGTTTTGATCATTGATAATTTATGTCACTTTTCTAGCATGATAACCAGCAATTTTTCCTCATAAAAATCATCATGATAGAGTAGCAATCAATTCACATTTGATGGTTCAATTAATGCATTCTATTGAAACTTAACAATATATGTTCTTGGTCACCAAACAATTTCAATACATCATCAAGTCTAAGTAAGAGCTCCACATACTCAATTATCATATAGTCTTTTATGATTGCTAATACTCAAGGCATATTTTTAGAACAGACAACATCCATAGAACACAGAGAAAGATAGGGGCTTGATGTTTTGCCTCCCAACACACTTACCGTAAAGATAATTGTCAACAATAATGAATCATGATCAAATATATTTGAGTGGATATATATGTTTGGTTCTTCCCCACCACATGGTGCTTGCCAACTAATAGATTGAGGTTGGAATAAGAAGTTGACTCAACATGAAAGTAAGTAATATGAAAGTAAATAGATTGTCCCTTCGCAGAGGGAAGCAGGGATTTGCATATGTGCCAGAGCTCATTGTTTAAAACAGAGATGAATATGTGATTTTGAGTGGTGTGCCTTTCCTATCAACGTCACAATAGAGTATTCAATATCTTCCATGCTAATCACATTATTAGCGGTTCCCAAATAGAATTTAAATTTTTACTCCCCTCCACCATTCAAACACATTCCATGGCTGGCCGAATGCACGGTTGCCCTCCAAACAATCAACTTTCCAGGGGGAGTTTTTGTTTATTTATTTTTGTATTATGCAGGACTGGGCATCCTTTTTACCAGTGTTTCTCGTGCAATGAGAAGTGAATAAACACTCATCTTGAGAATAACTCGCTTAGCATGGAAGATAATGACCGCCCCGTCACTCCATGAGCGGTACGAGAACACAAAACGGATGTTTATTTGAATGTTTAGAGGTGGCAGATGCAAATTTACTTCGAATGGCAGTGAAATACCATTTATAGGTAGGTATGGTGGACTCTCATGGAAGAAACTTGGCTCAAGGATTTGGATGCACAAGTAGAATCTCTACTTAGTACGAAGTGTCGGCTAGCAAAAGGTTCTGAACAAGCACCACATGTTGGAGGATCCATAACAATATAACTTCTATGCAAATATACCCAAACATACCATTACGTTGTCTTCCTTGTCCAACTTCAACTATTTGATCAAGTTTCAAAATAATTGATGGGTATTATCAATCATAAAATATTTCCAAAATAATATATTTGTATGTGAAAGTTCTTTTTCTTATACTAATCATTCATGAATTGCTTGTATGACCAATTCGATGATTGTCAAACTTCAATAGATTTTATTTTATAAACCAGATGTGAAGATACTACTAAGCATAAAGCCCATTGATAATTTCATATTTATGATATTCAATTCATTCACAATTTACTCTCCGGATATAAGTGAAGCACATGAGTAAACCTCAAACTACTCTCAAAAGATATAAGTGAAGATCAATGAGTAGGTAAACAATCAAGTAGCTATGTGAGGGCTATCTCTCTCAATAATTATTTTTAGATCTGAGTATTTTATTTAAACATCAAGCAAAACAAAAATAGCACTCCATGAATAGCACATATCATGTGGACAAATAAAAATTTACGCTCAACATAGGCTAACCGATAATTGTTGATGAAGAGAGGTGGGATGCGTAGCATCCCCAAGCTTAGATGCATGAGACTTCTTGAAATATTTACTTGGGGTGCCTTGGGCATCCCCAATCTTGAGCTTTTGTATCTTGTTCAATCCTCTCATATCATGGTTTCACCTATTCTCAAAAAGTTCATCCACACAAATCTCGAAAAGAACTCGTGAGATAGGTTAGTACACATAAAAATAAATCCACATTTCATGTACTGCCATGACAAGTTGCAAAATAATTTTCAAACATCATCTACTGTTTACTATCGTTTCCACAATTTATATCTACCAATATAGGCTATGGAAACTATAGGATAAGTAGATAACAAAACTATGACAGCAATATGTCCAAACAGAATAGTCTGTTAGCAATCTATTAAACCAGTGTACTTCTTTAACTCAAACAGTTCTCAAAATTTAGGACATGATAAAGGATTTATATGAACATACTATGTAAAAATTTCAGAAACTTTTCACGTTCCAGTAAAATATGAAAATTCAAACACTATAGCAAAAGTTTGTGTTTTTACACAGCACATATCAAACATGTAACTCAAGCATCCTAAGAGGCAATTCTTGGAAATTTTTATTGAAAAACAAGATTATGAATAACACCTAACCGAAAATAACAAAATATAATGACGATCCAAGCAAAGCACATATTATGTGAGGAATATCAATATAGCTTCAAGTAAGATATACCGATAGTGTTGAAGACGAAAGAGGGGATGCCTTCCGGGGCATCCCCAAGCTTAGGCGCTCGAGTCTTCCTTGGATATTACCTTGTGGGTGCCTTGGGCATCCCCAAGCTTAGGGTCTTGCCACTCCTTATTCTTCTTATATCGGTGTCTCACCCAAAACTTGAAAACTTCAATCACAAAAAACTTAACGGAACTTCATGAGATGGGTTAGTATAGTAAATATAGATCATTCACTTAGGTACTGTCAAGACAAGATTCATAATTGTTATCTCATAATACCTACTTTATTCCAACATTCCCATAATTTGTATCACTCAATATAAGCGATAGAAACACCTTAAACAAGCAAACTATGCATGCAAAACAGATTATGTCAAAAACAGAACAGTCTCTCAAGATCTGAGTGAACACCATACTTCCCTGACTCTAACAATTCTTAAAAATTAGGAAAACGCATAGAATTTGCATAGAGATTTTGTGTAAAGATTTCAGAATGTTTTGATGCTCCACTAAAATCATATAATTCATATACTAGACGCAAAACTTTCTGTTTTTGCACAGAATCAAAGAAACAAGTTTCCACACTATCCCAAAGGATTTACTTGGCACTTTATTGAAATAAAAAACACAAAACATTATTAATACAGTAGATTAATCATGTGAACACAGAAAAACAGAAAGCAAAAGTGTTGGGTTGTCTCCCAATAAGCGCTTTTCTTTAATGCCTTTTAGCTAGGCATGATGATTTCGATGATGCTCACATAGGAATAGTAATTGAAACATGCAAGAGAGCATCATGAATCTGATGACAAGCACATTTAAGTCTAACCAACTTCCTATGCATAGGGATTTTGTGAGCAGAAAATTTATGGGATCAAGAATCAACTAGCATAGGAAGGCAGAACAAGTGCAACTTCAAAACTTTGAACACATAGAGAGGAAACTTGATATTATTGCAATTCCTAGAAGCATAAGTTCCTCCCTCATAATAGTTTTCAGTAGCATCATGAAGGAATTCCACAATATAACTATCACATAAGGCATTCTTTTCATGATTCAAAAGCATAGAAAATTTATTATTCAACCCCCAAGCAAACTTCTCATACATAGTAGTGGGAGTACCACAGGAGACTTGAATATTATAAATTGTTTCCACATTAAAAGAGTAATGTTCAGAGAAACGGTATTCATAATTGTGACAAGTTGTATAATAATAATCATCACTACTTTTCATAACGTAAGTATTATCACAATAATCATCATAAATACGAGGCATGTAATCATCATAGTTTTCCAATTTGTGCCAAAAAGATTTTCAATATTATAAGGCATATCATTATCTTCCCAATCATCCTCATCACAACAAGTAGTAGGCATAACAAAATAATCATCAAGTGTATCATCGTCCCAACAACTTTCGTATTCATTATCAACGATTATAGGAGCAACATTATTTGGGAGAGATACCTTTTTACCTTTACCTTTTCTTCTCTTCTTCTCCTTTACCACATTTTGTGTTGGTTTAATTAGTTTTTCTGAGCTCCTTATTGAAGAGATTGGTTCGATGGAAAGGTCTTCCTTGCAACCTGATTTATCATGTGAAACAATAGGAGGGTATTGTGGGACCTTTATCCTTTCATTAGTATTCCTTTTATATTCAATTGGTTTCCCATTATTTCTATAGTTGGCAATATAAGCATTCTCATTGCAATTCACTATGCAAAACATATAGATTTCTTGTAGATTAGTTTCATTATCATTTGTGGTAATGAATATATCAAACCAATCATTTTTATGTGATAATTCTTCATTCCCCAAAAATAAGCAAAGTTCATTATAGAGTCATGGGAGATCAAATTATCACAATATTTGGAAACAGTTCGGTCATGAAAGAGCATTCATTGGAAATTAAGATGACCAACCCTATTGCAAAGTTCACAAGTAATGGGATGAAGAGAGCATTATGTCATGGCAAGTTCATCTATCACTTTAAGCCACCAATTAGTTTGATCTTGTTTATGCTTCTTACAAAATCTATCATCCCAATATGGCATGTCTTTACAAATTTTATTCACTCCACAAAAATTGACATGCTTATAGGAAATCTTTTTATCATGACTAGTGCAATCATCATTAGCATCATGGATATTCAGAGAATTCATACTAACAACATGGCAATCATGCTTTTCATTCAAGGGACTATCATGAATCACTCTATAAATTTCACAATTTTTAGATTCATGATTTTCAAGCAAGACCTCATAAAGATAATCTAGTGAACTCTCACTAGCAATTGTTCCAACATAATCGGGTCTTTTGAAAAGATTAGCAAGTGGGAGAGGATCCATTTATATTTATTTTCTAGTTTTCTTTTGCAAAACCAAACTAGTGAAAAACAAGAAACTAAAAGATTTAATTGCAAGATCTAAAGATATACCTTCAAGCACTCACCTCCCCGGCAACAGCGCCAGAAAAGAGCTTGATGTCTACTACGCAACTTTATTCTTGCAGACTCGTGTTGGGCCTCCAAGCGCAGAGTTTTGTAGGACAGTAGCAATTTTCCCTCAAGTGGATGACCTAAGGTTTATCAATCCGTGGGAGGTGTAGGATGAAGATGGTCTCTCTCAAGCAACCCTGCAATCAAATACAATAAATCTATTGTGTCCCCAACACACCCAATACAATGGAAAATTGTATAGGTGCACTAGTTTGGCAAAGAGATGGTGATACAAGTGCAATATGGATGGTATAAATAGGTTTTTGTAATCTGAAAATATAAAAACAGCAAGGTAGCAAGTGTAAAACAACGAGCAAAACGGTGTATAAATGCTTGGAAATAAGGCCTAGGGTTCATACTTTCACTAGTGCAATATCCCAACAATGCTAACGTAGTTGAATCATATGATCATCCCTAAACATGCAACAAAGAATCACTCCAAAGTTCCTATCTAGCGGAGAACAATAAGATGAAATTGGTGTAGGTAGTAGAACCACCTCAAAGTTATTCTTTCCGATCAATATATTGGGCTATTCATATAAGTGTCTGTAACGCCCAAGATGCGATCCTATCCTTATTTAGGCTCGAGGGCCTCGACAGGGATAGAAGCGCATCTCGTCGTTTCGCAAGAATGGATATCATTACAAGTACATGTAAGAAGAGATGAGTATATGGAATTGGTTTACACTCGCCACAAGCTACAACAAGATCACATCAAGATATCATTACAAGAACCCATCCTATCATCGATGAAGAAGAAGAAGAACTCCAAAGCAAAACAAGCATCGTTCTCATGTCAAAGCATCGCATTACCTGTACCTGCAACTGTTGTTGTAGTAATCCGTGAGCCACAGGGACTCAGCAATCTAATTTCCAAGGGTATCAAGACTATTAAAGCTTAATGGGTGAGGTATGGTTAAGTGGTGAGGCTGCAACAAGCACTAAGCATTGATTTGAGGGGCTAACTTACGAGTACAAGAATAAGGGGGGATGATCGTCGCATAAACGGACGTGAACTAGTAATGATCACTAAGTGATCCTGACCACCTACTTATAGTCAAACATAACCCCATCGTGTTCTCTTTCGGAGCAGACCTCACGAGAAGAGACGGTCACGGTTATGCACACAGTTGGGGTATTTTATTTGAGTTTACTTCAAGTTCTCTATGACCGGATGTGAAACAAATTTCCAAGTTGCCACATAACCGCGGGCACAGCTCTCATGAAAGATTTAACCCTGTAGGGGTGCTCCAACTCATCCATCACAAACTAACCACAAGCTGTGTTGGAACTCCTCAACCGCGGGATAACCCATAGTATTTGCCGAATCCCAATGGAAAATCTCAACTTTGAGATAGCCCTAAGTGTCCTCGAAATCCCGTGCACAAGACGTTCGAGAAAGATAAAACAAATCCAGCAAGGCCGCCCGACGTGCCGATAATCCCGATAGGAGCCGCGTATCTCGTTCTCAGGGCACAACCAGATGAGCAGTACGCACGGTGTCCTGATAGAAATCCCTCGAGTTGCCTCGAGGTGGCCCTGCAAGTGGCTCTAGTTTGGACCAACACTTATGAGGAGCACTGGCCCGGGGGTTGATTAATTATCCACGGGGTGATCATGCCCTATGCATATTTTATTATTTGTTATTAAGCAAATAGTTCCAATGTTGGGCCTTGCCAGACGAGTTTTATCCCAAAACGAAAGTCAAGGGGGTCCCCATAACAACCCCGAGCATGTTAGGTTGCACTCAATATGGAACATAACACCGGTACACAAGTAACTAGGGTGGCAAAAGTGGAACAAAACACCGAGCAAAAGGCCAAGCCTTCCACCTTTCACCAAGTATATATGTGCATTAAATTAAGTAGCAATAATATTGTGATATATCAGAAATATCCATGTTGCACATGGAAGAACTTGCACCTGTAACTAGCAACGCTATAAGAAGGGCTGAGCAAGCGGTACCATAGCCAAACAATGGTTTGCTGGGAAGTGGAGGGTTAGACGCTTATCATGGCATTTGGGAGGCTTGACAAACTAGTGGTAGGTAGCGTGACAAGCGATAGAAACGAGACATCTAGCATGGCAATGATAGTAATGGTATCCAAGGAAATGGTCATCTTGCCTGAGATCCCGCTTGGAAGAAGATCGAGTCCATGAAGAAGACGAACCAACGTAGTCGAACGAATCCTCACACTCCGAACGCTTTCGGAACTATATCGAGATGAATAACTTCGAAAACAACAATCAACACCTGATAAACACCACAACATATTCATGATATTATGCACAACAAGGATGATGCATGTTATGCATGACATGGCAAAGCACAACAATCAACTCCTACACATTAAGTGAAGCTCAATATGCAACGAGTTGCATATTGACAAAACTCCATGCTTGAATTATTTAGTTCGCTCTCGTTTAGGTACACGACAATATTAAATGTTGTTAAGCATGGAAAGAGGTGAATCATAAGTAAACTAGACATCTGGGCAAGTTTAAATGAGGCCGGAAACAACATATAACATTTCCGAAATGACCTCATATGCAAATTATGAATTCGGTCCAGATCTGAACTAAACCTATTTTATATTTGTTAAACCGCGAAACAAAATGCACCATATGATTCTACACATCATTCTAAGCAAACACAAGATATATAGAATTATTTTATATCTTGAATTATTCTACACATCATTCTAAGCAAATAAAATGCACCAAAATGCACCTATTTTATAGCTTGAATTATTTTACATATATAGAACGTTTGAAACTGAGCTACGGTCTAAAAGATATGACAAACACAAGATGAATATGTCATGAATGCAAAATGCATGCAAACATTAACCATAAACATGTAAAATCATGGATGCAACAAGATATTATGAAACTACATGAAATTCTAAGCAGGTTTCATATGCAACACATTCAAAACGGAGCAACGGTTCAACACATGCAAGCAACACGAGTTATAGACATAATCTGCCCAAAACAGCGACATGGCATTTTGCACACATGAAAACAATAACCTACAAGATTCTACAATACACAAACAAGACATGGGGCTGTAGCCTACATGATGCACAACAATTCATATCATCACAGCAAATTGCGTAGCACCATGGATCACTAGTAAATAAGCTCACAAGATGACTATAAAATTTAGCAGATTAGGACTTCGTGAAAATAACAGTTTTTTAGCAGAGCAGTTTTCCATGGAGTCATATTGGCAGCAATGAAACTATACGCTACAGGGCATATCATGGCATGACAATCTACAGAATGTTAGAGGACATGATGCACTACAATTCATTCCATTATGGTAACATCACATTATGCACAGATTCATGTCAAACATCAACACAACATGGCATTCTGAAATAAGCAGATTCTCAGACTTAGTGAAAATTAGAGTAGACATGAGCTGCAGTTTTTTAGCAGATTGACATGTTGGACAGCAGAATTAATTATGATGCTAAACCTATTCATAGAAACTATTGGCATAATATGATAGAGCATAACATGCTTTATAATACATCCCATTGTGGCAACACCAAAAGAGTTATAGATCATTAGCAAACCATATGGCAAGACAACAACATAATAACACAGTTTTCAGACTTAGAAATATTTTTGGACCCTCAAATCTGCAATATTTTATCACATGTTGGCAACAAGAAAATAACACCTAAACGTTTATTTCTATAGCAACCAAAATTACCAGAGCCTAGCACACATGTCCATGGGCATATCTCATGTTAAAAATTATTTCATATCATGCATAGATTAATTCACACAAAATAAACAAAAGGGTATCATGGCAAAAATGACATGCACACCAACTTGCTCAAAAGACAAAACTAAATGCACAGTTAAATTCCATGGAATTTTCTACCCGGAAAACATATATAATATGTGGGTTTTTACTCTAAAACAAATGACCCAACATTTATGCGAGATTAGGACATGAACCATTTTAGCAAGTTATGTATGCAAATTAAATGCAAACATCACATCAAACATTTCTATCATGCATGAAAATTCGATATAATTAATCTACACGTTTTACATATATGGTTTGATTAATTCGGATGCACGCTTAAATATTTATGTGCAATGCAAATCATGACAATTACGCAAATTAACAGAAAATGGCATGTTAGACATTTTTTTCATGCATGAAAGTGGAGTATTAATAATCTACAGAAAATTCTACACATTGTTCATATACAAAACATTTGGATCCGATGCACGGTTATTTATCTATTAACAATTTAAAATAGTGGCATCTACTGTAAATATGCAATGTCCTGATAATTGGATAAATTCGCTAGACAGAAAAAAAACACTACACGGGCCGAAACTGACTAACCCAACATCTTAACAGACGGCGCGACAAACTATAAAACGCACATGCGCGAGGGTTTGGGCAGCTGGGGCTCACCTTGTGGGCTTGGCCCATTCGGTGGAGGAGCTAGCCTTGGGGAGGCCGCAGGCCCACACGTCTGGCGGGAGGCTAAGCCGGCCCACGCGAGGAGCTGCTGGGCCAGTCCACACGGCGATAGGGAGGGCCGAGGGCGCATCATCGTCCTCCCCGAGCCCCTGCTGGATCGAGGCAGGCAAGAAGGTCAACGGCGGAGCTGCTCAGATCACTGGCGGATCAAAGTCGGGGAGGGGGAGCTGACGCCGGATCTAGGCAGCGGCGGCCTGATCCCGCCGGATCCGGGCAAGTGAGGCAAGCTCCAGTGGAGGTGGTGGCCGGCGGGGCATATTAGCGGCGCGGGATCACCATGGCGCGGTGCTTGTCGGGTCTGAAGCGCCGACGACCATCGGGCGAGGCAGCAGGGCGGCGGCGAGGCGAGGGGGCCGGACGGAGGCAGGGCAATGGGCTGAGGCGCCCCTGGCACAGGGAGTTTCCTCCATGGGAGGCACTCGGGAGCGGGAGCTCAGCAGCGGCGCGGTTTGCAGGCGGCGGGGATCCGGGCTTCGCGGGCGCTGCGCGGGCCTAGGCGGGCCAGCGGCGCTGGGAGATGGGAGGAGGTGCGCCAAGTGGCGGGTGAGGGCTGGGGCGGCGTGAAAATCGAGGGAGAAGGCTAGGGTTTGTCCATTTTAGGCAGGCTAGGTTGTCTATTTACAGACACGGGGGTAGGAGAGGGGGTTTGAGGCCATTTCCGGACCCTTCGATCGCAATCGGACGACTCTGGTCGTGGCTAGGTGTTAGGTGGGCTAGTGGGCTGTGATAGAGAGGTTGGGCTGAGATGAGAGAGAAATGGTGCGGCCTGGCACAAGATTTTGCAAACCGAAAACGTCCTACGAATTACCCGATGACGGTGCCGCTACGGTCGACCGTTCGGGTATCAAACGGACTCTGATTGCGACGAAATTTGGCAGGCAGTCTACCTACCATATAATAAGACCACAGGCAACTTTTGACCCAATCCGAGAATGTTTTATACCCACTTTTAAAAACAAAATTTTATCGATGCCACGGGCGTGTGCAAGTGTGGTTGGTCTTGAAACGGGCGTCGACGAGAACGGAGAGAACCGGCAACTAACAACGAATGCAAGTTTTCAAAGATGACGGCAACGGAGTGTCGATGCAATCCAAATGATGTGAATGATGCGATGATGAATGCGATAACCAAACGAATCACATGGCGATAATGAAATAAAAGGGGAATCTTCTGGAGCGTCGGTCTCGGGCTGTTACAGTGTCACAAACAACCGTAGAGTTCCTACTAGAATAACACCAATGATACATATCAATCAGCCCTAATGTCACCTAGATACTCCAATGTCACCTCCAGTAACCGTGGGTAAATTATGCAACATGCATCAAACAATTTCAAATATATCATATTGAATCCAACACAAAGAACTTCAAGGAGCACCCCAAGATTTCTATCGGAGAACGTGGTATGAAAACGTGCAATCAACCCCTATGCATAGATCCCCTAGGTCATCGGAATCCGCAAGTTGATGCCTCAACATATATCAAGTGAATCAATAGAATACCCCAATGTCACTATGGGTATCCGACGCAAGACGTACATCAAGTGTTCTCAAACCATAATATTCAATCGAACATAACGAGATCTCAAAGGTAAAGATTCAATTCATCACAACAAGGTAGCAAGGGAATAACATCATATGATCCGACTAAATTAACAAAGCCCATGATACATCAACATCGTGCCATCTCAAGAAGACGAGAGAGAGAAAGAGATTGAACACATAGCTACTGGTACAAACCGTCAGCCCCGAGGGTGGACTACTCCCTCCTCGTCACGGCCTGCGTCGGGATGATGAAGATGGCCACCGGAGATGATCTACCCTGTCTGGAAGGTTACTGGAACGCCTCCAGATTGGTTTTTCGTCGATACAGAGAGTTGCGACGGTGGAACGAGGAGTCTCTATTTATTTCTAGGGTTTTTGGTATTTATAGGATTTTTTAGCGTTGGAATCACGCGCAACGGAGTGATACGTCTCCAACGTATCTATAATTTTTGCTTGTTCCATGCTGTTATATTATCATTCTTGGATGTTTTACAATCATTTTACTACCATTTAATATTATTTTTGAGACTAACCTATTAACATAGAGCCCAGTGCCAGTTCCTGTTTTTTTCCGTGTTTTTGGGTTTTACAGAAAAGGAATATCAAACGGAGCCCAAACGGAATAAAAATTTACGGTGATTTTTTATGGACCAGAAGAAGCCCAGGCAGCATTGGAGTTGGGCCAGAAGAGCCACGAGGCCACCACAAGCCAGGGGGGCGCGCCCCCCCTAGGGCGTGCCCTCCTAGCTTGTCGTCGCCTCGTGGCCCCCCAGGACTTATTTCCGCCGCCAAAAATTCTTATAAATAGGGAAACCCCCAGAAACAAACCTAGATCGGGAGTTCCGCCGCCGCAAGCCTCCAGAGCCACGAAAAACCAATCGGGAGCCTTTTCCGGCACCCTGCCGGAGGGGGAAACCATCACCGGAGGGCATCTTCATCATCCCGACGCTCCCCATGACGAGGAGGGAGTAGTTCACCCTCGGGGCTGAGGGTATGTACCAGTAGCTATGTGTTTGCTCTCTCTCTCTCGTGTTCTTGAGATGGCACGATCTTGATGTACCGCGAGCTTTGTTAATATAGATGAATCATATGGAGTGTTTCCCCTCTCTATCTAGTTGTGATGAATTGAGTTTTCCCTTCGAAGTTTACTTATCGGATTGAGTCTTTAAGTATTTGAGAACACTTGATGTATGTCTTGCGATGGGATATCTGTGGTGACAATGGGATGTTCTATTGATCTACTTGATGTATGTTTTGGTGATCAACTTGCGGGTTCCGTGACCTTGGGAATCTATGCATAGGGGTTGGCACACGTTCTTGTCTTGACTTTCCGGTAGAAACTTTGGGGCACTCTTTGAAGTTATTTGTGTGGATTGAATATGATGAATCTGAAATTATGTGATGCATATCGTATGATCAAGCCCATGGGTACTTGTGGTGACATTGGAGTATCTAGGTGACATTAGGGTTTTGGTTGATATGTATCTTAAGGTGTTATTTTAGTACGAACTCTAGGGCTGTTTGTGACACTTATAGGAATAGCTCATATGATTGATCGGAAAGGATAACTTTGAGGTGGTTTCGTACCCTACAATAATTTCTTCGTTTGTTCTCCGCTATTTGTGACTTTGGAGTGAACTCTTTGTCGCACGTGAGGGATTTATATATGATTCAACTATGTTAGTATTGTTGAGAGAACTTGCACTAGTGAAAGTATGAACCCTAGGCCTTGTTTCTAAGCATTGCAATACCGTTTTTGCTCACTTTTGTTACTTGCTACCTTGCTGTTTTTATATTTTCAGATTACAAAAACCTATATCTACCATCCATATTGCCTTTGTATCACCATCTCTTTGCCGAACTAGTGCACCTATACAATCTACCATTGTATTGGGTGTGTTGGGGACACAAGAGACTCTTTGTTATTTGATTACAGGGTTGCTTAAGAGAGACCATCTTCATCCTACACCTCCCACGGATTGATAAACCTTAGGTCATCCACTTGAGGGAAATTTGCTACTGTCCTACAAAACTTTGCGCTTGGAGGCCAACACGAGTCTACAAGAAGAAAGTTGTGTAGTAGACATCAAGCTCTTTTCTGGCGCTGTTGCCGGGGAGGTGAGTGCTTGAAGGTATATCTTTAGATCTTGCAATTGAATCTTTTAGTTTCTTGTTTTTCACTAGTTTGGTTTTATAAAAGAAAACTACAAAAAAAATGGAATTAAGGTTGCCTCATATGCTTCATCTTTTTAATGTCTTTTGTGAAAATGATGGAAAGGAAAATTGTGCTCAAGTGTTAGAAGAAGAAGTTATTAAAATGATTGGCACTAAATCTTTGAGTGATGAGCATGATTGCAATGTTTTTAGTATGAATTCTTTGAATATCCATAGTACTAATGATGATTGCACTAGTCATGATAAAAAGATTTCTTATAAGCATGTTAATTTTTGTGGAGTGCATAGAGTTTGTGTAGACATGCCTAAAAGGGAAGATAGATTTTGTAAGAGGCATAAGTATTTAGAAACTAAATGGTTGCAAAAGAGGCTATATGTTTGTGCGGAAAGACTTCATATTTCTCGCCGTCCTTGTGAACTTTGCAATGAACGTGGTCATTATAATTTCCAATGTGAATTATTTCATGATCGAATTGTGTCCAAAAATTGTGATAACCTCATTACCCTTGAGCATCATAATAAACTTAGTTTATTTTTGGGGTATGAAGAAATGAAACGTGAAACTAAGAATGTTCCAGCATGGGCTCTCATGAAAGTGATTGATTTTGATCTAAATGAAATCTATATGTATTGCGTGGTAAATTGCATTGAGAATCCTTATATTGCCAATTACTTAAAGACAAGGAAACAAATAGAAGATGAAGATAATACTAATGAAGGGGAAGAGGTTTCCCAATATCCTCCTATTTTTCCTTATGATGAATCAGGTAACGAGGAGGAGCTTCATATTCAACCAATCTCTTCAAAAAGAAGCTTGGAGGAATTAAATAAACCCACACAGCATTTGGTGAAGAAGAAGAAAAGAAGGAAAAGTAAAGGTAAAGAGGTATCTCTCCCAAATAATGACACCCCTTATAATCTTGAAAATCATTTTGGCACCAACTTAGAAAATTGTGATAACAATTGTTATACGATTGGTGCTATTCATACTATTAATGATGAGAGTGATTATGCTTATGTTATGCAAAGCCACAAGCTTGGGGATGCTATGTTTGATGAGAATGACATGTTTGAGAATTTATTTGCTGCAATTAATGTTTGTCCCAAGCTTGGGGATGCTATGTTTAATGAAGATGATGCTTTTAGTCCCCCAAGTTTTGATGAGCAAAACTATTATGATGACAGCATACTCCCTATTTATGATGATTGCAATATTTATGAAAGTGGGTTTGGAAGATTGTCAACTTTAAATAATAATTATCCCACTATCTTGGAGGGTGTTGAATCTCATTATAATGATAAAAGTGGATTTGAAGAGGTCACGACTTTATTTATTAATGATTCCACTATTTCGGAAGAGGTTTCAATTGACTATAATGAGAACAAAGTTGCTCCTTATGATGATTATTGTGATGATACTTATGCTATAAAGAGTAGTGATAATTATTGTCATATTTTTGAATATCCTTTTACTGAACATTACTCTTTTAATGTGGAAACAATTTTTAGTATTCGAACTTCATATGATACTCCCACTATTAGTCATCAGAAGAAATTTTCTTGTGTGGAGAGTAGTGAAATTTCTATGCTTGTAGATCATGAAAAGAATGCTTTATGTGCTGGTTATGTTTTGAAATTCCTTCATGATGCTACTGAAAATTATTATGAGAGAGGATCTTATGCTCCTACATATTTCAATAATATCAAGTTTCCTCTCTATGTGTTGAAAGTTTTGAAGTCATGCCTGTTTTGCCTTCCTATGCTAGTTGATTCTTGCTCCCATAAATTGTTTGCTCACAAAATCCCTATGCATAGGAAGTGTGTTAGACTTAAATGTGCTTGTCATGAGATTCATGATGCTCTTTTGGATGTTATAATTATTATTCCTATGTGAGCATCATTGAAATCATCATGCCTAGCTAAAAGGCATTAAAGAAAAGCGCTTGTTGGGAGGCAACCCAACACTTTTACTTTCTGTTTTAGTGTGCTCACATGATTAAGATACTGTATAATCATGTTTTATAGCTTTTGTTTCAATAAAGTGCCAAGTAAAGCCTTTGGGATAGTGTGGATGATAGTTGACTTGATTCTGTGCAAAAACAGAAACTTTTGCTCTCAGTCCAAGAATTTTGTAAATTCACTGTAAAGTGCTTTTGATCTGAAATTTTTACACAGTCTTGATATACAAATTGCCTAGATTTTCATAATTTTTTTTAGAATTTTTAGAGACAGGGAAGTATGGCTATGCTACAGATCTTCACAGACTGTTCTGTTTTTGACAGATTCTGTTTTGCATGCATAGTTTGCTTGTTTTAGTGTTTCCATAGCTTATATTTAGTGGTATAAATTATGGGAATGATAGAATACAGTAGGTATTATGTGAGAACAATTATGAATCTTGTCTTGACAGTACCTAAGTGAATGATCTTTGTTTATTATACTAACCCATCTCACGAAGTTCAGTTAAGTTTTGTGTGATCGAAGTTTTCAAGCTTTGGGTGAGACACCGATATGAGGAGAATAAGAAGTGAAAAGAACCTAAGATTGGGGATGCCCAAGGCACCCCCAAGGTAATATCCAAGGAATACTCAAGCGCCTAAGCTTGGGGATGCCCCGGAAGCATCCCCTCTTTCGTCTTCAACACTATCGGTATATCTTACTTGGAGCTATATTTTTATTCGTCACATAATATGAGTTTTGCTTGGAGCATCATTCTATTTTGTTGTTATCTGTTAGGTGTTATTTATAATCTTGTTTTTCAATAGAAAGTTCCAAGAATTGCCTTAGGATGCTTGCATTGCATGTTTTGATGAGTGCTGTGTAAAAACAGAAACTTTGGCTATAGTGTTTGAATTTTCATATTTTACTGAAACCTGGAAAGTTTCTGAAATTTTGACACAGTATTATCATATAAATTTTATAGCATGTCCTAAATTTTCATAATTTTTTGAGCTACAGAAGTACACTGTTTTCATAAAATGCTACAGACTGTTCTGTTTATACAGATTGCTGTCATAGTTTTGTTATCTACTTATCCTATAGTTTCCATAGCCTATATTGTTAGATATAAATTGTGGAAATGATAGTATACAGTACCTAATGTTTGAAAATTATTATGCAACTTGTCTTGGCAGTACATAAAGAGTTGATTTATTATTATGTGTACTAACCTATCTCACGAGTTCTTTTTGAGTTTTGTGTGGATGAAGTTGTTGAGAGTAGGTGAAACCGTGTTATGAAAAGATTGAACGAGATACAAAAGCTCAAGCTTGGGGATGCCCAAGGCACCCCAAGTAAATATTTCAAGAAGTCTCAAGCATCTAAGCTTGGGGATGCTACGCATCCCACCTCTATTCATCAACAATTATCGGTCAGGCTATGTTGAGCCTAAATTTTTATTCGTTCACTTGATGCGTGCTATTCTTGGAGTGCTATTTTTCTTTTGCTTGCTGTTTGAATAAAGTACTTAAGATCTGAAGATATTTATTGAGGGAGAGAGAGTCCTCACATAGCTACTTAATTGTTTGACTACTCATTAATCTTCACTTATATCTTTTGAGAGTAGCTTGTCATTTGCTCATGTGCTTCACTTAAATTTGTTTGAGCTTGCCAAAAAGCAATGGCAATATATGAAACTAGTCCCAAAGTAATAGATATCCAAGGAGGATATAATAAAAACTTTCACGAAGATCATTGGACAAATTAAACTTGATTCCTTGTAATAGTTTTGAAACATGATGATAGTAATATGTGAGTCATGTTAGTGAGTAATTATGCTTAGTAGGAATATTGGTATTAAGGTTTGTGATTCCCTATGCATGCACGAAAGTCAATAGTTATGCAATGAAGTTACATCCTACTTGTGGTGCATTATTCGGTGTTAGTTATGACTCAATGCTCACTTATGAGATTTTTCGTTCCTCGGTTTGGTTGCTTCCCAATCTATTTACTAGCCTCCATTTGTACTAAGTAGAAATACTACCTGTGCATCCAAAATCCTTAAACCAACTTTTGCCTTATGAGTCCACAATACCTACCTATATGCGGTATTTCCGTGCCGTTCCAAGTAAATTTGTATGTGCCATCTCTAAATTTTCAAAATAAATTTTCTCTTTTGTGTGCCCGTACCGCTCATGAAACGGTGGGGAGTATCTAATATTTTTCCATGCTAGGTGTGTTATTCTCACGATATGTGTTGATTCACTATCATTCACGAGAAAATGGCTGGTATTCGGGATGCCCAGTCCCATGCTCAAAAATCAAATCAAATTATAATGAAACAAAACTCCCCCAGGAATGTTGTTGGAATGGACGGTACCCGTGGATTCGGCTCGCCGTGGAGTGTGATTGATTGGTGGAGGGGGAGTAAAAACTTTACTATTCTGTTTGGGAACCGCCTATAATGTATCTAGCATGGAAAGTATTGTGAGCTACTTCGTCGTTTTCGTTGACAGGAAAAGCATGCCACTCAAAATATTTTTCTCTCTCAATTTAAACCTTGAGCTCTGGCACCTCTACAAATCCCTACTTCCCTCTGCGAAAGGCCTATCTATTTACTTTATGCAATTTTTATTTTTGCTTTGAGTCTCCATCTTCTCTTATAAGCACCAACTAGGGGGCACTATGATCATACTTGAGCATTGGGCATAGCTAATATTTGAGTGGGTTTCATGAATGGATCAATGATTGAGCATGATGGGGTAGGGATAACTTTCTTTAGTGTTGATATTTTGAAAGACATGGTTGCTTGTTGACATGCTTGAGTATTGAAGTCATTATGGTAAAACTAGACTATTGTTTTGAATCATTTACAAGTCCAAATGTCCATGCTATACATAGAAGAAAAGAATATGATGAACATGTTAGGCAGCATTCCACATCAAAAATTCTGTTTTTATCATTTACCTACTCGAGGACGAGCAGGAATTAAGCTTGGGGATGCTGATACGTCTCCAACGTATCTATAATTTTTGCTTGTTCCATGCTATTATATTATCATTCTTGGATGTTTTACAATCATTTTACTACCATTTAATATTATTTTTGAGACTAACCTATTAACATAGAGCCCAGTGCCAGTTCCTGTTTTTTCCGTGTTTTTAGGTTTTACAGAAAAGGAATATCAAACGGAGCCCAAACGGAATAAAAATTTATGGTTATTTTTTATGGACCAGAAGAAGCCCAGGCAGCATTGGAGTTGGGCCAGAAGAGCCACAAGGCCACCACAAGCAATGGGGCGCCCCCCCCCTAGGGCGCGCCCTCCTAGCTTGTCGTCGCCTCGTGGCCCCCCAGGACTTATTTCCACCGCCAATAATTCTTATAAATAGGGAAACCCCCATAAACAAACCTAGATCGGGAGTTCCACCGCCGCAAGCCTCCAGAGCCATGAAAAACCAATCGGGAGCCTTTTCCGGCACCCTGCCGGAGGGGGAAACCATCACCGGAGGCCATCTTCATCATCCCGACGCTCTCCATGACGAGGAGGGAGTAGTTCACCCTCGGGGCTGAGGGTATGTACCAGTAGCTATGTGTTTGATCTCTCTCTCTCGTGTTCTTGAGATGGCACGATCTTGATGTACCGCGAGCTTTGTTAATATAGATGAATCATATGGAGTGTTTCCCCTCTCTATCTAGTTGTGATGAATTGAGTTTTCCCTTCGAAGTTTACTTATCGGATTGAGTCTTTAAGGATTTGAGAACACTTGGTGTATGTCTTGCGATGGGATATCTGTGGTGACAATGGGATGTTCTATTGATCTACTTGATGTATGTTTTGGTGATCAACTTGCGGGTTCCGTGACCTTGGGAATCTATGCATAGGGGTTGGCACACGTTCTTGTCTTGACTTTCCGGTAGAAACTTTGGGGCACTCTTTGAAGTTATTTGTGTGGATTGAATATGATGAATCTGAAATTATGTGATGCATATCGTATGATCAAGCCCATGGGTACTTGTGGTGACATTGGAGTATCTAGGTGACATTAGGGTTTTGGTTGATATGTATCTTAAGGTGTTATTTTAGTACGAACTCTAGGGCTGTTTGTGACACTAATAGGAATAGCTCATATGATTGATCGGAAAGGATAACTTTGAGGTGGTTTCGTACCCTACAATAATTTCTTCGTTTGTTCTCCGCTATTTGTGACTTTGGAGTGAACTCTTTGTCGCACGTGAGGGATTTATATATGATTCAACTATGTTAGTATTGTTGAGAGAACTTGCACTAGTGAAAGTATGAACCCTAGGCCTTGTTTCTAAGCATTGCAATACCGTTTTTGCTCACTTTTGTTACTTGCTACCTTGCTGTTTTTATATTTTCAGATTACAAAAACCTATATCTACCATCCATATTGCCTTTGTATCACCATCTCTTCGCCGAACTAGTGCACCTATAGAATCTACCATTGTATTGGGTGTGTTGGGGACACAAGAGACTCTTTGTTATTTGATTGCAGGGTTGCTTAAGAGAGACCATCTTCATCCTACACCTCCCACGGATTGATAAACCTTAGGTCATCCACTTGAGGGAAATTTCCTACTGTCCTACAAAACTCTGCGCTTGGGGGCCCAACACGAGTCTACAAGAAGAAAGTTGTGTAGTAGACATCACGGAGCCACGAGGGCCCCACAAGCCATCTGGCCGCGCCCTTAGGGGGCGCGGCCGGTTGCGTGGTGGCCTTCTGGTCCTCCCCCTCCGGTGATTCTTCGCTCCAATATTGATTATTTGGTCCAGAAAAAATCACCAAAAAGTTTTGGGCGATTCCGAAAACTTTCATTTTCTGCACGAAAACGACAACATGGTAATTCTGCTGAAAACACCGTCAGTTCGGGTTAGTTCTAAATAAATCATATAAAGTGCATCAAAACCATATAAAAGTATTGCAAACATAGGTGAATATGGCATGAATACTTCATAAATTATCGATAAGTTGGAGACGTATCAAGGTGCGCTGGGCAAGGAGGCTTACTCGTCTTTCGGGATCCATTGCTTCCTCTTCAATCTCCCTCCCGGGTAGCTGCTGTCGCTACTTCCCTGAGGTTCTCTGGGGCCTACTCCCGAGGCCCCCTCGCGAGGCCTGCTTGGACCCCCTTCTGGAGCCACGGCCGGTGGGGTCGCTCCACCCGGCGGGGGGGGCTTTCTTTGCCAAGGGGCCCTTCCTCCGGGGGCGCAGGCCGCCTGGCCTAGGCTCGGGACCCCCCGACATCGCTGCCACCACCACTGTAGGCCCTTGCCGTCAGCTGGCGGCAGACCGGTGGGCTGACGTCATCTTGCTCCCAGGGTCAGCGGCGGCCACCAGCTCGACGCGGACATCCCCTCTAAGGATTGGCAACACTTGGACAGGATTGCCGCGGGGCCCCACATGACCCGCGGGCACCAGCCCCCACTGATCAAACTGTGGCATTGCCTGCTCGTGCATCCTCCTGATTTCTGAAGCAGTAGATTGGAGGCGCCGCGAGCGGAGGAAACGACGCCCCCGTGGCAAGGAAAATGTACGCCATCACCTACACCACCTCCGGGTCAAGGGAATCGGAGCCCAGCCTCATGGGGTCCTCCAGGCCCGAATGGGTCCATACCGGACGTGCGCGCCTCTGGAGGGGAGCAATGCGCTTGCGCACGAACTCCTTGATGACCATGCCCGCTGTGAGCCCGCCGGCTTGCAGTACCCACATCCTCGCCATGACTGGCTGGAGCACGGCATCGTCCAGCTCGGTGTGCCCCCACACAGAGCTCTACACAACATCCGAGGCTTCGAGGAGGGGGCTGTACTGGCACGTATCCATGTATACCCAGCGCTCCCTGAAGCCTGCCACCTCCTCTGGGAGCCGCATGTCGATGATGTGCACGCGCACCCCTGCAGCCATCTGGAAGGACATGCAGCCCGAACATTTGTCTGCTACGGTTTGCTGGAGGTGGGAACTTCCAGAGGAAAGCCATGGAGGGCATCACCCCCCAGGAATCCCTTGCAGAGGTAGGCGAAGACGGAAAGAAGGAGGACTGAGCTCGAGTGCCGGTGAAGCGCATGAACCTGGTAGTGGCCGAGCACGGCATTGAAGAAATCGGAGAAGGGAGGCACCAGCCCTGCGAAGAGGGAATGGAGGAAGAATGGGAACGTCGTGGGCGCGACGTCGGCCAAATCTTCGTCGCCCCATTCCCATTGTGGGCGCCGGCCATCATTGGCCGCACATTGTATCGGCCCTCTTCATTGAGGATCAAAGGCCTACGCAACGTGGGCCCCGGCCCGGGCGGGGCCGACAGCCCTGGGGCGGCGGCCGCTTTCTTCTTCCCTTTCCTTCCTTGGGCCATGGCGGCGGAGAGATTTGAGGTGGGGAGAGAACGAGCAGAGGAGCTGCTTATGCGCAAGACGAAGGGCGAGTTGGGGATGGAGGAGCAATGATGTGGCTCCACCGGTGCGTGCAGGCTTTATCTTCAGGATGATGGTTCCAAGGCGCCGTGGGGAGTCGGCGCGTTCTACCCCATCCAATCCGCCACGCGTCGCCTCCAGGCCCGACAGCTCAATGGGCCTCGCGTCGCTTCGTCCGCAACAGATAGAACGCGCATGCCACGGGCCCAAGGGCTACTATTGGCCCAGTGGGAACTAGGGTACCATGGCCCTTCTGCGGCTGGCCCTAAGGAAGATGCTTGAGATGGCCCAAGAAGGACGGTTCTGGCCTGACCGCGCCGGAGGGAGCTGCCTCGGAAAGGGCAAGCCTGTCGAAACCCCTTTCCGCTAGGTTAAGCCTTGCGGAGGCCGCGAGGCACCAGATCGCCTCGCGAGGCTCTCCGCGCAAGGCCGCCTCATGAGGCTTGTCGAACGGCACTAGCCGCGGGGAACCACACCCACCACGTGGATGACATCCCGCTGTCAGGGCAAGGACAGCGGGGCGCGACAGAAGCTAGGTTTCTGCTTTGGTGATAAGGGTGCGGCGAGGTATGCCTCCCCAAAAGCAGGTTCCCAAATCTTGCCATTCCAGTGAAAGAAGATCAGGACGGATCAGCGCGCCAGGATGAAGGTCATCACCGAGCCCACAAGCGCGTCACGAAGACTACTTTACAAGGCGAAGATCGCTTTTAGTCAGGATAGGCCTGGGATCCTGTCCCCCTTTGAATTGCCGCCCTCTGGCGGCCCTTTGCCACAGATATTTTTGGGGAAAAGGACTAAGGCACTACGAGAGGGGCAGCCACTTCCATGTAGGAGGATCGAGCCATTCTTTCCCCGACACCTCGTGTACTCGAGCCACAAGCTCCTCATCATAGAGCAATCAAATCACAAGCAGGAGTAGGTTTTTACACCACACGGTGGCCTGAACCTGGGTAGCTCGTGAGTCCCCGTTGTTTCCGGTGAGAAGGAGTGAGCTCGCCATCGATCTTGATGTGTTTGCCGTTGTGTTACAGGTCGCCAAGCTAAGCACCCCCAGTGTTGGAACCTTGTTCTTTGAGAAGTTCTTGGACGCAGATCCCAGACTCCGACAACCATGATGCATGGACATTGATGCAACTATTTACAAACTAATTCTAGGGCCGTGAAAACTCACCCCCACTTAACAAGAATCTTGTCCCGAGATTCAGGCATAGGGTAAGAGGAAGAGAGGACACTAAACAATCACAATCTTCACGCTCCAATTTCCCTTCTCGAAGATGTTGATTCATTGAATCATCTTGAATTTGACGTCTTTGCTTCAAGAACTCCATCCAAACATGACGATAGGGAACGAAAACTCTATGAGAATCGATCTTCATGAAGATTGACCAACTCACGATCAACTCACGGAATGATACGTAGGAACGTCTCTTGAGCTGAGACACAAAACACACACTGAGAACGATGGAATGAGGTAGATGATGGATCTCAATTGGTAGGAAAGAATTCCACACTAAAATAGATGGTGATAAGGTTTCAAAGAAGTGAGAAGTTAAGATGCCCTTAGTACCATAATAGGGCACCTTAGGAGGGGTGACTCATAGAGTTATTCCCTTAAGTGGAAAAAAGAATTACCTTTTATACAGGGATCACCGAAACCCATCGTACCAGACTAAGGCAATTCGCAAACGTTCATTTCAAGGAATTCAGAAGATGCCATACTCATTTTGGAAAGGAAACCAGAGTTATAACATAACTCGGCCAATAGAAGGCACATTCCAATTGATACCAAGAGTATAACCCATTGTCTGAGCGTGCTCTCAAAAACTTGAGCATTTCCATATTCATCAGGGCTTTACCAACAACTATGCCAAAGATCCTGGCAACACATCATACTACCATGATGAATAACGATGGAGGATGCAGATGCAAAGGAAGACAAACAATTTCTTAGATTTCACCTTAGCTATGCCAAGGGAATAAAATCTAGATGATCGACCGAGAGACATTTAGCACTCCCCTTCTAATGTGCTCCTTGATGTACTAGCGTAACCCAATTATCGGTAACATTTGGTATCTAGAACATCTAGTAGAGGTCGGACTTCGGGAACATGAAATTGTACATGAGGGAACATGGAGCCTTGTTTGATGACGAACCGCTAGTCGCTGCCTGATTCGGCCTAGTTTTTTTTTCATCGTTACAATCCACGAATACGACCGACATCCTAAAATTTGGAAATTTTCGGGGTTCAATTGGCATTTTTTGTACATTAAGTTAGTTTCTAGAAATTTAATGGCCATTATTCAAAACTGAAACACATGAACATGCAAGATGAAGCAAAAACTGCTGAAAAAATCATATGTATGTACTACTTGCATTCATATATATGCCCCATGCGATAAATTTGAAGGAATTCCAAACATCTTGAGTAATGGTCTGGACACAAGCATTAAGAATCTAGGTTTTTCAATTCCGAAAATAAAAAATGCTCTGAAGTACATGAAAATCCGAATGATTTCCCGACATGGGGGCAAGATGTCGTGGTTAATGTAATGGCTTATTTGAGATAAGATTTGACACATGCCTCTCACAAATCGAAGCATCACACGAAGGCTCGTGGTTTCGAGAGGGAACATGGGGCCTTGTGTGATGAGGAATCGCTAATTGCTTCCTCATTCGTCCTAGTTTTTTTCATCGTTACCATGCACGATTGCGACCGTCATCCTAAAATTTCAAAAAATTTAGGGTTCTATTGGCATTTTTATACAATAAGTTAGTTTCTAGAAATTTAATGGTCATAATTCAAAACTGAAACACATGAACATGCATGATATGTCTCCAACGTATCTATAATTTTTGATTGTTCCATGCTGTTATATTATCATTCTTGGATGTTATACAATCATTTTATAGCAACTTTATATCATTTTTGGGGAATAACCTATTGACATAGTGCCAAGTGCCAGTTGCAGTATTTTGCTTGTTTTTTACTTTGCAGAATATCAGTACCAAATGGAGTCCAATCGCGATGAAACTTTTTGGAGATTTTTTTGGACCAGAGGACAACTTGGGAGCCAAGGAAGCACCTGGGGGGAGGCCCATGGGGCCCACAAGACACCAGGACGCACCGGAGGCCCCTGACGTGCCCTGATGGGTTGTCATGCCCTCGGGGGTCTCCACCACCTTTGAGCTCTATAAATATCCAAATACTCCAGAAACCCTAAAGGAGTCGACGAAAAAAACTTCCAGCCGCAACAAGTTCCAGAACCGCGAGATCCAATCTAACACCATCACTGAGGGGTTCATCATCCTCATTGCTGCCTCTCTGATGATGCGTGAGTAGTCCACCACAGACCTACGGGTCCGTAGGCAGTAGCTAGATGGCTTTCTCTCTCTCTTTTTATTCTCAATACAATGGTCTCTTGGAGATCTATTTGATGTAATGACTTTTTGCGGTGTGTTTGTTGGGATCCGATGAATTTTGAGTTCATGATCAGTTTCCATCCATGAATATTATTTGAGTCTTCTTTGATCTCTTACGTGCATGATTACTTATAGCCTCGTATTTCTTCTTCGAATCTTTGGTTTAGTTAGGCCAACTAGACCGATTTTCTTGACATGGGAAGAGGTGCTTTGTGATGGGTTCGATCTTGCGGTGTCCTCTCCCAGTGACAGAAGGGGCAGCGAGGCACGCATGTATTGTTGCTATTAAGGATAACAAGATGGGTTTTACTCCTACATGAATAGATCTTGTCTACATTATGTCACCGTTCTTATTGCATTACTCCGTTTCTCCATGAACTTAATACACTAGATGCATGCTGGATAGTGGTCGATGTGTGGAGTAATAGTAGTACATGCAGAATCGTTTCGGTCTACTAATCTTGGACGTGATGCCTATATAATGATAATCTCATTGGATATCGTCATGATTATTTGATCTTCTATCAATTGCCCAACAGTAATTTGTTTACCCACCGTGTGCTATACTCATGAGAGAAGCCACTAGTGAAACCAACGGCCCCCTGGTCTACTCTTTCAACATATTGCTTTCTGATCTATCTTTTGCCACTTTTGTTTTAGATCTATTATTCCAAAAACCCAAAAATACCTTGCTGCAATTTTTATTTACTTCTTTCATTTTGTGTTCTTGTGCGATCTATTTATCCAATCTCATACAAACTAATCTATCTTTTTACCGTGGAGAGGTTGACAACCTGTCTTACGCGTCGGGTTGCAAGTATTTGTTCTTCGTGTGCAGGTACCGCCTACATAGTGTTGCATGGTTCTCCTACTGGTTCGATAAACTTGGTTTGATAACTGAGGGAAATACTTACCATAGCTGTGCTGCATCATCCCTTCCTCTTTGCGGAAATACCGACGCAGTCTCAAGCCACGTCAAAGGAATTTCTAGCGTCGTTGCCGGGGAGACATCATCAACACCTATCAGGTTCCTAATCATAAATATCAACTCCTTACAATAATAATAATTTTATTAGTACTCCGATTTCTCCTCCCGCCACTAGTGCGGAGTCTTGTGATATTAATGCCGTTTTGTTGAATCTTGTCATGAAAGATCAATTTTCTGGTACTCCTAATGAGGATGTCGCGTCCCATCTAAACACATTCGTAGAATTGTGTGATATGCAAAAGAAAAAAAATGTGGACAATGATATAGTGAAGTTGAAATTATTTCCTTTCTCCTTGCGGGATCGTGCAAAAATATGGTTTTCTTCTTTGCCTCACAATAGTATCGATTCTTGGAATAAGTGCAAGGATGTTTTTATTACTAAGTATTTTCCGCCCGCGAAAATTATTTCCCTTAGAACTCAAATCATGAATTTTAAGCAACTTGAGCATGAACATGTTGCACAATCTTGGGAAAGAATTAAATTGATGCTAAGAAATTGTCCTACTCATGGATGATCATACAAATTTTTTATGCGGGATTGAATTTTGTCTCTAGAAATCTTTTAGATTCTATTGCGGGTGGTACTTTTATGGAAATTACTCTGGGTGAAGCTACTAAATTGCTAGATAATATTATGGCAAATTATTCACAATGGCATACTGAAAGAGCACCTACTAGTAAAAAAGTCAATTCGGTTGAAGAAACTAGTACCATGAATGAAAAAGTTGATGCTCTTATGAAGTTGGTTGCTAGTAAAAATGCTCCTATTGATCTTAATGATGTGCCTTTGTCTACTTTGATTTAGCAAAATAATGATTCTGTAGATGTGAATTTCATCTCGCGAAACAATTTTAATAACAATGCTTATAGAGGTAATTCTAATCCTATGCCTTTTCCTGGAAATTCCTCTAATAATTATGGTAATTCGTATGGTAATTCTTCTTACAATAATAATAGGAACCCCTATGATCTTGAGAGTAATATTAAGGAATTTATCAATGCTCAAAAAGTTTTCAATACTACGATAGAAGAAAAGTTGAATAAGATTGATGATATGTCTAGAAGCATTGATAGAATTTCTCATGATGTAGAAAATCTCAAGTTGAAAACTGTTGCACCTAAGATTGATGAATAAATTAAAGCTTTATATGTTTCCATGGATGAAAGTAAGAAAAGAACTGCTATGCTTAGAGCTAAAAGAGAATTCTTAGAAAAAGCATTTTCTAGTGATTGCTTTCATAAAAATGATGAATATCTTAAAGTGATTGGTGTTTCTTCTATTGATTCCTTTTTTAGTAATATTAAAATTGATGATAAAGGGACTGAAGTAGAGTCAACTTTTGCTAGAGGGCATCCCGATGATTTGGAGGGTGGAAATCTTGATGAAAAAAATGATGAAAGTGGGTTTGAGGAGGTCAAAACTTTAACTAGTGATGTGCCCAGTATTTTGGATTGCAATAATTTTAATTATGATAGTTGCTCTTTGATTGAATGTATTTCTTTGCTGAAATCCATGATAAATTCACCCCATGCTTATGAAAATAATAAATCTTTTACTAAACATATTGTTGATGCCATGATGAAATCTTTTGAAGAAAAGTTGGAGTTAGAGATTTCAATTCCTAGAAAATTACATGATGAGTGGGAACCTACCATTAAATTCAAGATCAAAAATTATGAGTGCTTTGCTTTATGTGATTTGTTTGGGTGCTGGTGTTTCCACAATTCCGAAATATCTATGTGATGTGCTTGGTCTTACCAATATTGAAGAACGTTCTCTTAATTTGCACTTGGCAGATTCTACTATTAAAAAGCATTTGTGAAGAATTAATGATGTTCTTATTCTTGCAAATAGGAACTATGTGCCCATAGATTTTATTGTTCTTGATATTGATTGCAATCCGTCTTGTCCCATTATACTTGGTATACCGTTTTTACGCACTATAGGTGTCGTGATTGATATGAAAGAAGGCAATATTAAATTTCAATTTCCACTTAGAAAGGGTATGGAACACTTCCCTAGAACAAGAATTAATCCACCATATGAATCAATCATGAGAGCATGCTATGGAGCAAAAACTAAAGATAAAAATACTTGAATCTATGCATTATGCCTAGCTAGAGGCCTAAAACGATAGCGCTTGTTGGGAGGCAACCCAATGAATAAATTTATTTTCACCTTTTTGTTTCTGTTTTTGAGTGTTAACAGAATTATTCTACTATTATGATTGTTTTTTTATGTTTAATTAGTGTTTGTGCCAGGTAAAGCCTTTAGGATGATTCACAAGATGAGTAGAAACAATGCTGAATCTGAAACAGAAACTTTGACTCCAGTGCAGGAATTTTCGTTTTTTACTGGAGTGTGATAATGAGCTGAAATTTCAACAAAGTATTTCTATACAAATTCTTTACGTAGTCCTAATTGTTCAGAATTTTAAGAGTTACAGAAGTATGGTTAGAGTACAGATTACTACAGACCGTTCTGTTTTTGACAGATTCTGTTTTCGTTGCATTGTGTGCTTGTTTTGATGAATCTATGGTTTGTATTGAAGGGTATAAGCCATGATAAAGTTAGAATACAGTAGATATAATGCAATAATAAAAATATGAATGGGTTTGCAACAGTACTTAGAGTGGTGATTTGGTTTATTGCACTAACGGATCTCACGAAGGTTTTGTTGAGTTTTGTGTGATTGAAGTTTTCAAGTTTTGGGTGAGATCACGATGGATGAAGGAATAAGGAGTGAAAAGAGCCTAAGCTTGGGGATGCTACAGAACCCCCAAGATAATATCCAAATAAAAACAAGCAACTAAGCTTGGGGATGCCCCGAGTGGTATCCCCTCTTTCTTCTAACGACCATCGGTATTTTACTTGGAGCTATATTTTCATTCGTCACATATCATAAGTTTTGCTTGGAGCGTCTTGTATCATTTGAGTCTTTGCTTGCTTTGCTTTTTAGGTTTTCACTTGTATCCTTGCTGGACGCACCTATTTGAGAGAGCCAAAATTATGCTATGATTTGTTAGAATTGCTCTATATGCTTCACTTTAAATTTTTTTGAGCTATGGAATTGCTCTAGTGCTTCACTTATATCTTTTTGAGCACGGTGTGCTTTAAATTTTTGAATAAATACTCTCATGCTTCACTTAGATTAATTTGATAGTTAGTAAATTTTGAAGAAATTCTCTCATGCTTCATTTATATTATTTTTAGAGATGAAACCTTTATGCTCATGTTCTTCACTTAAATTTATTTGAGCTTGTCAAAAGCAATGGCAATATATGAAACTAGTCCCGAAGTGATAGATATTCAAGAGGGATATAATAAAAACTTTCACGAAGATCATTGGACAAATTAAACTTGATTCCTTGTTATAGTTTTTAGACATGATGATAGTAATATGTGAGTCATGTTGGTGAGTAATTATGCTTTAGTAAGAATATTGGTGTTAAGGTTTGTGATTCCCTATGCAAGCACGAAAGTCAATAGTTATGCAATGAAACTACATCCTACTTATGGTGCATTATTCGGTGTTAGTTATGCTTAATGCATGTTTATGTGAATTTTCGTTTCTTGGTTGGTAGCTTCTCAATCTATTTGCTAGCCTCCACTTGTACTTAGTAGAAATACTACTTGTGCATCCAAAATCCTTAAACCCAGTTTTGCCATATGAGTCCACCATACCTACCTATATGCGGTATTTCCGTGCCGTTTCTAAGAAAATTTGTATGTGCCATCTCTAATTTTCAAAACGAATTTCCTTTTTGTGTGCTCGTACCGCTCATGAAACGGCAGGGGGTGTCCAATATTTTTCCATGCTAGATGTGTTATTCTCAAGATGAACGTTATTTCACTTGTCATAACACGAGAGTACGGCGCTAATAGGGATGCCCAGTCCTAAAAAGAAAAAGAAATTTACTTTATGTCAAATAATAAATTTGTTGGAAAGTGTTGGTATGGAAGGCAACCGTGGATACGACTAGCCATGGATTGTGAAAGAATGGTGGAAAAAGAAATAAACATTATTTTCTGTTTGGAACCGCCTATGATGTATGTAGCATGGAAAGTATTGAGAACTACTCGGTCGTTTTCGTTGACAGGAAAGGCATGCCACCCAAAATATTTTTTCTCTCTCAATTTAAGCTTTGAGCTGTGGCACCTCTACAAATCCCTACTTCCCATTGCGAAGGGCCTATCTATTTACTTTATGCAATTTTTATTTTTAATATGAGTCTCCATCTTCTCTTATAAAGCAGCAACTACGGGGCACTATGATCATTCTTGTGCATTAGGTGTAGCTAATATTTGAGTGTATTTCATGAATGGATCAATGATTGAGCATGATGGGCTAGGGATAACATTCTTTAGTGTTGATATTTTGAAAGACATGGTTGCTTGCTGGCATGCTTGAGTACTAAAGTCTTTATGTCAAAACTAGACTATTGCTTTGACCATCTAAAAGTCCAAATGTCCACGCTACAAAATAAAAGAATATGTGATGAACATGTTAGGCAGCATTCCACATAAAAAATTCTGTTTTTATCATTTACCTACTCGAGGACGAGTAGGAATTAAGCTTGGGGATGCTGATACGTCTCCAACGTATCTATAATTTTTGATTGTTCCATGTTGTTATATTATCATTCTTGGATGTTTTACAATCATTTTATAGCAACTTTATATCATTTTTTGGGACTAACCTATTGACATAGTGCCAAGTGCCAGTTGCTGTTTTTGCTTGTTTTTTACTTCGCAGAATATCAGTACCAAATGGAGTCCAATCGCGATGAAACTTTTTGCAGATTTTTTTTGGACCAGAAGACAACTTGGGAGCCAAGGAAGCACCTGGGGGGAGGCCCATGGGGCCCACAAGACACCAGGGCGCTCCGGAGGCCCCTGGCGCACCCTGATGGGTTGTGATGCCCTCGGGGGTCCCCTCCACCGCCTCTGAGCTCTATAAATACCCAAATATTCCAGAAACCCTAGAGGAGTCGACGAAAAATACTTCCAGCCGCCGCAGGTTCCAGAACCGCGAGATACAATCTAACACCATCACGGAGGGGTTCATCATCCTCAATGGTGCCTCTCCGATGATGCGTGAGTAGTCCACCAGAGACGTACGGGTCCGTAGGTAGTAGCTAGATGGATTTCTCTCTCTCTCTTGATTCTCAATACAATGGTCTCTTGGAGATCTATTTGATGTAATGAATTTTAGCGGTGTGTTTGTTGGGATCCGATGAATTTTGAGTTCATGATCAGTTTCTATCCATGACTAGCAAGAAGCCCGTCCGTTGCTACGGAACAACAATTGAATTAATTCAAATATAACTCAAAGTATGTTACTATTTCCAATGAGCCAGCAAATAATTTGAAGGTCAAATGTCCAAATATAATCATTTTAATTTTGTTTTTGAAGAAAACAGCTAGCATTAGTATTTGGAATGCACACAAACACTGCCCCTTAACACGAAGGTACTGGAGAGGACATATAGAATCAATGGGCTGGAACTTAACTGCAATGATTATTGCGACGAATGATCTAATCTGCTTTAACATTTTGCCAAATGAATGGTACGTTCACGAGGCAAAGTTTGCACTGGATTACAAAATATTGTCTTCACAAAAAATGGTAAAAGCTAAAAAGGAACATATTGCCAACACAATCTGTAGTTGCCCATCACACAAATATACTTTAATACAGGTACAAAACCAGTCGTGCACATCCCATTCAACATTGTGGCGACTGAATCCATTCAGCTCTTATTCCTCACTCTACCTCATATGCTCTAACGACCTCGCCGATTATCCATGCATGTGCCTCCTTGCCCTAACCCCATCCTTCGGTCGCCTTGTTAATCTGAATCCGTCATCTTATGCTAGCAAATACTACATCACAACAAAGGACTGGATAAACAACGTTTTTTTAATGTTACATAGCAGCTCATACTTCATTTAACAAAGAAACAAATAAATAAGATTTGTAAACCAGCGAATTGGAATTGAAAGCGAATTTGCACATAACTGAAGGAGAAGGTACAAAAAACAACACTGTTGTCATAAAATAGTTGCGAGCCTCCAGTTTTTACAGAGTAGATTTGTTATTGACAGGTTTAATTATGTGGAGCAAAAATATAATTTAGTATAGAGACGGGTATTGCACATCAATAGATGAAATGCTTTTTGTTATGTCTCATACGATGAACAGTTTGGGCAAAATGGAAGGCTTGAAAGCTTTCTATTAAGTATTTACAACTACTATAATAATGTAGCTAAAAAGAATATACGTCTGTTTCTAATAGAACTATTTTTATATAGCCAGCAGAATACCTTTGTGCTATGTGATTTAAAACAAAAAACATCAGATTATTTGAAAAAAACATCTACATCACCTCAATGATGCCCTTTCAATATGAGCTACACAAATTGTTTCAACTCGTAAGAAATGTAATGTGTTCTTCAAGGTGAAAAAAAAACATAAGATGTACGCACTTATTCTTTGTACTGTAGCACTTCTTTGTTATTCTGAAAGAGTTGTTCACTGCTTCCCTGCCCAAAATACTTAGCGGACATACGCCAGTATGTCCGAGCCATGTATAATACACATGGTTGTCCCAGGAGAGTACTGAAGTTGGTTTTTTGTTATCCTACAAAATATAGAGTGCATTGCACACTGTACTTACCTTCAGGGAGAAAAGAAATGAATAGAGAAGCCATCTCCTCCGGCCTGGTGTTCTTCTCAAGCACATCCTCATACTTCTCCTGCAAAACAGATTCATAGTTCAAACATCTAACTCGTCATGCATGCAACTACTTAGTACAAAAATGATAATTGAGCCTGAGAAGTAAGCTCCAATTTCAGTACCTTCAGGAAAAACACTTCCACGTCTAGCTAGTTCCTTCCTTGGTTCACTCCATACAATGAGAAATGCCAAACTTGTATCACATTTTCTGCAGATTAGAAATCAGAGAATGCAAGAGAACATTCACATCAAGGAAACCATTAGTAAATCAAAATATAAACCTATGTGCACATCTCATTTTTCTGAGTTGTGATAAAATAATATCTCAGATTGATACAGTCTGGTAATAATAGCAGTTGCCATCAAGCATCAAGTACACAATTTGTGAACAAGTATCAAAGAGCAAGATTAACATGTAGCAGACAAACTCATCTGTCTTACTCGATTTAACAGCTTTCCAAGGCATCAATACAATAGCAACTCTGTTTAATAGTACAAACTTCAGTGAATAAACAAGACAACAAAGATTAATTTACAAGCACCGTACCAAATAATAAGGTCACCAGGAAAGTAACCGGTCCTGGGACTTGGAGAAGTAAACTTACCTTCTACTTCCATAGAGTGACAAGGTCGAAGTTAATATCGTATACAGTAAGGGGAACACGGGAGATAAAAAAATCACAATGTTCCCGACACCTTTTGTATTAGTACTTAGAGCATCTCCAGCCACGCCCCCAACAGGCACACCAGGCCACTTTTTAATCGCCAGCCCCCAAAAAAAACCCAGTCGCCCCCCATTTTCGCCGGTTGGGCCCTTTTTTTGGGCCGGCGATCCCAGGCCGAACCCAGCGCGCTGGGGGTTACTTGGGGGCTCCGGCGGAAGGAAAAGCGGTGCGTGGGACACCACTGTCTAGCGAGATTCGCCCTTTTCATCGCCAGGCTCGTCCCTCGCGCCTCACCACCACTCCGACTCTGGCGTCGCCCGCCTGGCCACCGCCGCTACGTCACCGCTAGAAAAGGCCATTTCCCCATCGGATTTGCTTCAGCCTCCATCCCATCTATCGCCGCTCTCCGACGGCCACCAGGCAGGCGGGGCACTGGCGGCTGCCCGCCCACCACGCCCACAAGGTGTTCGGCGATTTGCCTGTTCGGCCATGGACTCGCATGACGAGGAGGCGTTCGCGGCTCTGTTGGAGGAGGAAGTCAAGGCCGACACCGCCGATGAGGAACACCTCATGATCGTCGCCGCGCTGGCCAGCCTGTTCGCGAACAATGTCAAGCCTCGGCGAGGTGGCTCGGCGCCCGGCCGCCGCAAGAGCCAACAGAGGCATCGAATGGAGGGCTATTGCATGCTCTACGCTGACTACTTCGTCGACGGTCCTTTGCACGGTGAGAAAGTACTTTGGCGCCGTTATCGGATGGGTTGGAAACTCGTCCTCAGGATTGTGAATGCCATCCGGGACTTCGATAGCTATTTCATTTGCAGGGATTGCACCGGCACAGTTGGATTCTCCTCACTCCAGAAGTGGACCACAGCTATGAGGATGCTTGCATACGGAGCTCCAGGTGATATACAGGAAGACTATGGACGCATGGCCGAGTCCACCACCATTAATTGAGTGTTTGTACAAGTTCTGCAGGGCAGTGGTGGCAGTGTTTGGACCATAGTATTTGCGATCACCCAATGCTGAAGAACACTGCTCGGATCCTAGCACAGAATGCAGCAAGAGGATTTCCTGGGATGCTTGGAAGCATCGACTGCATGCATTGGGCATGGAAAAACTGCCCATTTGCTTGGTAGGGGATGTACAAAGGCACCAAAGGAGGTTGTAGTGTGGTACTTGAGGCAGTAGCCACACATGACCTATGGATTTGGCACTCCTTCTTTGGTATGCGAGGAACTCACAATGACATCAACGTATTGCAGTGCTCGAATGTCTTGGCCAAGCTTGTTGAAGGTCATGCTCCTCCCGTGCACTTTGAGGTCAATGGGAGCCACTACAACAAGGGATACTATCTAGCAGATGGTATCTATCCGAGATGGTCCACATTTGTGAAGATTATCTCAAAATCTGTGGCGCCAAAGAAGTCACACTTTGCTAAGTGTCAGGAGGCTTGCATGAAAGATGTCGAGCGAGCATTTGGTGTGCTCCAATCTCGATTTTCTGTTGTCCGGTACCCCGCTCTGACCTGGTCGAAATCGCAGACGTGGGAGGTCATGAATTGTTGTGTCATCTTGCACAACATGATCATTGAGAGCGAGCGGGAAAAGCCAGTGTTTGACACTGAACCATATTTTAGGAAGGGACCTCTTGCAGTTGTCGATCACCAGGTACCGGCAACATAGGCTGCCTTCCTCAATATGCGCCGGGAGATCCGAGACACCACAAGTGCATCAACAACTATAGGACGATCTGGTGGAGCACCTATGAAGGCTCAAGGGCAACGCCTAGTTCGATTTGTTTGAATTTAGGTTGGAATTATGAGCTGGCTTTCGCTGAACTATTTGATCTGTATTAATTTATGTGATGAACTTTGGCATAAAAATTTAGTTTCTGTTGAATTTGTGCCGAAAGAGCGCCGAATTTGGGCCGTATTTCGGCCGAATCTTCGACGTAATTGGGCCGAAATCGCCGGCTTGGGGGCGACCTTCGGGCGGCGGCTGGGAACCCGAGCCCCCCCAAGCCGATTATAGCGCCGGTTGGCCCCCAGGCGGCGCTATTTCGGGCCCCTGGGGGCCGAACGGCTGGAGATGCTCTTACAAATTACAATAGAGTTGAAGTTACAGAAGGGGTTGTTTTGGTGCATGCACCTTGAAGATTGAATGACATATATTACTATGTGTGGCTGAAAAACATGTGGTTTGTTCTGCCGGCTGTTTTTCTGAAAACAAAAATGAAGAGCTCATGGAAATGCACCATAAGTTTGGAGGTGAGCAATGAACTGCTTGGCATTTCATCAAACAGGAGAAAGGAAGTCAGTCAGTGAGCTTACTCCAACATGCAGGGTATGCACTTCTTTCCTCTTGCTTGCAGCTTGATTAGGCCAAATCCCCCATCCAAAAAACAGAAATAGGGGAGAGGAGAAGAGGTTGACCCGCTTCCACCCCCAGCCTTGTGTGCCAGCAGCTGCAATTGGGAATGGTCTGCCATCGACGGCAGCGGAGAGGAGCCTGATGGTTGGATTCACCCCTCTCTATTCGTTGGTGACAGCAGAAAGTAGGGAGGTGGTGGCAATGTCACAAAGGAGAGACATGAGGTGCTTGAGGACGGGTGTGGGTGGAGGAATAGACGGCGACAAGTGAGCGCAAGCAAATCTGCCGAGTGAAGGAGGGATTGGCAATGAGAGTGTGACGGTTGTAGGCTATCAGGTCCTGGTTTCTCTGGCATGAAACCCTAGCCACCGCCGGCAAGAATACGCGAGGAGACGAGCTAGAACAGAAATGAGGCTGGCTGGGTCACTGGGATGGGGATTTCCGTGTTTTATCTAGTGGCAGCGGTGGGTAAATATCTGCTACATCCAGTGGCAAGGTTATGTCTCCATGTGCGCTCCGCTGGTTGTAGATCAGGTTTAGTACTATGTTTGCATTCATCGCATCCCTCTGTGCTAGATTCAACGGCTGACGTCGTCCAGAGACAGACACACCATCATCACCAACTGAGATTTTTATAGGAGTAGAGAATATTATTTGAGTCTTCTTTGATCTCTTATATGCATGATTACTTATAGCCTCGTATTTATTCTTCGAATCTTTTGATTAGTTAGGAAAACTAGATCGATTTTTCTTGCCAGGGGAAGAGGTGCTTTGTGATGGGTTCGATCTTGCGGTGTCCTGTCCCAGTGATAGAAGGGGCAGTGAGGCACGCATATATCGTTCCTATTAAGGATAACAAGATGGGGTCTATTTCTACATGAATGGATCTTGTCTACATCAGGTCGCTGTTCTTATTGCATTACTCCGTTTCTCCATGAACTTAATACACTAGATGCATGCTGGATAGCGGTCGATGTGTGGAGTAATAGTAGTAGATGCAGAATCGTTTCGGTCTACTAATCTTGGACGTGATGCCTATATAATGATCATCGCCTTGGATATCGTCATGATAGTTTGATCTTCTATCAATTGCCCAACAATAATTTGTTTACCCACCTTGTGCTATACTCGTGAGAGAAGCCACTAGTGAAACCTACGGCCCCGGGTCTACTCTTTCAACATATTGCTTTCCGATCTATCTTTTGCCGCTTTTATTTTCAGATCTATTATTCCAAAAACCCAAAAATACCTTGCTGCACTTTTTATTGACTGTTTTTATTTTGTTTTCTTGTGCGATCTATTTATCCAATCTCATACAAACTAATCTATCTTTCTACTGTGGAGAGAGTGACAACCTCTCTTATGCGTCGGGTTGGAAGTATTTGTTCTTTGTGTGCCGGTACCGCTTACATAGTGTTGCGTCGTTCTCCTACTGGTTCGATAACCTTGGTTTCATAATTGAGGGAAATACTTACCGTAGCTGTGCTGCATCATCCCTTCCTCTTTGGGGAAATACCGATGCAGTCTCAAGCCACATCAATGCAAGATGAAGCCCAAACTGCTAGAAATATCGTATTTATGTAATACTTGCTTCCGTATATATGCCACATGCAATAAATTTGAAGGAATTCCAAACTTCTTGAGTAATGGTTTGGACACAAGCATTGGAATCCAGGTTTCTAAATTCACAAAATAGAAAAATGTTCTGAAGTACATGAAAATCTGCATGATTTCCCAACATGGGGCTAACATGTGGTGGTTAAAGTATGGGCTTGTTCGAGATAAGATTTGACACATCCTTCTCACAAACCGGTGCATCACACGAAGGCTCCTGGTTCCGAGAGGGAACATGAGGCCTTGTGTGATGGCGAACTGCCAATCGCTGCCCCATTCGGCCTAGTTTTTCTCCTTGTTAAAATGCACGAATACGACCAACATCCTAAAATTTAAAAAAATTCGAGGTTCAATTAACATTTTTATACACTAAGTTAGTTTTTAGAAATTTAATGGCCATAATTCAAAACTGAAGCACATGAACATGCAAGATGACGCAAAAACTACTCGAAACAATCATATTTATGTACTACTTGCTTCCGTATATATGCTCCATGGAATAAATTTGAAGGAATTCCAAACATCTTCAGTAACGGTTTGGACACAAGCATTAAGAATCTAGGTTTCTAAATTCTGAAAATAAAAAAATGCTCTGAAGTACAGGAAAATTTGCATGAGTTCCTGACATGGGGCCAAGATGTCGTGGTTAAAGTATTGGGTTGTTCGAGATAAGCCTTGACACATGCCTCTCACAAACCGGAGCATCACACGAAGGCTCGTGGTTCCCAAAGGGAACATGGAGCCTTGTTTGATGATGAACTGCTAGTCGCTACCTCATTCGGTGTATTTTTTTCTCATAGTTACAATGCACGAATATGGCCGGCATCCTACAATTTGAAAAAAATTGGGGTTCAATTGGCATTTTTATACATTAAGTGAGTTTCTAGAAATTTAATGGACATAATTCAAAACTGAAACACATGAACATGCAAGATGACGCAAAAATTGCTAGAAAAAAATCATATTTATGTATTGCACTTGCTTTCGTAACCCAAAAATGATATTAAATAATATAGGTTTCGAAATTCGAGATAATAGAAAATGATCTGAAATACGTGGCACCAAGATGACATTGCATTTTTTCTTCATATTTGAGTCACGCAAAAGTATTTATTTATTATACTTTGCAATATTATCATAGTATAGTAATTTAGTAACACAAATAGCACGCATGCATTCCATTTGGATAGAAAATGTAAATATTTGGCAAGACAACCGGGTCCCACATGATTGGCACTCTGTTTCGTGTTTCGAGTTTTGGAAGCCAAATTTCGCGGGCTATTAATCCCATGCGGTCATTTATTGGGAACAGTCAGTGATGTTAAGTCACACACGGCTCTTGACTCAGCAATCGTGTGCAATCGAAGCCATTGAATTCCGGTGACCGGTGCGTCCGTTGCAGTCCCCCCCCCCCCATTTTTCTGCTGGCATCGAGCAAGATTCCAGTCGCCTATAAATGTTCCCCCCCGAGATGTCATCCCACCTGCATTCTCTCATCTCTCTACCCCACCCCTGGCACAAAACTCTCTCATGGCGCGGCCAGTTTGTCCACAAGCAGAGGTGGAGGCGCCCCCGCGCGAGGACAGGGCACAGAGCACCGACTTGGAGGGCCCCTTCGCGCCGCCAGACGAGGTTGCGCCAGACCCCCCAACTGAAGATTGGTTTTGGGGCCAGTACAATATGGCTTTGTAGAAGGTGCTGCCGCTAGCTGAAAGAGCCAAGCAAGTGGCGTTCAAGAAGGAGCGGGCTCAGGAGCGCGCTAGGCACCTCGTGGCCTGGAATGCCTGTTGGTGCTCTAGGAATGGGGGTACCTAGACCTGCTTGCCTGCGGGCCAGGGCGTGGCCCACTTCGACAGCCCAGTACGGCCCGGCGCAGGACCGCTCGATAACAAGGCCCTCGCGAGAGCCCCGCCCTCGCGAGGAGGACGACGCCATGACCTCCGGAAGGAGGAGACCTCTCCAGGCCCCCTCCCAAGGGGTGGAGATCTTTGTGCAGCACTCGGCCTAATGAGACTGGGGTGACGCAAGCCTGGCCAGGCGGGCGCCAGCGGGCACAGCAGGGGCAGTTCCCTCTTTGGTGCAAAGGAGGCATGGACGTACGCAGGTTCCCAAGCCGTCCCCCCAAAGGTTTCCATTCCGGCGCAACGAGACCAAGACCACGAGCCCCGCAGGACGGACGTCATCGCCGAGCCCACCTCTGCATCACTACAGCTACTTTGCAGGGGAAGACCACCTTTCGTCAGGATAAGGTGTACTCCTTGTCCCCCTTCGAATTTGGCCGTTGTGGGATCCCTTCCCGCCATTGCGATAAGGGAGGAGGACCCGGTCCATTATTAATGGAGGCTGGGCTACACTGTAGAGGAGGACGGATCCAACACCACTCAAGCGCCCTCGCTAGGTGACTCACCATTGTACTAGTTCATCTAAAAACCTCGCTAGGAGTAGGATTTTACGCTTCGCAGCGGCCCGAACCTGGGTAAATCCGTGTGTTCGTCTTCTTTCCTGCGGTTGAATGGGTTCAATCTGACTTGGCCATGGAGCTGTGAGCTTGAGGTCGAAGCCGGTGGGGATCTTTGCATACGGCCCTGAGTTCGAACCTCTTTGGGTTTTGCGGAGCCCGAAGTCCGACAATGCCCTTAGTGCCGCATCGGAAAAGGAGGAGCTAGAGCTTTGGCGGCGGGTGCATCGACGAGCAAAGGCGGTGTACGAAGATGGCCGGTACCATGCAATGAAAGCCAGTGGCGCTAGGCGTCTCACAGCTGCATGGGTGTCGGCCGATAAGCTCGAGCGTGCCACCACCAAAGAGCTCCGGTGGGCGCCCAGTGACATGTACTGCATGGTCTTGCGCCTTCACCAGCAAGAGGCTAATCGGCACGTCGAGCACTGTGAGGCAGAGGAGGCGGTAAACGCCCTCCACGTTGGGAAGCAGCTAAGCACCAGGGAGCTGCTGGCGAGAGGCTGCCAGTTTACTCCTCCCCTCTCAAGGAGGGGTTATTATTAGTTTAGTTTTTCTTCATCCTACTTATTAGTTAAGTACTATTTTCACGTATATGTAATGATATATGTATGATGTATGCAATGAACTATTGAACAATTAATATATATATTATTAGTTTCACATTTCTATCTATTTTGGTACTCATTTCTGGATCTAGCTGTTACACATATTGAAACATAACAATAGAACATAAATCATTCACACATCAAAACATATCAATATTATGATTGTGGTGCAGACATTGGGATCGACATCAAAATGACTCAACAAAATAATACACGTCCATGACTACCACCATAACCTACGGAAGTTCTTGGCTTTGCCTGTACTCGTTCAGGCATTCGTCCATGCGGTTGACACCCTCGAGGTACAGCTGGAGCACGATCTTGAGCTCCAAGCTGGCTATTTCGTCGAAGATTACCATCTCGAGGATGTGACGGCCATTTTCTTCTACTACTCCCCGCTGGAAACCTGGGCCAAGGAGGTGCTCGAGCCTACCGACTAGCCCCTTGGCATTGTGGGGTGACGTGGCTTGTGACTGTGTTGGTATTTCCCCAAAGAGGAAGGGATGATGCAGCACAACGATGGTAAGTATTTCCCTTAGTTATGAAACCAAGGTATCGAACCAGTAGGAGGATCACCAACACTATGTAAACAGCACCTGCACACAAAGAACAAATACTTGCAACCCGACGCGAAAGAGAGGTTGTCAATCTCTCTACGGTAAAAAGATAGATTAGGTAATGATAGATTGGATAGATAGGTCTGTCAAGAACACAAAATAAAAGAGGCAAATAAAAAGTGCAGCAAAGTATTTTTGGGTTTTTTGGAATAATAGATCTGAAAACAAAAGCGGCAAAAAGATAGATCGGAATGCAATATGTTGGAAAAGTAGACCCGGGGCCATAGGTTTCACTAGTGGCTTCTCTCATGAGTATAGCACACGGTGGGTGAACAAATTACTATTGGGAAATTGATAGAAGATGAAATAATCATCAAGATATCCAAGGCGATGATCATTATATAGGGATCATGTCCAAGATTAGTAGACCGAAATGATTCTGCATCTACTACTATTACTCCACACATAGACCACTATCTAGCATGCATGTAGTGTATTAAGTTCATGGAAAAACGGAGTAATGCAATAAGAACAATGACATGATGTAGACAAGATCTATTCATGTAGGAATAGACCCCATCCTGTTATCCTTAATAGCAACGATACATGCGTGCCTCGCTGCCCCTTCTAACCACCATTTGACCCTGTCAAATCTTATGTCAAGCAAACTCCATTTGCTTGCCCAATCCTTGATCAAACACCTTCTGTATGTTTGGTAAAAACATGTTTTGACCTCCTTCTCATGTTCTCCTTTACTTGAAATTTTTACCACAGCTTGCTAGCATTGCACTTCACCTCCAGTAACTTTCTCTGGCCAAGACTCTATGTTCAAGTGGGGTAAAAACCCATTTTTACCTTCTGGACAGCATGACCAGCATCTATTTTCACCTCCCCCTCCTTTTACCTCTACTCCCTATGGCCCCTCAAGCCCCTAGAGCATCTCCAGGTACCCCAAGTGCTTGAGTACAAGCTTGGGCACGCCAAGAGCGCGTGGACACGCCACTGGCATGCAATACGCGCGCTCTGGAGCGCGCTACAGTGCGCCGCCGTAGTGTAGCAGGACCATCCCGAGGCTCGTGACCGCATTGGGATGGGGAGAGCTGTCCCCTGTGTCCCCCTCGACGTCCGCGTCCCTCCAAACGGTCGGCCCCCTCCTCACTCTCTCTCCAGCAGTCCCCCGCACGCCTGCCCGGCGCCACCCAGCTCGGCCAACCATGGGAATCACACGCGCGGGCACCCCCGCTCTCCTTCTTTCCTCCCCTGGCCCTGGACTGCGTCCAGAAGGACCCCAGGCGCACCCTCCCGCTCGCTCCCGTGCCTTCTGGCCTCGGCTAGAACCTCGCCGGCGCACCCCCCTTGCTGTGGACCGCTGCGCCCCTATAAATGGCCTTCCCGGGTCTCTCTCTCCCCTTTGCCGACTTCCCTCACTCCTCAATCGCCCCCCTGCTCCACCCACTCGTCCCCAGAGCCGCCCGAGCTCGAGATCGAGCTCGAGCTCCGCCGCATCGGGACTCCGGGGATCTCCTGGTAGAAGACCCCTCTGGTCCTCCTTCTTCTTCAGTTGCTCCTCCCTCACCCCTCTGAGCCATTTCCCCCTCTTTCCCGTTCAGGTTGCGGTCGAAATCGGCGACCTCGAGCTCGGCCCGAAGCACCTCCGCCGCGGGACCTCGTCGCACGTGACCAGGGCCACCCCGTCGACCAACTCCAGCACCTCTCGAACGGCGGCAGCCTCCTGAGCCCATTCTCGTGCTCGCCTCCCCTCGCCGTGCCCTCCTTCGCCGCCGGTGAGCACCGCCGCCCCCTAGACGGAGGACGACGACGACGTGCCAGTGGGGCCAGGTCGTCAGCCTCCCACCTCTCTCTCGCGCCTCCCCTATCTCTCTGGTCAACGAGCCCCGCCCGTCAGGTTTGAAACCTAACGCGCGTGGGGGCGCTGAGCCGCCTGGGCCGCCTGCTGGCTGGCCAGCCCCTCTGCTGGCCGGTTCTGGCCCAGGCACAGTGGCGTCTTTCTTTCTTTTTTTCTGTGGGGTTTTCCAAAAATCCTGCAGCATTAAATAAAATTCCTATTCCAATAAATTTTCCACCATAATTCCTAGAATATTGTGTAGTATTTATTGGTGCCATTTGTGTAATTTTTTGAAAACCTTTTATGTACTGTTTCTTTTTAAAACCTCTTTTTCAGCATTTTTGCCTCTGTTAAAAATGATTTTGAAAACCTTTTTCACCACAAAATCTTATACACCTATTTTTAGAATAGCTAGTAGTATTTATCAGAGTAGGGTAACATTTTAGAAGTAAAGTTTGTGCTCTGTTTTGTTGTGACGCTTATTATTATCGTTATTTATCACGGCGATAGATTGCGCTGTTGACGAGCGTGTTGGACCCGAAGACTTTGAAGACCCCGAAGACTTTGTTGAGCCAGGCAAGCAGCCCTTTGACCATGTTAAGAAACTTCTCATGCATGTCATATATCACTTTATGTTCCGATGATGATCATGATGATGTGGTATTCCCTCCGGTGGGATGCCTCCGATACCTTCTTGTTGATACTTGCATCGTGCATGACCCTACCTCCTTATGAGGGTTGTGTGGGTGGGAGTAGATAGGATGCTTACTAGATGCTACGCAAAGTGGGACGGGAATATGCATGGTGTTGGAAACAAGAGTGTTTTCAAAGACTTTTCGAAAACCCCGTCGGGTGCTACTAATGCCCGAGGGAGATAGTGATGAGCTAGGTAGCCACATGATAAAGAAGTGGTGTACCAGAGCAAGTGTGTGTGTGTGGTTTTCGAAAACGGATTGGTGTAAGCTGCGACCATTATTCCAACCTTACATGTATAACCACGATACCCCTTATGGGACGGGGCTTTGTTGACTACCTTTGTGGGTACTAGCATAGAGCCCACATTACTAGTGGCGGGAGTGACATGGTCACTCTCGATACGGGGTCATGCCCGGTAGGGCGACCATGCGCTGTCTTTACAGGCACCGGGTACACCGTTGCGTGCCCTCGTGGATGATACGCGTGATGTATATCATGAGGGATGGCACCAATGTGTTGACTCTTTGTTTAGTATCGCTAGGGGAAAGGCAATGTTCGGGTACTTACCTCGGGTATGAACAATACCGCGAGTCGTGGCTTGACACGGAAGTTTCCCGAGTCTTGTGGGTAAAGTGTGCAACCTCTGCAGAGTGTAACACTATTCGAATAGCCGTGTACACGGTCAAGGACAGTTGGATGACCTCTCTTGTGCTACATCCAAAATGTCTACTAAACTTGGTGTGTGTGTGTGTGATGGTGACAAAGGTGATACTTGAGCTAAGTCCGATGACTTGGCATGATGATGAACATGAGTTGTTCAACCCCCTGCTTATAATGATAACCGAGACTTGTTCACATGAATACCTGTTAACAGTTGATGCATCCTTACTCAAGTCACTTGATCATATCATTGCACTTAAAATCAGCTTTCTGCAAAACTTACCTACTTAGTGCTATATCATGTATTATTATACCTTGTTCCACAACTTGGGTTGCTTGCGAGTACATTCAAAGTACTCATTGGCTTGCCACTGGTTATTTAATTGGCCAGGCATGGAAGAACAGGATTACGGTGAAGAGTTCATTGGTGACGAACATGCGATCTAGGACGCTTCCCAGTCAGAATGCCTGTAGGTCTAAGGCAGATGGCATGGGTTCACGCTTCCGATCAAGATTTCTGCTGCTTGTTATGTTTGAGTGTTTGGCCCTTGCGGTCCTATCTATGTAAGACTTGACCTTCATGGTCTTTATTTGTGTAAGACGCTAAATGTGGATGTAAGACTCTTGTTATTCAACTTCTGTGTGTTCAGTGAGCATTGATCTCTGGGATCACTGTACACATGCATTCGGCAATCACGACTTATGAGTCGGGGTCCCCACAGAGCTGGTATCAGAGCCATCCTGACTGTAGGAAGCCCTTAGTTAGCATGGACGTTAGTTAGGATGAAATTGTTTTCAAATCTACACCTAGCACCTATACTTAGGAGTTTCTGCACTTATTACCTCTTATATTCTTCACACAGCACACTACTGACTCTCCTCCCTTCAAACCCTTGTAGATGGTCGTCGTACCCGAAGCCTTCCTAACATCCGGCTTTCCCCTGATCCTTGAGGATAGCCTGGAGAAGTGCCAGTTTTGCCAACCACCCATTTTCCTCTACCACGAGCACTGGGTCAATGCCGTCACGAAGGGGTACCACGTGGATGTGGTCCTGAAGGCAAACGACTCCCCGACTAGTTGGTTCTTTGAAGGACCACAGATGGAGACCATAGCACTTGCAGTCGAGACAGCTGCACGCAAGGCACTCCTACACCTTCGAGATACCATTCCAGAGATGGTTGACGAGCCAGCTACTCGCTACCTACCTCTCAGAAAGGATGATCTTGGCGAGAGTTGGACGTTGATTCCATCCAAGGAGGATGGCACATCACTCAGGTTCCAGACCTACTTCAGCCTCTCCGCCGATAGTCTGGTTCACAACCTGATTAAGGAGTCCATGAAGCTCCGCGAGGAACTACACCACACCCGAGAGCTACTTCGTCAAGCCAAGACGAAGCCAGACAGGATCAAGAAGGATGGAGCCCCTGAGGGACGACCAGCTATCGCTTACCGAGTAGGAGTACCCCCAGCTAGAAATGCACCCACACATCGTCTTCGCATGAGTGCGAAGGAGTACCATGAGCTCTTCACTGACCCACCGACGAAGCGTCGTCGGGATGGACCTCGTTCTCCAACCCCTTCGACCGGAAATGATGCCCGTTCGGATGATGAACAGGAGGAAGACCTAGAGGAGCGTGGCTATGAGACCGAGCACTCCACCACCTGAGTCTGAGAACCCCTAGGGTAGGATCAGTCATGTACCCCTCATGCGAAGTCGAGTCCGTGTAATGGTTCATATGAAACCATGTGTGCTTGTTGTTTGCTTTTGTTGTTTGTGTTCCGATGCAAGTCGCGCTTTTGCCTTAGGCAACGTGTAAGCGACTCCATTGTCTATCTATCTTAATATATGTATTGGTCTTTCGACCTTCATTTTTACACACTTGCACTATACCAACCCCCTTAGGCATGCTTCCTCCATTATTGCTTTTCCTAACGTCTATCCCTGTTATTTGACTTGGCTGCTCCAAACAGGATGGTGACCGCAACCCGCAAAAACTTCTTCACCAACCCTGAAGCCGACAACTCTAGCCAGCAACAGGGAGCTGCTGGGACTGCACTGTCGGCATTCTGGGAACAGGGGTATCCAGACCTACCTGCCTGCGGCCCAGGGCATTGTCCACTTCATCAGCCAAACATAGCCAGGCACGGCCCCACTCAAGACAAGGCCCTCGCGAGGGCCCTAGGCTCGCGAGGGGGAGGAGCGTCAAGACCGACAAGGGTTGGGCCTCCCCAGACCCCCTCCGGAGCGGCGGAGATCTCTATGCAGAGCCCGGCCTCAGGAGTCAAAGATGATGCAAGGAAACACAGGCGGGTGCCAGCGTGCCAGGCGGCACAGTTTCCCCTTTGGTGCAAAGGGAGCAAGGATGTACGCAGGTTCCCAAAGCACTCCCCAAAGGTTTCCGTTCCGGTGCAACAAGACCACGACCACGAGCCCCGCAGGACGGATATCATCGCCGAGCCCACCTATGCATCATCGACAGCAACTTTGCAGGCGAAGACCGCCATTGGGGTAGGGCGGGCATGTACCCCTGCCCCCTTCAAAATTGGCCGTTGTGGGATCCCTTCCCGCCATTGCGATAAGGGAAGAGGACCCGGGCCACCGCTATATATAGAGGCTAGGCTGCACCGTAGAGAGGGATCCGAAACCGGTCGATTCACTCATCCACCACCAAGCCGACGGAGGGCCAAGAACCCCTCAGGAGCGCCCTCACGAGGCTCCGAAACACTGTACTAAGTTCATCCACCACACCTCCTCGAGAGGCAATCCACCAAAGCAGGAGTAGGGTATTACGCTTCGTAGCGGCCCGAACCTGGTTAAACTACCATGTTCATCTTCTTCCTCGTCATTGTGCGAGTTCGCCGTTTGGTCCATCGAGTAGCGAGCTAGGTTGGGCGAGGCTGCAGGGGATCTTCGCACACGCCCCTGAGTTCGAATCTTAAGGGTTTTGCGGAGCCCGAAATCCGATATGCTCTGGCAGGAGGACACCAGGAGCAGCCACGAGGGGACATTCCCTCGCCACCACCTCCGCCGAAGAACATGACCATAACTCAGTTTCTCCAAGTTCTCCGGGAGGAACGCCAGGCCAACACTGCTGCCATCCAGTAGATGGCCCAAGTCCTTGTGAACAACCAGCAGCAAAGCAGGAACGGCAATGGCCGTTCCACTCTATCTGAGTTCATGAGGAATTCGCCCCAACCTTCACCGAGACTGCTGAACCACTGGATGCCGATGACTGGATCCACACCATCGAGGACCTCCTTGCACTGGTCAATTGCAATGAGGATCATGAGAAGGTGCTGTATGCCTCTCACTGCCTCGAAGGTACCGCCAGAGCTTGGTGGGATGGATTCAAGGTCATGCAAGGCGAACGTGTGATCACCTGGGATAACTTCAAGGAAGGGTTCCGCACCGCCCACATTCCTTCTGGGATCATGGCTATCAAGAAGAGAGAATTCCGAGCGCTGAAGCAAGGAAGTGGCTCTGTCAAGGAGTACATGCAGAAGTTCAACCTGCTGTCAAGGTATGCACCTGAAGATGTCAACACGGAGGCTGCTAAGAAGGAACGCTTCATGGAAGGGCTTCAGCAGACCCTGCAGTATCAGCTCATAGTCTGCGACTGTCGGACCTTCTTCGACCTGGTGAACAAGGCTCTCCTGCTGGAAGACAAGCGTCGTGCCATAGATGACACTCGCAAGCGCAAGATGATCAGCAAGGGTAGTTCCAGCAACCAGAAGCCTTGCCCCTGGCAGCCAGCCCCGGCCAAGCCAATCTATCAGCCGCAGCAAGCTAGACCTCCTGCACCTCGTCCGAGCTACCAGCCTCAGCAGTATGCCAATCCTAGGCCAGCCTACAACAACCCCAATAACAACAACGGCGGTAGGAACAACAACAACAACAACAACTATGGTTAGGTCACTTTCTTTGGGTGTGGTCAGCCTGGACACATCTCTAAGCAGTGCCCTAACAAGAAGCCAGATGCACCGCGCCCCAATGCGCCCAACCAAGGTCAAGGCCGTGGAGCACCACCAAGGAACCCCGCTCCCCGCAACCAGCCCAACAATGGCAAAGGTCGTGTGAATCACTTCACCGCCGAGGAAGCCCGGGAAGACCCGGACGTCATACTGGGTACGTTCCTCGTCAACTCAACCCCAGCAACCGTATTGTTTGATTATGGAGCTTCGCATTCTTTTGTCACTCAAAAGTTTGCACTAGAGAGTGGTATGAAGCCTACACCCCTGGGTAGTCATATGTTGATACAAACCCTGGGTTCGGTTATGAAGTCCAAGATAGGATGTAAAGGAGTTGAGATTATCATCAACGGGGTAGACTTCCTAGCAGACCTTATAGTTCTGGATTCACCAGGCTTGGACGTCATCCTTGGCATGAATTGGTTGACCAAGAACCAAGGCTATTTGGACTGTGCCAAGAGGATCGTTACCATAACCAATAGCCAAGGAATAGAAGTCAAGTATGTTCCCAACCCTACCTCCACTCGAACCCCTAAGGTTAATTGTCTGTCGGGAATTGAGTTGGATCAAGTGCCAGTGGTATGCGAATACCCCGATGTTTTTCCTGATGAGCTGCCCGGGATGCATCCTGACCGCGACATTGAGTTCATCATTGAGCTAATGCCCGGAGCAGGACCCATCTATAAGAAGCCCTATAGAATGGGATCCGAAGATTTGGCTGAATTGAAGAAGCAACTCACAGAACAACTCAGAAAAGGATTAATTCGCCCTAGTGCCTCTCCTTGGGGATCACCTGTTCTGTTTGTGTCAAAGAGGGACGGAACTATCCGACTGTGTGTCGATTACCGTTCTCTCAATGAAGTCACAATAAAGAACAAGTACCCACTCCCTAAGATTGAAGACCTGATCGATCAGTTGAATGGAGCGAAGGTGTTTTCCAAGATCGACCTCAGGTCAGGGTACTACCAGTTGAAGATCAGGCCCCAAGACATTCCGAAGACGGCGTTTGTAACCCGGTATGGCCTGTCTGAGTATACGGTCATGTCATTTGGATTGACCAATGCCCCTGCCTACTTCATGTACCTCATGCACAAAGTCTTCATGGAGTACTTGGACAAGTTTGTTGTCGTCTTCATTGATGACATACTCGTCTTTTCCAAGTCAGAAGAAGAGCATGAGCAACACTTGAGATTGGTCCTAGACAAGCTTCGAGAGCACCAGCTTTATGCCAAATTCAGCAAGTGTGAATTCTGGCTGCATGAAGTTGGATTCTTGGGTCATGTGTTGACTGCAGAAGGATTGTCAGTAGATCCTGCAAAGATTGAAGCCATGACTGAATGGCAATCTCCAACCAATGTGAAGGAAGTCAGGAGCTTCCTCGGACTCACGGGATATTACCGCAAGTTCGTTGAAGGATTTTCGAGCATTGCCCGACCCATGACTCAGCTTTTGAAGAAGGACAAGATGTTCGAATGGACGGAGAAGTGTGAAGAAAGCTTCCAAGAGCTGAAGAAGAGATTGACTACAGCCCCATTTTTGGCCACCCCCAATATTCACAAGGAGTTTGTGATATATTGTGATGCATCGAGAACCGGGCTTGGAGGTGTTCTGATTTAAGAAGGCAGAGTCGTAGCATGTCTATCCAGACAGCTACGTCCTCATGAAGAGAACTACGCTACTCATGATCTTGAGTTGGCAGCCGTAGTTCATGCCTTGAAGACATGGCAACATTACCTTCTAGGTAAGCGATGTGAGATATACACATACCACAAGAGTTTGAAGTATATTTTCACCCAAAGAGAATTGAACATGAGGTAGCGAAGATGGTTGTAATTGATCAAGAACTATGACCTCAGTGTTCAATACCACCCTAGAAAGGCTAACGTGGTAGCTGATGCCTTAAGCAGAAAGGCTTGTTCTTTGAATGCTATGATTAAGGAAAGGCTACCCGCCCTGTATGAAGAGCTTGAAAGCTTCGGCTTGGAACTAGTTGCACCTGGATTCCTAGCCAGCCTCGAAGCAAAGCCTACCTTGATGGATGATATTAAGGAAGCTCAGAAGGGACACGAGAGCATCGAAGGCATCAAGAGGAAGCTCAAGGCAGGCAAGGCCCCAGGATTCTCAGTGGATGAGCAAGGAGTCGTATGGTTTGGGAAGTGCATCTGCGTACCCAACAAAGGAGAGCTCAAGAACTTGATCTTGCAAGAAGCTCATGACACTCCATATTCCATCCATCCCGGAGGAACCAAGATGTACCAAGACCTCAAGGCAAGATTTTGGTGGCATGGCATGAAACAGGAGATAGGCACCTTTGTTGCTAAGTGTGACATATGCCAGAGAGTCAAAGCTGAGCATCAGCGACCCGCTGGACTAGTGCAACCAATCAAAGTGCCTGACTGGAAGTGGGACAAAGTCGGGATGGACTTCATCACCAGATTACCAAGGGCAAGCAAGGGACATGATTCCATTTGGGTCATTGTTGATCACCTGACCAAGGTAGCCCACTTCATTCCCGTCAAGACGACCTACAATGGGAACCAACTGGCCAACCTCTACATCAACCGGATCGTGAGTCTTCACGGAGTTCCTAAGGAGATCGTGTCAGACCGAGGTACCCAGTTTACCTCGAGGTTCTGGAATAGATTCCAAGAAGCCTTGGGAACCAAGCTTTCCTTCAGCACTGCCATTCACCCCCAGACCGGTCCACAGACGGAACGAGTAAACCAGATACTCGAGGATATGTTGCGTGCTTGTATATTGGCAAATGGAGCTAAGTGGGAAGATTGCTTGCCATTCGCCGAGTTATCCTACAACAACAGCTACCAGTCAAGTCTTCAGATGGCACCATTTGAGGTGTTGTACGGACGCAAGTGCCGCACTCCCCTCAATTGGTCAGAAACCGGAGAAGGACTAGTCTTTGGCCCAGACATCCTCCGTGAAGCAGAAGAGCAAGTTCAACTCGTCCGAGAGCATCTCAAGACCGCCAAGACCAGACAGAAGAGCTACGCTGATTCCCACCGTCGGGACATGAGTTTCCGTGTTGGAGACCATGTTTATCTCCGAGTCACGCCTCTCAAAGGAACCAAGCGTTTTCACGTCAAGGGGAAGCTTGCACCAAGATACATCGGCCCCTACAAGATCACTGACAGACGAGGAGAAGTTGCTTACCAGCTAGAGCTACCTTCCGAGCTATCAGACGTGCACAACGTGTTCCACGTGTCACAACTCCGGATGTGTCTCCAAGTCCCCAACCGCCCCGACCTCTACAAGGACATCGACCATCAAGCCATCGACCTTCAGCCAGACCTCACTTATCGTGAGAGGCCAGTTCGCATATTGGATGAAGCGGAGCGTTGCACCCGAAGCCGCACCATCAAGTACTTCAAGGTTCAATGGAGCAACCACACTGAAGCTGAAGCAACCTGGGAGCGTGAAGACTATCTTAGATCTGAGTTCCCTTATCTTTTTAGCGCTTAGCCTAGGAATCTCGGGGACGAGATTCTTGTAAGGCGGGTAGGTCTGTCACACCCTGTGTTTGTATCACTTTGCTATGCTTGGATTTATAAAATTTGGAACCAATTAAAACTTTTTGAGTGCATGTGCTTGTTTGATTTGTTTGATGCTTGTTTGCTTATTTGGTTGTTGTGTATGGCACTCTTAGGTTCTACTCCTCTCCATATTCATCTTCCTTGATCCAAACTTCTTGCCTAATGATCATGCCATGTGAATAGTACCCAAAAATAATTTTATTAAATATTATTTTGGCCAAAAAGGATTTATTCAAATTAGGTTTTCAAAAGCCCCTGAATTGAGGTTTGTACTACAAGTCCTCAAATTGGGTGGATCATTTTTCCCCAAAGACTTTATTTGGAACCTACTATATATATGACTTCCCAAAACCACCAAAAAATAATTTTAAAGATTATTTTGCTATTTTATTTAAAGGCTTTTTCTTAAGGCCAGAAATGGTTTTCCATAGGGAAAAATTATTTAAATGCTTTAAAAATATTTGAGAAAATTTAGGGAAACTCAGTGGACATATATTTTCCTTATATATGAGTTTCAACACATGGTCATGTTCAAAATCATGGGCAAAACCCCTCAAAACCCTTTTTCCTTAAATCAAGTTTTTGAAATATTTCTATAAGAAATATTCTCAATAAATTCCAAGAAAATTCCAGCAAGGCACACATGCCATATTTGGTCATATTGCAAAGTTTCATATCAATACCAATTGATTTGCTTCATCAAAATATTCCAAAACCATTCCTGTCCAGAGCCAAATTTGAGCAACTTTACATTATGTAGTTTCTTCACTTGACCCCAAATTTTGTGGGCATGTGTTAAACCCCAAATAATGATGCCACACCAAGTTTGGGATTTGTGGGAAGTGAAATGCAGTCCTAGCTCTACACAAATCTGATTCTGTTGATTTTTAGGGTTTTACAAAGTTATATTGTGAACTTTCTTCAATCAAGGTCAAACCTGGTGATCAACCCTAATTCTAACCACCATTTGACCCTGTCAAATCTTATGTCAAGCAAACTCCATTTGCTTGCCCAATCCTTGATCAAACACCTTCTGTATGTTTGGTAAAAACATGTTTTGACCTCCTTCTCATGTTCTCCTTTACTTGAAATTTTTACCACAGCTTGCTAGCATTGCACTTCACCTCCAGTAACTTTCTCTGGCCAAGACTCAATGTTCAAGTGGGGTAAAAACCCATTTTTACCTTCTGGACAGCATGACCAGCATCTATTTTCACCTCCCCCTCCTTTTACCTCTACTCCCTATGGCCCCTCTAGCCCCTAGAGCATCTCCAGGTACCCCAAGTGCTAGAGGACAAGCTTGGGCATGCCCAGAGCGCGTGGACACGCCACTGGCATGCAATACGCGCGTTCTGGAGCGCACTACAGTGCGCCGCCACACTGTAGCAGGAGCATCCCGAGGCTCCCGACCACATTGGGATGGGGAGAGCTGTCCCCCGTGTCCCCCTCGACGTCCGCGTCCCTCCAAACGGTGGGCCCCCTCCTCCCTCTCTCTCCAGTAGATAGGATGCTCCAAGCGTCTGCGTCCGTGTCTCACCAAGACTTTGTTGAGCCAGGCAAGCAGCCCTTTGACCATGTTAAGAAAGTTTTCATGCATGTCATATAGGACTTTATGTTCCGATGATGATCATGATGATGTGGTATTCCCTCCGGTGGGATGCCTCCGATACCTTCTTGTTGATACTTGCATCGTGCATGACCCTACCTCCTTATGAGGGTTGTGCGGGTGGGAGTAGATAGGATGCTTAGTAGATGCTACGCAAAGTGGGACGGGAATATGCATGGTGTTGGAAACAAGAGTGTTTTCAAAGACTTTTCGAAAACCCCGTCGGGTGCCACTAATGCCCGAGGGAGATGGTGATGAGCTAGGTAGCCACTTGATAAAGAAGTGGTGTACCGGAGCAAGTGAGTGTGTGTGGTTTTCGAAAACGGATTGGTGTAAGCTGCGACCAATATTCCAACCTTACATGTACAACCACGATACCCCTTATGGGACGGGGCTTTGTTGACTACCTTGGTGGGTACTAGCATAGAGCCCGCATTACCAGTGGCGGGAGTGACGTGGTCACTCTCGATACGGGGTCGTGGCTGGTAGGGTGACCATGCGCTGTCTTTATAGGCACCGGGCACACCGTTGCGTTCCCTCGTGGATGATACGTGTGATGTATAACATGAGGGACGGCACCAATGTGTGGACTCTTTGTTTAGTTTCGCTAGGGGAAAGGCAATGTTCGGGTACTTACCTCGGGTATGAACAATACCGCGAGTCGTGGCTTGACACGGATGTTTCTCGAGTCTTGTGGGTAAAGTGTGCAACCTCTCCAGAGTGTAAAACTATTCGAATAGCCGTGTCCACGGTCAAGGACAGTTGGATGACCGCTCTTGTGCTACGTCCAAAATGTCTACTAAACTTGGTGTGTGTGTGTGTGTGATGGTGACAAAGGTGATACTTGAGCTAAGTCCGATGACTTGGCATGATGATGAACATGAGATGTTCAACCCCCTGCTTATAATGATAACCGAGACTTGTTCACATGAATACCTGTTAACAGTTGATGCATGCTTACTCAAGTCACTTGATCATATCATTGCACTTAAAATCAGCTTTCTGCAAAACTTACCTACTTAGTGCTATATAATGCATTATTATACCTTGTTCCACAACTTGGGTTGCTTGCGAGTACATTCAAAGTACTCATTGGCTTGCCACTGGTTATTTAATTGGCCAGGAATGGAAGAACATGATTACGGTGAAGAGTTCGTTGGTGACGAACATGCGATCTAGTACGCTTCCCAGTCAGAATGCCTGTAGGTTTAAGGCAGATGGCATGGGTTCACGCTTCCGATCAAGATTTCCGCTACTTGTTATGTTTGAGTGTTTGGCCCTTGCGGCCCTATCTATGTAAGACTTGACCTTCATGGTATTTATTTGTGTAAGACGCTAAATGTGGATGTAAGACTCTTGTTATTCAGCTTCTGTGTGTTCAGTGAGCATTGATCTCTGGGATCACTGTACACGTGCATTCGGCGATCACAACTTATGAGTCGGGGTCCCCACAATGACGAACCCCTCGTTGATGGTGTTAGATTGGATCTCTCGGTTCTGGAACTTGCGGCGGTTGGATGTATTTTTCAACGAATCCTCTAGGGTTTCTGGAATATTTGGGTATTTATTGAGCTTAGAGGCATTGGAGGGGGTTCCTGAGGCGGCCACAACTCATCAGGGCATGCCTGGGGCCCCTGGCGCGCCCTATTGGGTTGTGGGCGGCCTGGGCTCCCTCCTGGTGACTTCTTTGGCCCACTGGCCTTCTTCTGGTCCAAAAAAATCTCCAAAAAGTTTCGTCGCGATTGGACTCCGTTTGGTACTGATATTCTGCGAAGTAAAAAACAAGCAAAAAACAGCAACTGGCACTTTGGTACTATGTCAATAGGTTAATCCCAAAAAAATTATATAAAGTTGCTATAAAATTATTGTAAAACGTCCAAGAATGATAATATAACATCATGGAACAAGAAAAAATTATAGATACGTTGGAGACGTATTAGCATCCCCAATCTTAATTCCTACTTGTCCTCGAGTAGGTAAATGATAAAAACAGAATTTTTTATGTGGAATGCAGCCTAAGATGTTCATCACATATTCTTTTCTTTTGTAGCATGGACATTTGGACTTTTGGATGGTTCAAAGCAATAGTCTAGTTTTGACATAATGACTTTAATACTCAAGCATGCCAACAAGCAACCATGTCTTTCAAAATATCAACACTAAAGAAATTTATCCCTAGCCCATCATGCTCAATCATTGATCCATTCATGAAATACACTCAAATATTAACTACACCCAATGCACAAGTATGATCATAGTGCCCCCTAGTTGGTGCTTTATAAGATAATATGGAGACTCAAATTAAAAATAAAAATTGCATAAAGTAAATAGTTAGGCCCTTCGCAGAGGGAAGTAGGGATTTGTAGAGGTGCCAGAGCTCAAGGTTTAAATTGAGAGAGAAAAATATTTTGGGTGGCATGCCTTTCCGGTCAACGAAAACGACAAAGTAGTTCACAATACTTTCCATGCTAGATATATCATAGGCGGTTCCCAAACATAAAGTAAATTTTATTCCTTTTTCCACCATTCTTTCACAATCCATGGCTAGCCGTATCCACGGTTGCCTTCCATACCAACACTTTCCAAGGAATTTATTATTTCACAACATAAAGTAATTTTTTTTCATTTCGGGAATGGACATCCCTATTACCACCGTACTCTCGTGCAATGACAAGTGAATAAACACTCATCTGGAGAATAACACATCTAGCATGGAAAAATATTGGATACCCCGACCGTTTCATGAGCGGTACGAGCACACAAAAAGGAAATTTATTTTGAAAATTAGAGATGGCACATACAAATTTGCTTAGAACGGCATGGAAATACCACATATAGGTAGGTATGGTGGACTCATAAGGCAAAACTGGGTTTAAGGATTTCGGATGCACAAGTAGTATTTCTACTTAGTACAAGTGGAGGCTAGCAAATAGATTGAGAAGCAACCAACCAAGAAACAAAAATTCACATAAACAGGCATTGAGCATAACTAACACCAAATAATGCACCATAAGTAGGATGTAATTTCATTGCATAACTATTGAATTTCGTGCATGCATAGGGAATCACAAACCTTAACACCAATATTCTTACTAAAGCATAATTACTTACCAACATGACTCACATATCACTATCATCATGTCTCAAAACTATTACAAGGAATCAAGTTAAATTTGTCTAGTGATCGTCATGAAAGTTTTTATTATATCCTCCTTGAATATCTATCGCTTTGGGACTAGTTTCATATATTGCCATTGCTTTTGACAAGCTCAAACAAATTTAAGTGAAGAAAATGAGCATAAATATTTCATATCTCAAAATAATATAAGTAAAGCCTGAGAGAATTTCTTGAAAATTTAATAACTCTCAAATTAATATAATTGAAGCATGAGATCATTCCTATAAAAATTTCCAAGCACACCATGCTCAAAAAGATATAAGTGAAGCACTAGAGCAATTCCATAGCTCAAAAAGTTTAAGTGAAGCATATAGAGCAATTCTAACAAATCATAGCATAATTTTGGCTCTCCCAAATAGGTGTGTACAGCAAGGATACAAGTGACAACCTAAAAAGCAAAGCAAGGAAAGACTCAAATGATACAAGACGCTCCAAGCAAAACTCATGATATGTGACGAATAAAAATATAGCTCCAAGTAAAATACCGATAGTCGTTAGAAGAAAGAGGGGATGTCACTCGGGGCATCCCTAATCTTAGTTGCTTGTTTCTCTTTGGATATATCTTGGGTGTTCTGTAGCATCCCCAAGCTTAGTCTCTTTTCACTCCTTATTCCTTCATCCATCGTGATCTCACCCCAAACTTGAAAACTTCAATCACACAAAACTCACCAAAATCTTCGTGAGATCCGTTAGTATAATAAAGCAAATCACCACTTTAAGTACTGTTGAAAACCCAGTCAAATTTTATTATTGCATTCTACCTAATGTATTTTAACTTTACCATGGCTTATACCCTTCAATACAAACCATAGATTCATCAAAACAAGCACACAATGCAACGAAAACAGAATCTGTCTTAAACAGAACAGTCTGTAGTAATCTGTACTCTAACCATACTTCTTTAACTCTAAAAATTCTTAAAAAATAGGAAAACTTAATTCATTTGTATAACAATACTGTGTTAAAATTTCATCTCAATATCTCGCTCCAGTAAAAAATGAAAATTCGTGCACTGGAGGTAAAGTTTCTGTTTCAGATTCAGCATTATTTCTACTCATCTTATGAATCATCCTAAAGGCTTTACTTTGCACAAACACTAAATAAAACATAAAAAACACAATCATAACAGAGGCATAATTTTTTCAACACTCAAAAACAGAAAGAAAAAGATGAAAATAAATTTATTCATTGGGTTGCCTCCCAACAAGCGCTATGGTTTTACGCCCCTAGCTAGGCATAATGGAAACATTCAAGTGTTGTCATCTTTGGTTTTTGCTCCATTGGATGCTCTCATGATTGATTCATATGGTGGCTTAATAATTGTTCTAGGGAAGTGTTACATACCCTTTCTTAGTGGAAACTGAAATCCAATATTGTCTTCTTTCATATCAATCACGACACCTATAGTGCGTAAAAACGGTCTACCAAGTATGATGGGACAAGACGGATTGCAATCAATATCAAGAACAATAAAATCTATGGGCACATACTTCCTATTTGCAAGAATAAGAACATAATTAATTCTCCTCAAAGGCTTTTTAATAGTAGAATCCTGCAAGTGCAAATTAAGAGAACATTCTTTAGTATTGGTAAGACCAAGCACATCACATAGAGATTTTGGAATCGTGGAAACACTAGCACCCAAATCACATAAAGCAAAGCACTCATAATTTTTAATCTTGACCTTAATGGTAGGTTCCCACTCATCATGTAATTTTTTAGGAATAGAAATCTCTAACTCCAACTTCTCTTCAAAAGATTTCATCATAGCATCAACAATATGTTTAGTAAAAGCTTTATTTTGTTCATAAGCATGGGGTGAATTTAACATAGATTGCAGCAAAGAAATACATTCAATCAAAGAGCAACTATCATAATTAAATTCTTTGCAATCCAAAATAGTGGGCACATCACTAGTTAAAGTTTTGACCTCTTCAAACCCATTTTCATCAATTTTTTCATCAAGATTTTCACCCTCCAAATTATTGGGACGCCTTCTAGCTAAATTGACTCTACTTCAGTCCCTTAATCATCAATTTTAATATTACTAAACAAGGAATCAATAGAAGAAACACCAATCACTTTAAGATCTTCATCATTTTTATCCTCTAGAGAGATTGGTTTAGAGGCCATTTGATTTATTAAGGTAGCTTGTGCATCGGAAATTTTACCAAGCAGATTTTCAGCATGAGCATATTTAGTTTGGAGATTAGAAACTTCTCTACTAATATCATCAAGTTGTTTCGTTATGGCATCTAGTACGGTGGAGTGTTCTTTAAGCTCCTCAATAAAATACTTATTATGCTCAAATTGTGTGGTCATATATTCCTTAGTACTTTTCTCAATTTCAAGCAAAATATTGGGGTAAGGAACATCATGATACTTTCGTTGAGGCATCATGACTACGCAAACAAGATTGCAAGCAAACAAGAGATCCGACGAGAAAGAGGCAAACGAAAAAGAGGGCGAATAAAACGGCAAATTTGTGAAGTGGGGGAGAGGAAAACGAGAGGCAAATGGCAAATAATGTAATTGCAAGGAGATGAGATTCGTGATTAGGAACCTGATAGATGCTGATGGTGTCTCCTCGGCGCCAGAGATTGGCACGTTGAAGAGACTGCTTCCACCCCGGCAACGGCGCCAGAAATTCCTTTGATGTTGATGGTGATGGGGAACGTTGCATGGGAAACAAAAAATTTCCTACGCTTCACCAAGATCAATCTAGGAGATGACCATCTACGAGAGGAGAGATCGCATCTACATGCCCTTGTAGATCGCTAAGCGGAAGCGTTAAGAAACACGGGTGATGTAGTCAAATGTCTTCGCGATCCAATCACGATCCGTCCTGCTAACTCTCGATCAAGTGCCGAACGGACGACAACTCCGCGTTTAGCAGACGTACAGCTCGATGACGTTCTCCGCCTCCCTGTTCCAGCAAGTGAGGGCAGAGAGGTAGATGAGTTCTCCGGCAGCATGACGGCGTGGTGGCGGTGGTGGTGGAGCTGATCCGGCAAGGCTTCGCCAAGCACTACCGAACCGATCTAGAGGAGAAAACGATCTATGAGGGAGGAGAGGCTGCGCCGTGGGTTAGGGTGCTTCAGCCCTCCCTCCCCTCACACATATATAGGGGGAGAGGAGGGGGCCAGCCGCCCTTGGGTTTGGTGCGGTGGCCAAAGGGGTGCCTTGCCACCCAAGTCAAGGGCTGGCGGCCCCCTTTGGGCTTGGCCCTCACCCTCCAGCCGCATGGGCCTATGTGGGAGGGGCGGCCAGAACACCAGGGACTGGTGCGCCCCCTCTCACAGCCCATGGAGCCCTCTGGGGCATGTGGGCCCCTTTCGATGGACCCTCGGAACCCTTCGGCACTCCCGGTACACTGCCGGTGATGCCCGAATTGTTTCCGGTGACCAACACGGTACTTCCCATATATCAATCTTTACCTCCAGACCATTCCGAAACACCTCGTGACGTCCGGGATGTCATCCGGGACTCCGAACAACTTTTGGTCACCAACATATTCATCTCAACAATACCAAATTGTCACCGACCGTTTAGTGTGCAGACCCTACGGGTTCGAGAACTATGCAGACATGACCGAGTCACCTCTACGGTCAATAACCAATAGTGGGACCTGGGTGCCCATATTGGTTCCCACGCATTCTATGAAGATCTTTATCGGTCAAGCCACGATGTCAAGGATTCAGTTAATCCCGTACGTAGTTCCCTTTGTTCATCGGTATGTTAGTTGCCCGAGATTCGATCGTCGGTATCTCCATACCTAGTTTAATCTCGTTACCGGCAAGTCTCTTTACTTGTTCCGTAATACAATATCCAGTGGCTAACTCCTTAGTCACATTGCTTGCAAGCTCATTATGATGTTGTATTACCGAGTGGGGCCTGAGATACCTCTCCGTCATACGGATTAACAAATCCCAGTCTTGAGCCATGCCAACTCAAAAGACACCCTCGGAGATACCTGTAGAGCTTCTTTATAGTCACCCAGTTACGTTGTGATGTTTGATACACATAAGGTACTCCTCCGGTGTCAGTGAGTTGCATGATCTCATGGTCATAGGAACATATACTTGACATGCAGAAAACAATAGCAATAAACTTGACACGATCATATGCTATGTTCATAGTTTGGGTCTTGTCCATCACATCATTATCCTAATGATGTGATCCCGTTATCAAATGACAACTCATGTCTATGGCCAAGAAACCTTGACCATCTTTGATCAACGAGCTAGTCCTGTAGAGGCCCACTAGGGACACGGTGTTGTCTATATATCCACACATGTATTTGAGTTTCCAATAAATAAAATTATAGCATGGACAATAAATAATTATCATGAACAAGGAAATACTGTAATAATCACTTTATTATTGCCTCTAGGGCATATTTCCAACAGTCTCCCACTTGCACTAGAGTCAATAATCTAGCTCACATCGCTATGGGATTTACATTGTAATGAATCTAACACCCATACAGTTCTGGTGTTTATCATGTTTTGCTCGTGGAAGAGGCTTAGTCAACAGGTCTGTGACATTCAGATCCGTGTGCACTTTGCAAATATTTATGTCCTCCTCTTTGATGTAATCGGGGATGGAATTGAAGCATCGCTTTATGTGTCTGGTCCTCTTGTGAAACCTTGGTTCCTTGGCTAGAGCAATGGCACCAGTGTTGTCACAGAACAGAGTCATTGGGTCCAGTGCACTGGGCACAACTCCAAGATCTGTCATGAACTACTTCATCCAGACACCTTCCTTTGCCGCCTCCGAGCCAGCTATGTACTCCATTTCGCATGTAGAATCAGCTACCACGCTTTGCTTGGAAGTGCACCAACTTACGGCCACTAATGCAGCGACGTACTATACAAATGGTTTTTAACCCATTTTTGTGACGTAGTTCTAAACCGTCGCCTTGCATGTGTGGGCGATAGGGGGGTCCATCCCACACGACACGAAAACCCGTCGGCGATGGTGATGAATGAACGCAAAAGATCTGCAAATATAATCGTGTGTGGTGCAGGAACATATCGCACACATAATGTTTTGGGCTTACGTGTGGGATTTGGGATCAATCACACATGTTCAAGACGAGTCAAACGCGTCTAATTGCTCATGGAAAACAAATCGAGTTTGACCTTCTACCGTTTGCGAAACATTACCTAATCCACACGGGCCATTTTATAAACTGTGTGTGATATGTTCATCATCGCACACGAGATTTCTCTAGAAACCGTCTGCCATGCATGGCATCATCGGACACGTACGAGTGCTCCAAACCGTTTGCGATTACTTATGTATCACCAACGTTTGATATTATATCTCATGTGCTTTTCCTGTGGATCACAGGCGGTTGCGCTATGAGTTGCGTGTGCTTTCCGTTCTGGACCGCACACGCTTAGTTGGTTGTACCGTGTGCACTGAAATTGCCAGGTTATTGTAAAATATCGCATTTAATTCACCCTACAAATAGCAAATTCGCCACAATATGCAATCGACAAATAGTGTCCACATGAAGAACATTCATCATAATTCACCACAATATGCAATTCAACGAATAGTGTCCACAAGCAGAGGATTCATCATAATTCACGACAATATGCAATTGAGCAAATGCTAGCTAAATTCCACCGTTGTTAAACCGACATATGTAGTACATAATCATAGTGTAGAAAATACGAAGACATGTTCACATGGAAAATAATGCATCCATGTGTATATGTTTAGCTGATAACACTATACGAATGCGTACTTATTATTATGGGATATGAACCCGGAAATCTTCGACGCCATCATCGTGCTTGATATGGTGTTTCAGAAAGAAGATGCTGATAAATTTCCTAACAGACATCAATTCATCTGCGGCGAGCGGTGAATAGGTCATCGGTCCGAAGATCAACTGCAGGACTTTTAGATCAGAATGTGACATACGCGTCGAGTAGAAGATAGTAATTAAGAAGCAGACTTTCTGGTTTTATCCTGTCAGCATCGAGACCACATTCAACATGTCTACAGAGGTTCATCATGTGTGCACAATCGTAGTATCCATATAGGCCGGTACCTTGTTGTTGCTGAGGACACTGGAATTTTTTGTACATTATTAGTCATGTATTTGCCCTGTTAGGAACAAAACCTAACCGGTGTAAGTTGTTTCTTCTTTTTTCTATGGAGAGAGACAGAAATAGGTTTACTTAGAAACTTGAACATCTGACTAGCTTTTTCTGAAAATAACGGATTTTGTTGTCTTACTGGAGAAACGATCACGTGCTGCAGAGGTAGTTGGCGGTCGAACCGTGTCCCTCTTAAAGTTATATGATCTTTGACAATACACAGGAAATGAAGATGAATTTTCACACACTCAATTCTGGAACCAGATATGAACACAACGCATTAACATCAAAGAATTCAATACCTATCCATAGAATCCTGAAGATCACTCAGATCCTGAGGCGCATTTGACTCTCTGAGAGAATCCATGTAGTAAACTGTGTTGCGTTTTGGAACAATGAAAACCAAGATCCAGTGACCTCTACAGTTTAAGAAAACCATGAACGTACGAACTATGTCTAAAACTGAAAGATGATCAATGTATGCGTGGTTGTATATTTAACTTACCATTCATGGTATGGCCACATGAAGAATTCTCTTATCTGTAAGTTGAACAAGATCTTGGTGACATAATGAATTAAAGCCTTGCGTGAGACATTATCTCATAACAAAATGCCATTTCCTAAATCAAGATCTATGAAATGCCAATGCGCCCTTATCGATCTCTGTACCGTCAATCCCCCGAGAGGAATACAATACAGTTAGCTTTTTTTCATTTACAACCTTGTATGGAGAAGTTGATCACAGAGTTTGTGAAGTACTTACAACATCAAGCATTTGACAAGAGTGCCAGCAAGCTCATCGAAGTTGAAGTTGAAGAAGAGATGCAAGTCCTCGATTCCACACTGATGATACCTGCATCGTGAGAGAAATGCCAGCTGTCAAAGTGCACTTGCAGAATATTAGTATCTTCTCCTTCCGACATTACGTCCATGCAATATTGATGTAACTTGCGACAACGGGAACTGCACTCGTCAAAGTATTCGCCAACAAGCAATGGTTGGCCATGCTTGTACTTGCATTTCTCAAATGAGTCTACTTCCTTACTAGAAAGTTGCTTTTCAAGGTCTACTTCAGACATGTGGTCAGAACCGGAATTACATGGGTCTTCATCGGCCATGCCATGGTTCTGCTCGAAGAGTCTTCGTAGTAGGATGCTCTGGTACTCATCCCTCCTCTGTTTCTATAATGTGTAATAACAAAATGCCAATTTTACAAGGAAGCTAAATATAAATGCAACAGTCTTTGTAGTACAGGATGCACATCGACAGTGTTTGAATGATACCAAATTAATAGTGACACCTACGTACATTATGTTGTCAAACATTCCAATCTGTTAAAAACTACTGTCTTGCACCATGTTTTTTTCACTAAGTTTGAGAATCTGTTTATTTTAGATTGCCATGTTTCAGGTTGTTCAGCCACCTGACAACCGAGGTGTGTGTACGGTCGAACAGTGTTGATGCTCGCCATGTTTCTGTGCATAATTAGACCTTGCTCGTGCTGAATGAAATGATGTGCTTCATGTGTACTAATTGGCTGTAAATTTTCATGCAATGATAACTCATGTAGCACATAGTTTTCTTGCTATCAATATGCCTTCAGGTTAAAACCAGAATCAAATAGCACACGGGAAGTGTCTGAATCACACCTAATATAACAAATGATTTCTAACAACGAGAGTTAGGCTTACCTTCTTTGCACGTCTAGAAACTTCCTCCCACTGTACCCAGATTGAAAAGCTCGTAACTTCATGGATTGAAATTGATGTTGACCATGAACAGGCAGGTCTTCAGCTACCCATCTCCATTTCTTGGAAGTTATTGTCCTAGGGAGCTACAAGAGAAAGAAATGGTGCAAATGGTCCTGCCGATTTAAAATCCCCAATTCCAAAACAAAACCCTAAGCCTAGTTGAGCCAGAGAGAAGAGAGACGAATACCTGGCTGCTAAGAGATTCGTCGTCGTCGGAGATACCGCTTGAGGGGTCACTCGAGGAGACCATGGCGTGTCCGCGGCGGTCGAAAGCTAGAGGGAGAGATGTGGGCGGCGGCGTGGGGGGGGGAGGGGGTGGGGGTTGTAGGGGAAATGTGGCCCTTTGGGGGGGAAGGGGTGGGGAGGAAGATATTTCGGCGGTCGACGAAATTTTTCGCTCGTTGCAGGGAATCTTGGCGCACAAAGATTCATCAGACACGGTGTTTCTGCTTTTATTGTGTGCGATGATACAGAACATACAAAATTTCGCCCCTCCCCACGTATTCCTTGGTTATAGTCCACATCCTAGTCATTGCATAATGTAACATCAATTGCTAACATGGGTATACAAATTAGCGGACACACATTACTCACAGTTACTAAACCGAGCAAGTTCACTAAATAATCAAGATGCTTGAACTAGACATAGCTCTTACAAAAGACCGACTCTCTGAACAAAGGTTATTAGTAATACGCATAATTTTAACAAAGACACCGACGAGCAGCCACCCTATGCCTTGCCGCTATTCGATGAGATGTCGACGACTTGTCCGGGCGACATTCCGCCGGTGTTGGACTCTGCATCCCCCAGGCTGACTTCGAGCGCGGCGGCATGCTCATCCTTGACGTTGTCCTCGTCATCGGCGTTGCCCTCCTTTTCGTAGTACTCGTAGTAGTGGCGCCGCGATAGCTCGCGTTGGTACTCCACCGCCGATTCCTCGATGGACAGACGCTTCTCGACCTCCTCCTGAGCCATGCGCATCTCCTCCCAGCACTCGGCGCTCTGAGACGGCTCCAGCATCTCCAGCTCTCCCTTGGAGATCTCGTGCGGAAGGGGCTCCATGGCCTCCGCCGCCACATCGTCGGCATGCATCTCGGCATCCGCAGCAGCCGCCTCTTCGGACGTGTGGTGCATGCCGGATTCCGGCGAAGCTTGGAGTATCTTGGCGTGGGTGTTATCGATGATATAGGCCTGGATGGCCTTGACCCAGGCCAGTGCGGCCTCCGTGACATGGCACGCTGCCTGACCGTTCTTGGCGTTTGCAGACACCATCGTAGCAGCTGCAGTTGCCGTCTCCGCGACTACAGACGCCCTTTCGGCCATCGCAGAGGCCCTGTCGGCCGCCATAGAGGCCCTTTCGGCGGATGCGGCCACGCGTAAGGCAGATGCACCTGCGCTCTCGGCTGAGGCGGCCGCGTTCCTGGCAGAGGCGGGAGCGCTCGGGGCCGAGGGGGCGGTCGTATGCACCCTTACAAAGCGTTCCCACGGCGTCATTCTTTGCAGAGAGGGTTTGTTGGGGAATGGGGATCGAGGGTGAACGGAATCCGAGCTAGACGAAGCCGACAAAGCTTCCCTCGTAAGACATAAATAGATCCATGAATTTTCATCGCAAACGGTTCCTGTATGAAACCGTGTGTACGAAGTTCACTTTTTGTATTGAATTATAAAACTATTTTGGGGTACAGCGGTAACGGATATTGTTTTATTTGTAAGAAAATGATCCCTACCGTCAAAATCCACTAACGGCATCCTAAAGTTAGGAAATATTCGGGGTTAAATTGGCATTTTATACATTACGTTAGTTTGTACAAATTTTATGGCCATAATTCAAAAGTGTAACACACGAACATGCAAGATGAAGCAAAAAACTGCTGGAAAAATCATATTTATGTACTACTTGCTTCCCTATATATGCCGCTTGCAATAAATTTTAAGGAGTTGCGAACATCTTGGGTAATGGTCTGGAGACACGTGCACGCATTGGGAATTTAGGTTTTAAAATTCAAAAAATGAAAAAAATGCTCTGAAGTACATGATAATAATCTGCATGACTTCGCCACATGGGGCCAAGATATCGTGGTAAAAATAACGGCTTGTTCGAGATAAGCTTTGACACATGCCTCTCACAAAACGGAGCATCACAGAAAGGGTCGTGGTCCCAAGAGGGAACATGAGAGCCTTGTTTGATGACGAACCGCTAGTCGTTGTCTCATTTGTCCTAGTTTTTTTTAATTCGTTACAATGCACGAATACGCCCGTCATCCTAAAATTTGGACATTTTCGGGGTTCAATGAGCATTTTATACATGAATTTAGTTTCTAGATATTTGGTTGCCATAATTTAAAACTAAAACACATGGACATGTGCAAGATGAAGCAAAAACTGCAGGAAAAAAAATCATATTTGTATATATACTAGTGCTTCCGTCTAGATGACATGTGCAATAAATTTGAAGGAGTTCCAGACATCTTGAGTAATGGTTAGGACACAAGCATTGAGAATAATCTAGGTTTTTAAATTAAAAATAAAAATAAAAATGCTATGAAGTACACAAAAATCAGCATGATTTTTCGCCATGGGGCCAATATGTCGTGGTCAAAGTAACGGCTTGTTCGAGATAAGCTTAGACACAAGCCTCTCACAAACCGGAGCATCACACGCAGGCTCGTATACTTCCGACAGGGAACGTGGGGTGCTGTGTGACGACGAACCGGATCGGTGCCTCATTCGGCCTATTTTTTTTTCATCGTTACAATGTACGAATACGACCGTCATCCTAAAATTAGGAAATATTCGGGGTTCAATTGACATTTTTACACATGAAGTTAGTTTCTAGAAATTTAATGGCCATAGTTCAAAACTAAAACACATGAACAAGCAAGATGAAACAAAAAACGTTGGAAAATCATATTTATGCACTACTTGCTTCCGTATATATGCCACGTGCAATAAATTTGAAGGAGTTCCAAACATCTTGAGTGATGGTTTTGACACTAAAGCATTGGGAATCTAGTTTTTTAAAGTCAAAAAATGAAAACTGCGTAGAAGTACATGAAAATATGCATGATTTCTCGACATGGGGCCAAGATGTCGTGATCAAAGTAACGGCTAGTTCGAGATAAGGTTTGACACATGTCAAGCTGGCAATGCATGGTTAACTATTACCCGCGTCCCCTTGGGTAATTGATCTATATATTAGGGCACGGGTGCCAGCTGGAATGCCCATCTGGAAGTTGGTGGGTCAAATACCTTACCGAGCGTGCATGACGGGGATGAGGATGGGATAGCATTACCGGCCTTACCCATGAATAGAAGTACTTACATGTGGGCTTTGAAATTAGCAGCCCCCACGTAATTTGTGGCCTCGGTCACCAAAATTTACACACATCCCACCCCTTTGGCCCAAAATTCCCTAAGAAATACAAAACCTAGGCACAACATATTGTTTATTGCGTTGAAATACTATTTTTTCTACTGAAATACGCGAAGGTTGTTCTTAAATGCATGTGTGAGTTTCCCCACGGTGATAAAGAACAAGGTGGGGACGTCGATGGGAAACTTTTTATCCCCACGCACGGGTACGTAGACGGGGACGGGGAAGGGAAAGCGTTGATGGGGATGGAGATGTGACTCTACTTGCCTAAGAAATCCCCAGCTTTAGACATGAGCCTCTCACTAACCGGAGCATAACACGAAGGCGCATGGTTCCGAGAGGGAACGTGGGGCCATGTGTTATGACGAACCGCCAATCGCATTGTCATTCGATCTAGTTTTTTTTCATCGAAACAATGCACGAATATGACCGGCATCCTAATTTTTTTTAAAAAGGGCGTTCTATTGGCATTTTTATACATTTAATTAGTTTATACAAATTTAATGGCCATAGTTCAAAACTAAAACACATGAACAAGCTAGATGAAGGAAAAACCGCTGGAAAATCATATTTATGTACTACTTGCTTCCCTATATATGCCACTTGCAATAAATTTGAAGGAGTTACAAACTTCTTGACTGACAGTTTGGACACAAAAGCATTGAGAATCTAGGTTGTAAATTCAAAAAAATTTAAAAAAATGATTTGAATTCTGAAGTACATGAAAATATGCATGATTTCCCACCATGGGGCCAAGATGTCGTGGTTACTGCTGTCGGACTTGCTTCTGTAACACAAATAGCACACATGCATTACATTTGGATAGAAAATGTAAATGATTGGCAAAACAAACGGGTCGCACATGATTGGCGCCGTGTTTCTCATTTCGAGTTTTGGAAGCCAATTTTCACGGGTTATTAATCGCACACGGTCATGCATTGGGAACCGTCAGTGATGTTAATTCACACATGACTGTTGACTAGGAAATCGTGTGCAATCACTGCAGGTGTCGATCAAGATTCCAGCCGCCTATAAATGCTGCCCCTCGAGATGTCATCCCGCCTGCATTCTCTCGTCTCTCTATCCCACCCCTCGCACAAAACTCTGCCATGGCATGGCCGGTCTGTGCACAAGCAAAGGAGGAGGCGCCACCCCGCGAGGACATGGCGAAATGTAGCGACGAGGAGGACCCCTTCGCACCCCCAGACGAGGTCGCGCCAGACCCCCCAACTGAAGATTTGTTTTGGGGCCAGTACGGTCTGGCTTTATGGATGGCGCTGCAGCCAGCTGAGAGAGCCAGGCAGGTGGCGTTCAAGAAGGAGCGGGCTGAGGGGTGCGCCAGGAACCTCACGGCCTGGAATGCCCTTAGTACCGCAAGGGAAAAGTAGGAGCTAGAGCTTTAGCGGCTGGCGAGTCGACGAGCGGTGGAGGTGTACAAAGACGGCCGGTGCCACGCAGGGAAAGCCAGAGGCGCTAGGCGCCTCACCGCTGCATGGGCGTGGGCCGATAAGCTCGAGCGTGCCACCGCCAAAGAGCTCCAGTGGGCGCCCACTGAACTGTCCTGCATGGCCGCGCGCCTCCGCCAGCAAAAGGCTGATCGGCACGTCGAGCGTTGTGAGGCGGAGGAGGCGGCGAACTCCCTCCGCGTTGGGAAGCCACCGCGCACCACGGAGCTGCTGGCGAGAGGCTGCCATTTTACTGCTCCCCTCCCCAGGAGGGGTTATTATTAGTTTAGTGTTTATTCATTGTACGTATTAGTTAAGTACTATTATCACGTATATGTGATGATATATGCTATATATGTATCATGTCTTCAATGAGCTATTCAACAATTAATATATATTATTAGTTTCACATTTCTATCTGTTTTCATACTGATTTTCTGGCTCTAACTGTTAGCCTTTTACACATATTGAAACATAACAATAGAACATAAATCATTCAGACATCGAAACATATCAATATTGTGATTGTTGTCCAGACATTGGGATCGACATCTAAACCATTCCACAAAATAAAACGCATCCATGACTACACCCTAACCTACGGAAGCTCTTGGCTGTGCCTGAACTCGGTCAGGCGTTCGTCCATGCGGTTTACACGCTCGCGGTACAGCTGTAGCGTGATCTCGAGCTCCAAGACGGGTATTTCGTCGGATATTACCATCTCGAGGATGCGACGGCCATTTTCTTCAACTGCTCCCCGCTTCGAGGATGCCACGGCCATTTTCTTCAACTGCTCCCCGCTGGACACCTGGGCCAAGGAGGCGCTCGAGCCTACCGACGAGCCCGTTAGCGTCGAGGGGGCCGCGGACAAGGCGAATGGCGCGACCCGTGCGAATGGCGCGGCCGGCGTCCGATGCAAGGACGGTGCGGCTGGGCTCTGGTGCAAGTACGGCGCAGACGGCCGCTGCCCATTCCTGGCGAGAAATAGGGCTACTCACGTGCCTTGGCCACAGCTGCAACGTCATGTCGGGTGGGATAGCAGGCAAGCGGGGATGGAACCGCTCTTGCTCTGCCGCGCGCTGCGCTTCTCGCTTTGCGGCCCTCCATTGGTCTTGCTATGCGGCGCTCCTTGACCTCTCGGCGCGGACGCGCATGTTTTACTCTAGGGAGCACCACAGATGATCTTCTTGTGCGGCGCGTTGCAGCCTCTCGGCGGTGAGGCGGCTATGTAGCTCGGCGGCGCTGTCGCGCCCTGCGCCAAGGGTCTGCTTAACCCTTGCGATGAAGCGCAGCACAACATTGTCTGGCGCGTCGCCGGACACGCCATCAGCCTCGACAGGCTGTTGCGCCTGCACCCGATCATTTTCGTTGTCGAGGAGGTTGATGGCAGAGGCGGCGCTTGGTCGGGTTGGCATGCTTCGTAGATGGGCTAGGCTGCACTAGGTGTGCATCCGCGTGTGATGCGCACATGCTCTTATGCTCATTCGCTTCTGTAGGGAACCCTATGGGGAAGCTTGCGCGGGAACATGCACGGTTCCGCGCGGGAACGTGGCCAAAACAAACGCTGGTGCGGTGCCGAAGCGTGCACTGGAATCCTCGGGCGAAAACGCGGTGACAAGACGTGAGAGAGGAAGAAGAGGTGATGCACAGTCAGACTGGTAATAGTAATAAAACGCCAGCGATATTGATACGGGCAAATGGAACTTCCATACGTACCGTCGGTAATGTTTTCATCAGTTGTTGACAATTGTTTGGCAACAACCGTCTGCCCACAACACACACAACTTGTCCAGATGAATCGTTTCGGTTATTATTGTTATTCCCACACAATTCTGATGAATGAACCAATTGTTGCGTATCACACACACCATCTTACGCTAACCCGTTTGTGTTCTGCTGGATCAGCGCAAACAGTTTATCTGAGTGAACTGTGTGCCGTACTTCACACACATATGTAGTTTTGTTAACTGTTTCTTTTATCTTAGCTAATAGCAAAAAGTTCATAAGAATAAATTGTCTACCGTGGATCACACACGCAACTATTTTCTGAATCGTATTTGATGGATCCACCATCGCACACAGTTCGTGCCATTTGCGACATAGCTTGAACAATACCGTTTGCGATTGGTGGATCACACACAGTTTCGTCGAAGGGTCTCTGATTGATGTGTCATCTTTGGACCATTCTGTAGTAGTGCGCTCCCCCATTGAGAATAAATATGTATCCGGGTTGAGACTTAGAGTCATCCGGATCAGTGTCAAAGCTTGCATCGACGTAACCCTTTACGACAAGCTCTTGATCACCTCCATAAACGAGAAACATTTCCTTAGTCCTTTTCAGGTACTTAAGGATATTCTTGACCGCCGTCTAGTGTTCCACTCCTGGATCACATTGAAACCTTCCGGCCATACTTATGGCAAGGCTGACATCCGGTCTTGTGCACAACATTGCATACATGATAGAGCCTATGGCAGAAGCATAGGGGATGACACTCATATTTTCTCTATCCTCTGCAGTCACTAGGCATTGAGTCTTACTCAACTTGACACCTTGTAATACATGCAAGAACCCCTTCTTGGACTGATCCATTTTGAAATTCTTTAAAACTTTATCAAGGTATGTGCTCTGTGAAAGTCCTATTAAGCGTCTTGATCTATCTCTATAGATCTTGACGCCTAATATGAAAGCAGCTTCTCCTTGATCCTTCATTGAAAACCTCTTGTTCAAATATTCCTTCACGCTTTCCAAAAATTCTATATTGTTTCCAATCAGCAATATGCCATGCACATATAATATTAGAAACGCTATAGAGCTCCCACTCACTTTCTTGTAAATACAAGCTTCTCCGTAAACTTGTATAAACCCAAACGCTTTGATCACCTCATCAAAGCGAAGATTCCAACTCCAAGATGCTTGCACCAGCCCATAAATGGATCGCTAGAGCTTGCAAACTTTGTCAGCATTCTCTGGATCGACAAAACCTTCTGGTTGCATCATATACAACTCTTCCTTAAGGAAACCGTTAAGGAACGCTGTTTTGACATCCATCTGCCAATTTTCATAATGGAAAAATGCAGCTAATGCTAACATGATTCTGACGGACTTAAGCATCGCTACGGGTGAGAAAGTCTCATCATAGTCAACTCCTTGAACTTGTGAAAAACCCTTTGCCACAAGTCGAGCTTTATAGACGGTGATATTACCGTCCGTGTCCGTCTTCTTCTTAAAGATCCATTTATTCTGAATGGCCTTTCGCCCTTCAGGTAATACTTCCAAAGTACACACTTGTTTGCATACATGGATCCTATCTCGGATTTCATGGCCTCTAACCATTATCGGAATCTGGGCCCACCATGCTTCTCCATAGCTCATAGGTTCATCGTTGTCCAACAACATGACCTCTGAGACAGGGTCACCGTAGCATTCAGGAGCAGTACGTGTCCTTGTCGACCTACGAGGTTCGACAGTAACTTGATCCGAAGCTTCATGATCACCATCATTAGCTTCCTCTTCAACTGACGTAGGCTCCACAGAAACATCTTTCTGCGCTACACTACTCTCTGGTTGAAGCACAGGTTCAACAACCTCATCAAGTTCTATCTTCCTCCCACTCAATTCTTTCGAGAGAAACTCTTTCTCGAGAAATGATCCGTTCTTAGCGACAAACACTTTGCCTTCGGATCTGAGATAGAAGGTATACCCAACCGTCTCCTTTGGGTATCCTATGAACACGCATTTGTCTGCTTTGGGTTCGAGCTTTTCTGGCTGAAGCCTTTTGACATAAGCATCTCATCCCCAAACTTTAAGAAACGACAACTTTGGTTTCTTGCCAAACCACAGTTCATACGGCGTCATCTCAACGGATTTAGATGGTGCCCTATTTAAAGTGAATGCAGCTGTCTCTAATGCATAACCCCAAAATGATAGTGGCAAATCGGCAAGAGACATGATAGAACGCACCATATCCAATAAGGATCGATTACGACGTTCGGACACACCATTACGTTGTGGTGTTCCAGGTGGCGTCAAGTGTGAAACAATTCCACATTTTCTTAAGTGATTGCCAAACTCATAACTCAGATATTCTCCTCCTTGATCAGATCATAGGAATTTAATCTTCTTGTTACGATGATTCTCATCTTCACTCTAAAATTGTTTGAACTTTTCAAATGTTTCAGACTTGTGTTTCATTACGTAAACATACCCATATCTACTTAAGTCATCGGTGAAGGTGAGAAAGTAACGATATCCACCACGCGCCTCAATGCTCATCGGAGCGCACACATCAGTATGTATGATTTCCAACAAGTCACTTGCCCATTCCATTGTTCCAGAGAACGGGGTCTTAGTCATCTTGCCCATGAGGCATGGTTCACATGTGTCAAGTGATTCAAAATCAAGTGACTCCAAAAGTCCATCAGCATGGAGCTTCTTCACAAGTTTTACACCAATATGACCTAAGTGGCAGTGCCACAAGAAAGTGGTACCATCATTATCAACTCTACATCTTTTGGAATCAATGTTATGAACATGTGTATCATCACTATCGAGATTCAATAAGAATAAACCCTGCACATTGGGTGCATGACCATAAAAGATATTACCCATATAAATAGAACAACCATTATTCTCTGACTTAAATGAGTAACCGTCTCGCATTGAACAAGATCCAGATATAATGTTCATGCTCAACGCAGGCACTAAATAACAATTCTTCAGGTTCATCACTAATCCTGATGGTAATTGAAGAGCGAGCGTGCCGACAGCGATCACAGGAAACCTTGGAACCATTTCCCACGTGCATCGTCACTTTGACCTTTGCCAGCCTCCGTCTATTTCGTAGTTCCTTCTTTGAGTTGCAAATGTCAGCAACCGAACCTGTATCAAATACCCAGGCACTACAACGAGAGTTGGTAAGGTACACATCAATAACATGTATATCATATATACCTTGTGTGGTGTTGGCCGCCTTCTTGTCGGCCAGATAGTTGGGGCTATTCCGCTTCCAGTGTCCAGTTCCCTTGCAATGAAAGCACTCAGTTTCCGGCTTGGGTCCAGCCTTGGGTTTCTTCACGGGAGGGGCAACTGCTTTTCCACTCTTCTTGGAGATACCCTTCTTGCCCTTGCCACTCTTTTTGAAACTAGTGGTTTTATTGACCGTCAACACTTCATGCTCCTTCTGGATTTCTGACTCAGTGACTTTCAGCATCGCAAACAGCTCGGCGACTGATTTGTTCATCCCTTGCATGTTATAGTTCAACACAAAGCTTTTGTAGCTAGGTGGCATTGATTGAAGAACTCTATCAGTGATCGCCTCTGGCGGGAGAGTAATTCCCAACTCAGCCAGACGGTTGGAATACCCAGACATTCTGAGTATGTGCTCACTGACAGACTCGTTCTCCTCCATCTTGCAAGAATAGAACTTGTCGGAGGTCGCATACCTCTCGATTCAGGCATTTTTCTCAAAAATAAACTTCAACTCCTGAAACATCTCATATGCTCCATGACGTTCAAAATGTCTTTGAAGTCCCGGTTCCAAGCCATACAACATAGCACACTGAACTATTGAGTAGTCATCAGAAGGCGCCTGCCAGGCGTTTGCAACATCTGCAGACGACACTGGAGCTGGTGGTGCACCTAGCGGTGCATCAAGGACATAAGCCTTTCGGGAAGCTGTGAGGATAATCCTCAGATTACGGGCCCAGTCTACAAAGTTACTTCCATCATCTTTCAGCTTGGCTTTCTCTAGGAACGCATTAAAATTCAGGGGAGCTACTGCGCGAGCCATTGATCTACAACATAAATTCGCAAAGATTACTTAGACTATTGTTCAAGATGATGAGTTTAGTTAATCATATTACTTAAAACTCCCACTCAAATTGACATCCCTCAGGTCATCCGAGCGTTACATGATCCAAATTCACCAACCCAAGTACGATCATCACATGAGATGAGCTGGTTTCAATGGTGAACATCTCCATGTTGATCATATCTACTATATGGCTCATGTTCGACCTTTCGGTCTCTTGTGTTCCGAGGCCATGTCTGTACATGCTAGGCTCGTCAAGTCTAACCCGAGTGTTCCGCATGTCCAAACTGGCTTGCACCCGTTGTATGCGAATGTAGAGTCCATCACACCCGATCATCACGTGGTGCTTCAAAACGATGAACTTTCGCAACAGTGCACACTCGGGGAGAACACAATTTTTATCTTGAAATTTTAATGAGGGATCACCTTATAATGCTACCGTCGTCCTAAGCAAAATAAGATGCATAAAAGGATTAACATCACATGCAAATCGGAAGTGACATGATATGGCCATGAACTTGTGCTTTTGATCTCCATCTCCAAAGCACCGGCATGATCTCCATCCTCATCGGCATGACACCATGATCCCCATCATCATGATCTCCGTCATGGTGTTGCCATCGGGGTTGTCGCGCCAACCATACTTCTACTACTATTGCTACCGCTTAGCGATAAAGTAAAGCATTACATAGTGCTTAATGAGAGACACGCAGGCCACATAATAATTAAAGACAACCCTATGGCTCCTGCCAGTTGCCGTATCAACATGCAAGTTGATATAAACTATTACAAAACATGATCTTCTCATGCATCAAATATATATCAACATGTCTTTGGCCATATCATATCACAACATACCCTACAAAAACAAGTTAGACATCCTCTAATTTGTTGTTGCATGTTTTACGTGGCTGCTATGGGTATCTAGCAAGAACGATTCTTACCAACGCATAACCACAACGGTGATATAAAAGTTGCTATTTACCCTTCTACAAGGACCGGCTTTGTCGAATCCGATTCAACTAAGGTGTGAGAGACAGACATCCGCCAGCCATCTTATGCAACAAAGTTACATGTCAGTCGATGGAACCGGTCTCATGTACGTGGACATGTAAAGTTGGTCCAGGCCGCTTCATCCCACAATACCGCTGAATCAAGAAAATACCAAGGATGGAAGCAATCTGAATATCAACGCCCACATACTCCTTTGTGTTCTACTCGTGATGTCATCTACGCATAGACCTAGCTCATGATGCCACTGATGGGGAACGTTGCATGGGAAACAAAAGATTTCCTACGCTTCACCAAGATCAATCTAGGAGATGACCATCTACGAGAGCAGAGATAGCATCTACATACCCTTGTAGATCACTAAGCGGAAGCATTAAGAAACGCAGTTGATGTAGTCGAACGTCTTCACGATCCAATCACGATCCCTCCCGCGAACTCCCGATCAAGTGCCGAACGGACGGCACCTCCGCGTTCAGCACACGTACAGCTTGATGATGTTCTCCGCCTCCTTGATCTAGCAAGAGAGGGCGGAGAGGTAGATGAGTTCTCCGGCAGCACTACGGCGTGGTAGTGGCGGTGGTGGAGCTGATCCGGCAGGGCTTCGCCAAGCACTACCGAACCGATCTTGAGGAAAAAACGATCTATGAGGGATGGAGAGGCTACGCCGTGCCTTAGGGTGCTTCAGCCCTCCCTCCCCTCACATATATATAGGGGGAGAGGAGGGGGACCGGCCGCCCTAGGTTTTCCCCTAGGGTTTGGTGCGGCGACCAAAGGGGTGCCTTGCTACCCAAGGCAAGGGCTGGCGGCCCCCTTTGGGCTTGGCCCACACCCTCCAGCCGCATGGGCCTATGTGGGAGGGGCGTCCAGCCCACCAGGAGCTGGTGCGCCCCCTCTCACATCCCATGGAGCACTCTGGGGCATGTGGGCCCCTTCCGGTGGACCCGCGGAACCCTTCGGCACTCCCGGTACACTGCCGGTGATGCCTGAATTCTTTCCGGTGACCAACACGGTACTTCCCATATATCAATCTTTACCTCCGGACCATTCCTGAACTCCTCGTGAAGTCCGGGATCTCATCCAGGACTCTGAACAACTTTTAGTCACCAACATATTCATCTCAACAATACCAAATCATCACCGAACATTAAGTGTGCAGACCCTACGGGTTCGAGAACTATGCAGACATGGCCGAGACACCTCTACGGTCAATAACCAATAGCGGGACCTGGATGCCCATATTGGTTCCCACACATTCTACGAAGATCTTTATCGGTCGAACCACGATGTCAAGGATTCAGTTAATCCCGTATGCAGTTCCCTTTGTTCATCGGTATGTTACTTGCCCGAGATTTGATCGTCGGTATCTCCATACCTAGTTAAATCTCGTTATCGGCAAGTCTCTTTACTCATTCCGTAATACAAGATCCCGTGGCTAACTCCTTAGTCACATTTCTTGCAAGCTCATTATGATGTTGTATTACCGAGTGGGCACTGAGATACCTCTCCGTCATACGGAGTAACAAATCCCAGTCTTGATCCATGCCAACTAAATAGACACCCTCGGAGATACCTGTAGAGCATCTTTATAGTCACCCAGTTACGTTGTGACGTTTGATACACATAAGGTACTCCTCCGGTGTCAGTGAGTTGCATGATCTCATGGTCATAGGAACAGATACTTGACATGCAGAGAACAATAGCAATAAACTTGACATGATCATATTCTACGTTCATAGTTTGGGTCTTGTCCATCACATCATTCCCCTAATGATGTGATGCCGTTATCAAATGACTACTCATGTCTATGGCCAGGAAACCTTGAGCATCTTTGGCCAACGAGCTAGTCCTGTAGAGGCCCACTAGGGACACGGTGTTGTCTATATATCCACACATGTATTTGAGTTTCCAATAAATACAATTATAGCATGGACAATAAATGATTATCATGAACAAGGAAATATAATAATAATCACTTTATTATTGCCTCTAGGGCATATTTCCAACAAAGGGATGATGCAGCACAGCGACGGTAAGTATTTCCCTCAGTTATGAAACCAAGGTATCGAACCAGTAGGAGGATCACAAACACTATGTAAACAACAACTGCACACAAAGAACAAATACTTGCAACCTGATGCGAAAGAGAGGTTGTCAATCTCTCTATGCTAAAAAGATAGATATGGTAATGATAGATTGGATAGATAGATCTCTCAAGAACACAAAATAAAAGAGGCAAATAAAAAGTGCAGCAAAGTATTTTTGGGTTTTTTGGAATAATAGATCTGAAAACAAAAGCAGCAAAAAGATAGATCAGAAAGCAATATGATGGAAAAGTAGACCCGGGGGCTGTAGTTTCACTAGTGGCTTCTCTCATGAGTATAACACACGGTGGGTGAACAAATTATTGTTGGGAACTTGATAGAAGATCAAATAATCATGACGATATCCAAGGCGATGATCATTATATAGGCATCACGTCCAAGATTAGTAGACCAAAACGATTTTGCATGTACTACTATTACTCCACACTTCGACCGCTATCCAGCATGCATCTAGTGTATTAAGTTCATGGAAAAACATAGTAATGCAATAAGAACGGTGACATGATGTAGACAAGATCTATTCATGTAGGAATAGACCCCATCTTGTTATCCTTAACAGCAAAGATACATGCGTGCCTCGCTGCCCCTTCTGTCACTGGAAGAGGACACCGCAAGATCAAACCCATCACAAAGCACCTCTTCCCATGGCAAGAAAAATCGATCTAGTTGGCCTAACTAAACCAAAGATTCGAAGAAGAAATACGAGGCTATAAGTAATCATGAATATAAGAGATCAAAGAAGACTCAAATAATATTCATGGATAGAAACTGATCATGAACTCAAAATTCATCGGATCCCAACAAACACACCGCAAAAAGTTTACATCAAATAGATCTCCAAGAGACCATTGTATTGAGAATCAAAAGAGAGAGAGGAAGCCATCTAGCTACTGCCTACGGACCCGTAGGTCTATGGTGGACTACTCATGCATCATTAGAGAGGCACCAATGAGGATGATGAACCCCTCCATGATGGTGTTAGATTGGATCTCACGGTTCTAGAACTTGCAGTGGCTGGATGTATTTTTCGTTAACCCCTCTGGGGTTTCTTGAATATTGGGGTATTTATAGAGCTCAGAGGCGGTGGAGGGGGTTCCCGAGGCGGCCAAAACCCATCAGGGCGCGCCCTGGTCAGTTGTGGGCGGCCTGGGCTCCCTCCTGGTGACTTCTTTGGCCCACTGGCCTTCTTCTGGTCCAAAAAAATTCTCCAAAAAGTTTCGTCACGATTGGACTCCATTTGGTACTGATATTCCGCAAAGTGAAAAACAAGCAAAAACAACAACTGGCACTTTGGCACTATGTCAATAGGTTAGTCCCAAAAAATGATATAAAGTTGCTATAAAATGATTGTAAAACATCCAAGAATGATAATATAACAGCATGGAACAAGCAAAAATTATAGATACGTTGGAGACGTATTAAGGGGCCGCGGACAAGGTGAACGGCACGACCCGTGCGAACGGCACGGTCGGCATCTGGTGCAAGTACGGTGCGGCCAGGCTCTGGGACAAGTACGGCGCGGATGGCCGTTGCCCATTCCTGGTGAGAAATCGGGCTACTGACATTCCGTGGACACAACTGCAACGTCATGTCAGGTGGGACAGCAGGCAAGCAGGGATGGAACTGCTCTTTCTCTACCGCGTGCCATGCCTCTCGCTCTGCGGCCCTCCATCGGTCTTGTTGTGCAGCGCGCCTTGCCCACTCGGCGCGGACGCTCATGTTTTGCTCTATGTAGCACCATCAATAATCTTATTGTGCAACACACTGCAGGCACTTGGCAGTGAGGCGGCTATGTTGCTCGGTGGCACTGTCGCGCCCTCCGCCAAGGGTTTTCTCAACCCTGGCGATGACACACACTATAGCATTGTCCAGCACGTCGCTAGGGACGCCATCAGCCTCGACGGGCCGTTGCGCCTGCACCGGATCATTTTTGTCGTTGAGTAGGTTGATGGCAGAGGCGGTGCTTGGTCGGGTTGGCATGCTTGGTAGTTCGGCTAGGCTGCACTAGGTGTGCATCCACGTGTGTCGCGCCAGCTCTTATGCTCATTCACTTGTGGCGGGAAACCGATGGGGAAGCTTGCGCGGGAACTTGCGCGGTTGTGCGCGGGAACGTGGCCAAAAGAAACGCTTGTGCGGTGCCGAAGCGTGCACTATATTCCTCGGGCGTCAATGCGGTGACAAGAAGGGACAGTGGATGAAGAAATGGTAAGTTCACAAACGTGATTATTAATAAATAAAAACGTCTGAGTTCCACTAACCATTGAAGTGCCGCCATGCGTTCGTCTTATTTTATTGGCTAGGAGGTGTTGTGGTTGCAGGTTTGATTAGACGGGACACGTGCGAGCAGTCCACCGCGCAGGCACAGCTGGCTCACCGGGAATCCAGTTCTTATAACTACATATGTTGTTTCTGTAGACACAACTTAGATATTGTGCATACAGAGCAAATCATAGTACACAAGGACTAAACTACGAATCCCATCGGTGATGATTTCATTAATCATTGATAATTGTATAGTTGCATGCGTTTTCCCACAACAAACACAGGTTATTAGCACCAATCGTCTGTGTAATTTCTGGTGTTCTCAGACGATTCTGATTACACACTTGTTTGCTGTCTATCGCACTCATCTTGTTGTGCCGAATCATTTGTGTTCTGCTGTACCATGGCACACAATTTATGGTAGTGAATTGTGTGCCCTCTATCACACACATCTAAATCTCTATAACTATTTGTGTTATTTTAGCTAATTGCAAAAAGTTCATATGGAAGAACTGTATGGCACGTATCGCACACGTAAGTCTTTTCTGAATCGTATTTGATGGGTCCGTCATTGCACACAGTTCGCGTTATTAGCGACGGAGTTAGTGCTATACTGTTTCGATTCATGCATCGCACACAGTTTTGTCGAAGTGTCTCAGATTGATGTGTTGTCTTTGGACTTTCCTGCAGTAGTGGTATCATACTATTAAGTTTTAATTTCTGTTGCCATTCCTTTGTTTTCTCGTGAGGCTTGGTTTTTCTTTCTTGCATTGTCATTTTTCCCTACATCGTTAGGACCCAGCCCCCAAGTGTATTATGCCCATCGCTGGTATGCTGGGGCACGATGCCTAACAAGGCCAGAGGGTGTAAGGTTTCGTGACGTGCTAAGGGCTCCTGAGGCGCGATGCTCAGGAAGCCCCCCTTTGACGTGCAGGAGGATCGCACCAAGGAGAAAACATGGGCACTCGACAAAATCACAAACGGGAAAAACTTAGGAAACACTGAAGTATTGACGAAGCATTGGGACTTAGCTTTTGTGAGGCGCCAGTCTGGGCCTGTCGCAGCCTGTGGGGTGTGCCTCATGAACCATGGGCTCGTGACGACTCACGTCGACACTTGGTGAGTGTGAGCGCCACAGGCCATCTTGCGAGGCAACGCTTGTGAGGCCTGCCATACGCTTCTTGAGGGGATGGTTCGCGCGTTGTAGGCTGCTTCGTGGGCAGGTGCTCGTCAAGCTTCCCTTGTCCTGTATCATTGACAGTGGCATACCAATAAATTTCACAATTAGTAATTTCACAGGTAGTAGAGCGGTGCACGCTCGTGAGGTCACTCATGGGTGTCACGCGAGGAGACAAAAGTACCAAGGACCTTGCTGAGCTGGAGCACTAGGGAGTAGGCCGGCGAGCCAGAGCTTAGTCACTCGGGTTTAGTGGCGCTGCCGGGAGTGACCCAAGCACACGCACCATGTCTAGTCCCCGCTCGCGTGATACGCAGGGGAGAAATCACGAGCGCGCTGAGCTCCTGAAACAAGAAGTCTCTCAAAGTGCACATAACAATTCAGAGAAATCTTAGGAAATAACAACTTACTGCTTCTTGAAGGAGTTCAATACACAACCAAAAAGGACATTGCTGTCATGCTGGACACGGGTCAGCGGGAGGATGCGGTGCGGCCAGTTGGCTCGCCCTCCCTACACGACCAAAAAGTTCTACCATGCTGGACACGGGTTAGCTTGAGGATGTGATCCGGCCCGTAGGCACACCCTCAGGTCAAAAATTCCGCCATGAGTGAGCATGGGGCCCCACTGGAGCATGGGTAGGGAGCTCTTGCGACCGCGTGGCTACGCATGAAGAGAGACTCCCGGAGCGTGTACAGCCCCAAGTCGTTATGTACCCCGTGAGCTCATGGGTAGAACTTGCAGAGATGTTATATGTTCCATGTGTTTTGCACCAGAACACCCTCCTCCGTCTCCAGCCATGCTGCGCCAGGACGTGAAACATGGACAACCCTGTACGGGCCTTCACACATGGGCGAGAGCTTGTGGAGTCCTTCTCTTGAGAGGATCCTTTGTAGGACAAGATCGTCAGCTTCAAGATTGCGAGGGTGTATGTTGCGGATGTGGTAGTGACGCAATGCCTGCTGCTACCGAGCTGCTCGAATGGCGGCTTGGCGATGTGCTTCCTCGAGGAGTAGCATATCATCTTCCCGCAGGTCATCTTGGTGGTTCTCGTTGAAGGCCACGACCTGCGGGGACCCTTGTTTGAGCTCAGTAGGAAGGACTGTTTTCGCCCCGTAGACGAGGAAGAAGGGAGTTTCACTGATAGCCTTGGTACGGACGGTAGTTCGTCGAGCCAGCGTTTGTTGCAGGCTGTGAGCTTCTTGCTGAAGCTTCTTGTCTTGAGGCCTTTTAGGACATCAGCGTTAGCACGCTCGGCCTGACTGTTGCTTCGCGGGTGCGCCACGGAGGTGTAGCAGATTTGTGTGTCGAGGTTGTCACAGTAGGACCTGAAGAGGCTGCTGGTGAATTGCGAACCGTTGTTGGTGATGATGTGGTTGGGGACGCCGAAGCTCCACACCAAGCCCTTGATGAACTTGACAGCAGAACGTGCTCGGATTGAGCGGACATGCTCCACTTCAGCCCATTTGGTGAACTTGTTGACGACAACGTAGAGGTAGCGGTAGCCCTTAGCTGCGCGAGGTAAAGGACCCAGGATATCCAGTTCCTAGACTGCAAAGGACCACCAGAGGGGGATGGTCTGGATCCCATGCATTTGTTGATGGATTTGCTTGGCATGGAATTGACAGGCTTCACAGGATCAGACCAGCTCGATGGCGTCTTCAGGTGCTATGGGCCATTAGAAGCCATTGCGAAACACCTTGCTAGCAAGAGTGCACGACGAAGAGTGATGGCCACATTCTCCAACTTGTCAACAAGTAGCTCGTGCCCTTGCACTTCGGAGATGCATCGGAATGCCTTGTCGTTGTGGCGCCTTCTGTAGAGATCACAGTCCTGGAGGCAGTAGGGTGCAGCTTGGCGGGCCACGCGCTCTGCTTCAGCGTTGTGTGCTGGGAGGGTGACATCCTCCAAGTAGACCTTGAATAATGTGGCCGAGATCTCGGCTTGCGGATCTAATGCCAACAACAGGCAGGTGTCTGAAGGCGGGCCGCAGTCTGGTGCACCTGTGAAGGGTGCGGGCGGGAGCTCCTCATGAGGCTCCAGGACGCTGGGGGTTGGGGGTGCTGCAGATGGCTTCAGGAGCATTTCCTCAAAGACGCCAGGGCATTGGGGCTCGCGGCGGGAAGCTCGGGTAGCGATGTTGTCAGCTTCCTTGTTATCTGCGCAAGGGATGTGCTGGAGTTCCATGCCATGGAAGCTCTTCTCGAGCTTGCGCACCTCCTCCAGGTACACGGCCATGTGCTCATCCTTTGGTTTGTAGCTCCTGTTGGAGAAGTTGATGAGGAGCTATCAGTCCCTTATGAGGATGCGCTTGATGCCCAGAGCATGTGCGTCCTTGAGGTTGGCGATAAGGCCCTCATACTCTGCTGCGTTGTTGGAGACCTTGTCATCATGCTTGAAGCAGATTTGTACGGTGTAGTAGAGCTTGTCTCTTGTTGGCGAAGTAAACACAATGCCAGCCCCCGGGCCTGCCGGGAGAATGCGCCATCGAAGTGCATGGTCCAGCCTCTAGAGGTGTGCTTGCTTAGCTGGACGGATTCATCCTCACGAGGCTCATCTTGGTGCGGGTCCATCCATTCCATAGTGAAGTCGCCAGAGCATCGCCCTGGATTGTCCTTGAGGTGTGGAACGCCAGCTCGAAGGGTTAAATCTCAATGTTCCACCTGGCGATGTGGTCCTTGGTGTTGGGGTTGCGCAACACATGCTCAAGAGAATAAGATGTGACCACCTTGATGGGGTGGCCCTAGAAGTAGTGGCGCAACTTCCTGGATGTGGCCTCACCAGACGCTGAGGTGGCCTCAGCAGGTGCGGGCTCGGCAAGTTGTTAGTTGGTGGCGTCTTGCTCCTCTCTTTCCACCATGAGAGCCGCGCTGGTCGTCGGTGGGGTCGCTGCCAAGTACAAGAGTAGGGGCTCGCGAGGCTGTGGGGCCACCATGACAAGAGGGCTCGTCAAGTACCTCTTGAGGTCCTCGAAGGTTGTGTCGGCTTCAGGAGTCCACTTGAAGAGGCATGACATCTTCATGAGCTTGAAGAAGGGCAAGGACCTCTCGCTAAGCATTGAGATGAAGCGCCCCAGCGAAGCCATGCACCTTGATAGGTGTTGCATTTCCCTGTGGTTGCGGGGAGGCCGCATCTTCTTGATGGCATGAATCTTCTTTTGGTTAGCCTCAGTGCCGTGGTGGCCGACCGGGAAGCGAAGGAGCTTTCCTGAGGAGACTCCAAAAATGCACTTTGCAGGATTGAGCTTGAGGTTGATCTTGCGCAGGTTGGAGAAGGTCTCCTCAAGGTCTTTGATGAGGGAGCTCGCTTCACGAGTCTTGATGATGATGTCATCGACACAGGCCTGTGCATTCCTTCCCATTTGAGGCCCTGGGCCTTGGTGCATCAACCTCTGGAAGGTGGCTCCTCTACTCTTCAAGCAGAAGGGGAGGCAGATGTAGCAGTACACTCCGCAGGGGGCGAGGAAAGCAGTCTTCTCTTCATCTTGCTTGGCCATCTTATCTGGTGGTAGCCTGAAAAGGCGGCTAGGAAGCACATAGATCACACCCCGTGGTGGAATCCATGATCTGGTCGATGTGTGGTAGCGGAAAATGGTCCTTTGGGCAGGCCTTGTTGAGCTCACTAAAGTCGATACACATCCTCCCCTCTCCACTATGCTTCTAGACCACGACAGGATTGGCAAGCCCCTCGGGGTGGAGTACCTAGCGGATGAAGCCTGCCTCTTGAAGCTTCTTGGTCTCTTGAACAATGAACTTCTATTTCTCTATTGCCTGGCGCCGTGCCATTTGCTTCACGGGCCGTGCGTTGGGACACACGGCTAGATGGTGCTCGATCACCTCCCTTGGCACACGAGGCATGTGTGATGGTGTCTAGGCGAACATATCAGCATTTGCCCAAAGGAAGGAGACGAGCTCGCCTTCCTATTCGGCCGAGAGGCCGTTTCCGATGGTGAAGGTGGGCCCGGAGCCACTGCCATCCATCGACACTTTCTTCGTCTCGACGCCTGCCTGAGAGAACATCGACTTCATCTATGCGGGCGTATTCTCAACTTCATCCTCATCGGGAGGGTGGGCGGTGGTGGCAGCCTTATAGGCGCTGTCGAGGATGCGCACCGCATCCTTCTCATTGCAGCGAACATTGATGGTGCCGCTGCAACCCGAAAGCTTTTTGCTGTTGTAGGCAAGATGAGTCACTGCCATGAACTTGGCGAACTCGGGATAGCTCAGGATGGCTTTGTAGGGCAGGCCAATGTGTGCCACATCGAAGTCGATAAGCTCGATGTAGTAGTTCTTGCGGCTGCCGAAGGTGACAGGGAGACACACTTGCCCTAGGGGTAGGGTGGAGCCATCAGTCATGCCTGAGAAGGGCGTCGTCGTCATGAAGCACTCGTAGGGCACTTGAAGCACCTCGAAGGTGTCTGCAGAGAGGACATTGAGGCCTGGGCCGCCATCGATGAGCGTCTTGGTGATGGCGACGTTGTTGGTGATGGGTGTGCATAGCAGAGGGATTGTCCCCATAGCCCTTGTGGACTTGGGGTGGTCGCCAGAGTCGAAGGAGAGTGGGAACTACGACCACTTGAGGGGACTGGAGACCTCAACTCCGAGGAGGACAACGTCAACCTCGCGGGAGAATTGCTTGAAGTGGCGGTTGGAGGCAGGAGCGTGAGCTTCGCCAAGAATGCATGCCACCTAATGAGGCTCCTGGTAGGCCCCAACGTCTTCATCAGGCAAGGTGTTCTTGCTGACGCACGGTGGGACGACGTTGGATTGAGGAGGATTGGTTGTGCTAGGCCTGGTTCCGCCAGCCCTGCCGGTAGATGTTACTGTTGCCGTTGCGGTCGTTGTTGTTGCGGTCTTTCCAGTGGCCACCACTGCGGCCTCCACTATGGTCGTTGCGTCTAACCTGGCGGTCCCACAGGAGCATCTTCAGCTCGTGGCAGTCCTTGGTGCAGTGGGTGTTCACGTTGTGGAAGGCGCAGGCGGGGCAGCCGTCTTTCCTGGGTGAAGGCTCGTTTGCTTAGGCTCTACTGCGAGCACAACGGGGCCTTTACGATTGACGTCCTTGGCCTTGGGCCTGGTGTTGTCCGGGGCAGCGTCGAGGTCGTTGTGGGCGAAGAAGTGACCCTTTTCAGTCTTGGCACACCGGTCGGCGAGGTCGAAGAGCGCGACCACGGTGTCAAGCTCATTTTTGATGGAGATCTTCTCGAGCATCCTGACGTCTGCAGTGCCTGTAGAGAATGCTCAGACGATGGTCACATTGGAGGCGCGTGGGATCTTGTTGCGCACTGTCAACACCTTATAATTTGTTTGTAAATAGTTGCATCATTTTAATTTCAAAAGAAATTTGAAATGGGGATGATCAAACCCTAGCGCCAACTTAATTCAAATAGGTTCAACTAAATTTATTTTCAATGAATCGAAAATGGCCTTCAAAAATGTCCATGATTTTTGGAAAATGTTGAAAACATAAACCAAAGGTGATGCACATTTTTCCTAGCAATCTTGGATTTTGAATCAACTCAAACTATTTGCATTGGAGGCATTTAATTGCTATAAATGTTTTAAATGCTCCAATAATTCTGAAAATTGTTGAGACCTCTAGAATAATTTAGTTAGTCCCCACAAATATTTCCAGATATTATGAAAATGGTTGGTTTGTAAATCAAATCAAAACAGATTTAAACAAATAGAAAACATAAACTAAAATGGGAAATAGGAGAGGAAGAGCTTACCTAGTGGCCCAGTTGGTTAGGCCCAGCCCACCAGGGGCTAGACCAACTTCTTCCTCCTGCCAGGAGGAAAGGCAGAGCCATGTCGAGCTCGCCGACATTGCCTCGCGCACGTCCTACTTGCCGCTGAGTGTCTGGGCACGTGGACAGCCCCTAGAGACTTGACTGGATCAAGCCAATGTATCGCCATTCGCCCCCTCGCTTTCCTCTGCTTCTCCCCCTCCATGGCCGAGCCTGCCAAGACCGCGCCACCACCATTCGCATAGTCGTCGGCCACCCCCTACCTCCCTGTCTTGTCCATTGTGTCTGCCTCGATGCCATGCAACCCCGAGATGTCCGTGTCGTCGTCCGATTCGCCACCGTGAGGACGTCCTCGAGCCCGCTGACCCTCCTGTCTGAAGCGCAGTGAGCTCCTCTTCATTTACCCTCTGTTGACGTGGCCGCGCATGCCTCCTTGTTAGCTCCCCCATAATGCCATGCTCCGGCAGCCGTCATGGCCGATGAGCCTCGCGCTCGCGAGCTCCTCTGCTCAAAACCATCGCGTTGTTGTGCACCTAGAGTCCCGTAGAGGCCTCCAAACCGCTCCGTTCGCTAAATTGCAAGCCCCAGCCTCATAGCCGTCACAACTGAACTCCGTCCGCCGCCTCTATCGTTGCTGCCATTGCTAAAGGCCTTCCCCTCGCGTAGCCGCTTGCTCTATTTGATGCGGCGGACGTCCAGCAAGCCGTAAGACCAAACCCCGTCGCAAATTGTCGCCGGAGGAGCATCTCTGGCGCATCTCCGCCGCGTTGGGTGGTCGCCGACGGTTAACCGCCGGTTAATCCCATGGTTAGCACCTAATTAATCCCCTATGAGTGCATGATAGACGCGACCCACACCTTAATTATCCATAATATTAATTCTTGGTTAGTTTAAGTTAATCTTCGTGGCCCGATTGGTCAGTTTCACCTGGCCACCTGATCTGTTGACCTGGCCCCACTGGTCAGTCATTGCGGTTTACTTGCTGATGTCATTGCTTACTTTGCTGACGTCATTGTTGACTTTGCTGACGTCGTAATTACATTTACTAGATTTTTTGATTTGGGAATAAATGTGAAAATTCCACGAAATGTTTAAAACTTCTAAAAATCATAGAAAATAATTTATATGTCACAAAAAATAAATTATGTATGAAAAATGATCACATAATATGAAGCATCTGTTTATGCCATGTTCATGTATATTTGAGAAAGTTAACATCACCAACTAGGACAATTAATGATTATGGAATATTTCATAAATAGCTTTGGATTGGAATTTGATATATATTTGAATTCCACTTCAATTAATTTGGTCATTTGTTGCATTAGGTTAATTCAGCACCTTAATATGATATGAAATATATTTTGATGTGCATTGCATGAATGGAATGTTGTTCCATCTTATTTGCGGGTGTTTGTTCCCTCTCGGTAGACATTGTTGCGATGTTGAGATCGATGTCACTGATGAAGACACAATGCTATTTTCTGAAGTGCCAGGCAGGCAACCCACCTTTGAGCATTACAATAAAATCCCGCTCGATCGCTCTTGCTCTCTTTTACTGCATTAGGACAACAAATATTGAAATATCACTTGTTCTAGGTAGTTGAACCCATTCCTTGAGTCGGCATTACTTGAGCCATGATGTGACTAGTCATTCATGATTGCTATCCTTAGAGTCGTGTAGGGTCTGATCCATCTGGGCGATGAATTGGAATGGTTGACTTCACGTCCTACTGTGCGAGAGCTAAGTGTGTGAACCCGATTTGGTAAAGGTAGCGATGAGAGGCCATGTTGGAATACATGGCGGGTTGTCTCATTGGGACCATCCTTAAGAATAGAGTTCTGTGTATGTGATCCAAGACATTTAGTACCACACATTGGGCCCTAGAATATGACCCCGCTCGACTTATTAATCGCCTTGATCTCCGTCCAGGAGTTGCAACTAGTTTTTGGAGTTTGTAGGATATGTACTGAGGGACGTGCTTATTGCTTCTCAACGAGGAGGGCTTCGATGCGGTAGAAGCACTATGGCATGGTGTACCAAGTGGCACCCGAATAGTGGGCTTGTGAAACCCTTCTCACATCGTTTGATGCCGTAATGGAAATTTCGGCCAGACTTCCTTGCAGGTTCAGTCTCAAATAGGCGATAAACCTGAACTAGAGTCTCTTGTGGTTAACGGTCGTGGTCTACACCCATGCCGGTCTTCCGCTTGAAGGTTTCCGAGATACATGACGTGTATATGGCGCTAATTCGTGGAAACATGTGTGAAGAAGTGATAACCTACAAGTGTAGGGGATCACAACAGTCTTCGAGGGAAGTATTTTACTCAAACTTGTCGATTCAACACAAGGGGAGCCAAAGAATATTTATCGGTCTTAGCAGTTGAGTTATCAATCCAACCACACCAGGTTATTCACTTTCACAAAGATTTAGTATCACAACAATATAGTAATAGGAACAGTAACAATAACAACATCAATTTTGTAATAATGGTAACAACATTAGAAGCAATAGTAACTTAGCAAGATTCACTACATAAAAGCGTAGGCCATGGATCGGTGATGGATAATGATGTAGATGACATTCATCATGTAATAGTTACACACAAGAGCAACACAGAACTAGCTCCAATTCATCAATATAATGTAGGCATGTATTCCGTATATAGTCATACATGCTTATAATAAGAACTTGCATAACAACTCTTGTCCTACCCTCTCGTGGCAGCGGGGTCCATAAGGAAACTGAGGGATATTAAGGACTCCTTTTAATTTAGAACTGGAACAAAGCATTAACACATGGTGAATACATGCACTCCTCAAACTACGACAATCACCGAAAAGAATCCCAATTATTGTCACCTTGGGGTATGCGGATCATGACATGTAATAGGTGCATACAACTTGCAAGATAGGATAAAAACACTCTCATATTTATGAAAACATAATAGGTTCATATCTGAAATCATGGCACTCAGGCCCTAGTGACAAGCATTAAGCATAGCAAAGTCATAACCACATCAATCTTAGAAGATAGTGGATACTAGTGATCAAGCCCTATCAAAATAACTCGATAACATGATTGATCTCATCAACTCCCTTCACCGCCAACAAGCCTAAAAATGAATTACTCCCTCCCGGTGGTGAGCATCATGGGGGTGTTGATGAAGAACGGTTGATGATGATGACAACGATGAATCCCCCTCTCCTGAGCCCCAAACGGACTCCAGATCAGCCCTCCGGAAGAAGAACAGGAAGTGGCGGCGGCTCCGTCTGGTAAAACACAATGAAAACTTCACTCCTAATTTTATCTCTGATAATTTATAGGACTGGAATTAGGGTCTGCAGAGCCACCAGGTGGTACCAACCATCAGGGCCCGCAGGGGGGTGGACGTGCCTTGTTAGCTTGGCACCAACAGGTGGACCCCTCCGGTGGATCTTTGCTCCACTATTTTTTTTATTCCGGAAAAAATCTCCAAAAAGTTTCATCCAATTCCGACAACTTCTATTTCTGCACAAAACAACACCATGATCGTTCTGCTGAAAATAACGACAGTCCAGGTTAGTTTCATTCAAATCATGCAAATTAGAGTCCAAAACAGGAGCAAAAGTGTTTGGAAAACTAGATACATTGGAGACATATCAACTCCCCCAAGCTTAACTGATTGCTTGTCCTCAAACAATTCAGTTGATAAACTGAAAGTGATAAAGAAAACTATTACAAACTCTTTTTTTCTTATTGTTGTATATTTGCTTAGCTAGTGTTCAGGTTTTTAGCAAAGATCATAAATAACCATATCGATGATAACACTTAGCTATTATATTCAATCATGGCAATAACATAACCAACTAGCGAGCAATAATAAAATATCTCACATGCAAACAATTTTTCAAAACAATCATAATATAATATGATGATATGGTATCTCTCTAGCCCTTTATGAGACCGCAAAACATAAATGCAGAGCACCTCTGACGTCCAAGCAGCGACTAAACATTGTAATTTAGATCAGAGAAAATCCAGTCATGCTCACCTCCAACATTAACTAGAGTCAATGCATAAAAATGACAATAGTGCTCTTAGGTCTGGTGCTTTAGTGAGAAGGTGATGACTCAAGATAAAAATAAAATAACATAAAAGTAAATAGAAAGGCCCTTCGCAGAGGGAAGCATTGATTTACAGAGGTGTCAGAGCTCATGGTTTAAAAACGAGATGAAATTATAATTTTGAGTGGTATACTTTTCATCTCAACGTCGCGACTGAGTTTTCAATATATTCCATGCTAAACGCATTATTTGCGGTTCCAAAGTAGTAATATAAAGTTTACTCCCATCGACCATACATACACAAGCCATGACTGACCGAATTCACGGGTGCCCTCCAACATGTCAACTATCCCGGGTGTTTTGTTTAATTTATTTTTGATTATGAAGGACTGGGCATCCTTTTTACGAGCTTCTCTCATGCAATGACACGGGAATAAATGTGCATCTTGAGAATAGCCCGCTTAGCATGGAAGATCCTAACCGCCCCGTCGCTCCATGAGCGGTACGAGCACACAAAAGAGATGTTTATTTGAATGTTTAGAGGTGGCACATGCAAATTTACTTGGAACGGTAGGGTAATACTGCATATAGGTATATATTGTGGAATCATTTGGACTAAATTGGGTTTAAGGATTTTCTATGCACAAGAAATATTCCCGCTTAGTACAGGCGAAGGCTAACAAATAGGTTGAGAAGCGACCAGCTAGAGAGCGAAAACGGTCATTGTTATGCATTGAGAATAATTAACAATGAATGCTAGCATGAGCAGGATATAAATACTCTGAACATAAATATCATGAAGGCTACATTGGATTTGAATAAACTACCTGATTGCACATGTGCCAAGTCAAGCCACTCGAACTACTCAGAGGAGGATACCACACTAACATACCACATAAGATAAATCATTATTCACTCCTAGTTGTTTAAGCATGGCATGAGCAACTATAATTTCTAATTGTCATCATAAACATGTTAAGATCGAACGAGCTAAACATATTAAAAAAAAGGAAAACAAGAAGAGGTCATACCAGCTTCCTTTACCACGATCACTTCGTCTAATATCGTCATTATTGCCTTTCACTTGCACGACCAAATGATGTGAAAATAATAATAGCGCAAGAGCTAGAATCTGCAAAACAGTTTATAAAAAGGAGAAGACAAGGTAATATTGGCTCTTTGTTAGACCAACAATAATGCATATGAGAGACACTCAATGTTCTCATCGTGGTCTTCTCCTTTCAATGACTCAACAAAAGGAAAAGAAATTCAGAGAAAGACACTGAAATATTTTTGGAGTTTTTTAGTTTCCGGAGGAAAGCAAATAAACGAAGGAAAAAACAAAAAGCGAGAAAAACTATTTACACGGGAAAGCTCCGAACAAGAAAAAGAAATCTTTTTGGGTTTTCTTTTAGTATTGCAAACTAATTAAACAAGAAACAAAACCCGAAAAGAAACTAGAAATATTTTTGGGTTTTCAAAGTTTCTCAAACACACAAATAGAAAGCGAAAAAAAAACTAACATGGATATGGAATAAAAGAGGATGAACACCGATAGTCGATATGAAATACGTACTCCCCCAAGCTTAAGCTTTTGGCCTGGATTTGCGATCACCACCGCTGGTCCGGATAATAATCGAAGTGGTAGCTTGTAGAAGCATTCTGTGCTGCCTCCTCAGCCAAGCGAGCAGCATCCACTGTTGCGTTATACTCATGTGCTTCGTTCTCAAGAATGTAATATCTTTGTTTGTTCTGAAAATCAAAAAGAGCAGGCATAGGCAACATAACAGAGACAGTACAATACTTATCAAATGTTAAGTTGTAATCATAACCCTGAGCCCTGTCTTTAATAAAGTCATGACGCTGCATCGCCTCAAAGTCCAAGTATCTACCAGGAAACATAGGATCATTACGTTGAGGTGACACCATCAGCCTCGTGGCTACACGGAGGCATAAATTCCTCAATATAGGTCACCATTGCCCGCATTAAGATGCAGCCTATGGGCAACAATGCCCCAAGATTAATTTGCTTCTTGCCAGTTGAGGCAGTCTGAACAATGCTCAAGTCAGGAGCGCACAACACACTACAATCTTTCTTGCCCACAATACATTTCCCATTAAACAATGCAAAGTAGCGAATAGAGGGAAATTGAATACTTTTTATTCTAGCCTACGTAACTCCTCTATCCTCACCACTACAAAGGCTCTTGAGGAAACAATTATAATCAGATTTTTGCGGTTTGCTAAGTGAGCCCCAATATGGAAGTTTGCATGCATCACAAAATTCTTCTAGAGTCATAATATAAGATTTATCATAAAGATGAAACAGAACTCTAGAAGTACGAGAATGATACTCAAACCTTTTTGTGAATGAATGGGTAAGTTTATAATGTTGAGCACACTTATTTGAGAGGAAGGCAGTGAGGTCGGTATTATAAATATACTGATCAAGTTCTTCCCTAACACCGGCAACCATCATGAACTCGTTGCATGGCCAGCGACATGATTTAGCGTCAGCCATGCCTACTAAGGTTGCCCTTGGTTCAACATAAGCTTCTCATACCGAACTTCCACTTGATGATTCTCCAGATGACTTTCTCCTTGAAGAGCTCCTCCTGAAGAGGTTCATTTTCCTAAGAACAAATTTCTGAAATTTTTGGACCACAAACTTAGCCCTTGGTTCAACGTAAGCTTCTCGTACCGAACTTCCACTTGATGATTCACCAGATGACTTTCTCCTTATAGAGGTTCATTTTCCTAAGAACAAGTTTCTGAAATTTTTGGACCACAAACTTATGTCAACAAATCTTTGTAAGATTGATAGCAACTACTCATATAGATGCCTAGAGGCCATAGCATGCATTCAAACAACTTGGACTCAAAGAATTGAACATGCAAGCTCATTTTCAGTAGCACCAAGTGCAACAAAATATGCAAAATATGAATTAATAAAGCAGAAACTAATTGGAGCAATGGGAGAGTCACATACCAAGGAGCAATCTGTCAAAACAGTTTCGGACACAAAGTTCCGATCAAAGAGATCGAAAATCTCAGATTTGGGAGCAAGAACACGAGAGAGAGAGCAATCAGGAATTCTTTTTCTAGACGAAAGAGAAGGAGTGGTCTAAAGGAATAAGTGAGGGGTTCCTGTGGGGCCCCTAAGCCATCAGGGCATGCCAAGGGGGTGGCCGCGCCTTGTTGGCTTGGCACCAACAGGCGCACCACCCTTGGGTGTTTTCACCTCCAATTTTTTCTAAATATTCTAGAAAAATTCATGTAGAAATTTTGTGGCAATCTAAGAACTTTTATTTATGGGCCATTTTTATTGCACGGGTAATTGAGAAAACAGGATAATCATGGCAATTTCATTTTATTAAACTAAAAATAACAGAGAATAAACAATAAGTACAGAAGGTCGTGCTTACTAAATTCATCGACCACATGCCTCTCAAAAATGATCCATCAATAAGGTTGAGCAAGTCTTATTAACAAACCGTTTCCAATTGACATGAAACCAAAGAATCTTCGTATAACAATAGGTTACCTCAATGGGGATTTGCATCTCCCCAACAATAAGAATATAATATTTCTTATTGGCAGTAGGAAGAGGAAATTTAAACTCACCAAAGGCGATTCTGGCAACTTGTTCAATGGCATTAATATTATTCACTGAAGCTTGTTTCTTCGGGATGTGCACTTTATGTTGTTTGCCATTGACATGAAAAGTAACCTTGCTTTTGTTGCAATCAATAACATCCCCTGCAGTATTTAGAAAAGGTCTACCGAGGATAATCGACATGTTGTCGTCCTCGGGCATCTCAAGAATAACAAAGTCCTTTAAGATATTAACATTTGCAACCACAACAGGAACGTCTTCACAAATTCCAATAGGTATAGCGATGGATTTATTAGCCATTTGCAAACATATTTCAGTAGGTGTGAGCTTATACATAAGGAGAAAGGCATAACACTAACACCAGCTCCTAGATCACATAATGAAGTTTTAACATAACATCGTCTAATGGAGCAAGGTACTGTGGGTATACCTGGATCTCCCAACTTCTTAGGCACTCAACTATCAAAAGAATACTTAGCAAGCATGGTGAAAATCTCAATTTCAGGTATCTTTCTTTTATTAGTGATAATATCTTTCATGTATTTATCATACGGAGGCATTTTCAAGATATCAGTCAAGTGAGTGCGCAAAATAATAGTTCTAATCATTTCAGCAAAGCGCTCAAAATCCTCTCACCCTTACTCTTAGAAGGCTTACGGGGGAAAGGCATGGGTTTCCGGAGCCATGGTTCTCTGTCTTTACCATGTTTTCTAGCAACAAAGTCTCTCTTATCATAAAAACGTTTATTCTTAGGAGGTGGGTTATCAACATTAACAACAGGTTCTATTTCTACATCATTACCATTTTCATTATCATTATCTGTTGGATCAACATCATGAACATTATCATTATCACTAAGTGGATGTTCATCACCAGATTGTGTCTCAGCATAAGAAATAGAAACATCATTATGACTCTCAGTAGGTTTTTCTATAATAGGTCGACTAGAAGCATGCAATGTTCTATCATCTTTCCTTTTCTTTTTCTTTTTAGTTGGACTAGGTGCATCGTCATTAATTCTATGAGAATCTTGTTCAATTATTTTAGGATGACCTTCAGGATAAAGAGGTTCCTGAGTCATTCTACCTCCTCTAGTCATTACTCTAACAAAATGATCATTCATGTTATCATTTATTTCAGCAGCAAATCTTTTTGTGATTGAGCAACTTTGTCTAGTTGAGTATGAACCATGGAAGCATGTTTACGTAGACCTTTAACAAAATTAGCAATTCTAAACATCATGTCACTCAGGCGATCAACCATCATAGCATTTCGTTGTAATTGATCATTCACATAATTATTAGACTGTTCTTGCTTAACAATGTAATTATCAAATTCATCCAAGCATTGACTAGGAGTCTTAGTATAAGGTATACCACTTTCATAAAATCCACGGAGAGAATTTACCTCTACTACCCGTGTAGGGATATCGAGTCCATATATTTCTTCAACAGGTGGTAGATTCTTGACATCTTCAGATTTAGTACCTTTTTCTTTCATAGATATCTTAGCTTCTTGCATATCTTCTGGAGTGAGGAATAGAATACCTCTCTTCTTTTGAATGGGTTCCGGTGGTGGTTCAGGAAGTGTCCAATCATTAGCATTCTTGAAAATATTATTCAATAGTTCTTCAGTCTGTCCAATAGTTTGTTCCCTGAAAACACAACCAGCACAACTATCTAGGTAGTCCCCAGAAGCATCGGTTAGTCCATTATAGAAGATATCAAGTATTTCATTATTCTTCAGAGGATTATCACGCAAAGATTTAAGTAGCTCGAGAAGCGTCCCCCAAGCTTGAGGGAGATTCTCTTCTTCAATGTGCACAAAGTTAAATATTTCCTGTAAAGCAGCTTGTTTCTTATGAGAAGGAAAATATTTTCCAGCAAAGTAATAGATCATATCCTGGGGGCTATGCACACAACCAGGAGCAAGAGAAAGGAACCAATTCTTAGCATCGCCTTTTAGTGAAAAAGGAAAAAGCTTAAGAATGTAAAAGTAGCGAATCTTTTCCTCATGAGCAAAGAGGTAGCAATATCATGCAACTTAGTAATATGTGCCACAACAGGTTCAATTTCATAACCATGGAAAGGATCATATTCTACTATAGTGATTAACTCAGGATCAACAGCGAATTAATAATCCTTATCAATAACACATATAGAAGAAGTAGTAAATTTAGGATCATGTTTCATTTTCTACATCATATATTTTTCCTTCAGTTTGCATAGTAGTTTCTTCAAATCATCTTTATGATTACAAGAAAGAAAGTATCTAGCTATCTCCCCGTCCATAACATAATGATCAGGTACCTCAAGCATATCATATCTATTAGGAGAGCTAGGCATAATAGGTGAATCAAAGTGTTCATAAATTTAAGCATTCCCAAGTTCTCTTCCTTTGGCAATATGAGCATCAAGTAATTCATTCGGTAGCAGAGTTTCAATTTTCATTATGCATAGTAGTAGCATCATCATTAATATCATCCATAGTGGAACCATTAGCAGATTGAATAACATGCAGAGTTGTCATTAGCTGGTTCAAAACAGTAGGTGAATCAAGTGCAGAGCTCGATGGCAGTTCCTTACCTCCCCTCGTCTTAGAGGGTATGATCTTAGTTCTGGTATCTTTCAGATTCTTCATAGTGATGATAGAGTATCCTTGGTGAACACAATAAATAGAGCTATGCTCCCCGGCAATGGCGCCAGAAAATTGTCTTGATAGCCCACAAGTGTAGGGGATCGCAACAGTCTTCGAGGGAAGTAGTTTACCCAAATTTGTTGATTCGACACAAGGGGAGCCAAAGAATATTTATCGGTCTTAGCAGCTGGGTTGTCAATTCAACCACACCAGGTTATTCACTTTCACAAGGATTTAGTAGCACAACAATATAGGAATAGGAATAGTAACAGCAGCAATTTTGTACTGATGGTAACAGCAGTAGCAGCAATAGTAACTTAGCAAGATTTAGTATGTAAAAGCTTAGGCCATGGATCGGTGAAGGATAATGATTTAGATGACATTCATCATGTAACAGTTACACACTAGAGCGACACAAAACTAGCTCTAATTCATCAATATAATGTAGGCATGTATTCCGTATATAGTCATATGTGCTTATAATAAGAACTTGCATGACATATTTTGTCCTACCCTCCCATGGCAGCAGGGTCCATAAGGAAACTAAGGAATACTAAGGCCTCCTTTTAATAGAGAACCGGAACAAAGCATTAATACATGGTGAATACATGAACTCCTCAAACTACGGCAATCACCGGAAACAATCCCAATTATTGTCACCTTGGGGTATGCGGATCATGACACGTTATAGGTGCATACAACTTGCAAGATAGGATCCAAAACACTCTCATATTTATGAAAACATAATAGGTTCAGATCTAAAATCATGGCACTCGGGTCCTAGTGACAAGCATTAAGAATAGCAAAGTCATAGCAACATCAATCTCAGAACATAGTGGATATTAGGGATCCAGTCCTATCAAAATAACTCGATTACATGATCAATCTCATCAATCCCATCACCGTCCAGCAAGCCTAGCAAGGAATTACTCACTCTCGGTGGTGAGCATCCTTGGGGTGTTGATGAAGAAGGGTTGGTGATGACGACGACGACAAACCCCCTTCTCCTGCCACACAATGTGTTCTTTATCACATCACTATGATTAATAGAGCTTAAAAATTGGGATCAACAAAAAATTGTGTGCATGTGGTGCTTCAGTGATTTGCTATTTGCTTGTTTGTGCTTTAATTCACAAAAATCATGCCACTCCCAAAACTCATCTCCTTGACCCAAAACTTTTCCCAATGATCATGCCATGTGTATAGGGCATAAAACTATTTTTATAAAATATTATTTTGGATAAAAAGCATTTATTTGATTTAAGTTTTCAAAAACCCTTGAATTGAGGTTTTTACTGCCAGTTCTCAAATTAGGGTAAATGTTTTGCCCCAAGGATTCTATTTGGAACCTATTATCTATCAAACTTACAAACCACAAATATATTATTTTAAAAGTTATTTTTGTATTTTAATTGCCTTTTCCTAAGGCTAGAAATGGTCTGTTATAGGAAACAATTATCTTTATGTTTCAAAAAATATTTTGAGAAAATTTAGGGAAACTCAGTCAACATATATTTTCCATATATATGAGTTTCAACACATGGTCATGTTCAAAATATTGGACAAAACCCTGCAAAACCCAGTCTAGATATTTCAAGTACTTGAATATTACTATAAGAAATTTTGTCAACTAAATCTAGGAGAATTCCAGCAAGTCACATATGCCCCATATGATGATCTTGACAAGTTTCATATCAATCCAAATAGGGTTGGTTCACAAAAGTGCCCCAAAAACCTCTCTGTCCAGATTCAAATTTAATCAACTTTGCATTGCTAACTGTCACCATTTGATCTCAAACTTTGTGGGCATGTTCTAATAGCCTAATGATGCAACTAAACCAAGTGGTGCACCAACAAGAGAATATTAGCTCTGCTAGACCTAAGGAAATCTATTTCTGCCCATTTCTAGGGTTTGCCAAAATTGCATTGGCCACTTTCTTCAAATGACCTCAAAATCTTTGAGAAACATCATTTGAACCTACCATTTACTCATGTTAATTGTCATAGAAAAGAGAACTGTTACCTTGCTCAACATTACTGTCACTCCAGTGGAACCAGGGTACCACGAGCCATCTACCAAAGGCCCAGTCCGATGTGCGAAGAAGGCCCAGTGCGGCAGGCTGCCCACTGGAAGACTCTTAAGACCACCCCACGAGGCTCTCCATTTCTCTTTCAAAGGGGCCCACTGGATGCCTGTCCACCAGATGAGAGAGGCCTCATGTGGTCTCCCCCGCGAGGCTGCTCCTACGAAGCCCCCGCTTGGAGGGGTTGTGCAACGCTGGCCACACAAACGGTCCACCTGCCACGTGGTTGGCGTACCGTGCCAGCAGAGGCTGCAAGGATGGTGCCAGCAGGCGAAGGAAGAGAATCTTTCCCGATTCGTGCTAAAAGGAAAGCGGGCTGTTGTTCTTCTCCGAGGTGAGTTCCAAAGATTACCACATTGGTGCAAGAAGACTAACATGACATTGGTCACCAGGACGGGCATCACCGGAGAGCCCACGAGCACTTTACGGACGACGCCTTTGGCAGCGTGAAGACCGACTTTGTCAGGGAAGACTGTACCGATGTGCCCCTTCGAATTGCCGCCCTGTGGTCGCCCTCTTTCCCGGCAACGTTTTGGGAAGAGAGGGCCATGGCAAAGATAAGAGGGACAGATAACCACCGTAGAGAGAGAGAGCTAGATTGTGCTATCATTTTTTCCAAGGATAAGATCCTTCTTCTTCCTTACAAATTGTAACACTCATTCGACCCGAGAGAGAAATCAATCCACCAAGCAGGAGTAGGGTTTTACATCGCATGGTGGCCCAAACCTGGGTAAGCTCCTGTGTCCTTCTCATTCCCTACATGCGTAGCTCCAACTTCGTCGAGGCTAGGACGTAGGTCGTGTAGAGCTCCCCAGTGTTCGAACCGGGTTCTTGAGAGGTTTCCTTAGGCCCAAATCCAATCTTCGACATTTAGCGTGCCAGGTAGGGGAGCTGCTTGCACATCTTGGTCTTCTGCTCCGTCCGACATCGATATGGCCAAGGTGCACCGCGAGAGGTACACAAGCAGGACTGAGATGGTCCGCACCGAGCCCGTCGTCAATGCCAGCCGTCGTAGGAGACCGCCACCGAGCCTGCACCCGGCAAAGCACAGGCTTCCTCTACTCATCCACCGGTGCAGCCCCCCCCCCCGCCCCCGCCTGCACACACCGCTACGGAGTCCTCCCATGGTCGCCGCGAGGATCCGGCTCCGCAGGCCACGCTCCTCATGGCGCGCGAGCTACAGCGCTACCGGCCCACCGAGGCTAGCCACGACGCGTTGCTTGGACGCATCACCGAGCTCGTCAACGCCGCCGGAGATGCCCCGGCTCGCACCCACTCCATGCCTCCTCCTGCGTCGCACGGCGCAAGGGCGAAGCATGGCACGCCTCCTCCACCTCCTTTGCCCAGCGAGGACGATGGTTGGCGCCACGGTGCGTATGCACCGGCGCCGTCCCACGGAGCATCGTCACCACCCCACGAGGATCCCAGCTACAGAATCATCCAGCGCGCGGAGCTAGATGCACGCGTGCTGCTCGAGAGGCCTCGCAAGCGCCAGAACCGCACTTTCCAAGACATCGCAGCCACCGGGCGTCAAAACTGCGCCGCTCTCGCAGGTGGCATCCCTTCTAGTAGCAGAGGGTGTCATGCCTTCACCCGTGAGCTGCGCCGCTTGCTGTGGCCGAAGCCATTCAAGCCCAAGCTGCCTCCACTCAACGACGGCAGCCCCAACCCCACAGAGTTCCTGCAACTCTACGCCATCGACATCAAAGTTGTTGGCGGCGACGAAAAGGTCATGGCGAACAGGTTCCCCATGTCCCTCAAGGACGCGGCACGGTCATGGCTGATAAACCTCCCCGAGGGCTCCATCTCTTCATGGTCCGAGTTGTGCGCGCAGTATGTCTCCAACTCCAAAGGCACATATGAGCGTCCCCTCACCTTCAACGACCTGCGCGCCATGCGCCAATAGCCTAGAGAGACCCTCGGCAATGACATTCATTGCTTTAGTCAGGTGCGCAATAAGATTTTGCGGGCGTCTGAAGCTGCGATCATCTCTGCATTCTCCGCAGGCGTCACCGACGTCAAGATGCTCGAGAAGCTCGCCATCAATGACGAGCTCAACATCGTGGCCACGCTATTGGACCTCGCCGACAGGTGCGCCAAGGCTGAAGAAGGCTGCCTTTTCGCTCACACCGACCCCAACACCGTCGCCGACGCTGCCAAGGCCAAGAACAAGGACGCCAACCGCAAGGGCCCCGTCATGCTTGCGACAGAGCATGAGCAGAAACACGTATGCAATCATGATGACACTGCCAAGAAGCCCTTCTGTGCCTACCACAACATGGGCTCCCACAACACCGAGGACTTCCATGAGCTCAGGCTGCTTCATGAGCAAGGACATAGCCTTGGCCCCAGCCGCAATGATCGCGGCACAGGCCGCGGCGGTGGCCGCAGAGACAGCCGCTGGGAAAACCGCAACAACAACAACAGTGGCAACAATAGTCGCCAAGGCTGGCAGGATCAGCCACGCTGTGAAAACCCTCAGGCCAATGGCGCCCCCACGCCAACAATGGCAATCTGCCTGATGAGGATGTTGGGGGCTACTAGGAGTCTCGTGAGATAGCGTGCGTCCTGGGCGGATTTCAGGCTCCCGCCTCCCACCGCCACCTCAAGAACTTCTCCCTCGAGGTGAACTCCACCCTCCTGGGTCCATAGGCCACTAGGCCCCTCAAGTGGTCATAGTATGCGATCACCTTTGACTCCAAGGACCATCCCAAGTCCACGAGAGCTGTGGGCACCATCCCCATGTTGTGCGCTCCCGCCATCAACAACGTTGGCGTCACCAAGACACTCATCGACAGCGGTGCAGGCCTCAACATGCTTTCCATCGAGACCCTCGAGCAGCTTCGGGTGCCCTACGAGTACTTGATGCTGACGAGGCCCTTCTCAGGCGTGACAAAAGGATCCACCCTGCATGTGGGGCAGTTGTGACTCCCCATCACCTTCGGCTCCCCCACGAACTACCACACGGAGTTCGTCGACTTCGACGTGGCACACATCGGCCCGCCCTATAGAGCCATCCTGGGCTACCCCGCCCTCACCAAGTTCATGACAGTGACCCACCACACCTACAACACCGTCAAGATGTCGGGCTGCGGTGGTACCATCACTGTCTGCTGCGATGAGAAAGAGGACGTGTGCTCCATTGAGCACGCATATAAGGTTTATGCCACCGCCTATCATGCTAATGAGGGCAACCTTGGGCTCAGTGAGGCCACGCCCGTGAATAAGAAGTAGTTGTTCTCCCAGGAGCGCGTTGAGACGAAGAAAGTGTCGCTGGACGGCATTGGCTCTGGGCCCACCATTACCATCTACAATGACCTCTCCTCCAAATATGAAGTCGAGCTCGTCGCCTTCCTCAGGGCAAATGCTGATATGTTTGCCTGGACACCATCAGACATGCCCTGTGTGCCGAGGGAGGTGATCAAACGCCAGTTAGCTGTGTGTCCCAACGCACGCCCCGTGAAGCAAAAGGCACGACGCCAGGCGCATGAAAAGCAAGAGTTCACCATTCAAGGGACAAAGAAGCTCTAGAAGGCGGGCTTAATCCGTGATGTAATCAACCCCAAGTGGGTTGCCAATCCTGTCGTGGTTCAAAAACACATCGGAGAAGGGCGGATGTGCATCGACTTCACCGATCTCAACAAGGCCTACCCCAAGGACCACTTTTCACTCCACCGCATCGACCAGATCGTAGATTCCACCGCTGGATGTGATCTGCTATGCTTCCTGGATGCCTTCACATGCTACCACCAGATCAAGATGGCAAGACAAGACAAATAGAAGACAACCTTCCTCACCCCCTGTGGAGTGTACTGCTACGTGTGCCTGCCTTTCGGCCTGAAGAGTGGAGGAGCCACATTCCAAAGGCTGATCCACATCGGCCTCGGGCCCTAGATGGGTAGGAATGCGGAGGCCTACATGGACGACATCGTCAGCAAGACCCACGAAGCAAACTCCCTCATCAAGGATGTCACACCCTGTGTTTTGAGTCACAACAGTATATTAATAAAGCCTAAAATTTTGTACCAACAAAAACTTTTTGTGTGCTTGTGATGCTTGCCTTGATTTCTATTTGATTGCTTGTCTGAGTGTGCTCCTAAATCATAAAATCCCCTCACTCTCAAGACTCATCTCCTTGATCCAAAACTTTGCCCAATGATCATGCCATGTGTTTAGGACATAAAACTATTTTTATAAATATGATTTTGTCTAAAAATCATTTATTTGATTTACATTTTCAAAACCCCCTAAATTGAGGTTTGCACTACAAGTCCACAAATTAGGGTAAATGTTTTGCCCCAAAGATTTTATTTGGATCCTATTATATATAAGACTTCCCAAAACCACAAAATTATTATTTTAAAAGTTAATTTTGTATTTTATTTAAATACCTTTTTTCTAGGGCGAGAGATTTTCTCTAATAGGGGAAAATTGTTTTTACGTTTCAAAAATATTTGAGAAAATTTAGGGAAGCTCAGTGGACATATATTTTCCATATATATGAGTTTCAAACACATGGTCATGTTCAAAATATTGGACAAAACCCTCCAAAACCGTTTCTGGATATTTCAAGTATTTGAAATATTTCTATAAAAATATTGTCAAATAAATTTAAGAAATTTCCAGCAAGTCACATATGACTTATGTGATTTTAGTGACAAGTTGCATCTCAATCAAAATAGTTTTCATTCACAAAAGTGCCCCAAAACCCTCTCTGTCCAGGTCCAAAGTTGAGCAACTTTACATTGATAACTGTCACCATTTGCTCTCAAACTTTGTGGGCTTGATCTAATCCCTTAAAGATGCAACTACACCAAGTGATGCATCAAGGAGATTAGGTTAGCCTAGCTAGATCTAAGGAAATCAATTTCTGCTCATTTCTAGGTTAGCCTAGCTAGATCTACTTTCTCCATTTGAGCAGAAATTTTGTGGGCAATGCTAAATTGTGATGCCACTCACTCCTGTTAAGTGTCATGACAAGAAGAGCCACCTAGCTAGCCCAAACCCAGCACAAACACCTATGATGCATTATTGGAACTTAATTATTGTAGCCCCATATGAGTTCTCCTTGACCCCTTATTTTTACCACAACACCAACATCTCTCTCCCTTCCTCTAGTAAATTTTCCAAGAGCAAGCTCCATGATTGAGAGGGTGAGAATCCCTCTCTGGACATCCAATTCTCCTCTCTCTCCCATCTTCCCCTCTCTCCTAGCCAGCACCCAGAGCATCCAAAGGCCTTTTCCCTATAGTTTGCTCCCCCTGCAGCTAGTGGACGCAAGTGGGCGTGCCAGAGCGCGTGCACACATGCCCATGCCGGCCAAAATCCCGCTATAGAGCGTGCTGGACCACACCTGAGCGTTGACGCGGCGCCCCCGACCACCTCGGGCCTCCCCCACGCGCCAGTCGAGTCTCCTCGACGTCCACAAAATGCCACGCCCCTGCCCTCCTCTCTCCCTCTGCTGGTCTCCCTCACATGCGCATCGGCCGCCCGAGAGCCCCAATGGGCGACCATGCACGCACGAGCACCAGGACAGTCCCCGCTTCCCCCCTTTCTTTCCCTACATGTAGGCCTCACCAAAAAAGCCCTTAAACATGATCTCGAGGGCCAATTTGGCCTCTGGTGTTGTCTGAGCCGTGGCCGTGTTGATCGTCCGCGGTGCACCGCCGCCTAGCCATATAACGCTCCATAGGACCTCCCGATCGGCTTGATTTGTCCCCATCTCCCTCCCATGACTCCCCAGACCGCACCATTGCTCCTCTTGTGCCCTCCTTCTCTCATGGCCGACATTGCCGCCTCAACCTCCCCTCAAATTCGAGCTAACCCGAGCTCCTCCTCTTCCCCTAACCGCACCAGCGGAACACCCACACCACGGAGGAACCCTCCCATAGTCCTACTCCTCCCTCCCGTGCCTGATTCGTCAAGTTAATCATCGCCCGACGCATGTCTCCGCCGCGGCCGATGCCCTACTCGGCTCAGAGCCACCCGGTGACCGTGTCAGGCATGGGGAGGACCGCCTCGACCCCCTGAGCACTCCGGTAGGCCGAGTGTGTCGAACGGTGGCCGGATTCGCAGACAATCACCGCCGGGGTTGCCCTCTCTCCTCGGTCATGCGCGAGCGCGTGAGGACGAAGAAGAACCTGCCAGGCGGGGGCCGCCTGTAAGTGGCCCGCCAGCGGGCCCGACACTTAAGTGGAGGCACCCCTGCCGATTCAACATCCCTGTTGGGGAGGCGTACACCAGGGGGGTATGCCTTTGACGTTGCCCTGGGCCTCCCGCGCGGCTGAGCTGCTGGGCCGGCCTAGTCACTGCCTGTGCCGGTGCACTGTGCGGCCAAGATGTTTTGGCCCATTTAGGTATAAATTATTTTCCTTTTTCTTTTCCAGAAAGACAAAATAAATCCTAGAAAATTCATATGAGCTCCAAATTTGATGATTCAAATTCCAAGAGATTCCAAAAATCATGCCCTATCCAAAACTCTAGCTTACACATTTTTCCTATAAACTTTCCTATACACCTAATAAATTAAACCCTTCTTATATATTTGGGCATTGAAAATCCATAAGGAGCTCACCCTATATCCAAATGCAATGATTCCAAATCCTAGGTGTATCTAAGCTCTTGAAGGAAAAAGTGAACGTTTTCTCCAGATACTTCCTCTGCTATGACAACTGTTGAACCATTTCTTCATGTATGGCCCACTTTACAAATCGCTAGGAAAATCACCCCAACTCCAAATCCCGTCAAACCAGTTTCTAAATATTTCTCAAATCATGCCATATTTAATAAGTGCCACCACTCATTTTTTGTAAAAATGTATTCTATGGACTTTTTGGAGAATCATCATTATCTACATTTCCACCTTTCAAAAATCTTTATTGATCCAAATCCAGTAGAACCTCTTTGGTTATTTTTCTTATAAGTAGAGGTGTATAAGAAAACTAAAATTCCTATTTTGAGAGCACTTTTATTTTCTGCCTTGTTGTGTTGCTTATTATGGCTGTTTCCGACTTTAATTGACGAAGTAGACGGAGTGCTTGGAGAAGGAATAGAAGAGTTGAAGACTTTGTTGAACCAGGCAAGCAGCCCTTTGACCATGTTGATGAAACTATTTTTATGCATGTCATTATAGTACTTTGATTTTTGCATGAAAAAGCATGATGATATGGTGACGACCTTGCTGGCTTTGTCCCTGATGCATTAGTCATTGATACTTGCATGGTGCATGACTCTACTTTCCGTTGAGAGTTATGCGGGTGGGAAATAGATAGGTGTAAGTAGGTGCTATGCAAATGTGACGGGAATATGCATGAGATGGAAGGCAAAACATTTTACCAAAGACTTTACAAAAACCCCATCGAGTGCCACTAATTCCCGGGGGAGATGATGATGAGCTAGGTAACTACTTGAGAAAGAAGTGGTGTATCGAGGCAAGTTGTGTGTGTGGTTTCGTAAATTGATTAAATTTAAGATCTGTTGATCTTACCAACCTTACTTGTATGACCACGATACCCCTTATGGGACAGGGCTTCGTTGATTACTTTGGTCGATACTAACAGAGAGCCTGCATTACTGGTGGCGAGAGGGCCAGAGTTACTCTCTAGATACGGGGTCGTGCCTAGAAGAACGACTATGGCTGTTTTTACACACATCGGGCACACCGTTGTGTCCTGTCAGCGATCGTATTTGTGATGTACATCGTATGGGCTGGGTACCAATGAGTGGACACTTTGTTTAGTATTGTCAAGGGAAAGACATTGTTCGGGTGCTTACCTAGGGTATGTAATGTACCGCGATTCGTGGCTGACACGAAAGTTCCCCGAGTCTTGTAGGTAAAGTGTGCAACCTCTGCAGAGTGTAAAACTATTCGAATAGCCGTTCCCACGGTCAAGGACAGTTGGGTGGTCCTGCTTAAACTATGTCCAGATGTTTTCACAAAACAAGGTGTGTGTGTGACAAAGAGATACTTGAGCTAAGTCAGATGACTTGATGAGATGATGAAACTAGAATTGAGATAATATGCTTATATTGATATCTGTAACCTGTTCATATGGATATATGTAACCTGTTGATGCATGATTTTACAAATGCTACAACATGACATTGCACTCAAAATTAGCTTTGTGCAAAATACCTACATAGGGTTATGCCATGCATTGTTACCTTGTTTTGAACATGGGTTGCTTGCGAGTACATTCAAAAGTACTCATTGGCTTGTCCCTAGTTATTTAATTGGCCAGGCATGAAAGAACAGGATACGATGAAGAGTATCTTGGTGAAGAACATGTTAGCTAGGACGCTTCCCGGTCAGAATGCCTGTAGGGTTAAGGAATGTGGCATGGGTCCGTTCTATTGTTGAAGATTCCCGCTGCAAGTTTATGATTGGTTATTTGGCCTTCCTGGCCCTACCTATGAAGACTTGGCCATAAAGGTCATATTTGTGTAAGACGGTACGTAATAGATGTAAGACTCTTGTTATTCAGTTTCTACTAGTTCAGTGAGCATTGATCTCTGCGATCACTGTACACGTGCATTCGGAGACTTCAACTTATGAGTTGGGGTCCCCAAAGAGCTGGTATCAAAGCCATCCTGACTGTAGGAAGCCTTAGTTAGCATGGACGTTAGTTAGGACAGGAACTAGCCTCCAGACCTTCCAAATGACTTGCAAAACCTATTACACTTCTCTCCTCTTCTGATTTAGCAGACTATAAAACCTTTCATACTCACCTTATCCTCTCTTGTCATATTAACCCTTCTCTGACCATCTTGTAGATGGTTGTCGCCCCCATGAGACTCCTCATGACCGGTTTTCCACAAACCCTAAGACACCGCCTCCAATAATGCCACTATCCTTCGGTGCTGATGTACACCCTGCATGAACTGGAAAATGGCGAGTTCGGGACAGAGTTCTACGTCAAGGTGGTTGTACCTTCCAAGAACTCACCCGACAGTTGGATCTTAGTTGGTCTACCCATGCCAACAAGAGACATGGCCATTCAGCTAGCGCCTACGAAGCCCTCCTCCGTCTTCGAGACCTCCTCCCGAAAATGAAGGAAGAGCAAGCTACCTGCTACCTACCAAGCAAGAGTGGATTAGGAGCCCCTGCTCAAATGATGAATCCCCCAGGTGACGAAGACCCAACCCTCAAGTTCCAGATCCGCTTCGCTAACACGGTAGATTACCTTGTTACCTTACCGAAGAATTCCTCAAGTCCCGCCAGGATTTCCCTTCTCTCCTACATCTCCACTGCCTCGAGAAGAACAAGAAGGTGATCGAGCAAGCGCAACAGATTGCTGCCCTACAAGTCTACATCACCAACCAAAGGTAACAAATTGACTAACTTCAGGAAGCCTACAACCGAGCCCCACACAGAAGGCATAGGAATTGATTTCCATATCCACCACGTGCAGGACCATCGTCAGATCACTGATGTCATAACCAAAGGCTAGATAAATGTGGCGGATTTGGGAATATTGTCAGCAGGTGTCCAAACAAGCATCCGACTGTCACATACCCACTGGTACCACAGGAGGGCCTAGGGGCTGAAGACTAAGCATCCTTCCCTCCAGGACATGAAGCAAGCACTACTATTGAGTCCGAGCACCCCTAGGGTAGGATGAGTCGTGTAACCCTTGTGCGAAGTCGAGTATGTGTGATGGTTCAACTGAAACCATGTTGTGTGTTGTTTGTTTTTATCTGTTTGTGTTTTGGTATAAGTTGCACTTTTGCCCTAGGCAACATGTACGCGATTATACCTCCTATCTTATCTTAATGAATGTTTTGGCCTTTTCGGCACTTGTTTGATCACACTTGCACTATACCACCCCCTTTAGGCACCCCTCCTCTATGCTACTTTTCCCTCTCACCCATCTCAACAACGGAATACCAAAGAGACAAGATGCACCAAGGATTCCACCTCGACAAACAACTAGCGCTGAAAACTTTTGCAACAACCACCCGAAGCAAGTGCAGACCAGTAGAGTTATGCCTCTCCCTCGAGATTGGAAAGCTTTCCCCTAGACTAATCTAGACCTCACAAGTTACCGTAGCTCGAACCCTTAACCATGTACTTAGCCAACAGATTTCCAAGAGAACGAGTTAAGCTTCAATAAACTTTTTGCTTAGCACTAGGTTCATTATGGGACTAGTGATAATAGTGAGCAGACACATTACATTCTTTAGCTAGCACCAGAACCGCGATGCCATAGGGAAGATCGTTTTGAGGATATATGAATAATAGGCTAATGATTTGGTGAGGCTATAATAGATGTCTGGAGGATATAGCTAAGACCTCAGCGGATTATGAGACAATCATGATGGGAGGTAAACTTGGTGGATCAAGTTAATAGAGTAGCACGGCCTTGAGTAAATTGGATTTAGTAGGACAATTATGATCAAAATTAAAGTCTTGAGGTGTAATAATTTGACTCCACTGAATAGTATTGATAGGAAATTGGTGATGTTATGATAATGACTTGGAGGAACAAGTAAGAATTCTCGCTGGACCTGAAACTTGGATTTAAATAGGTGGTCCTAGAAAGTGTTAAGTGAGTCTACCTGGTTCAGAGTAATTTGGATTTGGACCGATGATCTCGATCATGATACCATGTTTCTCGGTTGAAATTAAATGAGGAAAGTTGGATTGTTGTCAGAGTTGTCAGAGTTGTCTGAAAGTTGGATTGAAATCAACCGAGAAATCTGACAACAATCCAATGTAAACTCGACATTGGAGTTTACTTGATCACAATGGTGGAAATTGGTGGATATACTGTGATAAGATTGTCCTATCAAGGATTTGGGGATTATAGGAACTCTAGAAGATTATGTGGAACACCATCGGTATTGGATGGGTAGGAGTAGTGGATCATGTGATGGTTGATGGGATTAGTAGGACGATGAATTGGATTCGTAAGGAAGGAAACAAGATCTCGTATTGGCATAATACGTGTTTCCTTGGGATAAAGGTCCAATGCCTTGGACCTTGGATAGGTTAGCGAAGCACCTGGAATTGTAGTGTTTTATTCAAGCTTAGTAGCATGTATGCTCCACCCGAGGATTCTTACGGAGGGATACATATGAAATGGTTATAGATGACATACCTGATTTTTGTTTAGTCCTTCTCTCGAGCGCCATGAAGATATGAGTAGCATGAGTGATGTTTGGAGACGACTTACATGAGACAATTCTTTCGATGGTGTTAGGTTATTTTGTTTGGAGGAATAGGTAGGACTACTGGCATCCAAGTTTTGTGCTCAAGGTTAAGATGATAAACGTTCACTCATGTCCTAAGATCCTTGAAACCTCTAAGCTTTGCCGAGCCCTGGCATTGGAGGGGGATTATGACTGTAAACTTTGGCTCTAAGTCAAAATACCTTGGCCAATACTCCACCTTGACCACCACCAATCATGTCTGAAAGGAAGGTGGATCCAAAGAGCTAGATTACCACATGACCACAGGCTCCTAGACTAGTAACCACCCAAAACAAATGTCCGCTCCTCTCACATGTCCCATAAGCAAGGCATTTATGTGACACTTGGAGAAATGCGTTGATGCCCTCATGGATGACACACTTATTAATCCAAGGAGATTAAGGAACACCCTAGACCTACTTTGGATAGGCCCGAAAGCACCGATTGCCAAGTTTCTCAAGTGCAAACCTTTACCTTGAAAAAGAAGGACTCCTGTCACACCCTGTGTTTTGCCTCATGACTAAGTTAACATGACTAAAAAATTAGGGCCAATTAAAACTTTTTGAGTGCCTATGAATGTTTGACTGGTGTGCTATTTGCTTGCTTGTTTGATTGCTTGCTGGTGCTCTATATTCATAAAACTCCCTCCTACTCTCAAAACACTTTTCCTTGATCTAAACTCTTGTCCAATGATCATACCATGTGTGTAGGACCTAAAACTATTTTTATCAAATATTATTTTGGCCAAAAAGCATTTATTCAATTTAGGTTTTCAAAAAACCCCGAATTGAGGTTGGCACTACAAGTCCTCAAATTGGGTGGAATATTTTGCCCCAAAGGATTTATTTGGAACCTACTATATATAACTTCCCAAAACCACAAAATACTATTTTTAAAGATAATTTTCTTATTTTATTTAAAGGCTTTTTCTTAAGGCCAGAAATGGTCTTTAATTAGGAAAAAATATTTTCGTGCTGTCAAAATATTTGAGAAATTTTAGGAAAACTAAGTGGACATATATTGTCCATATATAAGAGTTTAAACGCATGGTCATGTTCAAAATATTGGACAAAACCCTTCAAATCCATTTCTGCCTATTTGAAGCATTTGAAATATTTCTATAAGAAATATTCTCAAATAAATCCAAGAAAATTCTAGCATATCACATATGACATATGTGATCATCTTGCCAAGTTTCATATCAATCACAAGTTATTTGATTCACCAAATTATCCCAAAACCCTCTCTGTCCAGATCCAAATTTGAGCAACTCTACATTGTCAACCGTCTCCTATTGATCTCAAAATTTGTGGACATGTTCTAATACTCCAATAATGCATCCAGACCAAGTGGTGCATCAAGGAGAACAGATCCACTTGTCCAAATCCCCCCAAACCCACGTCTGTTGATTTCAAGAATTGGAAATGTTTACATTGTCAAGTTTCTCTATTTGATCCCAAACTTTTTGGGCATGTTCTAATACTCAAACAATGCCACCACACAAAGTGGTGCATCAAGGAGAATGGATTTGCATAGCTAGATCTAAGCAAATCCATTTCCACCCATTTCTAGGGTTTACCAAGTTTACATTGTCAACTTTCTTCAATCATGCTAAATCTTGTGGTCCACCTTGTTTTTAACTACCATTCTATCCTGTTAAATTTCATATCATGTAGATCATCTTAACTTGCTCAAAGCACCATCAAACACCTTCTGGTGATTCTCCAAAATCACTGCTTTTACCCCTTGTAGTATTCTCCTTGACCCCCAATTTTTAGCACAGCCCCTTGTAGATACCTTGCACCCCCAGTATCAATCTCAAGTCCATGGCTCAATTATTGATGGGGTAAAACCCCTATTTTTCCTCTCTGGACAGCCATGGCAACCCCTCTCTTACCTCCATTTTAACTTTCTATCTCTTTCTCCTAGCACCTAAACACCTTAGAGCATCTCCAGTAACCCCTAGACACTACTGGACAAGCCAGAGCGCGTAGGGCATGTCCATGCCGGTCATTTGGCCGCGCTGGAGCACACTACAGTGCACCAGAGCACTGCAGCGGCGACCATCCCCACCTCCTGACCACCTCGCCCTCCCCAGCACGCCTGCCGGGGAACCTCGGCATCTGCAACACACCACCCCTTGTCCCCCATCCTCTCTCTCCCTCCTCTGGCCCCCTCGCACGCGCGCCGGCCGCCCGAGATCCCCAATGGGCGAATTCACACGCGCGACGCCCTGGCTATGACCCACTCCTTCTCTCCCCTCCTATGGACCAAGACCGCATCCAGGAGCCCCCAAGACACGCCCTGGCGAGCCCCCGAGAGCTCAGGCGATGGCCTCGACCTCACCGAACTCCCTATCCACGGTGCGCCGCCCCTCGCGTATAAAAGGGTTGTCTGGACGTCCCTCTCCTCCTCTATCGCCCTCCCTCGCACCCAATCGAACACCCGCTCCACCCAGGCAAGCCTCGAGAGCTCCTGTGCCCGGGTCGGACCCGAGCTCCGCCGCCAAGGGCCGCCGTCGATCTCGCGGTATGTGGCTTCTCCGGTGCTCCTCCTCCTTCCTCTGGGCCTCCCTCACCACTCTGAAGTGATTCCCCTCCACCTCCCCGTCGATTGCAGCAGGAGTCCACCGGAGCAACCTCCTCCCAAAGCCCTCCCCCACGGACTCATGTTGTCGGCGAACCTCGGCCCTACGGTGACCACCGTCGTGCCCAAACGAACGGCGGGACCTCCCTGAGTCTTCCCGTACCTCCCGCGTGACGAACGGCCGCCAGAGTCGCCTCCAGTGAGCCCCCCTGAGCCCCTATTCGTGAGGTAGGAGATGACAGGTGGTCCCCGCCGGTCATACTCACCTATCCCCTGTGCCACCGACAGGTAGGGCCCGTCTATCGGGTTCGAATCCGTCGGCTGCGCGCGCACCAGTGCGGCGGTGGCGTATTGCCAAAATACGCCTTCAACGTGGCCCTCTCGCAGCACTGCGCCTGGGCTGTTTCCTCCTAGGCCGGCTCAGCACGACGGTTTCAGCCCATTGGGCACAGTGGCATTTTTCTCTTACCAATTTCCAGAACCTTGCAAAAATTCCACAAGTTTACATATCCATCCAAATCACATGTTTCCACCTCCTAAATTTTTCTAAAATTCCAACCTATTTAATGATGTAACTTTCATATTTTTCCACCATAAGTTTCTAAACTATTCTAGTGCAAATTCAAATTTAAATTATTCAAAACTCAATTTTCAAAATTCCCAGAGCATCCAAATCAATGCCAAATGAAGTGATTCCAATTCGTAGGTACTCTAAATATCATACCCTATTTTCCTAGCCATGGTCAACATTTTTGCCATGCATTGATTCTGCTGGGTCAAATAAATAGCACATTTTTCATTATTGCCATCTTAGGAAATTCATAGGAAATTCCTCTCAAATCCAAATCCATTGAAACCACTCCCCACATGTTTCTAAAATCATGCCCTATTTGTTAGGTTCATCCACTCATTTTTGTTAAAACATTTTCTGTGGACACCTTATAGGACCATCAATTCCTTCATTTCCACCATTCAACCCCCCCTTTGATCCACATCCAATGAAACCTCCTTGGTTATTTTTCTTGTGACCAGAAGTGTCCAAGAAAAATAAAACTCCTATTTATAGAGCACTTTTATTTCTCCGCTTGTTGTGTTCCTTATTGCGGTTGTTTCCGGCGATAGTTGATGAAGTAGACGAACTGCTCGGAGTGGACCAGAAGCGTGTGAAGACCTCGAGGAATTGGATATGCCAGGCAAGCATCCCTTTGACCATGACTATGAAACCCTTTAATTGCATGGCATATAGCACTTTATTTCGTGATGTTGATCATGTTGATACGGTGTCCCCTTCGGTGGGATTCCTCCGATACTTTCTTGTTGATACTTGCATCGTGCATGACCCTACCTTCCTATGAGGGTTGTGCGGGTGGGAAGTAGATAGGATGCTTTGTAGATGCTACGCAAAGTGGGTCGGGGATATGCATGGTGATGGAAACAAAAGTGTTTTCAATGACTTTTCGAAAAACCCGTCGGGTACCACTAATGCCCGAGGGAGATGATGATGAGCTAGGTAACCACTTGATAAAGAAGTGGTGTACTGGAGCTAGTAAGTGTGTGTGTTTTCGAAAAAAATTAGATTTATGATTTGTCTACCGTCCCAACCTTACATGTACAACCACTATACCCCTATATGGGAAGGGGCTTTGTTGATTACCTTTGTGGGTACTAGCATAGAGCCCGCATTACTAGTGGCGGGAGTGATGAGGTCACTCTCGATACGGGGTCGTGCCTGGTAGGGCGACCATGCACTGTCTTTATAGGCACCGGGCACACCGTTGTGTTCCCTCATGGATGATACGTGTGATGTATATCATGAGGGATGGCACCAACGAGTGGACTCTTTGTTTAGTATCACTAGGGGAAAGGCATTGTTCGGTTGCTACCTCGGGTATGAAATATACCGCGAGTCGTGGATGACACAGAAGTTCCCCGAGTCTTGTGGGTATAGTGTGCAACCTCTGCAGAGTGTAAAACTATTCGAATAGCCATGTCCACGGTCAAGGACAGTTGGGTGGTGCTGCTTAAACTACGTCCAGATGTTTTCACAAAACTTGGTGTGTGGGTGACAAAGAGACACTTGAGCTAAGTCGGAAGACTTGATGAAATGATTGAACATGTGATGTTCAACCCCTTGCTTATGATGATATCTATAACTTGTTCATATGGATATCTGCCAACTGTTGATGCATGCTTACATAAGTTAGTTGATCATGTCACTGCACTCAAAATTAGCTTTCTGCAAAATTACCTACTTAGTGCTATATCATGCTCTGTTGAACCTTGTTCCAAACATGGGTTGCTTGCGAGTACATTGAAAGTACTCATTGGCTTGCCACTTGTTATTTTATTGGCCAGGCATGAAAGATCAGGTCATGAAGAATATTACCTTGGTGATGAACATGCGAGCTAGGATGCTTCCCAGTCAGAATGCCTGTAGGGTTAAGGCAGATAGCATGGGTTCACGCTATCATTCAAGATTTCCGCTGCAAGTTTATGAAGACTTGGCTATAAAGGCCACATTTGAGTAAAACGGTATGTAATGGATGTAAGACTCTTGTTATTCAGTTTCTGTGTGTTTAGTGAGCATTGATCTCTGGGATCACTGTGCACGTACATTCGGTGATCATGACTTATGAGTCGGGGTCCCCATAGAGCTGGTATGAGAGCCATCCTGACTATAGGAAGCCCTTAGTTAGCATGGACGTTAGTTAGGACGGGAACTAGCCCTCAGACCCCAAATCACTTGCAAAATCTATTGCACTTCTCTCCTCTTCTGAGCCAGCTACTATAAAACCTTTCATGCACACCTCATCATCTCTGGTCATATTAACCCTCCTCTGACCATCTTGTAGATGGCCGTCGCTCCCATGAGACTACTCATGACCGGATTCCCACCTCTCCTGAGGGACTGCCTCCAACACTGCCAATATCATTCGGCGCCGATGTACACCCTGCACGAACTGGACAATGGAGAGTTTGGAATGGAGTTCTATGCCAAGGTGGTTGTATCTGCCAAGACCCCACCCCAGAGTTGGTTCTTTGTTGGACCACCTATGCCAGCAAGAGACATGACCATATAGCAGGCGTCCTATGAAGCCCTCCATCGTCTCCGAGACCTCCTCCCGGAAATGAAGGAAGGACAAGCTGCCCGCTACCTACCCAGCAAGAGTGGATTAGGAGCCTCTGCTCAAGCAGTGATTTCCACAAGAGACAAAGACCCAACCCTCAAGCTCCAGATCTGCTTCGCCAACACAGTAGATTACCTTCTGTGTTACCTTACCGAAGAATTCCTCAAGTCCCGCCAGGATTTCCCTTCGGTCTTACACCTCCACTGCCTCGAGAAGAAAAAGGTGGTCGAGCAAGAACAACATAGTGCTGCCCTGCAAGTCTACATCACCAACCAGAAGCAACAAATTGAGGAACTTCACGAAGCCCGCAACCGAGCCCCACGCAGGAGGCACCAGAACAGATTCCCATATCCACCATGTGGAGGACCATCGTCAGGCCACCGACGTCATAAGCCAAGGGCAAATAACAACCTCGACATTCCCATCACGTGTTTCGAGTGTGGCGAGTTTGGGCATCATGTTAGGAGATGTCCCAACAAGCAGCCGACTGTCGCATACCCACTGGTACCACAAGAATACATAGAAGCTGAAGATTGAGCGTCCTTCCCTCCAAGACATGAAGCAAGCACGACTACTGAGTCCGAGAACCCCTAGGGTAGGATGAGTCGTGTAACCCCTATGCGAAGTCGAGTCCGTGTGATGGTTAAAATGAAACCATGATGTGTGTTGTTTGCTTTTATGTGTTTGTGCTTGAGTATAAGTTGCACTTTTTCCCTAGGCAACGTGTATGCGACTATACCACCCATCTTATCTTAATAAATGTGTTAGCCTTTTTGGCACTTGTTTGATTGCACTTGTACTATATCACCCCCTTAGGCACTCCCCTCCATGCTACTTTTCCCTCTCACCCTTCTCGACGACTGAAGACCGGCAAGACAAGATGCACCAAGGATCCACCCCAACGGACAGCTAGCGTTGAAGACTATGACTACAACGTACTCAACCAGACGCAACCCCGTAGGTTTAGGATCTTCCCTCGAGACTGGAAACCCCTCCCCAGACCATCCTAGACCTCACAAGCTCCCCCAGCTCAAACACCTGACCACGTGTTTAGCACACAGATTTGCCAGTGCATCTGTTGAGCTTCAATAACCCCTGCTTAGCACTGGGTTCATTATGGGACTAGTGATCATAGTGAACAAACACCTTTCATACTTAAGCTAGCACTTGATCTAATGATGCCATGGGATAGATCATCTTGAGGATAAATGCTTATTAGTCTAATCATTTGACGAGGCTAGAGTAGATATCTTGAGGAAGTGGTTGAGACCCTTTGGTGGATTGCGAGAATTTCAGGATGATCGGGATATTGATGGATCAAGTTGATAGAGTAGCATAACTTACTTCTCCATTGAGCAAATTGGATTTAGTAGGACCATTGTGTTCACAAGCTGAAATTTTTGGTGGATAAATGACTTGACTTTGGCAAGTGATATTGATAGTGGATGGATGATGTTACAATAGTAACTGTTGTAACTAGTAGGAAATTCTTACTAGATGTAAACCTTGGATTTAAATTGGTGATTCTAATAGGTGCTCGAGATCAATCAAACCACATGGTTCGGAGTAATTTGGATTTAGACCAATGATCTTGATCAGGATAACATGTTTCTCGGTGGATGATAAGTAAAAGGAATTGGGTGATGTTAGGGGGTATTTAAGGATCTATATAAGCTCGACCTTGGAGTTTAGTTGGTCATGAGATTGGAAGTTCGTGGATATACTATGATAATAGCCCTTGCATTGACATGTGGATTATATGAACTCCAGGAGATTATGTGGGACACCATCGATGCTGGATTTGTAGCAGTAATGGGTCATGTAATAATGGATGATATTCATGGATCGATTAATTGGATTCGTAAGAAGGAAACAAGATCTTGGATTGGTTTATTACATGTTTCCATAGCATATAGATGCAACAACTTAGTCCTGTTTGGACCAGCCCCAGGAACACCAATTACCATGCCTCTCAAGTATAAGGTCTCACCTTGAAAGAGTTGGACTACATGAAGCACCCTCTCTTCAGCAGAAGACATTCTTGCCCAAGCAAGACGAAGGACCACTACGTTAGGAAACCCGAGGAATAATATGAAACAAGAGAAGTCAACCACCACTCCTCTACCGACTACATCAGCTAGACTATATCAAGAAGCACCGACGTTCAGGGTACGATGAAGCCCCTACACCTCAAGAGGATTAGAGAGCCCCTTGTCTTAACAATCACCTAACAAGTTCCTGACTAGGAAGGAACCGAGAAGATGATAGCACCCCTCACTCCACCACCTTGACGGTGTATGATGAGCATGACGTCCCTATCCCTTTCAGATGCTTAGAACATAGTGGGACGACTGTCATGACTTCATTATTAGCCACTCTTTGGTCCAATCAAGGGCGTGAATCCTGACTGGATCATGGCGAAACACCCGTCAAAGGAAGTTCACCCCCCTCACTATCCAAGACTCAGACCTTGGGGATTGGATGGCTGATCCATACTTTTGGATAGACAGCTTATTTAAATCCCCCACTAGGACATTCTCAGGGGAAGGGATCCATTTAGCCACCCGAACTCTAAGCTTAGTCTTAGAAACGAGACTCAGCCCAAACCTTTGCCACACTGGCTACGGACAGACAAGTAGACCAAACACTCAAAGACTCGCCAGAAACGCGCATCCGCGACGACGAGGACAAACAGCCAAAGAAGAATGAAGAATCTACCTGGGCAACTTACTCAAGCAGAAGGTCTCGACGAGAAGCCTACGATGATGCGCTTCAACACTCTTAAGGATGAAGACCACCTGCGACTGAAGATCTCCTGCTTTAAGGAAGATAAGGACTTCCCCGTCAACGAGAAGCTACACCAAGGCTCGACCCTTCTATTCTTATGTGAGACATCTAGATGTCAGTAAACAACGTGAGCAACCCCAGGAACAGCACACAGACACACTACTTGGCCACATATTCCAACTTTGGAATACACACACAAGCCAGGCCCTTGCCAAAACCTCGTCCACCAAACCCTTAACCATTAGGCAAGCCTAGCATATTGCAAGAACCCCGTTCACCGTTAGACGAAGTCAAAGATGCACTTGAAGACATATCATCAGGCACTTCAAGATCCAGAACGACAACCACGCCGGATCAGAAGCAACATGGAACGTGAAGACTACCTCACATGTGAATTCCCACACCTTTTTCTACGCCTAGCCTAGGAATCTCGGGGATGAGATTCTTGTAAGGGGGTAGGTCTGTCACACCCTGTGTTTGGCCTCATGACTAAGTTAACATGACTCAAAAATTAGGGCCAATTAAATTTTTTTGAGTGTCTATGAATGGTTGACTGGTTTGTTATTTGGTTGCTTGTTTGATTGCTTGCTGGTGCTCTATATTCATAAAACTCCCTCCTACTCTCAAAAAACTTTTCATTGATCTAAACTCTTGTCTAATGATCATACCATGTGTATAGGACCTAAAACTATTTTTATCAAATATTATTTTGGCCAAAAAGCATTTATTCAATTTATGTTTTCAAAAACCCATGAATTGATGTTTGTACTACAAGTCCTCAAATTGGGTAGAATATTTTTCCCCAAAGGATTTATTTGGAACCTACTATATATATAACTTCCCAAAACCAGAAAATAATATTTTTAAAGATTATTTTGTTATTTTATTTAAAGGCTTTTTCTTAAGGCCAGAAATTGTCTTTTATTAGGAAAAAATATTTTTATGCTTTCAAAATATTTGAGAAAATTTAGGAAAACTCAGTGGACATATATTGTCCATACATAAGAGTTTAAACACATGGTCATGTTCAAAATATTGGACAAAACCCTTCAAAACCATTTCTGCCTATTTGAAGCATTTGAAATATTTCTATAAGAAATATTCTCAAATAAATCAAAGAAAATTCTAGCATGTCACATATGACATATGTGATCATCTTGCCAAGTTTCATATCAATCACAATTTATTTGATTCACCAAATTATCCCAAAACCCTCTCTGTCCAGATCCAAATTATAGCAACTCTACATAGCCAACCGTCTCCTATTGATCTCAAAATTTGTGGACATGTTCTAATACTCCAATAATGCATCCAGACCAAGTGGTGCATCAAGGAGAACAGATCCACTTGTCCAAATCCCCCCAAACCCACTGTTGATTTCAACAATTGGAAATGTTTGCATTGTCAAGTTTCTCTATTTGATCCCAAACTTTTTGGGCATGTTCTAATACTCAAACAATGCCACCACACAAAGTGGTGCATCAAGGAGAATCGATTTGCATAGCTAGATCTAAGAAAATCCATTTCTGCCCATTTCTAGGGTTTACCAAGTTTACATTGTCAACTTTCTTCAATCATGCTCAAATCTTGTGGCCCACCTTGTTTTTACCTCCCATTCTATCCTGTTAAATCTCATATCATGTAGATCATCTTAACTTGCTCAAACCACCATCAAACACCTTCTGGTGATTCTCCAAAATCACAGCTTTTACCCCATGTAGTATTCTCCTTGAACCCCAATTTTTACCATAACGCCTTGTAGATACCTTGCACCCCCAGTATCAATCTCAAGTCCATGGCTCAATTATTGATGGGGTAAAACCCCTATTTTTCCTCTCTGGACAGCCATGGCAACCCCTCTCTTACCTCCATTTTAACTTTCTATCTCTTTCCCCTAGCAGCTAAACACCTTAGAGCATCTCAAGTAACCCCTGGACACTACTGGACAAGCCAGAGCGCGTAGGGCATGTCCATGCCGGCCATTTGGCCTTTCTGGAGAGCGCTACAGTGCACCAGAGCACTGTAGCGACGCCCATCCCCACCTTCCGACCACCTCATGCCTCCCCAGCACGCCTGCCGGGGAACCTCGGTGTCCGCAACACGCCACCCCTTGTCCCCCTCCTCTCTCTCCCTCCTCTGGCCCCCCTCGCACGCGCGCCAGCTGCCTGAGAGCCCCAATGGGCGACCTGACACACGCGACTCCCTGGCTACGACCCGCTCCTTCTCTCCCCTCCTATGGACCAAGACCGCATCTAGGAGCACCCAAGACATGCCCTGGCGAGCCCCCAAGAGCTCAGGCGATGGCCTCGACCTCGCCGAACTCCTTGTCCACGGTGCGCCGCCCCTCGTGTATAAAAGGGTTGTCTGGACCTCCCTCTCCTCTTCTATCGCCCTCTCTCGCACCCAATCCGCTCGACCCACGCAAGCCCTGAGAGCCCCTGTGCCCGGATCGGACCCGAGCTCCGCCGCCAAGGGCCGCCGTCGATCTCGCTGTATGCGGCTTCTTGGGTGCTCCTCCTCCTTCCTGTGGCCTCCCTCACCACTCTGAAGTGACTCCCCTCCTCCTCCTCGTCGATTGCAGCAGGAGTCCACCGGAGCAAGCTCCTCCCGAAGCCCTCCGCCGCGGACTCATGTCGTCAGCGAACCCCGGCCCTACGGCGTCCACCGTCGTGCCCAAACGAACGGCGGGACCTCCCTGAGTCTTCCCGTACCTCCCGCGTGATGAACGGCCACCGGAGTCGCCGCCGGTGAGCCCCCCTGAGCCCCTGTTCGTGAGGTACGAGATGATAGGCGGGCCCCGCCTATCATACTCACCTATCCCCTGTGCCACCGATAGGTAGGGCCCGCCTGTCGGGTTTGAATCCGTCGGCTGCGCGCGAACCACTGCGGCGGAGGCGTATTGCCAAAATACGCCTTCAGCGTGGCCCTTTTTGCAGTGCTGCGCCTGGGCCGTTTCCTCCTGGGCCGGCCTAGCTCGACGCTTTTGGCCCATTAGGCACAGTGGCATTTTTCTTTTACCAATTTCCAGAACCTTGCAAAACTTCCACAAGTTTACATATCCATCCAAATCACATGTTTCCAACTCCTAAATTTTTCTAAAATTCCAACCTATTTAATGATGTAACTTTCATATTTTTCCACCATAAATTTCTACACTGTTCTAGTGCAAATTCAAATTTAAATTATTCAAAACTCAATTTTCAAAATTCCCAGAGCATCCAAATCAACTCCAAATGAAGTGATTCCAATTCCTAGGTACTCTAAATATCATACCCTATTTTCCTGGCCATGGTCAACATTTTTGCCATGCATTGATTCTGGTGCATCAAATAAATATCAAATTTTTCATTATTGCCATCTTAGCAAATTCATAGGAAATTCCTCTCAAATACAAATCCATTGAAACCACTTCCCACATGTTTCTAAAATCATGCCCTATTTGTTAGGTTCATCCACTCATTTTTGTTAAAACATTTTCTGTGGACACCTTATAAGACCATCAATTCCTTCATTTCCACCATTCAACCCCCCCCTTGATCCACATCCAATGAAACCTCCTTGGTTATTATTCTTGTGACCAGAAGTGTCCATGAAAATAAAACTCCTATTTATAGAGCACTCTTATTTCTCCGCTTGTTGTGTTGCTTATTGCGGTTGTCTCCGACGATAGTTGACGAAGTAGACGAAGTGCTCGGAGTGGACGAGAAGCGTGTGAAGACCTCGAGGAATTGGATAAGCCAGGTAAGCAGCCCTTTGACCATGACTATGAAACCCTTTAATTGCATGGCATATAGCACTTTATTTCGTGATGTTGATCATGTTGATACGGTCTCCCTTTCGGTGGGATTCCTCCGATACTTTCTTGTTGATACTTCCATCGTGCATGACCCTACCTTCCTATGAGGGTTGTGTGGGTGGGAAGTAGATATGATGCTTAGTAGATGCTATAGAAAGTGGGTCGGGAATATTCATGGTGATGGAAACAAAAGTGTTTTCAATGACTATTCAAAAACCCCGTCGGGTGCCACTAATGCCCGAGGGAGATGATGATGAGCTAGGTAACCACTTTATAAAGAAGTGGTGTACCGGAGCTAGTAAGTGTGTGTTTTTTTGAAAACGGATTAGATTTAAGATTTGTCGACCGTCCCAACCTTACATGTACAACCACTCTACCCCTATATGGGATGGGGCTTTGTTGATTACCTTGGTGGGTAGTAGCATAGAGACCGAATTACTAGTGGCGGGAGTGACGAGGTAACTCTCGATACGGGGTCGTGCCTAGTAGGGCGACCATGGGCTGTCTTTACAGGCACCGGGCACACCGTTGCGTGCCCTCATGGATGATACGTGTGATCTATATCATGAGGGATGGCACCAACGAGTGGAATCTTTGTTTAGTATCGCTAGGGGAAAGGCATTGTTCGGGTGCTACCTCGGGTATGAAATATACCGCGAGTCGTGGATGACACGGAAGTTCCCGAGTCTTGTGGGTAAAGTGTGCAACCTCTGCAGAGTGTAAAACTATTCGAATAGCTGTGTCCACGGTCATGGACAGTTGGGTGGTGCTGCTTAAACTACGTCCAGATGTTTTCACAAAACTTGGTGTGTGGGTGACAAAGAGACACTTGAGCTAAGTCGGAAGACTTGATGAAATGATTGAACATGTGATGTTCAACCCCTTACTTATGATGATATCTATAACTTGTTCATATGTATATCTGCCAACTGTTGATGCATGCTTACATAAGTTAGTTGATCATGTCACTGCACTCAAAATTAGCTTTCTGCAAAATTACCTACTTAGTGCTATATCATGCTCTGTTGAACATTGTTCCAAACATGGGTTGCTTGCGAGTACATTCAAAGTACTCATTGGCTTGCCACTGGTTATTTTATTGGCCAGGCATGAAAGATCAGGTCATGATGAAGATTACCTTGGTGATGAACATGCGAGCTAGGACGCTTCCGAGTCAGAATGCCTGTAGGGTTAAGGCAAATAGCATGGGTTCAGGCTATCGTTGAAGATTTTCGCTGCAAGTTTATGAAGGCTTGGCCATAAAGGCCACATTTGAGTAAAACGGTATGTAATGGATGTAAGACTCTTGTTATTCAGTTTCTGTGTGTTTAGTGAGCATTGATCTCTGGGATCACTGTGCATGTACATTCGGTGATCACGACTTATGAGTCGGGGTCCCCACAACTCCTTGGAGTACTCTCCCTGCAGCAAAAGACAATCTTACGCAAACAAGATCAAGAACCACTATGGTTGGGAAGCCACGATGACGAAGAAGAAGAAAGAGAAGTCAACCACCACTCTCTCGTCAGCAACCTCAGCTAGGCTATGTAGAGTGAGGTTACATGGTTCCTTGTCTTAAATGTCACCTTTTCAAGTGCTGAATAGAAAGGTACTGAGAAGTTGATAGCATCCCTCACTCCACCACCTGGATAGAGGACGATGAGCAAACCTTCCCTACTCCATCCAGAGCCTGGAATGGAGTAGAATGATTGTCATGACTTCATTACTAGCCTCCTTCGGTCCAAGTCAAGTATGTGGCCCAACTAGAGTCATGATGGACCACCTGCCTAAGGTAGTCCTCCCCACTTGTCCGAACCTCACACCACGAAGACTAGTTGGCTAATCTACACTTTTGAGTCGTCATCTTACTTAAAGCCCCCACTAGAACCTTCTCACATGAAGGAACCCATTTGGTTACCAAATGTCTAAGTCTTACGGATAAAAACCAACCCAAACCTTCCCACAAATGGATATGAAGAGACAACTGAACCAGCACTCGAAGTCACGCTAGGAACGTGCGCCCATGACTATGAAGACAAATGACCAGGGATGACTAAAGAATGTACCTGGATAGCTTAGTCAAGCAGAAGATCTCGACGAGAAGCCTACATTGACATGCTTCAACACTCTCAAGGATGAAAGACCACATGCGACTGAAGGTCGCCGCTTTAAGGAAGCCAACGATTCCACGTCACCGAAAAGCTACATCAAGGCTTGACCCTTCTAGTGTAACACGAGACATCATGATTTCGCTAAACAACATGGATAAAGCTAGAGCCATCACATATGAACAAAACTTTTCACGTATTACGACTTTGGAATACACCGGTAGGCCAGGCCCTTGTCTGAACCTCGTTCATCAAGCCCTTGACCATTAGTCAGGCCTAATTTATCGCGAGTACCCCGTTCACCTCTCAGACGAAGCCAAGCGATGCACTCGAAGCTGTATCATCAAGCAATTCAAGGTCAGTGGAGCAACCACACTAAAGCAGAAGCAACCTAGGAGCATGAAGACAACCGCACATCCGAATTTCTGTATCTCTTCAACGCCTAGCCTAGGAATCTTGGGGACGAGATTCTTGTAAGGGGGGTAGGTCTGTCACACGCTGTGTTTTGCCTCAGTTCACTATGCAAATAAATTTTAAAAATCTGGACCAACTAAAATTTTGTATGTGCATGTGGTGCTTGACTTGATTGCTATTTGCTCGTTTGCTTGTATGTGATTTAATTCGTAAAACCCTCCTACTCTCAAAACTCATCTCCTTGATCCAAAACTTTGCCGAATGATTATGCCATGTGTTGGGGATATAGCCCAACGATATAACCCGTCCTATTGGGCTGGGTCATCCTGATGGCAGCTTATAAGGTAACATACCAAGTGGGCCACGATACTGAGGAACGAGACTGGCAAGGTGGCTTACCAAGTAAGACGGTTGACGGCCTAGTACCCAAAGACGGCGGTTCAAGACCCAGGAGGTAGACAGCCGCCGAGAGTTTCCTTGCTTGGAAGGCAAGGCGAGTTAGAAACATAGTCGGTCATGAGTCACAACACGACTCGGACTCTTGTAAGCCCAGGGTCTCGACCTGTATATAAAGGCGAGTCCTTGAGGCCAATAGACTTAAGTTAGAATCGATCAATAGCTAGGTCCAGCGAATCCGCTACCTTATAAGTGATCATTCAACAATACACACAAAGCAGGACGTACGCTTTTACCTCCATCGGAGGGGCCGAACCTGGGTAAAATCGCGTCTCTCGATTCCGATCAACCCCGACAAGCTAATCACCTAGTTGCGATGGCCTCACGTCTAAGTCCTCACACTAGGACATCTGCCATGATAAAACCATGACAGTTGGCCCCCACCATGGGGCCAGCGCATGGTGGTTTGGAGTTCTTGAAGGGCTCTCTCCCAGGGATCAAGGGATACACCGTTGGTAGGATGACGAAGAGTCGCCGCGGCAAACTCTATATCGACGATGCCGGCTGGGGTCCCGAGGCCAACTCAGTTGAGTACGGGTACCGGGTCCCCTTCGGCAAGATTCATGTCTTCATCGGCAAGATGGGCGGGTCAGGACCCGAGCTGGACATCTTCACCGACCTCGTCGAGTCGGCTTGGCGCGCACAGCCTGCCCGGATCCAAGCCGGCCAGAAGCATGTCTTTGTTGGTTTTGTGAAGGGTGCAGAACTTGAGGAAAACTCTGTGTCTGGGGGAGAGACTCTCATCTACTCAGATGATGAGTCCTCGATCGGAGAGGCAGAGTCAGTCTACTAGCTTGAAGATGGCGGGCTTGGGGATTGGTCCGATGGCAACAGTATTCCGGACCTTTATGAGCCGCCGAGCCGAGCTGCCATATTCATGGCTGGAATGGTGTCGGCTCTCCAAACTACGGCGACTGGTGCGACAGCAACAGTTAACCCATCAGCACCGGCTTCCGGGGGGTCTAGTTCAGCCAGGTCGCCGGCTCAAGTTCTGTCTGAGCCGATGGCTACCCAGACAACCTTACTGGGGACCGAGGTCACTATGGAAAATCAAGCAGAGCATAATGCGGAGATTGCAAAAATAAGGGAGCAGATGACCAAGGCCCAGGAAGATATTAATGCTGAGAACACACGGACAGCTGCACTGCAAGCCCAGGTTAATGCAGAAGTAGAACGTCTGAGAGCGAAGGCATGGCGGATCAGTCTGGATCAAAGCGCATCTGATGCAGTCCTTTGGAGGAGGCACTAGATTCGTTTGGCCTTAGTCTATGATCCTAAGCATTTGTTCAACTCTCCTGAAGCAGGCCCAAGTACTTGATACGTGTCCAACGTATCGATAATTTATGAAGTATTCATGCCATATTCATCTATGTTTACAATAATTTTATATGGTTTTGATGCACTTTATATGATTTGTTTAGAACCAACCTAGACTGACGCTGTTTTCAGCAGAATTACCATGGTGTTGTTTTTTGTACAGGAAATGAATGTTCTTGGAATCGCCCGAAACTTTTTTATGATTTTTTCTGGATAAAATAAGAAATAATGGAGCGAAGAATCACCGGAGGGGTGCCACGTGTGGGACACAAGCCAACAGGGTGCGCCCCCACTAGGGTCGCGCCCTGATAGCTTGTGGGGCCCTCGTAGCTCCGTTGCACGTGATTCCAACGCTGAAAAATCCTATAAATACCAGAAACCCCAGAAATAAAAATCGAACTTCCACTCCACCGCCGCAACTCTCTGTATCGACGAAAAAACAATATGGAGACGTTCCAGTACCTTGCCGGAGAGGGGAAACCATCACCGGTGGCCATCTTCGTCATCCCGGCGGAGGCCATGACAAGGAGGGAGTGGTTCACCCTCAGGGTTGAGGGTATGTACCAGTAGCTATGTGTTCAATCTCTATCTCTCGTGTTCTTGAGATGTCACGATCTTTATGTATCACGGGCTTTGTTAATTTAGTCAGATCATATGTTGTTATTCCCTTGCTACCTTATTGTGATGAATTGAATCTTTACATTTGAGATCTCATTATGTTGGATTGAATATTTTGGTTCGAGAACACTTGATGTACGTCTTGCGTGGGATACCCGTAGTGACATTGGGGTATTCTATTGATTCACTTGATATATGTTGAGGCATCAACTTGCGGATTCTGGTGACCTAGGGGATCTATGCATAGGGGTTGATTGCACGTTTTCATACCACGTTCTCCGATAGAAATCTTGGGGTGCTCCTTGAAGTTCTTTGTGTTCTATTGAATATGATAGATCTGAAATCGTTTGATGCATGTCGCATAATTTACCCACGAATACTTGAGGTGACATTGGAGTATCTAGGTGACATTGGGGTTGATTGATATGTATCATTGGTGTTATTTTAGTACGAACTCTAGGGCTGTTTGTGACACTCACAGGAATAGCTCAAAAGATTGATTGGAAAGAATAACTTTGAGGTGGTTCTACTACCTACACCAATTTCATCTTATTGTTCTCTGCTAGATAGGAACTTTGGAGTGATTCTTTGTTGCACGTTGAGGGATGATCATATGATTCAACTATGTTAGCATTGTTGGGAGATTGCACTAGTGAAAGTATGAACCCTAGGCCTTGTTTCCAAGCATTAATATATTGTTGTGCTTGCTGTTTTACACTTGCTACCATGCTGTTTTTATATTTTCAGATTACAAAAACCTATTTCTACCATCCATATTGCACTTGTATCACCATCTCTTCACTGAACTAGTGCACCTATACAATTTTCCATTGTATTGGGTGTGTTGGGGACACAAGAGATTTCTTGTATTTGATTGCAGGGTTGCTTGAGAGAGACCATCTTCATCCTACACCTCCCATGGATTGATAAACCTTAGGTCATCCACTTGAGGGAAAATTGCGACTGTCCTACAAAACTCTGCGCTTGGAGGCCCAACACGAGTCTACAAGAATATTGTTGCCTAGTAGACATCATGCTCTTTTCTGGCGCTGTTGCCGGGGAGGTGAGTGCTTGAAGGTATATCTTTAGATCTTGCAATTAAATCTTTTACTTGCTTGTTTTTCACTATTTTTTTATAAAAGAAAACTACAAAAAAATGGAGTTTAGGTTGCCTCATTTGTTTCGTCTTTATAATGTCTTTTGTGAAAATAAGGATTCAGAAAATTGTGCTCAATTGGTAGAGGAAGAAATTATAAAAATACTTAATGAGAATTCCTTGAATTATGAGCATGATTGCAATGTTGCTAGTATGAATTCTCTGAATATCCATGATGGTAATGATATGCAAAGCCACAAGCTTGGGGATGCTATGTTTGATGAAGATTATATTTTTAGTCCCCTATGTTTTGATGAGGAAATTTATTATGATGATTGCATGCCTCCTATCTATGATGATTATGATGATGACATGTATGCTATAAAGAGTGATAGTAACCATGAAACTTGTCATCATGAGTTTAATATTGAATGTGGTTATGTCAATCAAGTGTCTCATGATAGTTATTTTGTTGAGTTTGCTCCCAGTACCATGGATGAAAAGGAATTGGCTTATGTGGAGAGTAATAAATATTCTATGCTTGTAGATCATGAAATTAATGCTTTATGGAATAGTTATATTGTTGAATTCCTTCATGATACTACTGAAAATTATTATGAGAGAGGAACATATGCTTGTAGAAATTGCAATAATATCAAGTTCCCTCTCTATCTGTTCAAAGTTTCGAAGTTATGCTTGTTTTGCCTTCCTATGCTAGTTGATTCCTGTTCCCATAAATGTTTTTCTCACAAAATACTTATGTTTAGGAAGTGGGTTATACTTAAATGTGCTTGTCATGAGATTCATGATGCTCTGTTGCATGTTTCAATTATTTTTCCTATGTGAGCATCATTGAAATCATCATGCCTAGCTAAAAGGCATTAAAGAAAAGCGCTTGTTGGGAGACAACCCAACACTTTTACTTTCTATTTTTGTGTGTTCACATGATTAAGCTACTGTATTAATCATTTTTTGGTTCTTTTATTTCAATAAAGTGAAAAGTAAAGACTTTGGGATGACTCACAAGATGAGTAGAATTTGTCGGCGTCCTGGGAACGGGGGTACCCAGACTTGCCTGCCTGCGGCCCAGGGCGTGGCCTCACTCGGCACAAGGCCCTCGCAAGACCCCGAGCTCGCGAGGGAAACAGTGCCAAGACCCGCGGGGATATAGGCCTCCCCAGGCCTCCTCCCAAGCGGCGGAGATTTCTATGCAATACACGACCTCAGGAGGCCAAGGGTGATGCTAGCCAGGCCAGGCGGGCGCCAGCGCACCAGAGGGGACAGTTTCCCCTTTGGTGCAAAGGAGGCAGGGGCACATGCGAGTTCCCAAAGCGCCCCCCAAAGGTTTCCACTTCGGTGCAACAAGACCAAGACCCCGAGCCCCGCAGGATGGACGTCATCACCGAGCCCACCTCTGCATCACCATCGACTACTATGCAGGCGAAGACCACCTTTCGTTAGGATAGGATGTACCTCCTGTCCCCTTTCGAATTTGGCCGTTGTGGGATCCCTTCCCGTCCTTGCGATAAGGGAAGAGGACCCAGGCCGTTATAAATAGAGGTTAGGCTGCTCTGTAGAGGGAGAGGAACGACCACCCGCAAACACACTCGCGAGGCAACTCACCACTATACTAGTTTATCCACAAACCTCCTCATGAGGCAATCCACCAAAAGTAGGAGTAGGGTTTTACGCTTCGCAGTGGCCCGAACGTGGGTAAACTCTCGTGTGTTATCTTCTTCCATGCCATCGAGCGGGGTTATCGTGTTGAGAGCTTGGAGGGGGTGAAGCTGTTGGAGATCTTCGCACACGCCCCTGGGTTCGAACTTCTTATGGTTTTGCGGAGCCCGAAATCCGACAGAATTGATGATGAACAAAAATAGAAACTTTTATCTATAGTACAAGATTTTTCACTTCTTACTGGAGCATGTCTAAAAAATTTACACAGTGTTGATTTACAAATTATTCAGGTTGTCCTCATTTTTTCAGAATTTTTATAGACAGGGAAGTATGGTTATACTACAGATCTTCACAGACTGTTCTGTTTTGCATGCATAGTTTGCTTGTTTTAGTGTTCCCATAGCTAATATTCAGTGATATAAATTATGTGAATGGTAGAATACAATAGGTATTATCTGAGAACAATTATGAATCTTGTCTTGACAGTACCTAAGTGAATGATATTTATTTATTATACTAACCCATCTCATGAAGTTCCGTTAAGTTTTGTGCCTAGTTTAAAAAACCGGACCGGACCGGCTGTCGAACCGGAAAAAACCGGAACCAGTAGCCTCGTCGGTTTTTTACGATAATAAGACCGTTCTGCAATCGAACCGGAGAAAACCGTTTGAACCGGCCGGTTTTCTAGAAAACCGGTGAAAAAAAGGGTCATGAAACCGGGAAAAACCAGGAAAATATTTTAAAAATAATTGGGAGAAGTGGGATTTCATCCCAGGTCATGTGAGTAGTACGCAAGGCCTGCCCACTGTCCAATAATCAACTTGGCTATGCTACTTTGTTATCCACTAGATGAAAATAAGTTTATTTGACCATTGTTTCACAATATATTAGCACATATATTACTTAACATTTATTATTCTATTGCTTAAAAAACCGACAATCAAACCGGTGAACCGGCGGTCCCACCGGTAAAAATCTAAACCGGCAACCTTTCCGGTTCAATTTCCGGTTCGGTTTTATAAACTAGGGTTTTGTGCGATTGAAGTTTTCATGTTTTGGGGGAGACACTGATATGAGGACAATATGGAGTGACAAGACCCTAAGCTCTGGGATGCCCAAGGCACCCCCAAGGTAATATCCAAGGAAGACTCAAGTGTCTAAGCTTGGGGATGCCCCGGTAGGCATCCCCTCTTTCGTCTCCAACATTATCGGTATATCTTACTTAGAGCTATATTTTTATTCATCACATAATATGTGTTTTGCTTGGATCGTCATTTTAGTTTGTTGTTCTCATTTATATGTTATTTATAATCTTGTTTTTCAGTAAAAAGTTCCAAGAATTGCCTTAAGATGTCTCTATTGCATGTTTGATGTGTGCTGTGTAAAAGCAGAAACTTTTTCTGTAGTGTTTGAATTTTCGTATTTTACTGGAACGTGGAAAGTATCTGAAATTTTTACACAGTATTTTCATATAAATTCTTTATCATATCCTAAATTTTGAGAATGTTTTGAGTTACAGAAGTACACTGGTTTAATTGATTGCTACAGACTATTCTGTTTGGATAGATTGTTGTCATAGTTTTGTTATCTACTTATCCTATAGTTTCCATAGCCAATTTTGGTAGGTATAAATTGTGGAAATGATAAACAGTAGATGATGTTTGAAAATTATTTTTCAACTTGTCTTGGCATTACATGAAGTGTGGATTTATTCTTATGTGTACTAACCTATCTCACGAGTTCTTTTCGAGTTTCGTGTGGATAAAGTTTTTGAGAATAGGTGAAACCATGATATGAGAGGATAGAACAAGATACAAAAGCTCAAGCTTGGGGATGCCCAAGGCACCCCAAGTAAATATTTCAAGAAGTGTAAAACATCTAAGCTTGGCGATGCTACGCATCCCACATCTCTTCATCAACAATTATCGGTTAGCCTATGTTGAGCCTAAATTATCGGTTAGCCTATGTTGATCTATTCCTGGAGTTCTGTTTCTCGCTGTTTAAATAATATACCTAGATCTAAAAATCTTTATTGAGAGAGAGTCCTCACATAGCTACTTTATTGTTAGACTACTCATTGATCTTCACTTATATCTTTTGAAGAGTAGTTTGATGTTTACTCTTGTGCTTCACTTATATCCTAGGTGTAAATTGTGATGAATGAAATATCATAAATATGAAATTATCAATGTGATTTATGCTTAGTAGTAGCTTCACATCTGGTTTATAAATTAAAATCTATTGAAGTTTGTTAATCATCAAATTGGCCATACAAGCAATTCATGAATGATTAGTATAAGAAAGAGAACTTTTCCATACAGATATATTATCTTGGACATCTTTTATGATAGTGAATACCCATCAATTATTCTCAAACTTGATCAAATAGTTGAAGTTGAACAAGGAAGACAATGTAATGGTTATGTTTGTGTATATTTGCAAAGAAGTTATATTGTTATGGATCCACCAACATGTGGTGCTTGTTTAGAACCTTTTGCTAGCCAACACTTCGTACTAAGTAGAAATACTACTTGTGCATCCAAATCCTTGAGCCAAGTTTCTTCCATGAGAGTCCACCATAAGTACCTGTCGGGGCACGGATGCTCACGGTCACCTATGGGACCAGAGGTCCCTTGTGGTTAGGCAAGGGGGATCATGTTGCACGAAGAGCGGAGAGCACGAGACGACGTCACCATCAAGGCTCAGGCATTTACCCAGGTTCTGGTCGCTGCTAAGCGTAAAACCCTACTCCTGCTTTTTGGTGGATTGATTGGAGGAACACGAAGAACGCAGGGCGCCTACCCCGGCAAGGACTGCTGTCGGGGAAAGAGCGGCTATGCGGGTACAAGCATTCGGGGGTTCGAGTTGCCAACCTTGAGCTACGTTGCCTTGGGCCTCCTTTTATAGTGCAAGGGGTTACCACAATGGCAAAACAGACATTATCTATCGATTAGATAGATCAGCAGAGCTATCATACCTAACTCTGACATTTAGGACAAAATGCCATGATTACCTTCCGAGGTGGCTCTTGGGGGTGCATCCCCGGCAAGCTCTTACCACTGCTTGGCCGGTCGTTGCTTAAGATCTTGACACGCTGCAGGGCGGGTGTCAACCGTGCGTAACTTGCCTTCCAATGTGTCGACATGTGCTTAGCGAGAGCTGATTAATCGCCTGAGGGCTCGACACCGCATCGATAAGTGACAGGCGTAGCGATGCGGTGGAGCGGTGGCTGGATGGCTCATGCTTGCCGGGGAGTGGCTTGCCGGGTCTTCTGAGAGGAGTGTACGTCTTGGTCCCCGGCAAGCGTCGGGGACGTGCTTGGCGCGTCGGAGGCCAGGCTTGGGCTGCCGCGTTGAGCTTGCTGGAGTCTTGGTCTTGAATGTTGGCGGGGTTCTTTGCTTCTACCGCATGTGCATAAGTCAGGGGCACTGGGTACCCCTATACTAGTGCACCGACAGGAGCCCCCGGGACTGGCCCACACGTGCTTGCCAAGTGCTGTTGGGTCAGGCGTGCAATGTGAGGGAGTAACTGCCAATTTATTGGTTAGCACTGTCCCACCACCTCAGGCCGTTTCCACCACGCGCGCCGCATGCATAGCGGGGAGTTAGCGACGGGCGCGCGTGACTTAAAGTCCTGATCATGGCAGAAACTACAGTGCCATGGATTGGAGCAATGGGGCGGTTACCTATTCGCCCGTGATTGTGGGCGATGGAATTGGTGGAGATGGGCGGCGACCTTTGGAATGGAGGAGAGCCAGGCCCCACGCTCTCCCCTATAAATTGGGGGGTCGCGAGGGGCGATGCTCATCCATCATTTCTTCCTCCTTGAGTGCAAACCTACAGAGCTCGCCCTTCTGCTTCTTTGTCTTGAGCTGCGCTCGCCCTCCCGATGCTCAGGGGGAGGGGCCGAGCGAGCGCACTTGTAGAACCTTCCCTCCGAAACTCTATTCAGCTGCCGTTATGGGTGTATGGTTCTGAACTGAAGGTCGGTCGGGGAAGCCTCAGATAGGGGAGAGGGCAGCGTGGTGGCCGTATCGGGGACGTCCGCGGCGGTACGCCTGTCGCCGCGCTGCCCGCTTCTTTAGTCTTGACGGAGCTCCACGCGGTTGACGTCGCGTCGGGATCTATGTTGGAGGCGCGGCATCGTGGCAGTCCATGCTCCCCGTATTCCTTCTTTAAGGTGATGGAGAAAAAACGCGCACGCGGTCACCATGGGCTTGCACGCGGTTGCCGCCGCGCGTCGTCATTTACCGCGGTGAAGCTCTCATTTCGCAGCATTCTGGATGGAGCGCACGGGAGAGAGCTCTTCATCTTCGCGTCTTCTTCTAAGGTGGGGGACGTAATTCCCCACCTTTGGCCACCGGGGACGACCATGCTCTCTGTGGGGGGCCCCGGGTTGCCATGCCTGGAGCTTGGGCGATGGCGGGGGCGTCTCCTCGGGCTCTGGCGATGAGGAAGATGATGGCGGTCGGGAATCTACGACGCATCAGGAGCACGGATGAGGTCTCCGACGCGTCGCATTCCCCAGCAACACCATCATCACCAGCCGGGTCCTGGCAGCGCCACCATCTGCACCTGCCCTCCGCCTTCTTTCCCCTTGTCGGTCATGTCCGCTCCGTCGGCTTCGTCCGCCCTGCCTGGGGGCAGGGGCCTTCCGCCGGTCGTGTCCCTCTGGTCCTGGCTGGGAAGCGTCGAATCCCGCCAGGCGCTCCTTTTGCCCTCTGCTCCTTTTCTACCTAATCCCTGAGAGGAGAGTTACAAGAAAGGGATTACTGGGCACTTATCTTTTTATGTCAAAAGATGTAGGCGCTTGCCAAGTTTTAACGAATCATAATGTAATCTCTACCCATTTTGTATCGAAAAATGAATGAGAATAGAATGCTATTTTCCTCCCGCAAGTACTATCCCTTTTCTTTCCTTATTGGTACTGCATTAGTATGTTTCGTCTCTGCCGCACAGAGCTACCTGCCGGGCCGTCATTCCAACCACGAGTGCCAAAGTGGGGGAACGAGCCCCCAGCAACAGGTTGGCGTTGTTCCCCAGCAGAGCTCCTTGTCAGTATTGGCTCTGTCACCCCCATGAGCAAGGACAGGGGGACGGCTCGTCTCGACAAGGGTTTTCACCATGTGGAAGACTCCACATCCCGCGGTAAGGAAGATACTAAGGGTTTCCTTGAGAAAATGAGAAGCACTGAACTGGAAATACGTGATACACTTATCTTTTCCAGGTAGTATCTTCTTTTCAAGCATGATGGGCCACCATCTTTGTTCCCTTGTTTCCCTTCCCTGTTTTCTCGATGGTAAAACATGTAGGGTGAGGACAGTAACAAAGATTACGGTTTCATCAAGCATTCTAGTAAATCTTAATAACTTAAAAGCGCTAACATTGCAGTCATAAAAATGCGTAATGAGCATGTAAGGATGATGATATGATGCAATGCCTAGCTTTATTATTGTTGCATAGGGTCTGCGCTGGCTTTGTACAAAGGGTTACATGCAACATCGTCAAGGCTTGTACAAAAGGTGGCTGCCGGGGACTGAGCCCGGCAGCCTCGCCTTACGGGTAGAACTTACGAAGATGCTCAATGTTCCATGAGTTCTGCACCTTGGTGCCATCTTCGGTCTCCAGACGGACTGCGCCAGGTCTGGTGAATCGTACTACCCTGTAAGGGCCTTCCCACTTCGGCGTCAACTTATTTGTAGCCTTGGCGGACTGAAGACGCCGAAGGACAAGGTCGCCATCCTGAAGGCTCCGGGCATGAACTCTGCAGCTATGGTAGCGGCGCAGAGCCTGCTGGTAGCGTGTGACACGCACAGCATCTCGGAGACGGTCTTTACTCGACGAGCGTGTCATCGTCATGCCACAGCTGCTGTTGCTCTACTTCATCATACTACTAGGAAAAGGCCTGCTAGTGGCGCACCTGTTTTGGCTACTAATGGCGCACTACAGGTGCGCCACTAGCATCACGCCATTAGAATTTTTTACTAATGGCGCACCACGGGTGCGCCATTAGTATCTGGTATACTAATGGCGCACCACGCAGTGCGCCATTAGTATATCCCACGGTGCGCCATTAGTATGCCTCCCAGGGGGCCATATTTACCCATTTATTTTTTATTTTTTTTGAATTTGGAAGGCGGGAAAATAGTAATGGCGCATATTCTAACCTCCACAGTGCGCCATTACTATTTTGAATTTTGAATCTGGATCTGGATCGTGATTTTTTTGCTCGTTTTTTTTGCTCTTTTTTTGCCTAGTTTTTGCTCGATATTTTTTCAAATTTCGTTCTCATTTTTGGATATTGTACGTTCTTTTTGCCGAGCTCCACATGTGGCCGGAGAGGAGCTCGCTGGAGAGGAGCTCGCCGGAGAGGAGTTCACCGGAGAGGAGTTCGCCGGAGAGCATTTCGCCGGAGAGGAGGAAGGAGAGACCGTGTGGAGGAGAGGAGGGAGGAGGGAGGAGGAGCTCACCAGAGAGGAGGAGAAACCGTGAGGGGAGGAGAGGAGAGGAGGGAGGAGGAGAAGGTCACCGGAGAGGAGCTCACCTACATCGCCGGAGAGGAATGGTAGGTCGCCGGAGAGGAGGAGGAGGTCGCCGGAGAGGAGTGGGAGGAGGTCACCGAAGAGGAGGAGGTCGCCGGAGAGGAGGCAGCCGGAGAGGAGGAGGGGAGTATGGTGGAGGAGATGGAGTGGGGGAGAGGAGGAGGTGGAGTGGAGGAGAAAAATGAAGAAGAGAGGAGGAGTGAGGCCGGCCAGCCCTATATATACGGCATAGTAATGGCGCACCGTGGGCTGGTGCGCCATTACTAACTTTTTTTTATTTTTTTGATTTGTTTTGAATTTGGAAGGCGGGAAGATAGTAATGGCGCACCGTGGGCTGGTGCACCATTACTAACTTTTTTTTTATTTTTTTTACTTATTTTGAATTTGGAAGGCGGGAAGATAGTAATGGCGCACCTAGCAAACCGTGCGCCATTACTAAGTTTGATATTTTTTTGAATTTTTTTGCCTCCAGATCTTGAAAGCCCCGTAACTTTTTTTCTGTTAGGTTTTTGAGGATTCTAAAAATCTTCAACAGGGTTCCCCCAGTTGAATTCGGATAGAACTTTTCGAGTAGATGATTTTTCATATAAAAAACTTTTTCATCGGAGTTCGTATGCAAAAGTTATGCCCATTTTACAAATTCTCGAGAGATTTTGCAAAAAAAGTCGAAATTCATGTTTGTAAATTTTGCTAACAACTAGACCACAAATCATATGGGAATCTTATTATTTTTTATCTTTTTGACATTTCTATCATTTTCTTTTATTTTTTTTAAAACTGAAAAGGCGGTCCACGGGGGGGGGGGGGTGCATTTGGTGAAAACTAGGTAAAACTGAAAAGGTGGTTACTAATGGCGCACCACCCACAATGCGCCATTAGTAACCCTGGTTACTAATGGCGCACCAGCTTGAGGTGCGCCATTAGTAGTTTTGTAAAAAAAAAATTATGTATATATATAGTAGATATATAGTAGTGGCGCACTGTGTTGGAGGTGCGCCATTACTAGTTAAACTAGTAATGGCGCACTCTGCCATGGTGCGCCATTAGTATTTTTGGAAAATTAAAAAAAAAACATTTGTTACTAATGGCGCACCGTGGGTCCGGTGCGCCATTAGTGTCTACCACACTAATGGCGCCATTAGTGGCCATATCATCTATAGCCCTTTTCCTAGTAGTGGATCATTGGCAAGCACTCGAGGTGACCCGTATATGAGTTCCGTGGGGAGCACTGCTTCCACCCCGTACACTAGGGAGAAGGGCATCTGGCCGGTAGCTCGATTTGGTGTCGTTCTGAGAGACCAAAGAACCACCGGCAGCTCATATATCCAGCGCCTGCCGCTCTTCTGCAGCTTATCGAAAGTCCTTGTCTTGAGTCCTAGCAGACATTCAGCATTCATCCTCTCGACTTGCCCGTTGCTCCTTGGGTGATCAACAAAGGCGAAGGAGACCTTGCTTCCAAGGTTTCAGATATATTGCATGAAGGCGCGGCTCGTGAACTGGGTGCCTTTGTCGGTCATCAGTCTGTTAGGCACTCCAAAGCGGCACAGCAGTCCTTTCATGAACTTGTTAGCTGCTTGTGCGGTCACCTTTCTCACTGGTTCCTCCTGAGGCCACTTTGTGAACTTGTCGGTTGCCACGAACAAGAACTCAAAGCCCCCGACAGCACGAGGGAAAGGGCCCAGGATATCGAGCCCCCAGACCGAGAATGGCCAGGATAGAGGGATTGTTTGCAGGGCTTGCGCTTGTTGATGGATGTTCTTGGAGTGGAACTGGCAGGCTTCACACTTGGTGACCAGTTCAATAGCGTCCTGGAGGACAGTGGGCCAATAGAAACCCTGTCGGAAAGCTTTCCCGGCAAGGGCCCTTGATCCAATGTGGGAACCACATACTCCTCCGTGAATCTCCACCAACAGCATCAGTCCATCCTCCTAGCAGATACACCTTAATTTCACACCATTCGGCCGCCTTCTGTACAGGGTGTCATCGACAAACTGGTACATACTTGACCGACGGGCTACTCTTTCGACTTCCTCTTGCTCTTCGGGGAGGTCTCCTGTTTGAAGGAAATGGACTATATGCTGCACCCAGGTTGGAGCCTGTGGCTCGACAACAAGGACTAAAGGCATCTCCACGTCTCCAGAAGCGCTTGTCTCAAACACTAGACCCTGAGGTCCTGCCGGAGGGAGCTACTCGTCAACCGGAACGGGATCTTCCCAGGCAGCCTCTCTACCAGCGGCTTCGGGAAGCTCTGACGGGAAATGCTTGCCGGAGTTCAGCTTTCTTTTCTTCTTGGTCATCGCAGATGGGGATACTGATGGTTGGGTGAGGCGGAGAGCAAAGGTTCCTGGTTCCACAGGAAGCTTCTGCACAGCGCACTTCGATAGGTGGTCAGCAATACTGTTTTCTGCTCGTGGCACATGCTCTATTTGCAGTCCATCAAAGTGCTCCTCCAATTTCCTCACTTCTTCCACGTAGGCCTCCATCAGCGGGCGCAGGTAATCCGTGTTGACTTGCTTTATCACAAGTTGAGAATCTCCTCGGACGACCAGCCTCTTTGTTCCCAACTCTACCGCGATTCTGAGTCCAGCAAGGAGCCCCTCATACTCAGCGGTGTTTTTGGTGGCCTCCTCCCGGAGAAAGTGCATCTGGACGATGTACTTGAGGTCGGGGCGATGAGGAGCACGCCTGCTCCAGCCCCCTGGAGTGAGAAAGCACCGTCAAAGTACATGATCCAATCCTTTGACGCCTCTTTGCCGGGGAGGATTCTCTCCGGAGCTTCATCATATGGCGTGGGTGTCCATTCTGCAATAAACTCCACCAAGGCTCTGCTTTGAATGGTGGAAGTGCTCTCATACTTTAATCCGAAGCTTGACAACTCCAGTGCCCATTCCACTATCCTGCCAGTGGCTTCGGGGTTTCTCAGTATGCGTTGCAACGGGAAACGGGTGAAAACTATTATCTCATGGGCTTGGAAGTAGTGGCGCAGCTTCCTCGAGGCCATGATGAGGCCGAAGATCAGCTTTTGTACTCCGGAGTACCTTGACCTAACCCCCTATAGTAGGGAACTGACAAAGTACATGGGCCACTGCACCATTTTCTTCTTTGCCGCTTCCTTGGATTCACTGTCAACCATTTGCTGAGATCCCCCTTGACCTATCTCGAGCCCTGCCGCGGATGTTTCTTTCTCGTTCCCGGCAACACCAGCAGCGGCTGCTGAATCTTCATCCACCCCCGGCTACGCCACCAGAGCTGCACTAACCACTTGATTTGTTGCCGCTAAATATAGCAGCAACGGCTATTCCGGTTTAGGAGAGACAAAGGTGGGAGCAGAGGATAGGCATTCCTTTAGGTCTCGCAGGGCTGCATCTGCCTCCGGGGTCCACTTCATCGGGCCAGCCTTCTTCAAGATTTTGAAGAACGGGAAGGCGCGCTCAGCAGACTTGGAGATGAATCTACTCAACGTGGCAACACATCCGGTCAGGCGTCTGATATCTTTGATGGTCTTGGGTGCCTGTGTCTACTCGATCGCCTTCATCTTGTCGGGGTTGGCTTTTATTCCTCACTGAGATACGGAGAACCCAAGCAGCTTGCCGGATGGGACACCGAACACACACTTTTCAGGGTTGAGCTTCAGGTTGACCTTGCGCAAGTTTACAAAAGTTTCCTCCAGATCTTGTATGAGAGTGGCTTCATCCTTGGTCTTGACCACGATGTCATCCATATAGGCTTCCACATTTCTGTGCAGCTGAGGTCCAAAACCAATTTGAACAGCCCTGGCGAAGGTCGAACCAGCACTGTTTAACCCAAAGGGCATTCGTACAAAGCAGTACGTGCCGCAGGGAGTTATAAATGCGGTCTTCTCCTCATCTTCCTTGCTCATAAATATCTGGTGGTTGCCGGAGTAGGCATCCAAAAAGGAGAGCAAGTCACATCTGGAGGTGGAATCAACAATTTGATCTATGCGCGGCAAGGGGAAAGGGTCCTTCGGGCAAGCTTTGTTCAAGTCAGTGAAGTATATGCAAAGCCTTCATTTCCCATTTGCCTTTCGTACCACCACCAGGTTTGCCAGCCAAGTTGGATGCAGTACCCCTCTGACCAAGCCAGCTACTTCAAGCTGCTTGATTTCCTCGGCAATGAACTGCTGCCGCTCCAAGGCCTGCTTCCTAACCTTTTGCTTGACGGGTCGGGCATGAGGGCAGACAGCAAGGTGGTGCTCAATTACCTCCCTCGGAACACCGGGGACTTCAGATGGTTGCCAGGCAAACACATTGACATTCTCCCGCGGGAAGGTAATGAGCGCGCTTTCCTATTTGTCAGTAAGGGTAGCACTGATGGTGAAGGTACCACCAGTGCCATCCTCCCTTGCCGGGACATTCTTCGTCTCAGGGTAGGTGACCCTTGTCTTCTTGCTGGCGGAGCTCTCCGGCAGGTCATCGTCAGGTGCGGCGCACTCCGAAGAGGCGTGCTTCCCGGAGTCCTTGCCGGTGTTCTTGCCAGTCTTCTTCATTCTCTCTGCGCCCTTGGTGGGAGCTGGGATGTCTGTGGCTTCAGCTGCTACCGCATCGCGATACATCTGATCTACGCAAATAACTACGTTCTTCTTGTCGGATGGGATGGAAATCACCCCAATGGGCCCTGGCATCTTCAAAGTATTGTAGGCATAGTGGTATGCCGCCATGAACTTTGCCAGCGCTGGGCGACCAAGGATTCCATTGTAAGGCAGTGTGATCTCGGCGACGTCGAACACTATCCTCTCTGTTCGGAAGTTCAACTCCCTGCCGGATGACACAGGCAGAGTGATCTTTCCTTTGGGTTGGCTCCTCCCGTGGTTGATTCCTTGGAACGTACCCGTGGCTTCGAGCTCTTCATCAAGGATCTGCAATTTCTCGGCCACTCTAGGAGAGATCAAGTTCAATCGGGCCCCATCATCAACTAACATCTTAGACACCTTGAGGTTGTGGATTGTCGGGGAAACCAACAATGGCAAACACCCAACCGTAGTGGTACGGTCAGGGTTGTCAGTGTCTTGGGAACGGGGGTACCCAGAACTGCCTGCATGCGGCCCAGGGCGTGGCCTGCTTCGACGGCCTGGTACGGCCCGGTGCAGGATCGCTCAAGAACAAGGCCCTCGCGAGAGTCCCACCCTCGCGAGAAGGACAACGCCAAGGCCTTCGGAAGGAGGAGGCCTCCCCAGGCCCCCTCCTGAGTGGCGGAGATCTCTATGCAATACTCGGCCTCGGGAGGTCAAGGATGACGCAAGCCAGGCCAGGCGTGCGCCAGCGCGCGCAGAGGAGACAATTTCCTCTTTGGTGCAAAGGAGGCAAAGACGAACACGGGTTCCCAAAGCACCCCCCAAAGGTTTCCATTCCGGCGGAACGACACCAAGACCATGAGCCCCGCAGGACGGACGTCATCACCGAGCCCACCTCTGCATGACCACCGGCTACTTTGCAGGCGAAGACCACCTTTTGTCAGGATAAGGTGTAATCCTTGTCCCCCTTCGAATTTGGTCGTTGTGGGATCCCTTCCTGCCATTGCGATAAGGGAAGAGGACCCGGGTCGCTATAAATAGAGGTTAGGCTGCTCCGCAGAGAGGGGACAGATCGAACATCACCCGAGCACCCTTGCGAGGTCACTCACCACTGTACTAGTTCATCCACAAACCTCCTCATGAGGCAATCCACCAAAAGGCAGGAGTAGGGTTTTACGCTTCGCAGCGGCCCGAACCTGGGTAAATCATCGTGTGCTAATCTTCTTCCCCGCAATTGAGTGAGTTCGTCGAGCTAGGTTGTCGAGCTGTGAGCTTGACATCGAAGCTGGTGGGGATCTTCGCACACGCCCCTGAGTTCGAACCTCTTTGGGTTTTGCCGAGCACGAAATCCGACAAGGGTGATCCTCTTCGTCAAAGATGATAGGCGTGCAGGATCATCTGAGTGGCTTCCAAGATTCTACAGTCGGTTCCACATCATTGACCTCGCGTGCCCACTGCTTGAGATGGCGGTGGGAGGAATGCAAGGACGCACCCCCATCAACGCACATGGCTTCGGTTGCTTTCTGGAACTCCCTGTCGCTAGAATCCTCATCATCATGCTCATCTTCACTCATATCATCTGTTTCCTTCTTCTCTCGGCCCCTGGTGGGTTTTTTCTTTTGCTGCGGGGTTTTGCCGCGGCGACCTCCTTTATCGCCACGGCCTTTCCCGGTAGCACCATCTTGTCCCTTTTCCTTGTCGCGTTTCTCATACTCGGCCCTCTGTTTCTCAACAAGTTGCTCGACCTGTCGGCACTCTTAGAGATCATGGCCCTTGGTGCGGTGAATTCTGTAGTACGGCCCGTCAGACTTCCCGGTCTTCTCAGCGGCAGCAGCCTCCCGGCAATCAGCGGACGCGGCAGCTCCCTTGCCAGGGGTTTCGACTTTCGCCTTCTTGCCTGCGGTGAGGTCTCCGGAGCTCTCGACAGCCAGCACTGCTTTTCCCTTATGCTTCTTGTTGAGTTTCCTGTTCCTTCCCTTCGGGTCGGGGGCATCGTCATCATCATCAGAGTCCACTTCGACGCCCGCCTCCTCTCCGGGGAGTCGTCTCCCTTCTTCAGCTCGAGCACACTTATCCGCCAGGGTGTAAATCTCATTGACAGTTTTGGGGAGCTTGACATTCATCTTGGCTCGCATCCTCCTGTTGCGCACGTTTGAGTGGAACGCGACAATCAACGCTGCGGGATGGATCTCTGGGATGTTGCGGTGCACCCAGCTGAATCTCTGGATATACTTTCTCAAAGTTTCTCCCTCCTTTTGCGGGAGGACTTGGAGATCGCTGGTCTGGCCTGGTTCTTGGTGACCACCGGTGAATGCGCCAACGAACTCGTTGCACAGATCAGCCCAAGAGGAAATGGAATTTTCCGGCAGGTGCATCAGCCATGATCTCACATTTGGCTTGAGCGCCAAAGGGAAATAATTGGCGAGCACCTTTTCATCCCTTCCTCCCGTTGCTCGAACAACTATCGTGTAAATGCCCAAGAACTCCGCAGGGTTTAGCTTCCCGTCGTTTTTCTCCGGTAGCTCAGGCTTGAAAGCTTGGGTCGACGGCCAGCGGACCCGTCGCAGCTCGCTAGTGAAGGCAGGGCAACCAACCTCGTAAGGAAGGTACCCACCAACACTGGGCGCGGGGTCGCCGATGTCTGGACCGTTGCGCTTATCGGATTGACGGTGTGCTTCCCGGCATCGCTCGATGGTGATGCGCGCACCTTCCTTCCATCGGTCTTCAAGGGCACGCTATTGATCCTGGCGGTCGTGCGGGCCAGACGAGACTATGGATGCCTCGTTGCGGTCGTCAGCATGTGAAGCTTGCTGCGGCTGCCTCAGGGCCTGTTGTCGCGGAGGGGATTGTACTGTTGGGGTGGCCCCTTCAACGCACTCGCCGCCCCGGTCTGCCGTTGCTGTTCGCGTACGTCGCGATGGCTCCGCATGCTAGGCCTTGTTCGCTTCAACGAAAGAGATCAAACTCTGAATGGTGGCTCTCCATTCATCCATCTTGTCAACCGCTGGCATGAAGCTGAGCAGCATCTGGACCCGTGCCATAGCCTCCTCTGTGGTGCCTGGCATGGCGAAAGAGGCGGATCGTGATGTTGCTCGACTCTTGGTAGGACCAAGAGAAGCGTCGCCGTGTCCTTGATGCCGTGCGCCACTCGCTGGAGCTTTCTGGTGGGTAGCTGGCCAATCCTGCGGGGCTGCGGTCCCGCTGGGCGCCCCGTCTCGCTCCGCACGAGGCGTACGCCCAACGATCTCGCTGGCGACAGGGGTGGCCGGAAGGTCACGGCTCGCACCGGACTGGGCGCCGCTGAGGCGGCCTCGGCCATCCGCACGGCGGGGAGGTGATCAACGGATGTTCCCTCCGCCCGTGGCGTCGGGGCCGAGCTCGCCATGTGGTTGCTGTAGTTGCTCCCCTCCGGCGCCTCCTGCTCCATCCCCAGCCGTGAAGGGCTGGACGGGGGCTCCGCCTGCGGCGACCATGTCGTCCATGATGCCCGCCTCGCCAGCAGCCGCCGAGGTGCCTACGGCACCGGTGGCCGCGTGTGAGGGAGCCTTTGAAGTGGAAGGATGCGCGGCCGCGCTGGGTTTCTTCTTCGGAGCCATTTTTGAAGAAGATGTCGATGAAGATTGATTCGCCGTTCAGGACCTCGGGTTCGCGCAAATGATGCATGCACCCCCTACCTAGCGCGCCAAAGAGTTCGGGGCACGGATGCTCACAATCACCTTTGGGACCAGAGGTCCCTTGTGGTTCGGCAAGTGGGGTCACGATGCACGAAGAGCAGAGAGCATGAGACGGCGTCACGATCAAGTCTCGGGCATTTTACCCAGGTTCGGGCCGCTTCTAAACGTAAAACCCTACTCCTGCTTTTTGGTGGATTGATTAGAGCAACACGAAGAATGCAGGGCGCCTAACCCAGGCAAGGACTGCTATCGGGGAAAGAGCGGCTATGCGAGTACAAGCGTTTGGGTGTTCGAGTTGCCAACCTTGAGCTAGGTTGCCTTGGGCCTTATTTTATAGTGCAAGGGGTTACCACAATGGCAAAACAGACATTATCTATTGATTAGATAGCTAAGCAGAGCTATCATACCTAATTCTGGCATTTAGGACAAAATGCCATGATTACCTGCCTAGGTGGCGCTTGGGGGTGCATCCCCGGCAAGCTCTTACCACCGCTTGGCCGATCGTTGCTTAAGATCTTGACACCCTGCAGGGCGGGTGTCAACCCTGATTGATCGCCTGAGGGCGTAGTGACAGGCGTAGTGATGTGGTGGAGCGGTGGCTGGATGGCTCACGCCTACCGGGGAGTGGCTTGCCGGGTCTTCTGGGAGGAGTGCACGTCTTGGTCCCCGACAAGCGTCGGGGACGTGCTTGGCGTGTCACAGGCCATGCTTGGGCTGCCGCGTTGAGCTTGCTGGAGTCTTAGTCTTGACTGTTGGCGGGGTTCTTTGCTTCTACCGCCTGTGGATAAGTCAGGGGCACTGGGTACCCCTGTACTAGTGCACCGACAGGACCTATATATGGTATTTCACTGCCATTCCAAGTAAATTTGCATGTGCCACCTCTAAACATTCAAATGAACGTCTATTTTGTGTGCTCGTACCGCTCATGGAGCAATGGGGCGGTCACTATCTTCAATGCTAAGCGAGTTATTCTCAAGATGATTGCTTATTCACTTGTCATTTCACGAGAGAGGCTGGTAAAAAGGATTCCCAGTCCCGCATAACACCAAAATAAATAAACAAAAACTCCCCCTAGAAATTGATTGTTTGGAGGGCAACCTTGGATTCGACCAGCCATGGAATGTGTTTGAATGGTGGAGCGGGAGTAACAATTTAAATTCTGTTTGGGAACCGCCAATAATGTGGTTAGCATGGAAGATATTGAATACTCTGTTGTGACGTTGACAGGAAAGGTACACCACTCAAAATTACATATTCATCTCTGTTTTAAACAATGAGATCCAGCACATATGCAAATCCCTGCTTCCCTCTGCGAAGGGACAATCTATTTACTTTCATGTTACTTAATTTCATGTTGAGTCAACTTCTTATTCCAACCTCAATCTATTAGTTGGCACACCATGTGGTGGGGAAAGACCCAAACATATATATCCACTCAAATATATTTGATCATGATTCATTATTGTTGATAATTATCTTTATGATAAGTATGTTGGGAGGCAAAAACTTAAGCCCCTATCTTTCTCTGTGTTTGATGGATGTTGTTTGTTCTAAAAATATGCCTTGAGTATTAACAATCATAAAAGACTATATGATAATTGAGTATGTGGAGCTCTTACTTAGACTTGATGATGCATTGAAATTGTTTGGTGACCAAGAACATAGATTGTTAAGTTTCAATAGAATGCATTGTTTTAACCATGACATGTGAACTGATTGCTACTCTATCATGATGATTTTTATGAGAAAAAGTTGCTGGTTATGATGATAGAAAAGTGACTGAAATTATCAATGATAAAAACTATTCAATATTCTAGCATTCACACTTCATAAATTATTTCTTTTATCATTTACCTACTCGAGGACGAGTATGAATTAATCTTGGGGATGCTGATACGTCTCCAACGTATCGATAATTTATGAACTGATAATTTCATAGCTTGTGGGGCCCTCGTAGCCCTGATAGCGCCCTGATAGCTTGTGGGGCCCTCGTAGCTCCGTTCCGCGTGATTCCAACGCTGAAAATTCTATAAATACCAGAAACCCAAGAAATAAACATCGAACTTCCGCCCCGCCGCCGCAACTCTCTGTATCAACAAAAAACCAATAGTCGGATCATATGATGTTATTCCATTGCTACCTTGATGAATTGAATCTTTACCTTTGAGATCTCGTTATGTTGGATTGAAAATTTCGGTTTGAGAACACTTGATGTACATCTTGCGTGGGATACCCGTAGTGACATTGGGGTATTCTATTGATTCACTTGATATATGTTGAGGCATCAACTTGCGGATTCCGGTGACCTATGGGATCTATGCATAGGGGTTGATTGCACGTTTTCATACCACGTTCTCCGATAGAAATCTTGGGGTGCTCCTTGAAGTTCCTTGTGTTCGATTGAATATGATAGATCTGAAATCGTTTGATGCATGTCGCATAATTTACCCACGAATACTTGTGGTGGCATTGGAGTATCTAGGTGACATTAGGGTTGATTGATATGTATCATTGGTGTTATTTTAGTACGAACTCTAGGGTTGTTTGTGACACTTATAGGAATAGCTCAAAAGATTGATCGAAAAGAATAACTTTGAGGTGGTTCTACTACCCACGGCAATTTCATCTTATTGTTCTCCGCAGATAGGAACTTTGGAGTGATTCTTTGTTGCACATTGAGGGATGATCATATGATTCAACTATGTTAGCATTGTTGGGAGATTGCACTAGTGAAAGTATGAAACCTAGGCCTTGTTTCCAAGCATTAATATATTGTTTTTGTCGCTGTTTTACACTTGCTACCTTGCTGTTTCTATATTTTCAGATTACAAAAACCTATTTCTACCATCCATATTGCACTTGTATCACCATCTCTTCGGCGAAACAGTGCACCTATACAATTTTCCATTTTATTGGGTGTGTTGGGGACACAAGAGATTTCTTGTATTTGATTGCAGGGTTGCTTGAGAGAGACCATCTTCATCCTACACCTCACACGGATTGATAAACCTTAGGTCATCCACTTGAGGGAAAATTTCTACTGTCCTACAAATCTCTACGCTTGGAGGCCCAACATGAGTCTACAAGAATAAAATTGCGTAGTACACATCAGTACTCCAGGAGCGCCAGTTATACCCCAATTGCCTGCTAAGATACCTGGGGGAAGGGTGGCGGCTCAACCTCACGAGCCAGAGCCGGCCCGAAGGGAACAGCCAGGCCAAAACCAGCCCCTCGTCCAGACGACGCCGAAGCATTTTGTGACACCGCCGGGGCACTTCTCCAACCCGGTGGATAATATGGTGGCAGCGGGAAGCCGACTTACTGCGCTCCCTATTGATGGTGAGTCGCCAATGGCGGTTGAATCCCGGAACGCCATTGAGTTGTTACAAACAGCAATCGCCGAACAAGCTAATTATTTGTACAGTGGGCAGCGTGTGCATTCAACGCCTTTGCCAAGTCGTAGTTACAGCAGACGCGTAGAGTCGCCAGTAGTCTCTAGCAGTGAGTGGTGTCGTATGGATGTTCAAGCAATTATGGACGAGGTGAGGGCCCGTCAAGAAGCAGAAGCAGGAAACCAGGGGCTTATCAGCCGCCACTGGTGGTCCCTCCACCTTCGGTGGCCGCCGGGTCAAGTGCCAGAACGATCAGAGTCCCGTGCCTTGTGCCGGCTCTATGTGGTGAGCGCATGCCTAAGGATTTTAAGGGACCTTGCAAGGTCGAAACTACACGGCGGATCTTGAGCCAGCGGCTTGGATTGAGAGCTACGATCTGGCCATGGACATGTTGGATGTCAGCGATGCAGTTTGCGCTAAGTACTTCACTATGATGTTGGAGGGGCCGTCTCACACATGGTTAAAAAATTTGCCCCCCAACTCCATCAACACCTGTCCGGAATTGAAGGAGTGCTTCATCAAGAATTTCCAGGGGACCTGTAAGCAGCCCATGACGATTGTGGATTTAGAGCATTGTGTGCAGCATGAGGATGAGTCGGCCCATCATTGGGCTCGCCGAGTCGCCACCATTATCCACTCTTCAGATAACATTGCGGCTGCTCAAGCTGTCTTGATTCTAGAGAAGAACTGTCACTTCCAGCCTCTTAAACAAAAGTTAGGGCGTCTTAAGTGTAAGTGCCAGGATATGGGCAATCTCATGGATGCCCTTACCAGGTATGCCTACTCATATGGCACAAAGGATCCTAATTCAAATGATGACAAATCTGGAAAAAGTACGAAGAACGGTGGTGGTAAGAGCCAGCAACAGAATGCCCCAGTGCGTAATAATAACAACCAGGGCAATTGTGGAAAGTGCAAGTTCTCGGATGGCGGGTCAGATTCAGTGGCTAACACGAATGCAGGGTTCAAAAAGCAAAGTGGCAACGGCAAGCAGCCGTACGCCGGAGGGAAGCCTAGAAATTATGAAGAGGCTCTTAATGGGTCGTGTCCAAAGCACAGTTATCCTAACAAGCCATCTACTCATGCTTGGAAGGATTGTCATATCATGCGGGAATTCATGAACCAGGCGTTTCAACATCATGGCAACGGCAATGGGCCGCCAGTCAGGTCACGTTCTGGAGGATTCCAGGGAGCCGGTTTTGGCAATGGCGGCTCAAGCTCTGGCTATTAGGGCCAAGGGAACCATAGTGGTCATAATCAACACTCTGATCAAGGTAATCAGTAGCAACACAATCAGTCAAGGTATCAGAGTAATCCCAAGAAATTGAACGGTGGCCAGTACCATGTATTTACTACGGGCACTTGCAAGCGTGACGGGAAGGTCAACAAAAGGGCGATTCACATGGTTGAGCCGGCGGTGCCACATTATTTGAATTGGTCTGAGCAAACGATTACTTGGAGCCGGGCGGATCACCCGCCCCGTGTTGACAATCCGAGTCATCTGGCCTTGGTGGTAGCCGCTCAAGTGGGCGGTTACAAGTTTACTAAGGTACTTATGGATGGTGGCAGCAGCATCAACATATTGTACTATGACACTTTTTCGGTGGATGAATCTCACAGAGAAGGATCTTAAGCCGTCTTCTAGTCTCTTTCATGGAGTCGTGCTCGGTAAGTCGGCCTATCCTGTAGGAAAGATTGCTCTGGAAGTGGCGTTTGGCGATGAATACAACTACATAGCAGAGACACTGTGGTTTGAGGTAGTTAAAATCAAGAGCCCTTACCACGCCTTATTTGGGCGGCCAGCTTATGCTCGTTTCATGGCCCGGCCCTGCTATATTTACCTCAAGCTCAAGATGCCGGGTCCAAAAGGTACCATAACTGTGAATGGCAGTAGAAAAGTAGCCCAAGAATGCGAGGAAGGAGATGCAACATATGCTGAGTCGGCTTGTGCTTCTGAGGAGCTCAAGTTCTATCAAGACAATGTTGACCCGGCTGATATGACCCCCCTCAAGAAGTCCACCACTGAGAAGGACCCTCCCCTCAAGTTCCAATCGGCTAAAGACACTAAGCAAGTTGATTTTGTCCCTGGCGACTCTTATCAGCAGTTCACCATTGGGACAGGAATGGATCCCAAATAGGAAAGCGCGCTCATCGAGTTCATCCGTGAGAATCGAGACATCTTTGCATGGAAACCTTCCGACATGCCAGGTGTACCGAGAGAACTCGCTGAGCACCACCTTAATGTGGATGCTAAGATGAAGCCAGTCAAGCAATTCCTCCGTCGTTTTAACGAGGAGAGGCGTAAGGCCAATGGAGAAGAAGTGGCCCGGCTCCTAGCTGCCGGATTCATAGTGGAAGTTTTTCACCCTCAGTGGTTGGCTAATCCGGTGCTTATGCTCAAGAAGAATGGCACATGGTGTATGTGTGTGGATTATACAGATCTCAATAAGGCTTGCCGGGCTGATCCCTTTGCTCTCCCTCGTATTGACCGAATCATTGATGCAACGGCGGGTTGTGAGCGTCTGTGCTTCCTAGATGCTTATTCTGGTTATCATCACATAAAGATGGCAGTTGCAGACTAGGAGAAAACAACTTTTATTATGCCCTTTGGAGCTTTTTCTTATGTGTCTATGCCTTTTTGACTCAAGAGTGCTCAGGCGAGTTACCAGTGTTGTGTTCAGAATTGCTTCCATGGGCAGATTGGACGCAATGTTCATCCTTATGTTGATGACATTGTAGTCAAATCAAGGAAGAAGGAAACCTTGCTTAATGATTTGAAGGAAACCTTTCGCAATCTCCGGGTGTACAAGATGATGCTTAACCTGGCCAAGTGTGTTTTTGGAGCACCTGCAGGAAAGCTGCTAGGATTTCTGGTTTTAGAGAGGGGCATTGAAGCTAACCCGGACAAGATAAAGGCTATCATGTCTTTGTCTAAACCGACCTGTATCAATGATGTGCAGCGTCTGGCAGGTCGCATTGTGGCCCTGAGCCGGTTCATAAGCCGCCTGGGGGAAAAGGCGATCCCCCTCTACCAGATGATGAAAAAAACCGATAACTTTATCTAGAGTGATGCTGCTAATGAGGCTTTTAAGGCAGTTAAGAGGCATCTGGCTAAGCCGCCCGTTTTGGCGGCTCCAATCGACAAAGATCCTATGCTCCTGTACGTGGCGGCTAATAATCGGGCCGTCAGTGTGGCAGTTGTCGTGGAACGCCAAGAGGCAGGGAAGGAATACCCAGTCCAACGACCGGTTTATTACATCAGTGAACTTTTATCAGAATCCAAGCAGAGATATCCACATTGGCAGAAGTTGGTGTTTGGAGTGTTCATGGCTAGTCATAAATTGAAACAGTACTTCCTTGGGCACTCAATCACTGTGGTCCGTTCAACTCCTCTGGGAGATATCATTCAAAACATTGAAGCTACAGGCTAGGTTGCTAAGTGGGCAATTGAGCTTGGGCCACATCATTTGAAATATGTGCCCAGGACTACTATCAAGTCTCAAGCCTTGGTAGATTTCATTAATGACTGGACGGAGTTACAACAACACGAGGAAAAGCCAGATAATACATACTAGACGATACACTTTGATGGATCTAGGCAATTGGAAGGCTCGGTGGCTGGAATTATTTTATCTTCCCCAAGAGCTGACAAGTTTTGTTGTGTCCTCTGGCTTATGTTTCCTTGTACTAACAATGCAGCTGAGTATGAGGCTTTCCTACATGGGCTCCGCATGGCTAAGGAAATGAACTTAAGCCAGGTCAGGTGCTTGGGCAACTCAGACCTCATTGCACAGCAAGTTTTAGGGACGTGGGATTCTAAAGACCCGCTCATTGCGGCTTATTGTCAGGCAGTGACTAACATTGCCGGTCACTTTAAAGGATATCAAGTGGATCCCATCGACCGGCGGCTTAATGAGGCGGCTGATGCCTTATCCCGGCTAGGTCCTTAGCGTAAGCGAATTCCCCCCAATGTGTTCCTAGATGTGTTGCATAACCCTTCTGTTAAGTTACCTTCAGAAGAGGATCTGGCTATCCCAAACCCAAAGGGGCAGTTGATGGCGGCTCTACGAGCAACTCCAGATTGGACAGTACCTTATCTAGCTTATTTAACTTGGGGAGATCTTCCAGAGGATGAACTTTTGGCCCGGCAGATCATGAGGTGATCTAAGTCCATGACTATTGTCAATGGTGAGTTGCATCGATGCAGTGTCACTGGCGTGTTTCAACGATGTGTTTCCCCTAACGAAGGTAGGGAGATTCTGCAAGAAATTCATGCAGGCGATTGTGGTCAAGATCATTGGTGGCCAAGGCTTTCAGACACGTTTTTTTCTGGTTATCTGCTCAGGCTGATGCGGAGGATATTGTTCGCAAGTGTGATGGTTGCCAAAAATTTGCACGACAAGGCCATGTGCCGGCTCAAGAATTGTGGATGATCCCAATAACTTGGCTGTTTGCGGTCTGGGAGCTTGATATGGTTGAGCCTTTCAAGAGGTCTAAGGATAAAAAGACTCACCTTCTGGTGGCAGTTGATAAATTTACCAAGTGGGTTGAAGCAGAGCCTGTTAGCAATTGTGAGGCGGGCACTGCAGTTCAGTTTGTGAAAAAGATGATCTTTCGTTTTGGTTATCCTCATAGTATCATCACTGACAATGGGACAAATTTATCTAAAGGAGCTATGAGGAAGTTCTGTCAGAAGGAGCATCTCCGGCTTGATGTTTCGTCTGTGGCTCATCCACTGTCCAATGGCCAGGCAGAGCGAGCTAACGTGGAAATATTACGAGGGAACAAACCCCAACTCATGGTTCCTTTGGAAAGTATTCCGGGTTGTTGGGTTGAAGAGCTTCCTGCAGTTCTCTGGAGCATAAGGACTACCCCCAACAGATCAACGGGTTACACGCCGTTCTTTATGGTTTACGGCGCAGAGGCGGTTCTTTCAAGTGATATACGTCATGACTCGCCCTGAGTGGAGGCTTACATTGAGACGCACAATGAGACAGCTCGAAAAAATTCTTTGGACGCCTTGGAGGAGGAACGTGATCTTGCGACGGCTCGATCTGCAATTTATCAACAAGACCTTAGTCAGTATCACAGTCGAAGAATTCGGAGCCGCAGTTTCCAGGAGGGCGACTTAGTGCTCCATTTGATTCAAGATCAGACAGGCATGCATAAGCTTTCACCTCCATGTGAAGGGACCTTTGTGGTTAGCAAAAATCTCAATAATGGGTCATATTATTTCATTGATATACGCGAACACAGCAAGTCATAGACTTCTGAGGAGGAGACAAATAGGCCCTGGAACATTGCTCATCTTTGGCATTACTACACTTAAGCCACTGGTTTCAACCATTGTACATACTTACATCATGTATATACTTTTTATGATAAAGCATAATAAAACCGGCATCCTTGCAACTTGGGGCCTCTGTCGTTTCTTCTCATATATTGTGCATGAGCTTTTATTAACTGATCATTGGTCACTTCGGGGCTTCCAACTCATTGAGTTTAGCTTTCTCACCCTCTTGACCCGGCGAAATGCCACAACATATTGGGCACTTGGGGGCTTCCAACTCATTGAGTTTAGCTTTCTCACCCTTGTGACCTGGCAAAACACCACAACATATTGCGCACTTGGGGGCTTCCAACTCATTGAGTTTTGCTTTCTCACACTTGTGACCCGGCAAAACGCCACAACATACTGGGCACTTGGGGGCTTCCAACTCATTGAGTTTAGCTTTGTCACCCTCTTGACCCGACAAAAACTCCACAATACATTGGTTACTTGGGGGCTTCCAACTAACCGAGTTTCGCTTTCTCACCCTCTTAACCCGCCCAAAAACGACACAATATATTGGTTAAACCTGCATGTTCGCAAGATGCTACTCCGCAAAGGTGACCCCATGTACTCTCGATAAGTCAATCCGTATGGACCATGAACTTATCCAGGTTAAAGCACCGGCTTGGATCACGTGAGAGCTGGCTTATAGAAAGAAAGGATAAACCAAGGCTATCATGCCAGCTTCATTGAAGCAAGACTTGAGCCTCAAAAGCCAGTGTTTCTGTCGAGCCTCGAAAGCCAACTCATAATTCCCTCCACACATATATTGGGGTATTGTTTATTTCCGTTTTTGAGGAATTTTTCTATCTAAAAATTTCCGGGTCAAAAGAGCTCCGGGTTATTCATGCTCGTCATTGAGTTTTACCTCGACCATGAGTCGCCAGACTATTAATCCCATAACTCTTTTTGATGACTATAAGTCGTCGGTCGATGACTCGCCGGATATTTCTACTTCAAATATTATTTCGTAGAATTTGTTTTGCAGGTATACTGTCTACACATACATGCATGTACGGGCGAGTTATCAAATAATACGTGTAGACAGCAAGTTGTACAACTCTAAAACAGAGAAATAAAAGCAAGACGCCAGACTTGCTGACATACCAATCCTTCATTGTCAAAAGAAGGTTGGATCAAAAGTTAAAGGTATGCACGGATGCACAACACAGGCAACCAGGTGTGTTGGGGCACGGATGCTCGCGATCACCTATGGGACCAGAGGCCCCTTGTGGTTCGGCAGGGCGGGTCACTTTGGACGAAGAGCGGAGACCATGAGACAGCGCGACGATCAGGTCACTAGCATTTTTACCCAGGTTCGGGCCGCTGTGAAGCGTAAAACCCTACTCCTGCTTTTCGGTGGAATGATCAAAGGAGCAAGACGAACACGCAGCGCCCAACTCCCGGCAAGGGTTGCTGTCGGGGTGAGCTACTACGCGAGTAGAAGTGTCCAAAGTTCTGAATCATGAGCTAGGTCGCCTTGGGCCTCCTTTTATAGTGCAAGGGGCAACCACAATGGCAAAAAAGTCATTATCTATTGATTAGATTGCTTAGCAAAGCTATCATACCTAACTCTGGCATTTAGGACAAAATACCATGATTACTAGACTAGGTGGCGTTCAGGGGTGCATTCCAGTCAAGCGCTTGCCACCGCCTAGCGAGCCATTGCTTAAGGTCTTGACACGCTGTTGGACGGGTGTCAAGTGGGTATAATCTGCCTTCTGGTGCGTCGCCACGTGCTTAGCGAGAGCCACTTAGCCGTTTGAGGGCTCGACACCACATCGATAAGTGACTGGCGTAGCGATGTGGTGGAGCGGTGGCTGGTTGGCTCGAGCCTACCGGGGGATGGCTTGCCGGGTCCTGCTGAGATGTGCGCGCCTCGGTCCCCGGCAGGCTCCCGGGACGCGGCTAGCGCACATTGGGCCCCTCCTGGTCCGTTGTGCTGGTGCTGCGGCCATTTGCTAGGTTTTCGGCAGGTCGTTGCTGCCGGGCGCCGATTCTTGAATGCTTGCTTGGTGGTGCGGTAGCCTTCCCAACGGGTTTTGCTGCTACCGCCTGTGCATAAGTTAGGGGCCCTGGGTACCCCTGTTCTAGTGCACCGACAAGAGCCCCCGGGTCTGGCCCACATGCGCTTGCTTAGTGTCGTTGGGTCAGGCCCAAAATTTATGCACAGGCGCGCAATGTGAGGAGGTAACTGTCAATTTACTGGTCAGCACTGTCCCACCACCTCAGGCCGTTTCCGCCACGCGCGCCGCATGCATAGCGAGGAGCTTGCCCTGGGCGCTCTTGACTTAAAGGCCCGATCGTGGCAGAAACCGCAGCGCCATGGATTGGAGCAATGTGGCGGTTACCTGTTCGCCCGTGAGTCGTGGGAAGTGGGATTGGTGGAGATGGGCGGCCGCTCCGGACCGGCGGAGAGCCAGCCCCCGTGCCCTCCCCTATAAATTAGGGGGTCACGGTGGCGATGCTCATCATGCTCCATCTCCTCCTTTCTCCCAATTCCACATTGCTCGTCCTTCACTTCTGGTTCGTCTTTGAGTTGCTCTTGCCATGATGCGGGGGAGAGGACGATCCTCGGCTTCCGCTGGAGCGGCGAGAGCTTCCCCTGGGGATCATGCCGCCACTTTAGCCGCAGTGACGGGAGGCGGTTCCAGCGCGCGTGGAGGCAGGGCTGGAAGAGGCCGAGGCCAGCGCGGGTGATAACCCACAAGTATAGGGGATCGCAACAGTTTTCGAGGGTAGAGTATTCAACCCAAATTTATAGATTCGACACAAGGGCAGCCAAAGAATACTTGAGAGTATTAGCAGTTGAGTTGTGAATTCAACCACACCTGGAGATTAAATATCTGCAGCAGAGTGATCAGTAGCACAGTAATATGATTGTTTGATAGCAGTAGTGACAGTAACAGTAGTAGCAGTAGTTTTGTAGCAGTTGGAACAGCAGCAACAGTAATAGTAACTTACCAAGAACAATAAGTGGAAAGGTCGTAGGCACTGGATCGGTAACTCGTTGGATGATATTCGTCATGTAACAGTCATAACCTAGGGCGACACAGAACTACCTGTAGTTCAGCAATGTAATGTAGGCATGTATTCCGTAAATAGTCATACGTGCTTATGGAAAAGAACATGCATGACATCTTTTGTTCTAGCCTTCCGTGGCAGCGGGGTCCATAAGGAAACTAAGGGATATTAAGGCCTCCTTTTAATAGAGAACCGGAACAAAGCATTAACACATGGTGAATACATGAACTCCTCAAACTACGGTCATCACCGCAAAGTATCCCAAATATTGTCACTATGGGGTTGACAGATCATAACACGTAATATGTGCATATGACTAGGAAAGACCGGATCAAGAACATAGATATAGAGGTGATAACATAAACGGTTCAGATTTAAAATCATGGCACTCGGGCCCTAGTGACAAGCATTAGGCATAGCAAAGTCATAGCAACATCAATCTCAGAACATAGTGGATACTAGGGATCAAGCCCTAACAAAACTAACTTGATTACATGATGAATCTCATCCAACTCCTCACCGACCAGCAAGCCTACGATGGAATTACTCACTCCCGGTTGGGAGCATCATGGAATTTGCGATGGAATTTGCGACCAGCAAGACCGAAGATTCCCCTCTCTGGAGCCCCAAACGGGCTCCAGATCTGGCCTCCCACTGAAGAACAGGAGGTTGCCGCGGATCCGTATCGTAAAACGCGATGACACTTTCTCTCTGATATTTTTCTTGGAAAATAGGAATTTATAGTGGTGGAGTTAGGGCAAGTGGGGCCACGAGGTGGGCACAACCCACCACGGCGCCCAGGGGGCCTGGCGCGCCCTGATGGGTCATGCTCACCCTGGCCCCCCTCTTCGGTGGATTTTGCCTCCAATAATTCTCATTTATTCTGAAATAATTCTCCAAAAAGTATCATTCCATTCTGAGAACTTTTATTTCTGCACAAAAACAACACCATGGTAGTTCTGCTGAAAACAGCGTCAGTCTGGGTTAGTTCCATTCAAATCATGCAAATTAGAGTCCAAAACAAGGGAAAAAGAGTGAGGAAAAGTAGATGTCGGCATTATGGATACCAGGGTACCTAGACTTGCCTGCCTGCGGCCCAAGGCGTGGCCCACCTCAACGAACAAGTACGGCCCGGTGCGGCCTCACTCGACACAAGGCCCTCGCGAGACCCCGAGATCGCGAGGGAAACAGCGCCAAGACCCGCGGGGAGATAAGCCTCCCCAGGCCTCCTCCCAAGCGGCGGAGAACTCTATGCAACGCTAGGAATCAGGAGGTCAAGGGTGATGACAGCCAAGCCAGGCGGGCGCCAGCGCGCCAGAGGGGACAATTTCCTCTTTGGTGCAAGGGAGACAAGGACGAGCGCAGGCTCCCAAAGCGCCCCCCAAAGGTTTCCCTTCTGGTGCAACAAGACAAAGACCCCAAGCCCCGCAGGACGTACGTCATCACCGAGCCCACCGCTGCATCACCGTCGACCACTTTGCAGGCGAATACCGCCTTTCGTCAGGATAGGGTGTACCTCCTGTCCCCCCTTGAATTTGGCTGTTGTGGGAACCCTTCCCGCCGTTGCGGTGAGGGAAGAGGACCCGGACCGCTATAAATAGAGGCTAGGTAGCCCGGAAGTGTGAAGTGCGAGAACCACCCCAAAAACACACCGCTGTACGAGTTCATCCACAAACCACCTCGTGAGGTAATCCACCAAAGGAAGGAGTAGGGTTTTACGCTTCGCAGCGGCCCGAACCTGGGTAAAATCTTGTGTGCCATCATCTTCCTCGCCATCGAGCGGGGTTATCGTGTTGTGAGCTTGGAGGGGGCGAAGCTATTGTAGAATCTTCGCACACGCCCCTGGGTTCGAATTCCTAAGGGTTTTGCGGAGCTCGAAATCCGACATTTGGCGCGCCAGGTAGGGGGTGTGTCGGAGTCTTCAGCAAGCTTCGCTTCTTCTCCGCCCCGTCGCGCCGATGGCCAGCACCCCACAGGCTCCTTCCGGCCTCGGAGCACCCGCCTCCGCCAACCTCGCCACTACCACCCAAGACCCACGCCACGGTAGTGCGATGCTGGGCGGTCATTACCAGGCCACCAACGTCGTTTCCACCACCGACGCCGCTCGTGCCGGCCAGGCGCACGGCGGACGAGCGGCGCCCACTGGACCGGCATCGCACTGCACCCACGTGGGAGACCTCAACGCGCATGACTCGCTCCTGATGGTGAGCGAGATGCTTCACCACCGCCCTACGCACGGGGGCTTCGACGCCTGAGCCGACCACATCGCTGAGCTGGTCGCCATCGCAAGGAGGGCCTGCATCACCCACCATCCTTCACGACCACCGGCGCTGGGCGCTGGGGGCTCGCTCGCCGTACCCATCGCCCCACCTGCGGACGGCGCGCCCGCTCCAACCCCGGGCGAAACCGAGAAGGGCCCGCCGCACGTCGTGCTTCTCCTTCTCCGGATTCCGGTGACCGGCTTCGGAGCGCCGCCCGGTCCCGCCGGTAGTGCCTATGAAGGTGGTGCTGGAGTGCCCCGTGCACACCTCGGTGTGCGCGCCCACACCCAACTGGATCATCAACAGCCTGGCTCGTCCCGGCGGGAGCGTGCCAACCGGCGCAGGGAGCAGGCGGCTCAGGCTTCCAGCCAGGCAGGTAACCGAAATGGAGGCGCAGTGGAAAATTAGGGAGGCAACTCACGGCAAGACACGCGCGGCCCACCCAACGGCGGCAACAGAGCCAGGCAGGTTCGGGCGGAGACCCGCCACAGGAGAGTTTGTGGCCCGCGCGCCCAGGATGGTGTCATTCCGCCTCCCGGCGAGACTGCCCTTGGGACGCGCAGGGATGACTCAGGAGGGGGCCAAAGCCTCTATACAGAGCCCTACGTTCCGAGGTACGTCATACCTGCGGAGGGCGCGGAGGATCAGCCGCCCTTTGCGGATGCTGGCACCCCCCCGGAATAAGGAGGTGCCCCGGGCGCTCTCCCCAAGCCGGGCATGGGGCTTCCACGGAGGGAGCATCAGGCCAGGTTTATGAAAGCGAGGGAGAGCGGGGAGCATCCAGGGAAGCGCGGGGGCGCGGCGCAGCCGCCGCCCCCACGAGCAAGCAGCGCACAGCCGAGCCCAGGGCCTCAGGAGCGACCGCCTGGGGAATCGGCAGGGTACAAGCAACGCGGGCCACCCGCGGCAATGGGGGCACCGGAGCGGCCCTCGGGAGGCAGGGCCTCATGAGGCCCGCGAGCCAAGGCCCGGCCGGCGCCGCGACGATTCACGAGGCGGCTTCACCAACACAACACCTCTGCAGCTATGCCTGGTGCATTGCGCTCACGTTTGGGCCGCGGGAGCGCAATCCCGTGGCTACGCGGGGAGCAATGCACACAGTTTTGTGTTGTAAGGGCGCGCAACCGCGCAGTAATGCGTGGGATGGCTCTTAACTGAGTTGGGAGCACCTGGGCCGTGCGCCTGGGGGCTTGCCCAGCTATCTTCGGCCGTGACACTCTCACGTAATAATGAGTGGGCTGTATACGCCCGGAGCCCCCCGAGGACGCGGAGGGGTTCCATCCCACGCCCAAGTGGAAGCCTCATGCTCCGCGCTGGCGGACAACACTGCCCTCCAATGGCTATGCCCACGCAACGTGGATGCCCTACGCTCCGCGCTGGGGGAAGACGAAGGCGAAGACTAGCCTAGGTGCCGGACGTGGGTGTTGCTTGCTTCTTTTTGTGTTCGTGTTGCTACTTTTTGAAATGAAGTTGAAGATTTCATGACTCTATTTGAAAAGGGGCGGGAAATTTTCTCTCTTCGCTATTGCTCTTTCTGGTCTTGATGTCTTTTTCCTTTTTGGATTGGCACCTTGCCGAGAACAGCCCGCGCACTTTGGCCGCTCCTCGCGGCCTCACGAAGCACGCCGGCAAGGGCCTGTCGCCTCAGTGGCACTCGTCGCTTAAATGGCCGACTCCCGCAAGGGGGCTCCGGCCGCGGCCCGGCATGACATCACAGAACCTCGGGAGGCTTAGGCGCCTCCCAATGCAGCAGCCCATGGAAAGGTAAGGAAGTCGCTTGCACGTCAAGGGGGACTCTTGAGCAACACGCCTCAGGAGCCTCACCGATAGCGGAGCTCCGCGCCCCTTGGTCTCGTCCTGGTGATCCGGACGTCCCAATTGTGGCCAAGGCCTCGCCCCTTTGGTCTCGTCCTGGTGTTCCGGACGCCCCAACGGCGGTCGAGGTCTGCTTGAGATCGGGCCTCGCCGATGCAGAGTGCCACTTGACCGTCAAGGGGGGTTTCTCAGACAATACGTCTCGGGAACCTCATCGATCGTGTAGCTTCGCGCCCCATGGTCTCGTCCTGGTGATCCCGACGCCCCAATTGTGGCCGAGGCCTCGCCCCTTGGGTCTCGTCCCGGTGATCTGGACGCCCCAACGGTGGTCGAGGTCTGCTCGGGATCGGGCCCCGTCGACGCAGTGTGCAGAAAGGACTCCCGGACCACCCCGCAAGCAAGGAAGAAGCCCTCCCAGGCGGGATCCTCGACCTCCCTGGATGCTCCGCCTACCCCTCACGACGCTCGAGCTCTCCACGACCCGATAAGCTAAGTACTCCCGCCGAATAAGGGCAGAACTTTCTAATCAAGTGATAGCCCGAATGTCGGGCAAGAGGCATGAGTGCTAGCGCCAAAATACACGCGCCACGGTCCACTACCTAACCCCATCAGGACTCTTGTGGTTCCAGGAGCAATGAAGGGCAGCGCGAGGGAAGGAGTCCGGCCACTCTAAGCGACGTGGCTAGGGGCCTAACCTGGGGGGCAGCACGATCCCCCTTAGGAGGGCCCGCCCCACAAGGGCATGCCCGGATGTCGTTGCCGGTCTTAGCGCGATACCCTCGTGGGCCTCTCAAGGGACGCTGGGGCGCGTCGGCAATAACACAAGGCCCCACGGGAGGCACGGGGACGCGTCACGCAAAACAAGCAATCAACGACTCAAAAAGAAGGAGGAATACGAAGGTAAAAATGCAAAAGTTAACGCCCCCACGGGCCAGGTGTTGCTTGACTTGACAGGAACCGGGAACAGAAAACAGGGGAGGACTAAGCGGAGGAGCCGTTGTCGCCGTCCGGGCCGTCGCTCGCCGCGGCACCGGAGTCATCCCCTTCGCCGGAAAGGGGCTCCTGGACGAACCGCTCCACCAAGGACTCCACGTGCGGGCGCGTCTCGCCCCTGAGGGGCCTCTGGATCTCCTCGGGCACCGGCTCCATGACGCGGAGGAGGTCGAGCTCGGGGACGAGGCGGCGAAGGTTGGAGAAGATGCATGTCAGAGCGAGGTACAGGAGGTCGCGCGCACTGGACGCGTTGTCCTCGTCAACCCGCGAGACGCCGGTCTCCAGCACCTCCACCACCTTGTCGAAGAAGTTGAGATAGCCCCCATCGCCGTGCGCGCACGGCAGCGCAGGGGCCTCCCCGACGAACCGGCTCACCGCACCGACTGCGCGGAGGGTGACATCCCGATACTGCGTGGTGTGCTACGCCTCCAGCATCTTCGCGTGGGCCGCCTCGTCCTGGGCGGCCTGCACGGCGTCGGCGGCCCCCTTGACCTGGGTCTGGAGCGACACCAGCTCCGCCTGAGCCTCTGCCTCGCCCCTGAGCGCGGCCTGGAGGGCGGCCCTGGCGTCCGCGAGCTGGACCCTCAGCGTGTCCGCCTCCTCCTAGAGTTCCTCGAGCATATGTCTCTTGGGCGCGGGCGCCCTGGGAGGAGGGAACGATCAAGACTGGCGCGGCAGTCGTGATTATAAGAGAAGGAAGCGGGAGACAAGGAACTTACTCATCGGCGGCCGCCGGTGAAGCCGGGGGCTCCGAATGCTTCCCCGCACCAGTGGCGATCCCACCGGATGCCATGGGTGAGCTAAGGAAAGGAAGAAGATGAGGAAGATAACTTGGAAGGAACAGAAGTGAGACGGCGTGTCAAGATGGAAAGACCCCTCGAGCGAGGCGGGTTTATAGGCGCAACCACTGCACACGGGACGTCGTGGGAAGTGGAGTCACCATGCACCTCGAGCGGCGTGCAGCAGACTTGTTCGGCATGCTATCCTGCCTCACGTCGCTTCCCCTGCTCCCGTTGGGTCACATCCGCGTGGCACGAGGCGAGAGGGGACGCAAGGGGTCAGCCGCATTCAAAGAAGAGCAATGATGGCCTGGGAGGCACACAGGCCAGGCGTCAGCGCGACTCAAGGCGGTTCCCGACGTCTTCAGGGAGCCGAGAAGGCCACGTCTCGTGGTGCGCCACGCGTCGAGTCAGACCCGCAGGCGATTGGGGCCCACGGCGCTCCGGTCCATCCTCTGCGGCTTCGCCCCGAAGTTAACTCGAGCGCGCCTTGGGCCCGGCGGCTACTGTTAGCGTTCTGGATACCAGGGTACCCAGACTTGCCTGCCTATGGCCCAAGGACAAGGGAAACAGTGCCTCGACGACCAAGTACGGCCTGGTGCGGCCTCACTCGACACAAGGCCCTCGTGAGACCCCAAGCTCGCGAGGGAAACAGCGCCAAGACCCGCAGGGAGATAGGCCTCCCCAGGCCTCCTCCCGAGCGGCGGAGATCTCTATGCAACGCTAGGCCTCAGGAGGTCAAGGGTGATGACAGCCAATCCAGGCGGGCGCCAGCGTGCCAGAGGGGACAGTTTCCTCTTTGGTGCAAGGGAGACAAGGATGAGCGCAGGCTCCCAAAGCGCCACCCAAAGGTTTCCCTTCTGGTGCAACAAGACCAAGACCCCAAGCCCCGCAGGACGTACGCCATCACCGAGCCCACCGCTGCATCATCATCAACCACTTTGTAGGCGAAGACCGCCTTTCGACAGGATAGGGTGTACCTCCTGTCCCCCCTTGAATTTGGCCGTTGTGGGATCCCTTCCCGCCATTGTGATGAGGGAAGAGGACCCGGGCCGCTATAAATAGAGGCTAGGTAGCCCGGAAGAGTGAAGGGCGAGAACCACCCCACAAACACACCGCTGTATGAGTTCATCCACAAACCACCTCGTGAGGCAATCCACCAAAGGCAGGAGTAGGGTTTTACGCTTCGCAGCGGCCTGAACCTGGCTAAACTCTTGTGTGCCATCATCTTCCTCGCCATCGAGTGGGGTTATCGTGTTGTGAGCTTGGAGGGGGCGAAGCTAGTGGAGAATCTTTGCACACGCCCCTGGGTTCGAATTCCTTAGGGTTTTGCGGAGCCCGAAATCCGACAGTGGATACGTTGGAGACGTATTAGCGGGGGTCGTGGTCGGGGGAGACGGAGTGTCGCCCCCTACCCCAAGCCGGCGGCGGCTTGCTCCCTGGCAGCAGAGCACACCGAAAGCACGGCGTTGGAGTTCATCATCGGGCTACGTGGTCCTCCTCACAGTCGCCTGCGGCTCCCTCGTCCTTTTGCCAGGGTGACGGAGGTCGACAGACCGCATGCATTGTGGCTGCGCGTGCATGGCTATTGCAACGGCGCTGCGCGGGTCGACGTTGAGTTTCCGGCGCCCCGTGTTATGTTGTTCAGACGTGGGGGGAAGACCTTCGCCCGTGCCCACAACTTTACCGGTGGGTACGTCCTCCGCTTCAAGCTGGTGGAGGCCGATATGCTCACCGTCAAGATCTATGGGCGCTCGGGTGCTCGTCTTGGCTGCTGCGAAGACAGCTCGAGTGGTGACGAAAGCTCCTCCACGAGCGATAGCGACGAGGAGGACAGTGTTGGTGAAGACGGCGACAGCGACCGCCAGGCCGTCACGTCGGAGTACTGTGACCTGGGCTCCAGGTGATCATCGGCCGCACCATCACCATCATCGAGCTCCTCCTCCCCCTCCCGGCAGAGCGATTTGCCAGGGGTTCCTGACCTGGGCTCCGCCTCTTCTTCTCAGCTGGACCCCTGCAAGCTCGTGGCCTTCGGCTTCGTCTTCCCTGCCGGTGGGTCCGTCGAGCCGTTCCCCGTCTGCCTCGACGGGGTCAGGCTGGGCTTCTGCCTAGGTCCTTCCTTCACTCTTTTTCTTTTTGTAACTTGCTCCTAGGGGAGAAAGCCAAATAAAGATTTTTTAGGAAGGAGTTCTTTGATATATCTTGATCCATTTTGTATCAGCAAAACAAATGAATGAATGTTATTTTGTTCCCATGAGTACTATTCTTTTCTCTCTTTGTTTCTATTGTGTCAATGTGTTTGCTCTCGCCGCACGGGACTGCCTGCCGGGTCGCTTCTAACCGCGAGCACCGAAAAAGGGGAACGAGCCCCCGGCCGCAGGCTGGCGTTGTTCCCCGGTAGGGGTCCTTGTCGGTATCGGCGCGGCCCCGCAGAGCTGATAAGTACGAGAAGCTGAGGAACAACTCGTCCCGACAAAGGTTTCTACCACGTGAGGGAGCTCCATCGAACACGTTCGAACGGAGGGTAAATGTTTCCTTTTAGGGAGTATGAAACTTGGGATACGCGATTAGACTTATCTCTTTTTAGGCAATATCCCTTTTTGGAGTATGCTGGGTCGCCGTCCTTGCTCCTTCGCCCTCCTTCTATGTTTTACCTGGTGACAAAACACGCAGGGCAAGAGGCCCCCCACTCTTTGAGGAGAGAGTGCGGTAACAAAGATTATAGGCTCGATGAGTACTCTAGCAAATCTTTAGAAAATAGGCGATGACATTGTAATCATAAAAAGATGCATAACGAATGTGCAATGCAATGATATGATGCCATGCCTAGTTTTATTTCTGTTGCTCAGGGTCTGCGCCTGGCTTTGTACAAAGGGTTACATGCAACTTCGCCAAGGCTTGTACAAAAGGTGGCTACCGGGGACTGCGCCCGGCAGCCGCGCCTTACGGCTAGAACTTACGAAGATGCTCAATATTCCATGAGTTAAGAACTTGGGTGCCATCTTCGGTCTCCAGATGGACTGCGCCAGGTCTGGAGACTTGTGCTACCCACTAAGGGCCTTCCCACTTTGGCATCAAATTGTTGGTACCCTTGGCGGACTGAACGCACCTAAGGACAAGGTCGCCTTCCTCAAGGCTCCGGGCATGTACCCTGCGTCTATGATAGCGACACAGGGCTTGCTGGTATCGTGCAGCACGTACAGCAGCCTGGAGACGATCTTCCTCGAGGAGCATGGCATCGTCATGCCGTAGCTGCTCTTGCTCTATTTCATCATAGGCAAGTACTCGAGGTGACCCGTATATGAGTTCCGTGGGGAGCACTGCTTCCACCCCGTGTACTAGGGAGAAGGGAGTCTGGCCGGTAGCTCGATTCGGTGTCGTTCTGAGGGACCAAAGAACCACCGGCAGGTCATCTATCCAGCGCTTGCCGCTCTTCTGCAGTCTATCGAAAGTGCTTGTCTTGAGGCCTCGCAGAACTTCAACATTCATCCTCTCAACTTGCACGTTGCTCCTTGGATGGGCAACAGAGGCGAAGGAGACCTTGCTCCCAAGGTTTAGTATATATTGCATGAAGGCGCGGCTCGTGAACTAGGTGCCGTTGTCGATGATCACTCTGTTGGGTACTCCAAAACGGCACACCAGTCCTTTCATGAACTTGATAGCTGACTGCGCGGTCACCCTCCGTACCGGCTCCACCTCAGGCCACTTTGTGAACTTGTCAGTTGCCACGAATAAGAACTCAAAGCCCCCGACAGCGCGGGGGAAGGGGCCCAAAATATCGAGCCCCCAGACCGAGAAGGGCCAGGACAAAGGGATCGTCCGGAGAGCTTGCGCTGTCTGATGGATGTTCTTGGAATGGAACTGACAGGCTTCACATTTGGTGACCAGTCCAGTTGCATCTTGGAGGGTAGTGGGCCAGTAGAAACCCTACCAGAAGGCTTTCCCGGCATGGGCTTTGGATCCAATGTGTGAGCCACATACACCTCCGTGAATCGCCGCCAACAGCCTTAGTCCGTCCTCCCGGCAAATGCACCTCAATTTCACGCCGTTGGGTCTTCTTTTGTACATAGTGTCGTCGACAAACTGGTACATACTTGACCGACGGGCTACTTTTTCAGCCTCTTCTTGTTCTTCGGGGAGTTCTCCTGTTTGAAGGAAACGGACTATGTGTTGTGCCCAAGTTGGAGCCTGAGGCTCGACAACTAGGACTAAAGGCATCTCCTCGTCCTTGGGAGCGCTTGTCTCGACCACAAGAACTTGGGGTTCCGCAGGAGAGAGCTGCTCACCAAGCGGAGCGAGATTGTCTTCGGCAGCTTCTCTACCAACGGCTTCGGGAAGCTCTACCGGGAAATGCTTGCCGTAGTTCAGATTTCTTCTTTTCCTGGCCATTGTTGATGGGGATACCGAAGGTTGAGTGAGGCGAAGGATAAAGGCTCCTGGTTCCACAGAGAGCATTTGTGCAGCGCACTTTGATAGATGATCAGCGATGGTGTTTTCCGCACAGGGTACATGCTCTGCTTGCAATCCATCAAAGCGCTCCTCTAGTTTCCTCACTTCTTCCACGTATGCCTCCATCAACGGGCTCTGATAGTCTTTGTTGATCTGTTTGACCATGAGTTGTGAGTCCCCTCGGATGATCAGTCTCTTGATTCCCAGCTCCACCGTGATTCTGAGCCCGGCAAGGAGCCCTTCATATTCAGCGGTGTTGTTGGTAGCCTCCTCCCGGGGGAAGTGCATATGAACCACATACTTGAGGTGTTCTCCGGTGGGGGCGACGAGGAGCACACCTGCTTCGGCACCCTGGAGCGAGAAAGCACCGTCGAAGTACATGATCCAATCCTTAGGTGCTTCTTTGCCGGGTAGGACTATTTCTGGAATTTCTTCATCTAGCATAGGCGTCCATTCTGCAATGAAGGTCGACTCGCCGTTCACGAGCTCGGGTTCACGGAAATGATGCACGCCCCCGACCTAGCGAGCCAAAGATGTTAGTGCACGGATGCTCGCGATCACCTATGGGACCAGAGGCCCCTTGTGGTTTGGCAGGGGGGTCACTTTGCACGAAGAGCGAAGTCCATGAGACAGCGCGACGATCAGGTCGCTGGCATTTTTACCCAGGTTCGGGACGCTGTTAAGCTTAAAACCCTACTCCTGATTTTTGGTGGATTGATCGAAGGAACAAGACGAACACGCAGCGCCCAACTCCCGGCAAGGGTTGCTGTCGGGGTGAGCTACTACGCGAGTACAAGTGTCCAAAGTTCGGAATCTTGAGCTAGGTCGCCTCGGGCCTCGTTTTATAGTGCAGGGGGCAACCACAATGGCAAAACAGTCATTATCTATTGATTAGATAGCTTAGCAGAGCTATCATACCTAACTTTGGCATTTAGGACAAAATACCATGATTACTAGACTAGGTGGCGCACGGGGGTGCATTCCCGGCAAGCTCTTGGCACCGCCTAGCTAGCTGTTGCTTAAGGAATTGACACGCTGTTAGACGGGTGTCAAGTGGGTATAATCTGCCTTCTGGTGCGTCGCCACGTGCTTAGCGAGAGCCACTTAGCTGTTTGAGGGCTCGACACCATATTGATAAGTGACTCGCATAGCGATGCGGTGGAGCGGTGGCTGGCTGGCTCGAGACTGTGGGAGGATGGCTTGCCGGGTCCTCCTAAGATGTGCGTGCCTCAGTCCCCGGTAGGCTCTCGGGACGCGGTTGGCACGCTTTGGGCCCCTCCTGGGCCGTTGTGCTGGTGCTGCCGCCGTTTTCTTGGTTTCCAGCAGGTCGTTGCTGCCGGGCGCCGATTCTTGAATGCTTGCTTGGTGGTGCGGTAGCCTTCCCAACGGGTTTTCCTGCTACCGTCTGTGCATAAGTTAGGGGCACTGGGTACCCCTGTTCTAGTGCACCGACAAGGTGTTTGTCTAAGCTATTACATGGCTACAGGAGAGCCCAACATTTCAGATCAAGGTTTCTTAGTACATATCACTTCTGTAACTCGGCCTCTGTACCGTCCGGTTTAGCTCCGGGCAAACCTCCTGCAGATGATGCCCCCGGGTTATCCTTCGCTGCTTCCTGTGTGTCTTGGATCTGAAGGTTGTCCACATCCCAGTTGACATGGATTAAAGCTTGGAAAACAGCTTCTTCATGCAAGATAGGGACAGGTCAACGTCAGGGGCAAAGATAGGCTTACGACGTTGAGGATTTAAATCCACAACTTCAAAGGTCGGCGGCCGAACTCGCAAGTTATCATCGTCATAAGCCGGCTGGTACTTCTTCAGATCCATCTCAGTGACTAGACGACTGGCCAGCACTTGAGACACCTTTATGCAGTTAGCATAATTACCAACGGTGAATTCTGACCCATCGTCTTTATATTGAGGAAATCCCCGGGCCATCTCTACAGGGTCCAGGTCTGCTGAATAAGCCAAAGGCCGTCTCAAAGACATCGTGGCACCTGCTCAGGCGGCTGATCTTTTCAGCTCATCGAGTTGCTTCGAAAGGGTTCAAAGGCGTCTCAGCACGTCCTTGATGAATTTTACTAGCTCTTTATCACCCATGAAGGCTTTGATAGTTCAGAGGCTTCCAGTTTGTAGTTGTTGTGCCAAAGAATATACAACTTTTAGTTGCATCAAGTTGTTGTCTTGAAGATTGCGAGTTCGAGCACCTGCAAGCAATGCAAGTGTGTGAATCGCCAGGCGAGTTTTATTCATACATCATTATTTGAGCTCAGAAGAAATACTTACGAAAGATGGCGTGGGCCATGGGATTAATGTGCCGCTTCAAGCCGGCCAACTCTTCAGTCACGTGCTTCAGTTTCCCTTCAGCGTCTTCTGCGCGCTTGATTAAGGCGGCCTTATCAGAGTCGAAGGATTCCTTCTCTGCTTTAAAGCCCGCCTTGATTCTTTCAATTTCTTCCAAAGAAGTTCGTAGTTTCAGTTCAGATTGAGATCGGGTGGCTTGCTTAGATTCTAGATGCTTTTTCAGGCCGGTCACATACGACTCGGCTACTTTCATAGATTCCTGCATAATGAGTATTATCACAGTTGAGGGTTATCACACGCAAAAAAATTAAAAGTCTCAAGAAGATTGCAAGCAATATACTTGACACTTGGGGGCTAATGCATATCAGTTTTCTTCTAAATACATGATACGGAAGACCCGACTCATCTCAAGAAGATGAGCCGGCCCTTAGGGGCTACATGTCGTTTCTTCTGGCATAGTAAATCAGGAAGACCCGGCTCATCTCAAGAAGATGAGCCGGCCCATGGGGGCTACATGTCGTTTTCAGACAGGATATGTTAAAGAAGACCTAGCTCATCTTATAAAGATGAGCCGGCCCTTAGGGGCTACAAATTGATCCTTCAAAGGTTCTACATTTACAAGACCCGACTCATCTCATGAAGATGAGTCGGCCCTTGGGGGCTACACAAGGATATATAGAATACAAAGTAATGGAGCATACCTCGTATTTTTTCTTAATCATGTGGACCAGGCCGGCTTCCATGTCTCGGCTTGTTGTAAGGCGGCTTAGATAGCCAGCATGCAGCTCCTCAGCACTAAAATCTTCATAGCTGGGAAGCTCAAGCTTAGCCTTCCCCTTATCGGGCAAAGGTGCCTCGTCCTTGGCAATCATTTTTGTCAGCACGTTTGGGGCCCCCGGAGCAGTGTAACCCGTCCCAGTGATAATAACGTCCTCGCTCTTTCCAGGAGGAGCGTCTTCAGTTCCTTTTTGAAGACTGAGTGGGTTAAGATCAACTATCAGATTAGCCGTAGCATCTTGAGCTTCAGTGATGGACGGTTCACAAGGCTGGGGTGGTAGGTCTTGTTGGTCCGGCTGATCTTGAGGGTTCTCGGTATAAGCTTCAGGAGTTACCAGCATCGGGTCTGCCGGCTCAGGAACCTCAGGATCGGCAGACGACTTGCCAGTCTTTCTTTTCTTGGTTTTGGCTTTAGCCCTGCAAACAAAGCAGCAGAGTAAAACACATGCAAGGCTAAGAATGAATAAGTAATACATGGTATAAGGAAAGGACTTACCCTTGGTTGATAACATGAGGCGGTAGCTTAGTGGCGGTTGAGTCGCCCGATGAAGGATAGGACTCCTGGTAATTTGAATCAGAAGGATTAAGAGGCTGTCGGAAAAGGCCGACTTTTGGAAGATAGGGAGTCAGGCTATGAGGCACCTCATACTATCGTTTGCGGGTGGTCGATTTGTCAGGCAAACCGACCACATGGTCACCGGAGCTGCTCCGAGTGTGGCGCCTTGATTCATGCTGAATTTTCTTCAAAATAAAGTTAGGATTTGAGAGAGCATTCGGGTGAGAAAAACATACTTTCCGAATAACCCGGCTTGTGGCGGCATTACCCTGGGAGTAAGAGGCGTCAGGAAGTTCAATAAAGAGATGACCAAGGGAGTCAAGTTCTACGTCTGATTGCGCATCAACTGTTGGTGATTCACCCCTGGTTGACAGCTCATGTTCAGCTGCCTTATGCTTCTTCTTACTCGCGAAGACTTTAGGCCATTGTGCTAGAGTTTTCTTCTTCTTATTCCAGAATGGAGAGTCTGCCTACAAGGTTAAGAATAACACAACAGGTAATAGGTCGGAAGTTTACAAACATTCTACATAAGCCGGATAAAGAGTTGTCAAAGATTCTTACTGGAGGAACTGGATTAGAAACGCTAAAAGGTTTCAGTCCGACTTTATTGCAATTATCTGGAGTTTCGCCCAGAAGCTTCTTTACAATCCGGTTTATCTCATCCGTTTCCAAAGTCACGTTGTTGTATCTTTGACCATCGTTTAAGTCGGCAGAGTAATTGTACATTAAGCTACCACGACGGCTTAATGGTAAGATCCTCCAGGATATCCAACACCGGGTTAAATCAACTCCAGTCAACCCATTGGCTATCAAGGCCCTCAACTTTGAATATATTGGGGCGTGTTGAGAACATTCTTCTTGTGGAGCCCAGCCAGGGAATTCAAGATCCATAGGGAGACGATATGGTCTATAACCCGGCAGAGGATTCTCATCAGCCGGGGTTGTGTTCCGGAATAGAACCAAGTTTTATTCCATCCTTTAGGGTGGCTTGGCAGAGTGGCAGCAGGAAAGAAACAGTCTCTTTGCCTTTGGATTAAGACCCCGCCAAGTTCTAGACTAGGGCCATTAGCACACTCAGTTTGGCGATTGAAATAGAAGAATTACCTAAAAAGGGAGAGGGTAGGCTCTATTTGCAGATACACCTCACAAAGCACTTGGAACTGACAAAGATTGGATATAGAGTTGGGACCCAGGTCTTGAGGACGAAGATTGAAAAAGTTCAAAACATCCCCAAAGAATTTTGACCCGGGGGAGAGAACCCCAGAGAAGGTGGTCTAGGAACACTAGCACTTCTCCTTCGCCGGGTTTCGGAATGTCATCTCCAAGAGCGACCTGCCAGCCAATTGACTGCGTAGGCAGTAGAACGCCTTGATCTTCATAATCCTTGAGTATAAGCTCAAAAACTTGGGAAGGCACCCAGTTGTAGGTGGTTGATTTTAACATATTAAATTGCCTGAATAATAGTAAAAGGAACTGCTAAAAACGTACATGGCTAAAGATAAGACGAGTTAAAAATTTACAACAGGTGAGTCACCTCATGATTACATCGGCGGTTAAATGGAGCAGTATGTCAATATGGTGGGTTACAGTTACAAAAATAAGCTGAGAAGTATAAGGGCGTCTTATGTTGATCATGGGTCTCTGGTTTTCGCGAAGTGTGGAACAAACAAGTTTCTACTGAAGCGCTAATAATTGTGGATCTACAAATGGCTCTAAAAGAGAAATAATTGCTAAACCTAGCAATGGAGCATTGGAACAGCGGCGACCTACAGTACAGTTACTTGAGAGGGATCTAAACACATCATATATTAAAATGGGGCCGTTGATCATACCGCTCTGTTTCTGTGGGAAGGATCATTAAAACTACGCATAAACTAGCGGAGGTAATGGGAGCGATGAACTCCGGTGAACTCCGACGGACTACTGAGAAGTAATGTGGATCTAGAAGGAGGAAGAAAATTTACCTGACGGTCGCAGGGAGCGGCGGAGAAGTTCAACTGGGCCCTGATGAAACTAAGATGATGCGGCAAACCTCGGAGGAATCGGCTGGAGAGGGATGAGCAGTTGCGGCGGCGCAGCAAGGGCTCATGCTCGAGGAAGAACAAGCAAGGAAGTAAAAAGTAAATCTAAGGACCCCCCGCCGGTATTTATAAGGAAAATGGATAAAGGCAGGCGCGAGAAATGAGGAGGCATAGTAAGTTTTCAGAGCCCGAGACACCTCGATTCTCAGGTTAAGTGGCGCCTCGATTTTCGGGCTAAACAGATAAATGCAAAGATCAGTTGTGATGTCATCATTAATTTCCTGGATTTCCAACGAGTGATGTCATCAACTAGACGACAAGAATGTTGGGGTTCGACCGTTGGTGCATCGCATGCAAATTAAAATTTTCCAACGCGCAGAACAACCAAGAACATGCTACGGAGATGGATCACAGATCGTTACCACTAGACGCGTAGTGCCCTGCAGCGGAAGTTGGGGCATTGCGTCCACGAGGTCCGTCTCCTCCTCATCCGATCTCCCTCGAACAGCCGGTCTGATCTCCCTCGTACTGTCGGTCGTCGGATCCCACGTACAGGTTCGCCGGAGTGGCGCAAGTGCACCGCCTCTAACGGTATCCGCGCATGCAGGAGGAACACCGTGCAGCGGACTGCGAGGTCCTATCACACAGTTTCTTGGCGAGTGGAGGTGGCTAGTTGCAACACATGCAAAGCCCTAATGACGGCACCGAAGCGATCAACCAGATGGGTGGGCCGCACCTCCACTATATATAGGCATCCGTCTCGGGCTCAACTCTTGGGCCTTGCATGGATCCTAAAGCCCACGTGTTCCTTCCCTTAAGTGCACGACCCCTTAGGTTCTCATTCACTTGGTCGCGAGTCAGATCACATCCAACTCGACTAGTCGGTAGTGGCCTCTAGCAAAGCGTGCCAACTCCAAGTGTCGGTACATCACACTTCTGTTCCCTTTGCCACACGATATATGTTGTCGTGCTCAAGGCGACATGGTCATCCTTGTTGCAGCACGACCTCTTTCTCGTTCCGGTGAATCCGACCAACCCTTCGGATTATCTAATAATCCTCATCGCATGGCCATGCTTATCTAAGTCGGATCACCCGAGGGGGCCCAGAGTATATCTCTCCTGATCGGAGGGGCAAATCCCATCTTGCTCAACCATGCCTCGCAGCATGGGTCCGGACAAGCCCGAAACCTACCTTTATAACTACCCAGTTACGGAGTAGCATTTGGTCGGCCCAAAGAAGGTCTCTCACCATCTGGAGTACATGCGCCAACTCAGGTATTAGGACATAGAACGTATGTTGTATTAGATGACCTATCGCTGCGTCTCATAGTTGGGTCTGTCCAACTCAGACCTTATCTCGACTCGGATCCGACTACGTCGAATCCGACCAGATCTTTTTGAGTCCATATTATCCGGTTAGCATCCAATGCTACATGGCCAGTGAGACCGGACCATCCCCGTGTCATATGCTAGTCTAACTGGCTGAGCGTCAACACAGCCTTTACGACTAGGACCATTTAGGACAGTCATCATACAATGCATAGTCTCACAAACAAGTGACGTACTTGTTAATACACAACATTGATAATGTCCAAGGACTATCTTTATTCTTAAACACATATAAAATATCATCATACATGATTGCCTCTAGGGCATATCTCCAACAGTCTCCCACTTGCACTAGAGTCAAGCAAATAGATATCGAATGCCCATAGCTCTAGCGTGCCCCTCATGCTTGGGTTGTGGAAGCGGCTTTGTCAACGGATCTGCAACATTTTCATCCATATGAATCTTGCATAAATTAGTATCACCATTCATTACGAGCTTTCGTATCAGGTGATACTTTCGGTCTATGTGTCTGGTCTTGTGGTGTTGTCTCGGCTCCTTGGCCTGTGCGATGGCACTTGAATTGTTGCAATACAGGTCCAACGGTATTGCCCAGCCCAGGAAGACACCAAGATCCTCCAGGAACTTCCGAATCCAAACACCTTCCTTTGCGGCTTCACAAGCCGCAATGTATTCGGCCTCTGTTGTGGAGTCGGCCACCGTATCTTGCTTGGAACTCGTCCGGCTCACTGCTCCTCCATTCATGACATACATGAATCCAGTTTGCGATCGACAATCATCCTTGTCGGTTTGGAAACTAGCATCAGCATAACCCTTTACGCAGAGCTCCTCCTCACCTCCATAAACTAGGAACATCTCTTTAGTCCTTTTTAGGTACTTCAGGATAGTTTTCACTGCTGCCCAGTGACTCTCACCTGGGTCAGCCTGGTATCTGTTTGTGAAGGTTATTGCATAGGCAACATCAGGTGGAGGACATAGCATGGCATACATGATGGATCCAATTGCCGAAGCATACGAAATCCTTCTCATCCGGTTTTGCTCATTAGAAGTCATAGGACTCTGAGTCTTGCTTAGCCTTATACCATGTGAGTTGGGCAAGAACCCTTTCTTGGCCTCACTCATGTTGAACCGCCTCAACACTTTGTCTATGTACGCGCTTTGGCTTAAGCCGAGCAGCCTCTTCGATCTATCTCTATAGATCTTGATGCCTAAAATGTATACTGCTTCTCCAAGGTCTTTCATCGAAAACATGCCATTCAATGATTCCTTGACTGAGTTCAGCATCGAAACATCATTTCCGATCAGCAGTATGTCATCCACATACGGGATCAAAAATACTACCGAGCTCCCACTAGACTTCTTCTATAAACAATAGTCCACTTCGTTCTTGATGAAACCAAGGTCAACGATGACTTTATCAAAACGAATGTTCCAACTCCGAGCAGCTTGCTTCAATCCATAAATGGATCTATTGAGCTTGCATATTTTACTAGCATTATTTGGATCGACAAAACCTTCAGGCTGTATCATGTATACATCCTCCTTTAAATTTCCATGAAGGAAAGTCGTTTGACATCCATCTGCCATATCTCATAATCGAAATATGCAGCTATAGCTAGCATGATCCTCACCGACTTTAGCATTGCTACCAGCGAGTAGATCTCATCGTAGTAAATTCCTTGAACTTGTCCATAACCTTTAGCGACAAGCCAAGCTTTCTGGATCTGAACATTTCCATCCACATCGGTTTTCTTCTTAAAGACCCATTTTCAACCAATGGCAATCACGCCAGGTGGCGGATCAAACAAGTCCCAGACTTGATTATCATCCATCGACTTTAACTCGGATCTCATGGCCTCCAGCCATGCCTCGGAATCTGGGCTCACCATCTCTTCCGCATACGTGGTTGGCTCGTCGCTTTCTAAAAACAACACATCACTCACTCTACACGATCTTTCCGACCTCCGTGGCTGGCTCGTCGCTTTCTAGCAACAACACATCACGCACTCTACGCAATCTTTCCGACCTCCGTGGCTCCGGTGCCTATTCCTCCAATGGTTCCCTGACCAACTCCGGTATGATCTCATCACTAGCCGAGTCGTCCCCGAGTGGCTCTAGAATTTCTTCGAGTCGCACTATTCTCCCACTAGCTTCCCGACTGAGAAACTCTTTCTCTAGGAAAACCCCGTTCCGAGCAACAAACACTTTGTTCTCTTTTCGGTTGTAGAAGCTGTATCCCAAGGTTTCCCACAGATATCCCACGAATATGCATTTATTCGACTTGGGTGTAAGCTTGTCCGACATGAGTCGTTTGACAAATGCTTCACAACCCCAAATCTTTAGAAAAGACAAACTAGGACGTCCACATCTCATGTGGTGTCTTTTCTACGGACTTTGATGGTACCCTATTAAGTGTGAAAGCTACAGTTTCTAGAGCGTATCCCCAGAATCACAAGGGTAAATCTGATTTGCTCACCATCGATCGGACCATGTCCAACAAGGATTGATTTCTCCATTCTGACACGTCGTTTCTCTGCGGCGTACCCGGAGGTGCAAGCTGAGGTAGTATACCTCGTCTTTTTAGATGATCATCAAACTCCTCGCTCATGTATTCACCTCCATGATTTGATCGTAGAAGCTTTATTGTATTGCCGAGTGATACGTCTCCATCGTATCTACTTTTCCAAACTCTTTTGCCCTTGCTTTGGACTCTAATCTGCATGATTTGCATGGAACTAACCCGGACTGACGCTGTTTTCAGCAGAATTGCCTTGGTGTTATTTTTGTGCAGAAATAAAGGTTCTCGGATTGACCTGAAAATTTACGAAGATTATTTTTGGAATTAATAAAAAATACTGGCGAAAGAATCTACCAGAGGGGGTCCACCCATTGGCCACAAGCCAGGGGGGCGCCCCCCTAGGGCGCGCCCAGGTGGCTTGTGGACCCCCTGCAACTCCTCCGACCTCAACTCCAACTCCATATAACCCTATTCGGGGAGAAAAAAAATCAGGGAGAAGAGTTCATCACGTTTCACAAAACGGAGCCGCCGCCACCTCCTGTTCTTCCTCGGGAGGGCAGATCTGTGGTCCGTTTTGGGCTCCAGAGAGGGGAAATCGATGCCATCGTCATCACCAACCATCCTTCATCACCAATTTCATGATGCTCTCCGCCGTTCGTGAGTAATCCCATCGTAGGCTTGCTGGACAGTGATGGGTTGGATGAGATTTACCATGTAATCGAGTTAGTTCTGTTAGGGTTTGATCCCTAGTATCCACTATGTTCTGAGATTGATGTTGCTATGATTTTGCTATGTTTAATGCTTGTCACTAGGGCCTGAGTGCCATGATTTCAGATCTGAACCTATTATGTTTTCATGAATATATATGTGTTCTTGATCCTATCTTGCAAGTTGTAGACACCTATTATGAGTTATGATCCGCATCCCCCAGGGTGACAATAACTGGGATTCTTTCCGCTGATTACCGTAGTTTGAGGAATTCATGTATTCACTAAGTGCTAATGCTTTGGTCCGGTTCTCTATTAAAAGGAGGCCTTAATATCCCTTAGTTTCCATTAGGACCCCGCTGCCACGGGAGGGTAGGACAAAAGATGTCATGCAAGTTCTTTTCCATAAGCACGTATGACTATATATGGAATACATGCCTACATTATATTGATGAATTGGAGCTAGTTCTGTGTCACCGTATGTTATAACCGTTGCATGATGAATGCCATCCGACATAATTATCCATCACTGATCCGTTGCCTACGAGCTTTTCATATATTGATCTTTGCTAAGTTACTTTTCCGTTGCCACTGTTACGATTGCTACAAAACCGTTACTTCCATACTACTTTGCTACTAAATACTTTGTTGCAGATATTAAGTCTTTCAGGTGTGGTTGAATTGACAACTTAGCTGCTAATACTCGAGAATATTCTTTGGCTCCCCTTGTGTTGAATCAATAAATTTGGGTTGAATACTCTACCCTCGAAAACTGTTGCGATCCCCTATACTTGTGGGTTATCAAGACTCTTTTCTGGCGCCGTTGCCGGGGAGCATAGCTCTATTCTTTGAGTCACTTAGGATTTATATCTGTTGATCACTATGAAGAATCTGAAGGAACCAAAAACCAAGATCTATCCCTCTACTATGAGGGGAGGTAAGGAACTGCCATCTAGCTCTGCACTTGATTCACCTTCTGTTATGAGTAAATTTGCGACACCACCACCTGCTATTGATTCTGATATGTCGCTAGTAATTGATGATGCCACTTTTTCTGCTATGCATGATGCTTATGATGATACTTTGTGTCGTGGTTTTGTCACAGCAGATGTCCGAAGACTTTGGTTCGAGGACAACGCCATGGTAGTGGACTCAAAGGGGTTGATCGGGATGAAGGACACGAGTTTACCGAGGTTCGGCCCCTCGAGTAGAGGTAAAAGCCTACGTCCTGCTTATGCTGTATTGATTGGAGTATCGATTACAAGGGAGCGGATTGCTTGACCTAGTTCTCGATAGCTTGGTTTCTTTTCAAGCCGCCCCGTGGTCTAGCCTTTATATAGGAGGTCAAGGCCCCGGGTTACACGATTCTCAAACCGACTCACACAACGTGTTGTACTCTGTCTCTAAGCCGCCGTACCATCTTGGGTAAGCCGCCACCGGGCGGCTTGGCCACCCGGGTCATCATGCTATCTTCTGTCTTCTGGGCCTCCGCCTTAGCCCTTCTGGTAAGCCGCCACGTGGCCTGGTCTTCATCTTCCGGCCCACCTTACAGGTCTTGGGCTATGAGCCGCCAGGTGTAACCCGGCCCCTCCTGGGCGGGTCTTACCACGGAGTTATATCCCCAACATTAGGCCCCAGGTTGATTTGAGCCAGCTCATGTCAATCTTTAATTCCCTTGGCGGCGAGTCTCCATATCTCTGTCATCTGAAACGATAAGTCGTAACCCGCCATGACGTCATATCGGATATTCTGAAAAGATTCCATGATGTATGTAACGGATCTTCTCATTTGAAAGGCTATACCGAAAATCGAGGCGCCACGCTCGGTCAATCATCACTGTGCCTCCTCAATTCTCGCGCACACTGTTGCCTCTCTTACTCATAAATAGGGACACGTGTGCCCCTTTTTCCTTTCTCCACTTCCTCTGCTGTCGCTGCCATCTCCCACCTTCGAGCGGCCGAAACTCTGAAGCTCCGCCACCGCCGACCACTGCATCGACCTGATTGGGACCAGAGTCTTCGCCGGCGCGTCCGCACCCGCAAGGTACCTTTTCCAGCCCTCGTCAGATCTGCATCCACCCCCATTAGGGTTTCCCGAGTTCATCGGAGTTCTTGTGTTCGTCGCTGTTCATCCGTGCCTGTAGCACTGTTCCATTAGCATCACTTGGCATCCCGTAATGCCGTCTGTCCGCCGCGGTGGTATTTTGAGTGCCAATGCTTACTTGTTTTTGAATTCGTATAGCAATCTCCACCGTGCGCCGACCACCTGTTCTTCCACTGTTCTTTAGGTCATAAATATATTTCATTTCCTTTGCCCGTAGATCTTGCAACTGATATAATAATATGCAAAACCTGTTTTTCTATACTTAGTCAAATTTCCAGCGTTGCCTTGTCCACATAACTCGCCATTGCTTTGGCGACTCTCCGCCAATTACTCTGGCGGCTTAGCTCTTTCACTGTTATACTGATCATAGCTGCCTTACACAGCAAATGCTTTTCTAACCCGCCATACTTTCTATCTTCGTAGCATAACCCGCCGTCATGTCAAGGGCTCCATCATCCTGTGACTGGGTCAGCTCTGTAGTCACTGAAGATTTCCTGCTTAATTTTGTTGAGTCCGGCATGCTGCCGGCTAAAGACGTAATACACTGGCGGGTTCCAGGACCAGAGAAGAGGCCTGAGCCCAAGGAAGGGGAGATTATCATATTTACTGATCATATCCTCCGTGGGTTCTGCCCTCCAGGGTCAAAATTCTTTCGAGATGTTCTTCACTTCTTCAAGATTCATCCCCAAGATATAGGCCCAAATTCAGTCACCAATATCTGCCAGTTCCAAGTCTTAAGTGAAGTCTATCTGCAAGAAGAGCCGTCTGTGGACCTCTTCCATGACTATCACTACGCAAACCGCCAAACTGAAATGGCGGCTGGGCCCAGTTTGGAGCTTGGTGGTATTACAATCCAAAGACGGAGAGACTTGCCATACCCCATAGCTACCTTGCCAAGTCATCCCAAAGACTGGAATAAGACCTGGTTTTACTGTAAAGACACCTCTCCTGAAAGTGAAAATCCCCTGCCGGGTTACCGTCCAACCCGGCTCTGCTACACAAATGACAACCCACTCCCAGCACGGATGACTGCCGCCGAACGAGCAAAGTATGCCCCGGCTTACGCCAAAGTCAAGGCTTTACTGGCGAACGGCTTGACAGGTGTTGACTTAACCCGCTGCTGGGTAAGTTGGAAAATCATGCCACTGAGCCGGCGTGACCGACTCATGTGCGAGTATACGGGTGAACCCAATGACCCTCTTTGTTTCAAGAACACCCCCTTGACTGAAGAAGATATCAACTCTGGCATCAAAGGACTCCTCGGTGAAAAACAGGAAGCTTGCAACAAAGTTGGGTTGAAGCCCTTTTATACCAAGAACCCGGCTCCGGATGTAAGATTCTTTTCCCCTCCACTGGTCATATTTGTCTTGCACCTTCTAACCTTTGTTGGCGGCTTATATATAGGCCGACTCCCCTTTCTGGAAAAAGAAGTTTAATCCGCCAATTAGGAAACCAAAGGTGAAAACCCCCGCTCAGAAGAAGAAGAAAGCAGCCACTCCAGAGCCACTTGAATCTGACGACTCGGAGGTAAAATTTGACTCCCTTGGTTGTCTCTTTATACAATTTATTGACAATAATTATTCACAGGATGAAACGGAGACGAGCCACGCAAACGCCCCTGAGGTAATTGACATTTCTGACTTAGAGAGCTTTCCACACGACCGAATACGGCGGGTCATCCGGAAAGTTCGATTTTCTCATCCCCTTGCTCATTTAGACCCCAATTTCCTTTTGAAAAAGCAACAGCACACCTCCCGACGTCAGACCCGGAGTACCGACTCTGAAGATCTCTTGGCCGGGTTACCGCATGCTCCGGCTCAACGGAAACGGCCGGCTGAGGTATTCTTTGGCTGAAATGTAACTTTTAGTCATACTTGTATTGTGATCTTACTCTGCTTCGTAATGTCTTAACTTGCTTTCAGGAATCTCCTCCTTCCTCTGGCGACTCGACAGCAACCAAACTGCCTCCTATGAAAATCAATCCGGAGTATGTACCTTTGCATCTGCATCATATCCTCTTCCTCATCTTTGTTCTTTGTTTAATAACCTTCTGTATTTCTCAGGGCTCAAGCCAAGCGAAGAAAGAAGGGCGGGTCTTCCTCTGCTCCAACTGCCCAACAACCGGAGAGAGCTAAGCCGGCCTCTCCAACTCATGCTGAGCCTACCGACGCTACAAAAGGCACACCTGAAGATCTTCACCGGCCCTCTGAGCCGGTAGGGACCGAAAGCCCTCCAAAGGGTGACCCTAAACCGCCGAGCCCTTCAACAGCCGTTGAAGATATAGTTCTTCCAGATGTTGTTGTAACTGGGACGGGTCAGCGAACCCCCGAACCTTATGTACTGTCAAGGCATTCTGAAAAGGCTGAAGCTTCGCCTGAAAGGCTCGAATTTGAACTCCCTGTGCTGGAGAAATTAACTGTTGACGAGCTTCACGCTGGTTTCCTGAACCGTCTTAAATCAAGCCGGAACATGGAGCTCAAGCTGGTTAACCTGATGAAAAAGAAATTTGAGGTAATCTGTCTGCTAGCTTTTCCCTTATATCCTTCCATAGCCGCCAAGAGCCGGATTAGTATTGCCAATAGTAGACCGGGTCTTCCCTCTGCAACACATTTATAGCTTGAGCTGTAGCCCCCAAGTATTGGGTTAGTATTCATAGTAAGCCAATACTCAAGTTGTAGAATCAATCACTTGTAGCCCCCAAGTCCGGGTGAACATTACATGATGAGCCGGAATTTCATTGGAAACTTTGAACTGATTGTAGCCCCCAAGTGCCGGCTTATGTTGAATAATATAAGCCGGAACTTCATTGTAGCCTTGAGAGCGCTGCGTGTAGCCCCCAAGTGTCGGCTTATCTTGAAAAAGATGAGCCGGAACTTCATTGTAGCCTTGAGAGCGCTGCGTGTAGCCCCCAAGTGCCGGCTTATCTTGAAAAAGATGAGCCGGGACTCCATGGTAGACAGAGAACACATTAGCCCCCAAGTGTCGAGTATATTGCTTGCAATCTGCTTGAGACTTGTAGCATAATTTGCATTATTGATAACTCATCGTGATGACTCTCTTTTCCCATGTATGACACAGGATTCTTTGGAGGCGGCTGAATCTGAGATGACCCGCCTAAAAGAGAACCTTGCTTCACAACAAACCGCTCGGTCAGAGGCAGAAAATAAATGGCGGGTTGCCATAGAAGAACTTGAGAAGAAACAAGTGGAGCTTGCGCTGTTCAAGAAAAACACCAAAATTGAACAAACCGCCCTGACCAAACACGTAGAAGATGCTGAAGGGCGGCTTACAGTTGTGTCAGACGAACTGCAGTCCCTTAAGCGTCACATCTCCAAAATGACCTCTGCCATCTTTGGTAAGCTTTCGAAACTTAGCCAATTTCCTTGCAGTTAAAAAACCTTGCGAGGGCGGCTCATCACACCAGATATGTCTTGCAGGCCAGAGAAGCCGCCAGTTATCATCTGATAGCTTACTGAAGTTGAAGGCTGTATACTCCTTAGCAGAACAACTCTACTGCAGGACCCTTCTCACCATCAAAGCAATGTTGACTGAGAAGAGCATCCCCAAATACATGAAGGGAGTTATAGAACTATTGTCGACGCTACCTAAGCAGGTTGAAGAGCTTAAACGATCAGCCACGAGACAGGGAGCTATAGCCGCGCTAAGCCGGTGTCTAGCTTTCGCTCCTGAGCTGACTGCTGAAGAGATGATGGACGGGTTTCCATCCAAAAAGGACGATGGTTCCGAATTCACAGCAGAAGACTATGCCCGATGCAGAAAAGCCTCCAGGGTGCTTGCCTCAACACTGGTGGATGAACTTGAAATGTCAACTTACCAGGCGGCTTACAACGAGGCTTCCAAAAAAGTGCGCTGTCCAACCTTTGAATGCAGAGACTTGACTCCTGCCCGCCGTAAGCATCTCTTCGCTCCTGAGATTGACCCGTCTCCTATCTTTGAAGACGCCCAGTTTGAAGCACTAGCAAACTGCAACTAGGACATGGATAATCTTCATATCGAAGAGGTCGAAGACCCGCCGCAGGCTGACCCGCCATCGAGCTGAGCACTTTAAATTTGATAACTCGGCCTCCTGAGCCACCAAACTGAGTTGTACAAAACTTTTGTCTGTTGCCTGTTGGGCTCTTGTCGAGGGCTTTGTAATAGGCTTAGAAAAACCTTTAACTGTCTGAGCCGTGCCATCGTGCACGTGTAAATCTTTTGCCGAGCTTAACATATGCCTTGCTTGTCTTTGTCCGGCTTATGATGTTAGTTAGCATGGCGGCTTATCTTATATATAAAACCCTGCAAAAATAAACAAGACAGAACATGTTCTGTACTGTTGTAAGGGCGGCTTAAAAAAGCCTAACCCGGAGATGTGAAATCTCATAACCTTGCCTTTCTTTCCAAACGCATAAGCCGGCTCTTCTGGGTAGTCTCACCACTTTGAACTCTTAATAACTAACAAGAGTGTAGCGAACCAGAAAAAGACGCAGCAGGGGGTGAATACCCTTAGAGCCCAGAAGCTACTTCTCACGTGACATAAATCCATCGTTTGAACCTCCAGGGTACGACATGCCACTTAGCAGAGAGTACGCAGCAGATGGGAGAGTTTACCTCGCCGCTGTAAGAGGCCCTTGCAGGGGGTAAGTTTTAGAACTCGCTGCACCCCTGACAAAACGGCAGCAACTTACAAGCAGGTATAACTCGGAATTGCGGATGTAAGGGTTTGCCTCGCCACTGTAAGAGGCCTTTGCAGAGGGTGGGTTTTAGAACTCGCTGCACCCCTGGTCAAAGCGCAGCTACTTACAGGCAGGTATAACCCGGCCTTACAGATAAGAGGGTTTGCCTTGCCGCTGTAAGAGGCCTTTGTAGAGGGTGAGTTTTAGAACTCGCTGCACCCCTGGTCAAAGCGCAACTACTTACAAGCAGACATAACCCAGCCTTGTAGATAAAAAAGTTTACCTCGCCGCTGTAAGAGGCCTTTGCAGGGGGTAAGTTTTAGAACTTTCTGCACCCCTGTCAAAGCGGCAGCTACTTACAGGCATGTATAACTCGGCTCTGTAGATCGAAAAGAGGGTAAGTTCATAACTTGCTGCACCCCTAGTGATCTTTGTTGACGGTGTCAACGCTTTGGGTCAAGGACCCGCCTTGCAGTGGCTGAAAAGCCTGCTCGAAAGGGGTAAAGCCTAACCCGGCGGGTTGAAAGCCCCCAAACGACCTTGTCGAGGATATCAACTTTCACACCATCTTGTAAGCCGCCGTCTTGCAAGCCGCCGGTTAATGGTGCTACCTTGGCTGAAGAGCCGATCAACAAGGGTTGAAGCTTAACCCGGCAGGTTGAAAGCCCCCAAATGATCGTATGATTGTATCCATCTTTGAACAATGTGAGATACGTAAAACGGCAGAGGCCCCGGCTTGCAGGGATGCCAACTTTATTATATATATATGTGATATATACAATGATGATATACAATGGGGGGAGTCGATGACTCTTAAGTATAGTAAGGCCGCAGATGAGCGATGTTCCACGGCCGGTAGGTCTCCTGCCCAGAAGTGCGTGACTCGTCCCGTACGTCGATGAGATAGTATGACCCATTGTTGAGGTTTCTGCTGACCACAAAAGGCTCTTCCCATGGAGGAGAAAACTTGTGCGCATCCGTCTGATCTTGAATCAGGCGCAACACTAAGTCGCCTTCTTGAAATGTCCGGGTCTTACCCCGGCGGCTGTGATAGCGGCGTAGGTCTTGCTGATAAATCGCCGATCGAGCCGCTGCCAGATCACGCTCTTCATCCAAAGCATCCAACGCATCTTGACGCGCCGTCTCATTGTCTGCTTCAACGTAAGCCGCCACCCGTGGCGAGTCATGACGTATGTCACTTGGTAACACGGCTTCTGCGGCGTAAACCATGAAGAAAGGCGTATAGCCTGTCGACCTGTTGGGAGTTGTATTGATGCTCCATAGAACAGATGGTAACTCCTCAACCCAACAACCCGGTGTTCTCTGTAGAGGAACCATAAGCTGGGGCTTGATACCTCTCAGGATCTCCTGGTTAGCACGCTCCGCCTGACCATTGGACTGTGGATGAGCCACAACAGAGACGTCAAGCCGGATGTGTTCACTTTCACAGAAAGCTTGCATAGCCCCCTTGGATAGGTTTGTGCCGTTATCTGTGATAATACTGTGGGGGTAACCAAAGCGGTAGATCAGTTTTTTGACAAACTGAACCGCCGTCGCCGCATCACACTTGCTGACCGGCTCAACCTCCACCCACTTGGTGAACTTATCCACCGCCACCAAAAGGTGGGTCTTCTTATCTTTGGATCTCTTGAAGGGCCCGACCATATCAAGCCCCCAGACCGCGAACGGCCGGGTAATTGGGATCATGCGCAATTCCTGAGCCGGCACGTGAGCACGCCGCCCGAACTTTTGACAGCCATCGCACTTGAGAACCAAGTTTTCTGCATCCTTATGAGCCGTCAACCAGAAGAAACCATGGCGAAAAGCCTTGGCCACCAGAGATTTTGAGCTGGCATGATGACCACAATCTCCAGCGTGGATTTCATTCAAGATCTCCTTACCCTCTTCCGGAGAAACACAGTGCTGGAAGACGCCAGTGACGCTGCGCTTATGTAACTCGCCATTATGGATGGTCATAGACTTGGATCGTCTGACGATTTGCCTTGCCAAGGTCTCGTCAGCCGGTAACTCGCCGCGAGTTAGGTAAGCCATGTAAGGCAGCGTCCAGTCGGGAAAAGCATGCAGAGCCGCAACCAGCTGCCCCTCCGGGTCAGGAATATCCAGATCCTCCTCCGAAGGTAGCTTAACTGATGGGTGATATAGAACGTCCAAGAAAACGTTAGGCGGCACCGGCTTACGCTGAGAGCCAAGTCTTGACAATGCGTCAGCCGCCTCATTCTTGCGACGATCTATATGATCCACCTGATAACCCTTGAAGTGACCTGCAACGATGTCAACCGCCTGACGATAAGCCGCCATCCGTGGGTCTTTGGAGTCCCACGTGCCTGAAACTTGCTGAGCCACGAGGTCTGAGTCACCGAGGCATCTAACCCGGCTTAGGTTCATCTCCTTAGCCACACGGAGGCCATGAAGCAAAGCCTCATACTCAGCTACATTGTTAGTACAAGGAAACATCAACCTTAGCACATAACAGAACTTATCACCTTTAGGGGAAGTTAAGACAATTCCAGCCCCCGAGCCTTCCAGCTGTCTAGACCCATCGAAGTGAATCGTCCAGTAAGTGTTGTCTGGCTTTTCCTCGGGCGACTGACACTCTGTCCAGTCGTTTATGAAATCCACCAAGGCTTGAGACTTGACAGCGGTGCGAGGCACATACTTCAGATTAAGAGGTCCAAGCTCCAATGCCCACTTAGCAATTCTGCCAGTGGCTTCTCTGTTTTGAATTATGCCTCCCAACGGGGCAGAGCTAACCACTGTGATCGGGTGTCCCAGGAAATAGTGCTTCAGCTTGCGATTCGCCATGAATACCCCATAGATCAGCTTCTGCCAATGTGGGTACCGTTGCTTGGACTCGATCAAGACTTCGCTGATATAGTAAACCGGCCTTTGAACCGGATATTCCTTTTCTGCCTCCTTGCGTTCTACAACAATCGCAGCGCTGACTGCTCTGTTGTTAGCCGCCACATAGAGGAGTAAGGGTTCCTTCTCAGCCGGAGCGGCCAAGACCGGCGGCTCAGTCAGTTGCTTCTTGAGCGCCTCAAACGCCTCACCCGCCGCCTTGCTCCAGACGAAATCGTCTATTTTCTTCATCATCTGATATAAAGGAATCGCCTTCTCACCCAGGCGGCTTATGAATCGGCTTAACGCAGCGATCCGACCCGCCAGGCGCTGAACGTCATTGATGCACGCCGGCTCAGCCAGGGAAGTGATAGCCTGAATCTTATCCGGGTTAGCCTCAATGCCACGCTCAGAGACTAGAAACCCCAATAGCTTGCCTGCAGGGACTCCAAAGACACACTTAGCCGGGTTAAGCATCATCTTGTAAACCCGCAAGTTGTCAAAAGTTTCCTTCAGGTCGTCCAGCAAAGTTTCCTTCTTTCTTGACTTGACCACAACATCATGCACATAGGCATGAACATTGCGTCCAATTTGACTGTGAAGACAGTTCTGCACACAGCGCTGATAAGTCGCCTGGGCACTCTTGAGCCCGAAAGGCATAGATACATAGCAGAAAGCACCAAAAGGCGTGATGAAAGCTGTCTTCTCTTGGTCTTTGACTGCCATCTTGATCTGGTGATAACCCGAATAAGCGTCCAGGAAGCATAAACTCTCGCAACCCGCCGTCGCATCAATGATCTAATCAATACGGGGGAGAGCAAACGGGTCAACTAGACAGGCCTTGTTAAGGTCCGTGTAATCCACACACATACGCCAAGTGCCATTCTTCTTAAGCACTAGTACCGGGTTAGCTAACCACTCCGGGTGAAAGACCTCCACGATGAACCCTGCCGCTAGGAGCCGGGCCACCTCTTCTCCAATAGCTTTACGCCGCTCTTCATTGAAACGACGAAGGAACTGCTTGATCGGCTTGAACTTAGGATCCACATTAAGGTGGTTCTCAGCAAATTCTCTCGGTACACCCGGCATGTCAGACGGCTTCCATGCAAAGATGTCCTGATTCTCACGGATGAATTTGATGAGCGCGCTTTCCTATGCGGGGTCCATGTTAGCCCCGATAGTGAACTGCTGAGATGAGTCGCCCTCAGTGAAATCCACCTGCTTGGTATCATCCGCCGCAAACTTGAGTGGCGGCTCTGATTCCGTAGTAGGCTTTTTCAGTGGAGTCATATCTTCTAGGTCGACATTTTCCTTGTAAAACTTGAGCTCTGCCTCTGCACAACTTGACTCTGCATAAGCTGCATCACCTTCCTCACACTCAAGAGCCGTCTTCCGATCACCATGCACGGTAATCGTTCCTCTTAACCCGGGAATCTTGAGCTGTAAGTAGACATAACAAGGCCTAGCCATGAACTTGGCATAAGCCGGCCGTCCAAATAAAGCATGATATGGACTTTTGATCTTGACCACCTCAAACCATAAGGATTCCGCCCTGTAGTTGTATTCATCACCAAAGGCTACTTCCAGAGAAATCTTGCCCACTGGATAGGCCGACTTGCCAGGCACCACGCCATGAAACACCATGGAAGAAGGCTTAAGATCCTTGTCATGTAAGCCCATCCGGCTGAAAGTGTCGTAGTACAGGATGTTGATGCTGCTGCCATCATCCATAAGCACCTTAGTGAATACGTATCCACCTACTTGGGGGGCAACCACCAAAGCTAGCTGCCCCGGGTTGTCAACCCGCGGCGGGTGATCCTCTCGGCTCCAAGTGATGTCATACTCAGACCACTTCAAGTACTGTGGGAGAGCCGGCATGACCGCATTAACCGCCCGCTTGCGCACCTTTCGGTCTCGCTTGTCAAGGCTGGTTGTAAAAACATGATATTGACCCCCACTGAGCTGCTTCGGGTTACTCTGGAAACCCGACTGGTTATGCTGCTGCTGGCCGCCACCACCAGACTGATGATGACCTCCTTGATTACCTTGACCCTGGTAACCGGACCCTGAACCGCCGGGACCAAAGCCGGCTCCTGACCCGCCTGGCCCTGAGCCGCCCGACGGACCATTGCCATTATTATGATGTTGTTGAAGGCTGTAATCTCGAAACTGCCGCATAATGCTGCAATTCCTCCATGTATGGTTTGCCGGCTTATCAGGCTGACTATGCTCTGGACAAGGTTTATTGAGCATCACTTCCAAGTTGAAAGGAGCTTTACCCTTGTTAAAGTTCTGCCTGAAGTTCCCGTTGCCCTTAGCACGGTTGTTTCCGGCGCTGGTGTTTGCCACCAGCTCTGACCCGCCGTCCGGGTTCTTCCGCTTGCCGTTTCCAGCTGCGTTCTGCTGCTGACCCTTTCCATTGTTACTCTTCTTCCCCTGACCTGATTTTTCATCATCAGAACCCGGATCCTTCGTGTTGTCAGAGTCTGCATATTTGGTGAGGGCCGCCATGAGCTCCCCCATGTCTTGACACGAGCGCTTGAGCCGGCCAAGCTTTTGTTTCAAAGGTGTAAAGTGGCAATTCTTCTCCAGAATCAAAACCGCTTGAGCCGCCGTAATCTGTTCTGAAGAGTGGATGATGGTTGAGACCCGCCGGACCAAATGATGAGCCGACTCATCCGCCTGTTGCACACAATGATCCAAATCCACCATCGTCATGGGCTGCTTCCACGTTCCTTTGAAATTTTTGATAAATTTCGCCTTCAACTCGGCCCAGGAAGTAATGGTGTTGGGTGGCAACCCCTTCAACCACGTGCGAGCCGGCCCTTCCAGCATTATGATGAAATACTTGGCACATACCGCATCACTAACATCCAGCGTCTCCATGGCCAGCTCATAGCTTTCGATCCAAGCCTCTGGAGGTAAGTCAGCTGTGTAATTGGGCACCTTGCGAGGGCCCTTGAAATCCTTTGGCAGGCGCTCATTCCGCAAAGCCGGCGTTAAACGCGGCACCCCCACAGCCCTGGAAGTTAACCCCGCTCCGACTGAGACGGAGGGCGCAACTGTGGGTTCCTGATAAGACGCCGCTGCCGCCAGAGCCGCCGCCTCTCGCTACGCTCTCGCTCGATCCACCAGTGCCTGGGCATCCAGAGCCACCGGGTCGGCTCGCGGCCGGTTCCGACGCCGCTCACTGCTAGAAACCGCCGGTGACTCATAACGCCGGCTGTAGCTGCGACTGGGGATGGGGGTTGAGTGCACGCGACTCCGGCTGTAAGTATACTTTTCCTGCTGGGCCACCGCCGTCCGCAGGTACCCAACAGCGTTCCGCACTTCTTCCGCGAAAGGTGACTCGTCGGGGATGGGGATAGCGGCAAGCCGGGTTGCCGCCACCACCATGTTCTCCGCCGGGTTAGAATAATGACCTGGCGGTGTAGGGAAAGAAGTTGGCGTAGCCTGGTTCCGCCGGGGCGGGTTAATCTACTGATGCTGATCCGCCGGCCGGCTTCCAGGCACTTCTGCCGTCTGGGTTACGGCCAAAGGAGCGTCCGGTCCCGTTCCTGGCGTGTTGAAAAGATTCCTTGCTTCATACTGAGCCGGCAAGCGGGATTGATGCCTCATCCGCTGAACCGCCGCTGCCGACTGCTGTTCCAGCTCAAGACGGAAAGCATCCGCCCTAAGGCGCTCCGCCTCAGCGTCCATCTGAGCCTTCAGCTCATTGATCTCCTGATGTACTTCGGTCATCTGGTTCTTCAACCTTGCGATCTCCGTGTTACGGGCCGCTTGGTTTTCAACCGTGACCTCAGTCGCCATCAGGGTTGTAAGCTCACCCATCAGATCCAGAAGAACCTGAGCCGGTGGCCGGCCAGCCCCAGATCCAGTTGCCCCGGCGGCTGAACTGCCAGGAGCCGCCGCTGAACCCGCCATGAAGACGGCAGCGCGGTTCGGCGGCTCATACTCCTCCGGCTCATGGAACTCCGACTCGGGGTAAGGCTCGACGTAGCCCCCGAGCCCGCCATTGTGGAGCTAATAGATGGATTCCGTCTCTCCGCTCGAAGATTCATCCTCAGAGCGGATGAGAGGTTCCTCCTGCGACATAGATCCTTCAAGATCCATGCCCTGAGTGAAGCCGACGAAGACATGCTTCCGGCCCGCACTAACACGGGTGGGTTGCACGCGTCGGGCGGGTTGCTCTCGCCGGGCCGACTCGATGATGTCGGTGCAGGTGTCCGGCCCGGGTTCAGATCCGCTGACCTTGCCGATGAAAACGTGAATCCCGCCGAAGGGGACCCGGAAACCGTACTCAATGGAGTCATCCTCGGGGCCCCAGCCGGTGTCGTCGATGTAGAGCCGGCCGCGGCGACTCTTAGTCATCCTGCCAACCGCGTACCCCTCGATCCCTGGGAGAGAGCCCTTTGAGAACTCAACACCACCGAGCGCTAGCCCCACGGTGGGCGCCAATTGTCGTGGTTTTGTCACGGCAGATGTCCGAAGACTTAGGTTCGAGGACAACGCCATGGTAGTGGACTCAAAGGGGTTGATCGGGACGAAGGACACGAGTTTACCCAGGTTCGGCCCCTCGAGTAGAGGTAAAAGCCTACGTCCTGCTTATGCTGTATTGATTGGAGTATCGATTACAAGGGAGCAGATTGCTTGACCTAGTTCTCGATAGCTTGGTTTCTTTTCAAGCCTCCCCGGGGTCTAGCCTTTATATAGGAGGTCAAGGCCCCGGGTTACACGAGTCTCAAACCGACTCACACAACGTGTTGTACTCTGTCTCTAAGCCGCCGTACCATCTTGGGTAAGCCGCCACCGGGCGGCTTGGCCACCCGGGTCATCATGCTATCTTCTGTCTTCTGGGCCTCCGCCTTAGCCCTTCTGGTAAGCCGCCACGCGGCCTGGTCTTCATCTTCCGGCCCGCCTTACAGGTCTTGGGCTATGAGCCGCCAGGTGTAACCCGGCCCCTCCTGGGCGGGTCTTACCACGGAGTTATATCCCCAACACTTTGCTTGATAATACTGTGCCACTGGGTGAATTTCTTGCTGAACTAACTGCTAGAGTCAATGCTGAAACTGATGATATTTCTGAAACTGATGAAATTATTGAAACTAAACACTATGAGACACTTGTTAGACCTAGCTCTCCTAGATATGAATTGCCTAATATACCTAAGGGTTATGTTATGGAGGGAGAGGTAGCTAGGGACTTTCTGGCTTGTAAGGATAGAGATGATCTTAAGAAATTGCTATGCAAGTGGAAGGAAAAATCTTTGAATGCTATAATGCAATATGATCCTCAGTTTGCTACTTCACCTATCTTTGTTACTGATAAGGGTTATGAATTCTTTGTCGATCCTTAGTTAATTACTTTGGTTGAATCTGATCCTTTCCATGGTTATGAATCTGAAACTGTTGTGGCACATCTTACTAAATTGAATGATATAGCCACCCTATTTACTCATGAGGAAAAAATTCGGTATTACTATATTCTTAAGTTGTTTCCTTTCTCATTAAAGGGTGATGCTAAGATATGGTTTCATTCTCTTTCTCCTGGTTGTGTGCGTAGTCCCCAGGATATGATTTATTACTTCTCTGAGAAATATTTTCCTGCCCATAAGAAACAAGCTGCCTTGCAGGAAATATTTAACTTTGTGCAAATTGAAGAAGAGAGTCTCCCACAAGCTCGGGGGAGGCTTCTCCAATTACTTAATGCTTTGCCTGATCATCCTCTCAAGAAAAACGAAATACTTGATATCTTTTATAATGGACTAACCGATGCTTCTAGGGACCACCTAGATAGTTGTGATGGTTGTGTTTTCAGGGAAGGAACTGTTGAACAAGCTGAACTACTATTGAATAATATATTGAGCAATGATAATGATTGGACCATCCCTGAACCACCTCCAAAGCCAACTCCGAAGAAAAGAGGTATTCTATTTCTCAGTCCTGAAGATATGCAAGAGGCAAAGAAATCTATGAAAGAAAAAGGTATTAAAGCTGAAGATGTTAAGAATTTACCACCTATTGAAGAGATACATGGTCTTGATAACCCGACACGGGTAGTAGAGGTAAATTCTCTCCGTAGATTTGATGACAGTGATATTCCTTATAATAAGTCTGCTAGCCAATGCTTGGATGAGTTTGATAACTTTATTGTTAAGCAAGAAAATTTCAATGCTTATGTTAGTAGACAATTGAAACATAATGCTTACATGCTTGATCGCTTAAATGATTATATGAGTAGAACTATTAATGATCTTAAGCTAATTAGTAAACATGCTTCCATGGTAACTACTCAAGTAGAACAAGTACTTAAGGCACAAAACGATTTGCTTAATGAGATGAATGGTAAGAACAATGATCATTCTATTAGAGTTGTGACTAGAGGTGGTAAAATGACTCAGGAACCTTTGTATCCTGAGGGCCATCCTAAGAGAATTGAGCAAGATTCTCAGAGAATTAATACTGATGCACCTAGTAGTCCCAGTAATAAAAGGAAAAAGAATGATGATAGGACTTTGCATGTTGCTAGTGAACCTGTTATAGATACACCTGAAAACCCAAATGATATTTCTATTTCTGATGCTGAGACACAATCTGGTAATGAACATGAGCCTAGTCATAATATTAATGATGATGTTCATGTTGATGCTCAACCTAGTAACGATAATGATGTGGAGATTAAACATGCTGTTGATCTTGATAACCCACAACCTAAGAATAAAAGATATGACAAAAGAGACTTTGTTTCTAGGAAGCATGGTAAAGAAAGATAACCATGGGTTCAGAAACCCATGCCCTTTCCTCCTAAACCATCCAAGAAAAAGGATGATGAGGACTTTGAGCGTTTTGTTGAAATGCTTAGACCTGTCTTTTTGCGTATGCGCTTGACTGATATTCTGAAAATGTCTCCTTATGCTAAGTATATGAAAGATATTGTGACAAATAAAAGAAAGATACCAGAAGCTGAGATTTCCACCATGCTTGCTAATTATACCTTTAAGGGTGGAATACCAAAGAAACTAGGAGATCCCGGAGTACCTACTATACCTTGCTCTATTAAAAGAAATTATGTTAAAACTGCTTTATGTGACCTTGGAGCTGGTGTTAGTGTTATGCCTTTCTCTTTGTATCGTAGACTTGATTTGAATAAGTTGACACGTAGTGAAATCTCTTTGCAAATGGCTGATAAATCAACTGCTTTACCCATCGGTATTTGTGAGGATGTGCCTGTCGTAGTTGCAAATGTTACTATCGTAACGAACTTTTTTATTCTTGATATTCCCAAGGACAACAGTATGTCGATCATCCTTGGTAGACCTTTTTTGAATACTGCAGGGGCTGTTATTGATGGCAACAAGGGCAATGTCACTTTTCATGTTAATGATAATGAGCATACGGTACACTTTCCGAAGAAACAACCTCAAGTTCATAGTATCAACTCCATTGGAAAAATTTCAACGATTATTATTGGAGATTTTGAATTCCCTCTCCCTACTGCCAAAAAGAAATATGATATACTTATTGTTGGGTACATGCATATCCCCGTTGAGGTAACCTAGTGTTATTCGAAAATTCTCCGGTTCCGTGTCATTCGAAAAAAGTTTTCCTCCAGAAAAAATCCCACCATTGCTCAAGGCCGTGTTCTAGCTCATTTTGCTGCCATTTTCGATCTCCTTATGCAAAGCTCCATTTGCAAAACTGTTTTGGGGGACTGATCTTCGGTATGTGACTCCTCCAATGGTCCAATTAGTTTTTGTTTTAGTGCTTTATATATTGCAATTTTTTGCTGCTGTGGTGACCTTGTTCTTGAGCTTGCATGTCAAATTTGTATGGTCCCAAGTAGTTTTGATGCATGATATAGCCTCTAGGCATTTGTGGAAGTAGTTGCTATAAGTTTTGTTGAGTTTTGTTCACCTTTGTTTTGAGTCACTAAAAATTTCAGAAATTTTTCAGAGAAAGAAATGATGAGGAGATTGTTAAGAGGCTCTTCAAGCCGGGGCTCTAAAGAAGATGAAAATGAGGTGAAGAAGAAGTACAAATACAATCTTCCTCGCGTCGCGGAGGTTCGACCATGTGAATGGGCAAGTGATGCATTCTTGAGAGCGGCCGGAATTTGTGAAGATTTCTATTATTTGGCAGAGAATGCAGGCATCACCGACTTCCTCAATGATAAGTGTGACCAGTACCTCCTACTCACTAATATCTTCGTGCAAAACTTTCACTTTTATCCTAGGAAGGATCCTCCCATGGTAGAGTTTTACTTGTATGATGTGCCTAAGAAGATGACACTTTACGATTTTTGCAATGTTTGCAAAATACCTTATGAGGGCAGCATCAGTGAACCACATCCTAGAGACATGGAAGACTTTATTGCCGCAACCATTGTGGGGGAAGAGAGAGGGGTGTCAAAGGCAAGAGCAGCTAGTTTACATTTTCCTGTTCTACGCTATTATTCATTATTTGCGGGGAGATGTTTAGTTGGTCGTGGGGAGAGTGGAGGCCTTAGTGCTCCCGACCTCGCCATTCTGCGCCATGCTTTTCTTGCTGATAGAACTTTTAGTCTGGGCGCTATGGTGGCCCAACGGTTGAACTTAAACCGTTCGAAGGGTCCCATATTCGGAGGTATCTATGCATCTCGTCTAGCAAAAAACTTTAAGATACCCATTAGGCTTGACGAGGAAGAGGAAATGCTTCTACCTACAAGATATTTAGACTATGACAGTATGGTAGCACATGATTTTATTAGGAAGGATAATGACAGGAGGCTGCTTTACAACTTGGTATTTAGTCAAGGTACTTGTGAGATTATTGCTCTGCCTGCTTCTTCTTTGTTTGATATCCATTCACGCAGGTACATTATTATGCCCGAGGACATCTACAGATATTGGGGTCTATCGCAACCCCCAGCACCTGAGCCGGCACCAGCCCTTGATCCGTATCAGGATCCAGTTTTTCAGTAGGAGCCACAGGAGCTCGCCAACCAGTGGAACCCTCATGACCCTCCGGAGTATCCAGGAGATGGTTATTTTCGTCCATGGCACTAGACCAACTTAGGCCAAAAGCCTAAGATTGGGGGAGTACGTATTTCTCACCGACATTACATTCATGTTCACACATTCATCTTAGTAGTCGGTGCTTATACTTTTTCATTGTATCATCCATGGTAGTTTATTTCTTCTTTCCGCTTTCTTCTTGTGTGCCTAATTAACCTTGAGAAAATCCAAAAAAAATTAGTTCTAGCTTTACCTTCTAGTCTGTTTAGTTGTAGCATTAAAAGAAAACCCAAAAAGATTTCTCGTTCTTCTTTTGCTTGTTGCGAGCTTTCCCGTGTAAATAGTTTTTCTCGTTCTTGTTTTGAAATTTCTTTCTTTGGGTCGTAAGGAGAAGACCACAATGAAAATGTTGAGTGGCTCTCATATGCATTATTGTTTATCTATCAGAGAGCCCATATTACCTTGCCTTCTCCTTTGAGTTATTGTTTGCAGATTCCAGCTTAGTCTAATGCACGTGCACTCTTATTATTATTCACACCGTTCGGTCGTGCAAGTGAAAGGCAATAATGACGATATATGATGAAGTGATTGAGATGGAGAAAAGCTGGTACGAACTCGACCTACTTTGTTTTTGTAAATATGATTAGCTCATCGTTCTGGATTCAGCTCATTATGGATGAAACATGTTTGCAATGACAATTAGAGATCATAGTTACTCATGCCATGCTTAATTAGCTAAGAGTGTATAATGGTTTGTCTTGAGTGGCAACATGCATTTTAAAATGGTTGTGATGTAGTATGATAGGATGGTATCCTCCTCTGAATGATTCAAGTGGCTTGACTTGGCACATGTTCACGCATGTAGTTGAAACAAAATCAACATAGCCTCCATGATATTTATGTTCATTGTGATTTATATCCTACTCATGCTCGCATTCAATTTTGGTTAATCTCAATGCATGTTTATGACTGTTGTCGCTCTCTAGTTGGTCGCTTCCCAGTCTCTTGCTAGCCTTCACCTGTACTAAGCAGGAATACTATTTGTGCATCCACTTCCATAAACCCAAGGTTGTTCCATATGAGTCCACCATACTTACCTATATGCGGTATTTACCTGCCGTTCCAAGTAAATTTGCACGTGCCAAACTCTAAACCTTCAAATAATATTCTGTTTTGTATGCCCGAATCGCTCATGTAGCGAATGGGGGCGGTCAGTATCTTCCATGCTAGGTGGGCTATTCTCACGATATGTGTTGATTCACTATCATTCACGAGAAAGTGGCTGGTATTCGGGATGCCCAGTTCCATGCTCAAAAATCAAATCAAAATATAATGAAACAAAACTCCCCCAGGATTGTTGTTTGTATGGACGGTACCCGTGGATTCGGCCAGCCGTGGAATGTGTTTGATTGGTGGAGGGGGAGTAAAAACTTTATCATTCTGTTTGGGAACCGCCTATAATGTATCTAGCATGGAAGATGGTGAAATCTCTTGATTGTTATGTTGACAATGAAAGCATACCGCTCAAAATTATTATTCATCCCTATTTTAAAGGCTCGAGCTCTGGCACCTCTGCAAATCAATGCTTCTGTCTGCGAAGGGCCTATCTATTTTACTTTACTGTTGAGTCCTCCTCCTCTTATAAAAAGCACCAGTTAGAGAGCACCACCGTCATTTGTATGCTTTGTTATTAATTGATATTGAGTATGAATGTGACTGGATCTCTTTTACCATGAATTACAATTTCCAGTCAGCCCATGTTCTTCTTAGGTGCTCTGCATTTATGTTTTGCGGTCTCAGAAAGGGCTAGCGAGATACGATTATATCATGTTCTATCATGATTGTTTTGATAAAATTGTTGTCATCCGAGATTTATTATTATTGCTCGCTAGATTATTATGCCATTGATATGAGTAAATGTGAGACCTAAATGTTATTGTGAATGTGGTTAATCTATAATCTTTGCTGAAAACTTGAACATTAGTTAGACATATTTACAACAACAAGATCAAACAGAGTTTGTAAAAGTTTTTCTTTGTCACTTTTAGTTTGTCAACTGAATTGCTTGAGGACAAGCAATGGGTTAAGCTTGGGGAAGTTGATACGTCTCCATCGTATCTACTTTTCCAAACTCTTTTGGACTCTAATCCGCATGATTTGAATGGAACTAACCCGGACTGACGTTGTTTTCAGCAAAATTGCCTTGGTGTTATTTTTGTGCAGAAATAAAAGTTCTCGGATTGACCTGAAAATTTACGGAGAATATTTTTGGAATTAATAAAAAATACTGGTGAAAGAATCAACCAGAGGGGGTCCACCCATTGGCCACAAGCCAGGGGGGCGCCCCCCCTAGGGTGCGCCCAGGTGGCTTGTGGGCCCCCTGCAACTCCTCCGACCTCAACTCCAACTCCATATAAGCCTATTCGGGGAGAAAAAAATCAGGGAGAAGAGTTCATCTGTGACACCTTGGGTTTAAGCTACAGTGATCATTGTAATTAAGCTACAGTGATGATCATGACCAGTGCCTAATCATTTTGCTAAGTAGAGTTTGATAAAGTTGAAAATTCAAATTCCATTTCTAAATGTCATAGGAATTATTGTGATAAAAATAATTCTGCAAATAGCATAAGTAAAATGTTGCATAATTGTGGAAAATCATAAAACAAATATTGTTAAGGAAACAACATCAGCAAGCTCATGGTGTGGACCCCACCATCAAAACAGAGACATTTTTGCATTTAAAATGCCTTTTAAATTACATGGTAAATTCCAACAGTCCCCAAAAATGCTCAAAGTGTATGTGACCCTCCAAAATATTACAATATGTTAATTGGATCCAGTGGCACATTTTTACAATAATAGATATTGGCCTAGAATAATTAAAACAGAAATAAAGAAAAGAAAACAGAGAAAAGAAATGAAAGAAAAGGGAAAATTGCACTGTGCACTTGAGCCCAGTGCAACAGTGCAACGGCCCAGCCCACCCTACCTACTACCTCCCCCGTGTCGACGCCGCCGTGGGCAGCGCCGCGCCGCGCCGTCGTCGCTCGCCACACCGACGGGAGCAGGTGGGCGAGGGGATAAGGGCGCCCTCGTCCACCTCCCCTGGACGCCCTCCCCCATTCGCCCCCTCTCCCTCGCTCTCTCTCCCTCCTCCAGATCTCGCTCGGGCCAGCGCCGCCGTCGCCATGGCCAGCGAGTAGCCGCGGCCACCGCCTCCCATTCGCCTCCCCGACGCGTCCACGAGCTCCGCCGCGACGAGCCCGTCCTCCCCGACTACGCGCGCGAGCCCCTGGAGCCCTACATCGCCCGAACGCCGTCGTCTTCCACCTTCGGCCGCCGCCCGCCATCGTCAAATTCCGACCGCCCCAGGCCCTCCCCGAGCCCACTTTGAACGGCTACACCCCGCTGTGAGCCTCTGCCTCCCTCTCCCTCTCTTCCCCGTGCGTTTGCGCCACCGTAGCACCGTCCCCCTCGAGCTCCCGTACGCGCCGCCGCCTTCGCTCGTCGCCGACGAGCCTCCAGTGACCAAATGGCCCCGGACGTGCCACCAACGAGCTTGCCACGTCGCGTAGGACCGATCCCGCGCTAGCCCCGCTCGATTTGCTCGCTGAATGCACGCGCCCGAGCTCGCCCGAAGCTTTGCTCCGCCGCCGGCGACGTAGTGCTCGCTACGGCCCGCCATTGCCCGTGTTGATGGCCAGAATGGAACGGCGGCAACGCCAGCTTTCGAACGCGCCCAAGAACGCACGATTTGGTGCCCCGTAGCGGATTTCCGAGCCCCTCGCCGTCTCGGGTGCTCGCCGGAGCTCCTCCGGCGACGAACGCCGGCCACCACCGACGTGGCCCGACCGGGGCCACCCCTAGTGCCACTGCCAGTGGGCCAGGCCAGCCCCAGTGGACCAGTTGACTTGGTCAACTGGCTGACTGGGCACTGCCCAGTCACTGACAGTGAGACCCCATGCCCCTGTGTGTATGACAGGTGGGTCCCCCTGTCAGTTGCCTAATTGATTAACTTTGTTAATTAAGATAATTAGTTTAACCCTAATGTCTCAGTGACATGTGGCCCCCACTGTTAGGTAACTATGTTTAGTTTAATTAATAAACTGAAATTGACCTGAGTCTATGACAGGTGGGGCCCACTGGTCAGGTTTGACCAGGTCAGCCCCACTGTTGACTGCTGACGCAATGCTGACCTCATGCTGATCTCATCATTCACTATTCTGGATAATGTTGGATTTAACTAATTAAAATTAATTCCAGAAATTGTTTAAAACTTTGAAAAATCATAGAAAATAATCTGTAGCTCAGATCAAAAAACTTTATACATGAAAGTTGATCAGAAAAATCCCACGAATCCAAATATGACATCCATTCATCTGTCAAATGCTTCTAGCATGATGAACATGGAACTTTCCCCTCCGGATCGTCTGTCCGATAAATCCAAAGACACGGGAAATATCGTCAGATATTCTCCCGCTTCGTCTGCAACGCGTAGTACTGCGTTAGCGCATGCCTAGCCCTGCATATTGCCATGTCATGCATCGTGTTGCATCTGTGTGCTTTATATTTATTGTTTCTTCCCCCTCTTCTCTTCGGTAGACCCCGATATTAACGGTGCTGCCGGATACGACTACCCCGTCGACGATAAGCCTTTTGCCGCAGAGCAGCAAGGCAAGCAAAACCCCCTTGAGCATTCCGATATCACCCATCTCTCTCCCCCTTATGCTTGCATTAGATTTTGCTACTGTATTAGTTAGCTCCTATTCTGATGCATAGCCTGTTTTTGGTGAACTGTTACTTTACCTGCAATCATACCAATTGCTTAGCATAGGTGGAGCTGTGAACCCCTGAGACCCCCTTAGTCCCAGTTGCCCCTGCTTTCATCGACGACACCGAGGACTTGAAGACAGAAGACTCAGTCATCATGACTGACAAGCCGTTACCGACACATCACCACACACCCCTTTAAGTATGGCACTGCAGAGCTACTACCGAGTGCCGAGGGTGATACCTCACTTAGCACACCCAATGTTAATTCTGTAGCGTAGCTAACGGTCATGGGTATCGAGGGTGATTCCTCCTTCCTATTTACCGGTAGTGACTCTTGCCTTACTCATATCTCGAGTGGGATCCATCGAGGGTGATTGCTCGGATATCCACTTGGTGAATAGACCCACAGTTACTATGATCGGGTTACTGAAACATGTTGAAGACAGGTCGGCCCTAAGGGTACCCGCGAGAGTGATATGTGGTGGGGTGCGCCGGTAAGGCACCCGAGTGTTATTGGCGTGGCGACGGACTGCATTTCATGGTTCGCGCTTGCCCCGCACTAATAAATTGCTAATGGGTTGGGTGCTTGATCTGAGTTAGGTCTTTGGCCTTAATACGCACTAACCTTCACGTGGGGAAGTTATGGGCACTCAGCGTCGTTGTATCAACCGAAGCTCTTCGGATGTCAGCAATGGAGCGGCGCGCGACGGATTGGTCTGGAACGCATCGCGCTTGTTACTAAGGGGTGCTAGGACTGCTTCCGACCGCGTACGCATCGTGCAGGAGCGCAAGGGCAAGTGGGCCCGCAAACCTGCGCGCTTAGGATTTAGACCGGCGGGCTGACCTCTTCGTTGACCCTAGGTGGGGCGACGACGTGCTGATATCCCGAGGCCGGGCATGACCCAGGAAAGTGTGTCCGGCCGGAGGTGACTCAGGCGTGTTGGGGAATATGTGGTGTAGCCCTGCAGGGATGATTAATGTTTTCGAATAGCCGTGTCCACGGTAACAGGACGACTTGGAGTTGTGCCTCGACCTTATACAACTATAACTGTAATTTAATTAAAATGAATTGTGGCTCCGGGATTGCTTCCTTGCAGGGAGTCGAGGAAGGATCTCTGGGTGTGGTTACCTAATTAAATTTGCTACAACAATATGACTATACGTGAGATACCAATCTGCACTCTTCTAATGCTGCAAGATGTTGAAGATGCTAGTCTTCGATAGGACTAGGCCTTCTCCCTATTCTTGCTTTCTGCAGTCAGTCCAGATATTACCCCTTCATTGAGAATGATGCATATCTAGCATAGTTCTGATGTAAGTCTTGCGAGTACTTTGGATGAGTACTCACAGCTGCTTTGCTTACCTTTTCCCATTCGATACGTTGCTGCGTTCAGAAGATGGAGCCCAGGAGATGGAGTACGCCGGAGACGACTACTACACCACCGATGGAGCCTACTACGTGGAGGCTGCCCCCGACGTCCAGGAGTAGTTAGGAGGTTCCCAGGCAGGAGGCCTCGCCTCTTTCGATCCGTTGCTTATGTTTGTGCTAGCCTTCTTAAGGCAAAACTTTTCTAACTTATGTCTGTACTCAGATATATTTGCTTCCGCTGACTCGTGTTTATGTCGAGCTTTGTATTCGAGCCCTCGAGGCCCCTGGCTTGTAATATGGAGCTATATGACTTTATCTTTGTGTCTTTTGTCGTGTTGTGGTATCAATCAGTGAGTCCCTAATCTTAGTCGTACGCAGTGTGTGTATGATTAGCGTACGGACGAGAATTGGGGCGTCACAAGTTGGTATCAGAGCCGACTGCCTGTAGGTAGCCCCCTTTCCAACTCCTTGGCCGAAGTTGAGTCTAGTTAAAGAAAACTGTTTTACTAACTTGGCTGTGTGGCTTACGGGCCCACGTCGCCAATCGGGTGGTATTAGGATCTTTTATTCCTCGTCTATACTCTGGGTTCTAATCTCTCTTCTCTTTCGGGTTAAAATTTTTGCTAAAATCTAACATTAGGTTCTCGTGATCACATCCACCGGAGAATTGTTTCGTAGAAAGTTGTCTTCTTTGAAGTTATGATGCACACACTGTCATTCGACATCTTGAATCTCCTTGTTACAGATGCGTCCAGATAGGCAGATGGTTCGTCTGACCTACGCGCACGGTACGACTGGGTTCCCGGCCATTCTGGTCGACCTCTTGAAGAAGCCGGGATATCGCTGGTACCCCGAGTACACTGTTTACGAGGACTACCGCGAGTTCAACCAGGAACAGTATGAGGCTGTGATGGTTATCTGGGATCGACAGGACCGCTCCATCACTGAGCTGCACACCTTCCGTGGCATTGGAGTGACTGTTGAGATGGCAGTACAGGATGCTGCCTATGCTACTATTGTTCGTCTCCGTGCAGCGAACCCCTGTTTGGAGGAGACGGCATACAGATACATCCCGTATGTCCCTGCTGGAGTTGATACAGCCGCCGACGCTGAGGTCTTGACCCCTTTCTCACGGCAGCGTACCGACCGATCCTACACTGCTATCTGCGCCCCCTACGTGAGTCGTCGTTACGACCCACAGGTTCTGGTTCAGTACACTGAGGCTCTGGATCGCACTGCCAGGGCTCTTAACCTTGAGCTGTATGCCACCCGTGCTCGTCTTTACCGGGCTTTGGAGCAGTTGAGGCCAGCAGTCGTTGCGGGAATGCATACGGAGTTTATTCTTCACCCGCGCCCGACTGAGTTTCCTCCAGGTCTTGAGTGGCCTGCTGTTGGAGGTCATGCTCCCGCACTTGGGCCTAGGCTCCCGGTTGATATGCAGATACTGCATCAGGGTGTGCACGGGATGCAGTATTCCTTCACCAGATTTCAGAGTCACCTGCAGTTCCCCGGCTACTTTGGTTGTCCCCGACGCTGATGCGTTGTTGTATCCCTCCACCGCGTGCCTGCGTGCCGCCTAGTTGTCTAGTTTAATTTCATGCCGGATCTATCGTCTATTTTGTAACGAACTTAAGGTTTGTAATAGACTTATGTATGGATCCGTATGTTGAAGTTTGAACTGCTATGTCGAATCTATTGCACTGCTTTCTTTGTGCAATTTACTTCATGAATGGTTCATTGATTTGCAATTACCAAATGCTAAACTACCACTGTTAAATTTGACAGAATGGTTAGGCCAGCTGGTCGTGGTCGTGGTACGCCTGAGCCACCACCACCACCTGACTACATGGCTGGTATGATGCAGCAGTTTGAACTGAATCGCCAGTTTATGCAAGGGCTTATGGACCGTTTCCCGAGGCCGAATATGAATCAACAGCCAGCCCCAATGACTCTGCAAGACTTCATGCGCCTCAACCCTATGAACTACCGCGGCTCAACTCAGCCGCTTGACGCAGATGACTGGCTCCATGACATCACTTATGAGCTGGTATCTTCAGGCGCCCCAGAGGCTAGTTATGTCACCTTTGCCTCGTACTTTCTGAAGGGTCCCGCTGCTCAATGGTGGGACAGCCACAGGCGCTCTCAGCCTATTGGAACAATTATCACCTGGCCAGAATTCCAAGCTGCTTTCCGTGCTCGCCACATTCCCCAGGGAATGATGGATAAGAAGAAGCGCGAATTCTGCTACTTAGTCCAGGGCAACAAGACTGTGGATGCTTATCAGTGGGAATTTCTGGACTTATCTCGCTATGCTGAGGAAGACATTGCAACTGATGCTCGCAGGCAGGAGAAATTCTGTGAAGGACTTCACCCAGATATTCACCTTGCTCTTCTAGCTCACGACTTCCCTAATTTTGCCACCTTGGTGGATAAGGCTATCCAGATTGAGACAGGTCTGCAGAGGTACAAGGATCACGCTAAGCGCAAAGCTGATGTGGGTTCATCTTCGGGCCCACGTCCTCAGAAGCAAAGGATCTGGATCCCCAACAACTACCATCCACCTGCATATGACCCGAGGCCATCCTATGTGGCGCCTCGTCTGCCCCCTCCACCGCCAAGACAACCAAGAGCTGTACCGCCAAGAGCACCACCGCCTCCACCATCCCGTCCTGAGGATGGACTGTGCTTCAAGTGTGGTCGCCCAGGACACCGTGCTAGAGACTGCAGGTAGAGTCAGAATCAACTTGCACTACCTACCAGCCAGCCCCGCAACAACAATGCCAGGCCAGCTCAGGGTCGTGCTCAGGCTAACAATATTGATCTGAACCAAGTTCAAGACCAGCCTGCTACTGTGATGGGTACACTTCTCGTCAACTCAGTACCAGCTTCTGTATTGTTTGATACAGGAGCGTCGCATTCTTTTATGTCTGAAGATTTTGCATACATGCATGACATTAAGTGCGAAGAGATGAGCGCCCCAATAGTGGTAAACACCCCCGCAGGCCAATGTCAGACTTCGATTATTAGTCACAATGTCCCCATTGAAATTGAACGGTTGGAATTCCATGCCTCCCCCATAATGTTGAAGTCTTCCAATATCGATCTCATTCTCGGAATGGATTGGTTAAAGGCACATACCGCTTCAATTGTTTGTGACACCAAAACCGTCCACCTCCTGCATCCTTCGAATGAGATAGTCAGCTACCATGCTCATCTTGTACGAGATGCTCAAGCCCGACTATTTGCCATGAATGCATTAAATGAGTCACCTCTTGAGGGGATTGAAAACATTCCAGTTGTCCGGGATTTCCAAGATATTTTCCGGACAACTCCCAGGGATTCCCCCTGCTAGAGTTGTCGAGTTTGTCATCGACTTGGTACCTGGTACCACTCCTATAGCCAAGCGTCCATACAAAATGCCTCCACATGAACTCCTTGAACTTAAGCAAGAACTTGACAATTCGCTTCGTCTGGGTTTCATTCGACCAAGTTCCTCTGCTTGGGGAGCACCTTCTCTCTTTGTCAAGAAGAAGGATGGTACGAATCGGTTGGTCCAAATTACTGTCCCATCAACCAAGCAACGATCCAAAACAAATATCCGCTTCCTCGGATCAATGATCTGTATGATCAACTTGCTGGATCATCAGTATTTTCTAAACTCGACTTGAGGTTGGGTTACCATCAGATCCGGGTTCGTGAAGAAGATATTCCCAAGACTACATTTGTTACTCGTTATGGTTCATACGAGTACACCGTCATGTCCTTCGGCTTAACCAATGCTCCAGCAACCTTTTCTCGCCTGATGAATTATATTTTTATGGACTACCTCGATAAATTCGTCGTGGTTTATCTGGATGATATTCTGGTATTCTCCAAGAATAGAGAAGAACATGCTGAACATCTTCGTCTTATACTGGAGAGGCTTCGAGAACATCAACTTTATGCTAAGTATTCCAAGTGTGAGTTCTGGATGGACGAAGTAACCTACCTTGGTCATGCCATCTCCAAGGATGGTATTGCGGTCAACCCTGAACGAGTTCAGGCTATTCTGGACTGGACTCCCCCGAAGAATGTCAAGCAAGTTAGAAGTTTTCTCGGTCTCGCCAGCTATTGCCGTCGATTCGTCGAGAACTTCTCCACGATTGCAAAGCCCTTAACCAATTTTCTTCACAAAGGTGTTAAATATGAGTGGACAGAAAAATGTCAGGAGAGCTTTCAGGCACTTAAGGACAAACTGACGTCTGCCCCAGTGCTTGCTCCTCTGGATACTCGTAAGGACTTTACCATTTATTGTGATGCTTCACGTCAAGGATTGGGCTGTGTTCTAATGCAAGAGCGCAGAGTGGTTGCCTATGCCTCCCGTCAATTGCGTCCTCATGAAGAGAACTACCCAGTTCATGACCTTGAACTTGCCGCAGTAATTCATGCACTGAAAGAGTGGCGGCAATACCTTGTTGGGAATCGTTGCGAGATCTACACCGATCATCAAAGCCTGAAGTATCTGTTTACTCAGCCAGATCTGAACCTCCGTCAACAGAGATGGATGGAGCGAATAGCAGATTACAATGTGGGTATTTCTTATACCCTAGGCAAGGCTAATGTAATGGCTGATGCTTTGAGCCGCAAGTCCTATTGCAATTACCTCCAGGTTCACAAGGTTCACCCCCTGCTTCAAGAAGAATTTCGCAAGGTGAACCTCCATATTGTTCCTCAGGGTTATCTCATTCCCCCTCCACCGGAGTTTCGCAAGATGAACCTTCGTGTTGTTAACCAGGGTTCTTTGAGTAACCTGGTTGTTGAACCAGATCTCGTGGGCAGCATCAAAACTATGCAACTCTATTGCAGTGAAGTTGAAAGGATTAAACGCTATCTGGCGGAAGGAAAACCATCATTCTTCACCGTGGCTGATGATGGCGCCTTGTATTTCAAGGGTCGATGATTCGTCCCCACAAAGAAGGAAAACCTGAATATGACTGCTAAGATACTGAAAGAAGCTCATGATACACCTCTTTCTATTCATCCGGGTAGTACCAAGATGTACCAGGACATCCGTCAAAGGTTCTGGTGGCCAAACATGAAGCAAGACAGTGCACGCTATGTTTCAAAATGCGACATTTCCCGTCGGATCAAAGCAGAACATCAAAAGCCTGCTGGAACTCTACAACCTATGTCTATTCCTGAATGGAAATGGGATCATGTTGAAATGGACTTCATTACTGGTTTTCCCAGATCGCAGAAAGGTAATGATGCTATTCTTGTCGTCATTGACCGGTTGTCAAAGTTGCACATTTTCTGGCTGTCAAGGAAACTATTACTGCTAGTCAGCTGGCAGATCTATACATGTCCAGAGTTGTTTCACTCCACGGTATTCCATTGGTGATTAGTTCAGACCGTGGTAGTTTATTCACTTCAAGATTCTGGGCAAGTTTCCAGGAAGCTATGGGGACTCACTTGTCGTTCAGCACCGCTTTTCACCCTCAGTCTCAGGGACAAGTTGAAAGAGTCAATCAGATTCTCGAGGACATGCTTCGAGCTTGTGTCATTTATTTCGGCAAGAAATGGGAGGAATCTCTCCCGTATGCTGAGTTCTCCTACAACAATAGCTATCAAGGTAGTTTGAAGATGGCTCCCTTTGAGGTATTATATGGACGTAAGTGTCGGACTCCTCTGAATTGGTCAGAAACTGGGGAATGTACACTTATCGGTCCGGATATAATCCAGCATGCCGAAGATCAAGTCCGCATTATTCATGCAAATCTGAAGGCTGCTCAGTCTCGTCAGAAGATTCAGTATGACCGTCATCACAAAGTTATTGTCTATCAACCTGGCGAAAAGGCTTATCTTCGAGTCACGCCTATGAGAGGTACACACCAATTTGGAATCAAGGGCAAGCTGGCTCCTCGATAGATTGGTCCTTTCACTGTTCTCGAAAGGCGTGGTAAAGTGGCATATCAACAAGACCTTTCTTACAAGGAGCAACCAATCCGCATTCTCGATGAAACTAAACGTCGGACTCGTCAGAAGGTTACCAAGTTCTTCAAAGTGCAATGGGCAAATCATTCTGAAGATGAAGCCACTTGGGAACGCGAAGATCATCTTCGTGCAGAATACCCCGGGCTCTTTCCTTCTACTTCTTAATTCTCGGGACGAGAATTCTTGTTAGTAGGGGAGAATTGTGAAACCCTGGGTTTAAGCTACAGTGATCATTATAATTAAGCTACAGTGATGATCATGAACAGTGCCTAATCATTTTGCTAAGTAGGGTTTGATCAAGTTGAAAATTCAAATTCCATTTCTAAATGCCATAGGAATTATTGTGATAAAAATAATTCTACAAACAGCATAAGTAAAATGTTGCATAATTGTGGAAAATCATAAAACAAATATTGTTAAGGAAAACAACATCACCAAGCTCATGGTGTGGACCCCACCATCAAAACAGAGACATTTTTGCATTTAAAATGCCTTTTAAATTACATGGTAAATTCCAACAGTCCCCAAAAATGCTCAAAGTGTATGTGACCCTCCAAAATATTACAATATGTTAATTGGAACCAGTGGCACATTTTTACAATAAGAGATATTGGCCTAGAATAATTAAAACAGAAATAAAGAAAAGAAAACAAAGAAAAGAAATGAAAGAAAAGGGAAAAGTTCACTGTGCACTTGAGCCCAGTGCAACAGTGCAACGGCCCAGCCCACCCTACCTGCTCCCTCCCCCGTGTCGACGCCGCCGTGGGCAGCGCCGCGCCGCGCCGTCGCCGCTCGCCACGCCGACGCGAGCAGGTGGGCGAGGGGATAAGGGCGCCCTCGTCCACCTCCCCTGGACGCCCTCCCCCATTCGCCCCCTCTCCCTCGCTCTCTCTCCCTCCTCCAGATCTCGCTCGGGCCAGTGCCGCCGTCGCCATGGCCGGCGAGTAGCCGCGGCCACCGCCTCCCGTTCGCCTCCCCGTCGCGTCCACGAGCTCCGCCGCGACGAGCCCGTCCTCCCCAACCACGCGCGTGAGCCCCTAGAGCCCTGCATCGCCCGAACGCCGTCGTCTTCCACCTTCGGCCGCCGCCCGCCGTCGTCAATTTCTGACCGCCCCAGGCCATCCCCGTGCCCACTTTGAACGGCTACACCCCGCTATGAGCCTCCGCCTGCCTCTCCCTCTCTTCCACGTGCGTTTGTGCCGCCGTAGCACCGTCCCCCTCGAGCTCCCGTACGCGCCGCCAACGAGCTTGCCGCGTCGCATAGGACCGATCCCGCGCTAGCCCCGCTCGATTTGCTCGCTGAATGCACGCGCCCGAGCTCGCCCGAAGCTTTGCTCCGCCGCCGGCGACGTAGCGCTCGCTACGGCCCGCCATTGCCCGTGCCGATGGCCGGAATGGAACGGTGGCAACGCCAGCTTTCGAACGCGCCCAAGAACGCACGATTTGGTGCCCCGTAGCGGATTTCCGAGCCCCTCGCCGTCTCGGGTGCTCGCCGGAGCTCCTCCGGCGACGAACACCGGCCACCGCTGACGTGGCCCGACCAGGGCCACCCCCAGTGCCACTGCCAGTGGGCCAGGCCAGCCCCAGTTGACCAGTTGACTTGGTCAACTGGCTGACTGGGCACTGCCCAGTCACTGACAGTGGGACCCCATGCCCCTGTGTGTATGACAGGTGGGTCCCCCTGTCAGTTGCCTAATTAACTAACTGGCTTAATTAAGATAATTAGTTTAACCCTAATGTCTCATTGACATGTGGCCCCCACTGTTAGTTAACTCTGTTTAGTTTAATTAATAAACGGAAATTGACCTGAGTCTATGACAGGTGGGGCCCACTGGTCAGGTTTGTCTTGGTCAGCCCTACTGTTGACTGCTGACGCAATGCTGACCTCATACTGACGTCATCATTCACTATTCTGGATAATGTTGGATTTAACTAATTAAAATTAATTCCAGAAATTGTTTAAATCTTTGAAAAATCATAGAAAATAATCTGTAGCTCAGATCAAAAACTTTATACATGAAAGTTGATCAGAAAAATCCCACGAATCCAAATATGCCATCCATTCATCTGTCAAATGCTTCTAGCATGATGAACATGGAACTTTCCCCTCCGGATCGTCTGTCCGATAAATCCAAAGACCCGGGAAATATCGTCAGATATTCTCCCGCTTCGTCTGCAACGCGTAGTACTGCGTTAGCGCATGCCTAGCCCTGCATATTGCCATGTCATGCATCGTGTTGCATCTGTGTGCTTTATATTTATTGTTTCTTCCCCCTCTTCTCTTCGGTAGACCCCGAGACTGACGGTGCTGCCGGACACGACTACCCCGTCGACGATCAGCCTTTTGCCGCAGAGCAGCAAGGCAAGCAAAACCCCCTTGAGCATTCCGATATCACCCATCTCTCTCCCCCTTATGCTTGCATTAGATTTTGCTACTGTATTAGTTAGCTCCTATTCTGATGCATAGCCTGTTTTTGATGAACTGTTACTTTACCTGCAATCATACCAATTGCTTAGCATAGGTGGAGCTGTGAACCCCTGAGACCCCCTTAGTCCCAGTTGAACCCTACTTTCATCAACGACACCGAGGACTTGAAGACAGAAGACTCAGTCGTCATGACTGACAAGCCGTTACCGACAGATCACCACACACCCCTTTAAGTATGGCACTGCAGAGCTACTACCGAGTGCCGAAGGTGATACCTCACTTAGCACTCCCGGTGTTAATTCTGTAGCGTAGCTAATGGTCATGGGTATCGAGGGTGATTCCTCCTTCCCATTTCCTGGTAGCGACTATTGCCTTACTCATATCTCGAGTGTGATCCATCGAGGGTGATTCCTCGGATATCCACTTGGTGAATAGATGCACAGTTACTATGACCGGGTTACTGAAACATGTTGAAGACGGGTCGGCCCTAAGGGTACCCGCGAGAGTGATATGTGGTGGGGTGCGCCGGTAAGGCACCCGAGTGTTATTGGCGGGGCGACGGACTGCATTTCATGGTTCGCGCTTGCCCCGCACTAATAAATTGCTAATGGGTTGGGTACTTGATCTGAGTTAGGTCGTTGGCCTTAATACGCACTAACCTTCACATGGGGAAGTTATGGGCACTCAGCGTCGTTGTATCAGCCGAAGCTCTTCGGACGTCAGCAATGGAGCGGCGCGCGACGGATTGGTCTGGAACGCATCGCGCTTGTTACTAAGGGGTGCTAGGACTGCTTCCGGCCGCGTACGCATCGTGCAGGAGCGCAAGGGCAAGTGGGCCCACGAACCTGCGCGCTTAGGATTTAGACCGGCGGGCTGGCCTCTTTGTTGAGCCTAGGTGGGGCGACGACGTGCTGATATCCCGAGGCCGGGCATGACCCAGGAAAGTGTCCGACCGGAGGTGACTCAGGCGTGTTGGGGAATATGTGGTGCACCCCTGCAAGGATGATTAATCTATTCGAATAGCCGTGTCCACGGTTACAGGACGACTTGGAGTTGTGCCTCGACCTTATACAACTATAACTGTAATTTAATTAAAATGAATTGTGGCTCCGGGATTTGCTTCCTCGCAGGGAGTCGAGGAAGGTTCTCTGGGCGTGGTTACCTAATTAAATTTGCTACAACAATATGACTATACGTGAGATACCAATATGCACTCTTCTAATGCTGCAAGATGTTGAAGATGCTAGTCTTCGATAGGACTAGGCCTTCTCCCTATTCTTTCTTTCTGCAGTCAGTCCAGATATTACCCCTTCATTGAGAATGATGCATATCTAGCATAGTTCGGATGTAAGTCTTGCGAGAACTTTGGATGAGTACTCACAGCTGCTTTGCTTCCCTTTTCCCCTTCGATACGTTGCTGCGTTCAGAAGATGGAGCCCAGGAGATGGAGTACGCCGAAGACGACTACTACACCACCGATGGAGCCTACTATGTGGAGGCAGCCCCCGACGTCCAGGAGTAGTTAGGAGGTTCCCAGGCAGGAGGCCTCGCCTCTTTCGATCCGTTGCTTATGTTTGTGCTAGCCTTCTTAAGGCAAAACTTGTCTAACTTATGTCTGTACTCAGATATATTTGCTTCCGCTGACTCGTGTTTATGTCGAGCTTTGTATTCGAGCCCTCGAGGCCCCTGGCTTGTAATATGGAGCTGTATGACTTTATCTTTGTGTCTTTTGTCGTGTTGTGGTATCAATCAGTGAGTCCCTACTCTTGGTCGTACGCATTGTGTGTATGATTAGCGTATGGACGAGAATGGGGGCGTCACATCATCGTGTTTCACGATACAGAGCCGCTGCCACCTTCTGTTCTTCCTCGGGAGGGCCGATCTGGGGTCCGTTTTGGGCTCCGGAGAGGGGAAATCGACGCCATCGTCATCACCAACCATCCTTCATCACCAATTTCATGATGCTCTCCGCCTTTCGTGAGTAATCCCATCGTAGGCTTGCTGGACGGTGATGGGTTGGATGAGATTTACCATGTAATCGAGTTAGTTTTGTTAGGGTTTGATCCCTAGTATCCACTATGTTCTGAGATTGATGTTGCTATGACTTTGCTATGCTTAATGCTTGTCACTAGGGCCCGAGTGCCATGGTTTCAGATCTGAACCTATTATGTTTTCATGAATATATATATGTGTTCTTGATCCTATCTTGCAAGTTGTAGACACCTATTACGAGTTATGATCCGCATCCCCCAGGGTGACAATATCTGGGATTCTTTCCGGTGATTACCGTAGTTTGAGGGGTTCATGTATTCACTAAGTGCTAATGCTTTGGTCCGGTTCTCTATTAAAAGGAGGCCTTAATATCCCTTAGTTTCCATTAGGACCCTGCTGCCACGGGAGGGTAGGACAAAAGATGTCATTCAAGTTCTTTTCCATAAGCACGTATGACTATATATGGAATACACGCCTACATTATATTGATGAATTGGAGCTAGTTCTGTGTCACCCTATGTTATAACCGTTGCATGATGAATGCCATCCGACATAATTATCCATCACTGATCCGTTGCCTACGAGCTTTTCATATATTGATCTTTCCTAAGTTACTTTTCCGGTGCCGCTGTTAATATTGCTACAAAACCGTTACTTCCATACTACTTTGCTACTAAATACTTTGTTGCAGATATTAAGTCTTTCAGGTGTGGTTGAATTGACAACTCAGCTGCTAATACTCGAGAATATTCTTTGGCTCCCCTTGTGTCGAATCAATAAATTTGGGTTGAATACTCTACCCTCGAAAATTGTTGCGATCCCCTATACTTGTGGGTTATCACCGAGCTGATTTTCAACCTCGTTTTGAAACTCTTTGAACTTTTCAAAAGTATTTGACTTGTGCCTCATCAAATAGATATATCCATATCTACTCAAGTCGTCGGTAAAAGTCACGAAGTACTGATAGCCACCTCTGGCCGTTGTGCTCATTGGACCACACACATCACTGTGTATAAGCTCCAACACCTCGGACGCCCTTTCACAACTATTTTCAAAAGGAGACTTAGTCATTTTGCTGAGCAAGCACGATTCGCATGTCTCGAATGACCCAAAGTCGGACGAAGTTAGGAGTCCATCATCAGGGAGCTTCTTTATGCGTTTCAGACTTATATGTCCTAGCCGACAATGCCAGAAGTAAGTCAGATTTATCTCATTAGGCATGTGGCTCTTAACATTCATGTTATAGACTGGTTCCGTTTCTAGATTCAAAATATATTGCCCATCTACAATGGGTGCATAGCCGTGGAACATTCCATTCAAATAAAATGAACAACCATTGTCCTTGAATTCATAACCCTGACTAATCAAGAATGAGGCAGAAATAATATTCTGACTAAGTGCGGGAATGTAATAGCAATTATTCAATTCCAAAATAAGTCCAGAAGGAAGCTTGAGCTGCATCGTGCCGACCTCCAATGTAGCAACTCTTGCTTTGTTGCCGACCCTGATGTCAATCTCCCCTTGTGCCACACGCCTAGTTCTTATCAGCCCCTGCATCGAGTTGCAAATAGGAACAACCGATCCAGTATCAAATACCCAAGAGCTACAAGGTATGTCAGCAAGGTAAATGTCTATAACATATGTAACAAGTGTACCTTTGCCTGAAGAAGCATTTTTGGCCTTCTTGCCATGCTCAGCAAGCCACTTGCTACAATTCCTCTTCCAGTAACCAGTTTCCTTGCAATGAAAGCAAATGGTCTTTGAGTCCGGTCCCGGCTTCGGAGTAGCGGCGGAGACAACCTTCTCCGTGCCCTTTGCCTTGCCCTTTTTCTTGGACCAACTCTTCTTGAATTTAGCCGAGTTCTGCACCACCAACACTTGATGCGTGCCTTTCTTAATATCTTGTTCTGCCACCTTAAGCATCCCATGCAATTTAGTGAGCTTCTTATCCATGCCGTGCATATGATAGTTCGAGACGAACGTCCCATAGCTAGGTGGAAGAGAACCCAGAATTGCATCCATGGACAGCTCGTCCCCAAGTGGGAAGCCTAACCGATCCAAAGCTTCCACGTACCCGATCATCTTGATCGCATGCGGGCTCAGTGGATCACCCTCTTTCAGCTTAGAATCCATCAAGGATTGCTAGACGTTGAACCTTTCGGTCCTAGCCTGCATCTGAAACATGCTCTTGAGGCTCTCGATCATATCGAAAGCCTGAATGTTTTCAAAACGTTGTTACAAATCGGGCTCCATACAAGCCAGCATGAGGCAACTGATCTCGTTTGATTCATCAATGCGTTAACCTGATGCAGTGCATGTCCATGTCCGACACGAACCCTCTAGTTCAAGGACACCTAGTAGCACCTCAATTTTATGAGCCCGCCACTAGATGTACTTGACGTGCAAAGGTGCAACATCCGGAATGGCAATGTGCTTGATATTGACGAGGGATATTTCTACCATTTTAACATGCATAGAAACAAGAATAAATATCAATCACATATAAACATAAATATGTGAAATAGTATGGCTCCTTCATGGATGTCCTTCTAGGCCGGCTCCAACTCCGATGACCAGGGCTGAACTCCATCTTGTTCGTCACGCCGGGACACCAAAGTCTCGAACTTGATCTCTGTTCTTCAACTACTACAACTAGTGATGAATTACAGAGAATCACAAGTCCACACGCAGGTCGTTATACAATACAATGACAGCACTTTGGCTCTTGCTAGTTGACAATCATGATACGTAGGTCATGTTAAATTACACACATGCATCGCATACATATATATGAGCCATACTATTCACATCAAACCCGCAAAACAAAGTTATGCATAGAATTGCATTCTACTGGTTTGTGTGACCGTGTACGAAATACAAGGCACTACGCATGAGTTACGCACACTTTTTCAGAAATCACAGATCGAATCTGTACTTCGATCACGCCGAATTTTCTAATCTGACAGATCTTATCGATAATCACGAACCCAATTCGGATTTATGTTTCACTGTTAACCCCGATGGCGGATACCGACCGGTAGGGGTAGGTTGTGTCACGACCTCGTCGATTCCAATTGACAGAAAACATAGCCTCAACGATCCCCATGTGCAGTTGATCTCATCAACCGTGCACATAGCGGATCTCACAAATGACGACAGATCTCATTTTCCTCCTCCACATATCATATATGCTTCCGATCTGAATCTAAATCCTATAACAGAGGCTCTAATACCACCGTTGGGGTTCGACCGTAGGTGCATCACATGCAAATTAAAATTTTCCTACTCGTAGAACAACCAAGAACGTTCTGCGGAGATGGGTCACAGATCGTTACCACTAGACGCACAGTGCCGTGTAGTGGAAGTTGGGGCAGCGCGTCCGCGAGGTCCGTCTCCTCCTTGTCCGATCTCTCTCGAACAGCTGGTCCGATCTCCCTCGAACTGCCGGTCACCGGATCCCACGTATAGGTTCGCCGGAGTGGCGCAAGTGCAACGCCTCTAACGGTATCCGTGCGTGCAGGAGGAACACCGTGCGGCGGCCTGCTAGGTCCGATCACACAGTTCGGCGGCGAGTGGAGGTGACTAGTTGCAACACATGCAAAGCCCTAATGACGGCGCCGAAGTGATCAACCAGATGGGTGTGCCGCACCTCCACTATATATAGGCATCCGTATCGGGCTCAACTCTTGGGCCTCGCATGGATCCTAAAGCCCACGTGTTCCTTCCATTAAGCGTGCGACCCCTTAGGTTCTCATTCACTTGGTCGCGAGTTGGATCACATCCGACTCGACTAGTTAGTAGTGCCCTCTAGCAAAGCATGCCGACTCCAAGTGTCTGATGAAGCTGGTTAGGCAAATCTGTACATCACACTTATGTTCCCTTTGGCACACGATATATGTTGTCGTGCTCAAGGCGACATGGTCATCCTTGTTGCAGCACGACCTCTTTCTCGTTCCGGTGAATCCGACCAACACTTCGGATTATCTCATAATCCTCATCGCATGGCCATGCTTATCCAGGTCGGATCATCCGAGGGGCCCCAGAGTATATCTCTCCTGATCGGAGGGGAAAATCTCATCTTGCTCAACCATGTCTCGCAGCATGGGTCCGAACAAGCCCGAAACCTACCTTTATAACTACCCAGTTACGGAGTAGCGTTTGGTCGGCCCAAAGAAGGTCTATCACCATCCCGAGTACATGCGCCAGCTCAGGTATTAGGACATAGAACGTATGTTGTACTAGAGACTCACAGATGACCTATCGCTGCGTCTCATAGTTGGGTCCATCCAACTCAGACCTTATCTCGACTCAGATCCGACTACGTCGAATCCGACCAGATCTTTCTGAGTCCATATTATCCGGTTTGCTTCCAATGCTACATGGCTAGTGAGACCGGACCATCCACCGTGTCATATGCTAGTCTAACTGGCTGAACGTTGACACAGTCTTTATGACTAGGGACCATTTAGGACAGTCATCATACAATGCATAGTCTCACAAACAAGTCACGTACTTGTTAATACACATCATTGATAATGTCCAAGGACTATCTTTATTCATAAACACATAGGAAGTATCATCATACATGATTGGCTTTAGGGCATATCTCCAACAAAGAAAAAATACATGTCTTGGAAGCATCCTATGCCGGCATTTCGTGACCCGGAGAAGATGAAGATGTAATCAAGAAGATAAACCGCCAAGTTAAGTGGTGGAGATTGACATGAATGAATTCAAATCAATCTGGGGCCTAATGTTGGGGATATAGCCCCACGATATAACCCGCCCTATTGGGCCGGGTCATCCTGATGGCGGCTTATAAGGTAACATACCAAGTGGGCCGCGATGCTGAGGAACGAGAGTGGCAATGTGGCTTACCAATTAAGCCGGTTGGCGGCCCAGTACCCGAAGATGGCGGTTCAAGACCCAGGAGGTAGACAGCCGCCGAGAGTTTCCTTGATTGGAAGGCAAGGCGAGTTAGAAACATATTCGGTCACGAGTCACAACACGACTCGGACTCCTGTAAGTCCAGGGTCTCCACCTGTATATAAAGGCGAGTCCCTGAGGCCAATAGACTTAAGTTACAATCGATCAATAGCTAGGTCAAGCGAATTGCTCCCTTGGAATTGATCATCCAGCAATACACACAAAGCAGGACCTACGCTTTTACCTCCATCTGAGGGGCCGGACCTGGGTAAACTCGCGTCTCTCGATTCCGATCAACCCCGACAAGCTAATCACCTAGTTTGGATGGCCTCAAGTCTAAGTCCTCACACTAGGACATCTGTCGTGATAAAACCACGACACCATGTGTATAGGACCTAAAACTCCTTTTATACAAAAATATTTTGTCCAAAAAGCATTTTTTTAATTTAGGTTTTCCAAAAACCCCTGAAGTGAGGTTTCTACTACAAGTCCTCAAATTAGGGAAAATATTTTGCCTCAAATATTTTGTTTGGAACCTATTGTATATAACACTTCCCAAAACCACAAAAATATTATTTTTGAAGTTATTTTTGTATTTTATTTAAATGCATTTTTCTAAAGCCAAAAATGGTCTTTATAGGGAAAAATATATTTTAATGATTCAAAAATATTTGAGAAATTTAGGGAAACTCACTGGGCATATATTGTACATATATGTGAGTTTCAACACATGGTCATGTTCAAAATATTGGACAAAACACCCCAAAACCCTTTCTGGACATTTCAAGTATTTGAAATATTTCTATAAGAAATATTGTCAAGTAAATCCAAGAAAACTCTAGCAAGTCACATATGCATCATATGATGATCTTGCCAAGTTTGAACTTAATCAATATAGTTTTGGTTGACAAATGTGCCCCAAAACCCTCTCTGTCCAGATCCAAATTTGAACATGCATTGCCAAGTGTCTTTAAATGATCTCAAACTTTGTGGACATGTTCTCATACTCCAATAATGCATCTACACCAAGTGGGGTATAAAGGAGAACAACTTAGCTTAGGTGGATCTGCCCAAATCTGTTTCTATTGATTTCTAGGGTTTGCCAAAGTTACATTGTCCACTTTCTCCAGATCAGCTCAAATCTTGTGGGCAGGGCTATTTTGCACTTCCATTCATTCCTGTTAAGTCTCATAGCAAGTAGAGCATCCTAGCTAGCTCAGACCTGCATCAAACACCTTCTGCTAATTTACCAAACTTGTTGTTTTGGCCCCTTCCACTATTCTCCTTAAGCTCAAAATTTTAGCAAGTCTTCTCCTATTCAAATCCTATCCACAGTAAAAGTTCCGAACACATAGCTCAATTATTTGGGGTAAAAACTCCTCCCTTCTCTCTCTGATCTGCTAGGAAACAACCCCTCCTTCCTTCATTTTGATATCTAGGCATCCCTCTAGCTCATGAGCACCCTAGGGCATCTCAAAAAGTCCTAGGAACTAGTGGACAAGCCCATTCCTTTAAAAATGGCCATGCCGGCCAAAATCGTGCTCCAGAGCGCACTAAAGTGCGCTCCGGCACTGTAGCGGCACCCCTTCCCGCATCCCGACCGCCCCAGACCACCCCCAGCATGCCTGCCGGCGCGCCACAACGCCTACAGCACGACAAAGGGTCGCCCCCTCCTACCTCTCTCTGTCCCGCGAGATCTGAGTGCCGCCTGAGCCCGCCAATGGCCTCCTGCGACACCCGCACCATCCTAACACCTCTTCTCCTCTATTTGTCAAGCTGACGCGGAGACGACGCGACAATCCTCCTCCTTCGCACCTAAGTCTCCTAGCTCCCTCCACCATCGCCACCTACTCTCCAGAGCTCGCAGAACCGCGGTCGGACACGTTATGTGCACTCCGGCCCCGCAGCTCTGGCCCGCTCCTCAGGCACCATGGCTAGCTCCTCATCCCTCCTAATCAGTCTTAGAGCACCCCCATGAGTGCATTCTCATAGTTCGCACACGGGATCATCCCCTCGCCCTCGGACTTTGCCTCCCCAAGCTCGCCGTAGACACTATCCATGGAGCACCACAGCTCTGCTACAAATAGCAGACCTCGAGCCCCCTTTTTCCCTCCTGAAGCTCCCTCTCTCGCTCAATCGCGCGCCAACACTTCCCCCCTATAGTTTTGGTACAAAGCTCCTCCAACACCCATTTTTCTTCCTATGAGTTTACCTCGCTCCCAGGAACCTAACGCCCCCCACAAATTCTGTCATCAGACGACAGGAATAAGCAGATTGTCCTCGACGTCCTCGGCCTCCACACGGGTTTCTCGCCGCCGACGAACCCGTCGCCGTCGGTGGCCAGATCCACCCCCAACTAACTAGCGGTGCTCCACTAAGCTTGTCGGTGCCCCCAGTTTGACTCATTGTCGTCCGCATCATCGCGGGTGAGCTCGCCCTCTCCCTATCACGAGGTGAGGAAAGACAGGTGGAGCCTAGCTGTCATACCCTCACCCTCTCACTCTCGCTGCCAGGACGGGCTCGTGGGTAGGTTTCAATAGAAACCTGCCGCGCATACCGCTTTGCCTTGGGCCAGTTCTTTTCTGGGCCGGCTCAGCTGCGACGGTTTTGGCCCATTATGAACAGTACTGATTTTCTTTTTCCTTTTTATCAGAAACATTGGAAAATCACAAAAAAATAAATATAACTCCAAATGGCATGATTCCAACTCCTATATTTTCCTAAAATTCCAAATTATTTAATGGTGCAACTTTCATATTTTTCTATCACTCTTTTCTCTTCTGTTCAAATTTAAATCCAAATTTGAACTATAAAGAGCCAACTTTGCAAAATCCCTATAGCACCCAAATTAACTCCAAATAAGATGATTAAAATTCCTAGATGACTCACAAATCATGCCCTATTTATCTAGATATGGTGAACGTTTTAGCCCAAGCTTTATTTCTGTTGGATCTATTAAATGGTCTGTTTCCCAATTATTCCATCTTAGAAAACCCCTAGAATATTCATCCCAACTCCGAATCCACTAAGACCAATTTCTAAATAATTCTATAATCATGCCTAAATTAATAAATGCCTTCACCTATGTTTACAAAGAGGCATCCTGTGGGCTCCTTGCAAGTCCCTTTTCCCTCTTAATTCAATCCTAATCAAATCCCTAGTGCTTCAAATCTAGTAGAACCACTTTGGTTATTTTTTGAAATAACCGAACATGTCCTAGAAAAATGAAACCCCTATTTTAGTGCACTTTTATGTTCTACCTTGTTGTATGTTTATTGTGATTGCTTTCAACGGTAGTTGATTAAGTGGACGGAGTGCTTGGAGATGGGCCATAAGCTTTTGAAGACCTTGGAGACTTTGCTGAGCCAGGCAAGTAACCCCTTGACCATGTTGATGAAACCATTTATATGCATGTCATATAGCACTTTCTTTCGTTGCATTGAAAACATGATGATTATATGGGGACAACCTTGATGGGTTGATCACCGGTGCACTTCTCATTGATACTTGCATTGTGCATGACTCTATGTTCCGTTGAGAGTCATGTAGGTAGGAACTAGTTAAATGCTAGTAGTTGCTACCCAAGTGGGACGGGTATATGCATCGAGATGAAAAAGAAAACACTTTACCAAAGACTTTACGAAAACCCCATCGGGTGCCACTATTGCCCGTGGGAGGTGTTGATCTAGATAATCACTTGATAAAGAAGTGGTGTACCGAGGCAAGTTGCATGTGTGTATTCCAAAACGGATTAGACTTAAGATCTGCTGATCGTCCCAACCATACATGTACGACCACACTACTACTTTTATGGGAAGGGGCCTTGATGCTTACTTTGGTCCTTGCTAGCAGAGGGCCCGCATTACTAGGTGCGAGAGAGCCCTAGTCACTCTCTCGATACGGGGTTGTGCCTGGATGGGCAACTATGGCTGTTTTCACAGACACCGGGCACACCGTTTTGTCCCCTTATAGATGGTACTATGTTGAGCAAGTCTGGTGTGATATACATAATGAGGACATGGGCTACCGAGTGGACTCTTTGTTTAGTGTTGTCAAGGGAAAGACATTGAGCGGGTGCTTACCTCATGTATGTAATATGCCGCGAGTCGTGGATGACATAGAAGTTCCCTGAGTCTTGTGGTTAAAGTGTGCAACCTCTGCAGAGCATAAAACTATTCGAATAGCCATGTCCATGGTCAAGGACAATTGGGTGGTCCTGCTTAAGCTACGTCCAGACGTTTTCACAAAATTGGGTGAGTGCGTGACAAAACAGATACTTGGTCTAAGTTAGATCACTTGATGAGATGATTAATCTTGAGTTTTTCCAAGTCTGCTTATATTGATATATGTAACCTCATGATGCATGATTTTAAAAATGGTAGGACATGATATGCACTGAAAATAGCTTTCCGCAAAATACCTGCTTAGGGTTATGCCATGCATTGTTTACCTTGTTCCAAACATGGGTTTCTTGCGAGTACATTCAAAAGTACTCGTTGTCTTTTCCCTGGTTATTTAATTGGCCAGGCATGAAAGACGGTATGTAATTGGCCAGGCATGAAAGACTTGGCCATAAAGGTCATATTTGTGTAAGACTCTTGTTATTCAGTTTCTGTGTGTTCAGTGAGCATTGATCTCTAGGATCACTGTACACGTGCATTCGGTGACTTTGACTTATGATTCAGGGTCCCCACACCTTACGGCCCCACAAAGCCCTTCACCCTCTGGCCTTGTTGGACGCATGTCCTAACATACAAGCGACAGTCGTAGCAAGCTCGGGGGACTGGGTCCGAGCGACGTAGAGCAACAAATGCAATGTAAAAAGGAAAAGAAAACCTCATGAGAAATCAACGAAATAGCAGTAAAAGATTCAAGCTATTAATAAGGTTACAAAAATAAATTTTCTTTACGCCCTCACGGGGCCTCGCAAATTGTGATGCAACATGAAAAGAAAAGATAAGGCCGAGGAGGCACCGTCTTCATCGTCTTCGGGGTTGGCCGCCTCAGGGTCGCCACCCTCCTCAGAAGGCTCATCGACCTGTGCGTACCGCTCAATGAGGGAGTCGACATGCTCGTGCACCTCCCCCCTGAGCTGGTTCTGGAGCTCCGCAGGCACAGGGTCCACCACACGCGCGAGGTCAAAGGAGGTTCGTAGCGCATGAGGTTACTGAAGACCCGTGTTGCCGCCTGCTCCATGAGGTCACGAGCACCGTCCTCGATGGCGGCGTCCTTCGAGAGACTCCCAACTCCAGCGTGTCCACCGCCTTGGTGAAGAAGTCCAGATAGTCATTGTCGTACTCAGCAATGGGTAGGCTCGGGACATCCTCGACAAAGCGGCTGAGTGCTCCGCGAGCACGTGCGGCGAGCCCCAGGAAACAGTTTGGCACGCTGGGATGGCATGGTCCGCGCGCGCGTAGCCTCCTCCCTGGCCTTCTTGGCGACCTCAGAGACATCGCCAACCTGCGCCTTGAGGGTCAGGTGGAGATTGGCCTCGACTTGTTGGAGGCGCTTCTTGAGCTCGGCGACCGCCTTCTCGAGCTCCTCGCGCTTGGCCTAGAAGCAAGCCTCCAGCCACTTCAGCTTGTTGCGGTACTCCTTCGCGAGGTTCGCGTGCTCCCTTGTGACCCTGGTGTCAGCATCATCCTGGATCTTCTCTTCCTTCCTCTCCAGCTGCGTGTTGACCTTGGTGCATGCCTCATCGAAGGCGGCCTGGGAGGTCGACACCTGGGTCTCCAGGGCATGAGGAGCTCGCACTTCGTCTCTTGAGTGGAGGTGCTCCTAGCATCCTCGCGCTCGTGGATCTCTAGGTCCTCCTTGCGGTTGGCGAGGGTCTCCTCCTTCTTGGCCAGCTCCTCCTCGCGGGCGGCGTAGTACCGCTCGCGCACCGCGGCTGCGTCTTCGTGCGCCTAGATATCTTGCTCCCGTAGGGAGATCTGCTCCTCCACCTGCTTGGGGCTGGCCTCCGACTTGTGGCGCGGCAGGTTGGCCGCCTCCACGTTATGGTCAATGTTGTCCCAGAGCTCCTTGGCATCATGAGCCACCTTGGTCCATATCACCTGGGCGGCCTCGTCTTGCTGGTGGCCCGGCTTGACGACCACCTGGAGCTTGTGCCATCCGACGGCAAGCCCCAGGCGCTCAGCCACGAGGCACGCCTCCTCCGCCTTGAGGTCGGCCTCGGGTGCATCGAGCGCGGCCCTGGCGCTCTGGAAGGCCCCACGCTTGACCAGAGTGATGCCACAGATGAGCTGCAGGGCCCGACACGAGCGCTCTTAAGCGCCGCCGCCTGCGGCAATCGCCCGTGAGGGACCTGCGGGGGCCTCCTCCTGTACGGGTCCCTTGACCTTGGCAAGAGCCTCCCCATCAACCGCACGCTAGGGGCTGCATGTGGTCTCCTCTCCGCCCTGCCGCGGCACCGCGCGCATGGGGCTCGTTGCAGCCCGCCGCGAGTTCCGCCTGGTCTCCTGCCTCCGTCGTGGTGGCGCCTCCTGCATCAGGCACCTCCGGAGGAGCGTTCTCCTCTCCCTCCTCCCAAGGTTGGGGAGGCAGGTGTTCACATAGGGCAGGAGGCACCTCGTGCCCCTCCTCTGCAATGGTGTGCTCCACCTTGGCCTCCGGCCGCCGGGCGACTTCTTTGTGACCAGCAGGGCCTGGCGGGGGCACACTGGCTCCTCCAGCAGGTGCTGCGGGTGAGGGCAACGCCAATGTTGTGGCCCTCTGCCTCTTGCGCACGGGCGCCCTGTAGATTCAATGGTTCAACTCCAAGCCCCGAATGCACCAAGCAAAAACGAAAGGAATGTTAAACAGATTGAACTTACTCGTCTGTGGTGACCCAGTGCCTCCTCTTTAGGACGGGGTTGGAGCGGCTACCGCTGTCACTCCCGTGAGGCCCACCTGAGCTGCCCCGAAAGGCGCCCCGCAAGGCTTGTTGGAGCTCGCCCCATCCACGCTGGGCTGGCCCTTCTCCTTAAGGGGCTCGGCAGCCCCTTCTGCCGCCCTCTTGTGGGGGTCATCCATCACCACCACCTCATCCTCGTCGCCCTCCTCCCCCACACGCTTGTAAGGCGCGACCACGAATTGAGGGTTCTCCTCCTCGTTGTCATCATCCTCGCTGTGCCCCAGCAGTAGCTTGTGGCGGCTCGGCATGCGGTCCTGTCTGCTGCTACCGGCGCCGGTGCTTGAGGAGGGCCCGGCTTCCTCGAAGTCCCTTGAGGGGGGCACCACGAGGATGCGGTTGTCGCATGGCACCACATGGCCTTCGGCGACCAGGACCCACTCGTCGAAGACAGGCATCTCAGCATGAATCTCCGCCCCATCACCGCAGTGGAACAGAGGGAGCGCGTCGTCCGCCATCTCCTTCGGCACAGGCTCCACGAAGAGGGTGTGAAGGATCGCCTCTAGTCTTGCCTCCTGGAGGGTGTCGTTGCGGAGGCGGGTCCGGTCGGTGTGACCCTTGTACTCCCACACGGGTTCAGAGCGCTTTTGGAGCGGTGTGAAGCGAATGCGCATGAACTCGCGAGCCACCATGGTGCTCGTGAGCCCAGCTTCCCGCAACACCTGCAGCCTGGCGAGGACGGGCCCAAGCCTCTCATCCACCAGCTTGGCGTGCTCCCCGCCGAAGCCCGGAAGTTGAGGTCCTAGTGGGAGGTGATAACAAAGGACTGCTCTGGCCTACCTCCATGTAGATCCTGCAAGCCCGGATGTTGTCCACCTTCTTGAGCGTCACCATCTTGATGAAGCGCTCTGACATCTTGTCCACCATACGGAAGGAGGTGCACCCTATGCTGAAGCCCTGCTTGCATCTCATGCTGTAGATGATGCGAAACAAGGCCACCGAGGGCATCACCCCCCGAAAGCCATCATAGAGGAAGGCGAAGATAGCGAGGAGGAAGACGGAGTTGGGTTGAAGATGGAGGGCGTGAATCTTGTAGTGCTCGAGCACCGCCTGGAAGAAATCGGAGAATGGAGGGAGCAGACCTCCGAAGATGTAGTGGAAGAAGAACAGGAACGTTGTCGCCATAAACTCCTTGGCCAGCATCAAGCCCGGCCAGATCTTGGTGGCCCCATGATCGTTGTGAGAATTGGCCAGCAGGGGAACCAACTTGCCCAGACCCTCCTGGTTCTTGATGGTGGAGGGTAGCAAGGGTAGCTCCACGTACGCTCCGGTGGCGGCGGTGCTCCTCTTCTTCAGAGCCATGGCGATGGCAGCGTGAGATTGGGGGTGGGGAAGGAGAGTAGCGGGTGAGGTGTACGCGAGGAAGGAGGAGCATGCGCACAGAAGGTGTCTGGGGGAAGGAAGGCAATGATGGTTTTGCCCAGCGCATGTGACAGTCTTAAGGCAAGCATGTAGTTATCGAGGCGTTGCAGGAGAAGTTGTTGCGTCCTGTCCCATCAAGGCTGCCATGCGTCACTCCTGGGCCCGGATGTTTGTCAGGCCCCGTGGCATTTCGACCCGCACCGTTTCACGCTCCACGGGTGGAACGTGCGTGCCGCGGGCCCGGGTGCTACTGTCTTTCTAGTGGAACTAGGGTACCACGGCCCATCTACTACCGGCCCAGTTGGCTATGTGAAAAAGGCCCAGTGCGGCAGGAGGCCCACGGGAAGACTCTGGCGACCACCCCGCGAGGCTCTGGCTTCGCGAGGCTTTCCCTTTCTCTTTCAGAGGGGCCCACTGGAAGCCTGTCTACCAGATGTGAGAGGCCTCGCGAGGTCTCCCTCGCGAGGCTGCTCCTGCAAAGCCCCCAACTTGGAGGGGTTGTGCAATGCTGGCCACACAAACGGTCTGCCCGCCACGCGGGAGGCTGCAACGATGGCGCCAGAAGGCAGAGGTAGAGAATCTTCCCTGATTCGTGCTAAAAGGAAAGCGGGTTGCTGTCCTCCTTAAAGGTTAGTTCCAAAGATTATCCTATCGGTGCAAGGAGACCAACATGACACTGGCAACCAGGACGGGCGACATCGGAGAGCCCATGAGCGCGTCATGGACTTCGCCTTTCGCAGTGTGAAGACCGAATTTGTCAGGGAAGACTCTATCGTTGTCCCCCTTCAAATTTCCACCCTGTGGTCGCCCTCTTTCCCACCAATGTTTTGGGAAGAGAGGCCTATGGCAAAGATAAGAGAGACCGACAACAACCGTAAAGAGACAGAGGCATTTTGGGCTATCATTTTTCCCAAGGAGAAGAGCCTTCTTCTTCCTCACAACTTGTAACACTCGTCCGACCCAAGAGAGAAATCAATCCACCAAGTAGGAGTAGGGTTTTACACCGCACGGTGGCCCGAACCTGGGTAAACTCTTGTATCCTTCTCATTCCCTGCATGCGTAGCTCCACCATCGTCGAGGACAGGACATAGATCGTGTAGTTCTCCCCAGTGTTTGAAACGGGTTCTTGAGAGGTTTCCCTTAGACTCAAAACCAATCTCCGACAATTACATCAAACACATTGTGCCAGAAAACCAAAGTTACCACTTTCCCCACATACCTTATTCTCCTTGACCCCAAATCTTTACCACAATCCCTCCTAGACACCTTCTACCTCCAGTAAAACTATTTGGTACACTCCTCAATTATTGGAGGGGTAAAACCCCAATTTATTTATTGTTTATCCATCGTAGGTCCTCCTCTTTTCCTCTATGCTCCACTTCTACCCTTTGCCTTACTTCCTAAGCTTCCTAGAGCATATTTAGTACCTCCAGGAGCTACCAGACACCAGTGTCCATGGCCAGAGCGCATGAGGCATGCCCTGACATGCCAAACGCATTCTTCGGAGCATGCTACAGTGCCATCCCGCACTATAGTCGGTGCATCCCGAGTCCCCCGACACCCTGGTAGGTGGGACCTTGTCCCCCGAGTCCTCCTCGACATCCGTAATATGCCAAGTTGTCAGCCCCCTCCTCCTTCTCTCTCTGGAGACCCCTATTGCAAGTGTCCGATGCCGCCCACTCCAACCAGTGGCTGCCTTCATGTGGGACCCACCTCTGACCTCGTCCCGCTCCCCCTCTCACTTCTCCTTGCACCTAGACGACCCCTGAAAACGGCCTTGACCCCATTCATTAGCAAAGAGTTAGCCAAGAGTCAAAGCTAGCTTGCTGCTTTAAACTCGACAACCCCCTTCATTGATACTGATGCTTAAGTAGCTAGTTCTGATGTAAGTCTTGCTGAGTACGTTTTTACTCATGGTTTCTTATTTATGTTTTTGCAGATAGACCTTGGTCTCACTAGTGGTTTCAACGACGAGTGCGATGTTGAACGATTAGCTTGTGCATCCCAGACAGAGGTCTGGCTCCTATGGAGGGTCTTGTAGATAGACATGCTTCAATAACCTTTTTTCTTTTTAGATGTCTATACCCATACATGTTTGGTTTTCGTTGTTGATTGTATGACTTGTATGTTGGGTCATGAGACCCCTGTTTCTAATATCATACTATGTTGGTTTTTGCGGGCCTTATATATACTTGAGTTATGTTGTGATGCCATGTTGTACCAACACATACTTGCATGTTATGCGTACGTGTGATATGTATTGCTATTTGTGGGGTTTGACACCTAGTTGTATGCCTATGGTAGCCTTCCTTACAGGGAAATGTCTCTTTATGCTTCCACTGAGTCATGATAGTTCGCTACTGCTCCGGACACATTAATTGACCGACATGTATCCTTCTTGCTCCAGTGTCAGTCACTACGGGGAAATGTCACACGATGTTTACCAGAGTCATTGGAGCATGCTCTAGTCAGTTACAGACGTTGTTGTCCGACACATGCATTGCTAGGTTACCTATGTCGGTCCATGTATGTTTGTGCCACCTTGGGTTGTAACTAATCATGTCGACCCGTGTTCTCTGGCATATGGATGCTAGAGCAATCGGTCAAAGTCTCAGGGGCTACTGTTGGGGATACACATAACAGGTAGGCCCATGAAGGGTCAAAATATCATAATACCATGGGGTCCACACATCAGGTGGGTCTGGATAAATACATACATACTGGTCACTCGGACGAGTATGTTCATCCACTCGGACGACGGTAAACCACTCGGCCATATATCTCACTCGGTTATGCGAAGACAAACAAGGCAGTCGAAGCATCATACTCATAGTGGAGGTTTCGTAGTGGGCTGTCATCATGGCACTAATGTTCCATCTTGTAACATAGGAGGTGAGGAGGTGACACACTCTATATAAGCCACCCCCCACCACATAGCTCAGGGGCTAGTTTTCTCTCCCCCGGGCGGGCTCATTCTTCCCCTGGAACTCTGGCTCTCTCTAGTCTCAGGACTTAGCTAGGAGATCTGTTCTCTCCTCTCTCAAATATACCATGTAACTCATGTCCATGACAGATAAAACAAAGCCTCTCCAGAGCACGAGACGTAGGGCTGTTATCTCCGCCATGAGAGGCCCGAACTCGCTAAAATCACCGTGTCACCCATTTGCATCTCGATAGATCATGCTCCGTTATCCTACCCCTTTCTAATGTCGGAATCGTTCCCACGACATTTGGCGCCCACCGTGGGGCATGGCTTCTATCGAACCATGATGCGGATGGTTATTTTTTCAATCCGACTCTCGATCAACGAGGCACCGCAATCGGCTGCACGACAGCAATCTCCGTTGCGGAAGCTCGAACTCAACGCGGCGCAAGCGTTGGGGCCTTTCACGATGGTCACCTCCACGGTTGAGGTTCGGCCAGGGCCGGCACCGCCCTCGACCACGACTACTGCTTCATCCCAGAGCTGCTACCTCCTCCGACATGGGCGGCTCGACGATCCTCTCCATAGTGGAGACACACCGCAATATCGGCTACCGGAACAATTCCTACCACGGCCGAGCGGCAGCTCCTCTCTTTGCTCGACGCGGGGCTGATTCCGGCGGACGGCCATGCTCCGGCGCTGGTTTCGCCGGAGGTCCGCGCTCCGGCGCTGGTTCCGGTGGACAGCCGCGCGCCGACGCTGGCGGCACCATTACTAGCAGAACACCTCCTTCCGGCGTCGACTGAACAAGCGCGAGGTGTCGCAATAAACCGCATGCAGGGAGATAAATGACGCTTGGAAAAAGGAAAATTCCATTGCATGCGTAAGAGGCTTTAACGCTTGATCAATTACCGCTAACGCCTCTTGCATGCAGATTAATTATACGCAGGACGTGGGCAACGCCTTCCATGCATTGATTAATTATGCGTGGGACATGGTAACTCCCGCCAGGCGTTGGTAAACGCGCTTTGGATTCTGTCCGACGGCCCGTGGCAAGCAGCTGCTCGCCTTTAGCGACGAATTACCGAAGAATTTTGCACTCAAGAAGCAAACCAAGTAAGTGCGTTCGCATGTATTTTTACACTCAGGCCACTAACATACAGGCACTCGGCATGGGAGACACGGGTCGGGCGTGACGCATGCTCTCGGTGGTCCCTTCCATCGGCGTCTACTAGCCGACGTGGCATGGACGCGCGACTGCTCCCCCCTCCGGTGTCAACCGGCCGACGCATCACGGTCACACGACCGGTCCTTCCTTCGGTGTCGACTAGCACACCATGTGTCGCCCCTTCGGCATATATCAGTCAAACGGACAACTAAATGTCCATGATGACAACTAAAACATTCAGATGGCACTTCCATCCAGATGACTAACGTGCAGGCACTCGACCGCCCCGCACGCTGTCATTCTACTGGACGCGTTGTCATCACTCGGCAGCTCCGCGCATCGCCACTTGACGAGACACGTCTTCGTCACTCGACTGCCCCACGCGCCGTCACTCTACTGGACGCGTCGTCATCACTCGGCAGCTCCGCGCATCGCCACTCGACGAGACACGTCTTCGTCACTCGGCAGCTCCGCGCATCGCCACTCAGCCGGACGCTCCATCGTCACTCGGCCGCCCCGCGTGCCATCACTCTACTGGACGCGTCGTCATCACTCGGCAGCTCCGCGCATCGCCACTCGGCGAGACACGTCTTCGTCACTCGGCAGCTCCGCGCATCGCCACTCAGCCGGATGCTCCATCGTCACTCGGCCGCCCCGCGCGCCGTCACGATACTGGACGCGTCGTCATCACTCGGCAGCTCCGCGCATCGCCACTCAGCGAGACACGTCTTCGTCACTCGGCAGCTCCGCGCATCGCCACTCAGCCGGACGCTCCGTCGTCACTCGGCCGCCCCGCGCGCCGTCACTCTACTGGACGCGTCGTCATCACTCGGCAGCTCCGCGCATCGCCACTCGGCGAGACACGTCTTCGTCACTCGGCAGCTCCGCGCATCGCCACTCAGCCGGACGCTCCTTCGTCACTCCGCCGCCCCGTGCGCCGTCACTCTACTGGACGCGTCGTCGTCACTCGGCAGCACCGCGCATCGCCACTCGGCGAGACACGTCTTCGTCACTCGGCAGCTCCGCGCATCGCCACTCACCCGGACGCTCCATCGTCACTCGGCCGCCCCGCGCGCCGTCACTCTACTGGACGCGTCGTCATCACTCGGCAGCTCCGCGCATCGCCACTCGGCGAGACACGTCTTCGTCACTCGGTAGCTCCGCGCATCGCCACTCAACCCGACTCTCCATCGTCACTCAGCCGCCCCGCGCGCCGTCACTCTACTGGACGCGTCGTCGTCACTTGGCAGCACCGCGCATCGCTACTTGGCGAGACACGTCTTCGTCACTCGGCAGCTCCGCGCGTCGCCAGTCAGCCGGACGCTCCATCGTCACTCAGCAGCCCCGCGCACCGTCACTCTACTGGACGCTTCGTCGTCACTTGGCAGCTCCGCGCATCGCCACTCGGCGAGACACGCCTTCGTCACATGGCAGCTCCGTGCATCGCCACCCAGCCGGACGCTCCATCGTCACTCGGCCGCACCGCACGCCACCACCCTACTGGACGCTTCGTCGTCACTCGGCAGCTCCGCGCATCTCCACTCGGACAGACACGTCTTCGTCACTTGGCCACCCCGTGCATCGCCACTCAGCCGGACATGTCTACTTCGCTCGACCGCCCCACTTGTTGTCAGACAGCTAAGTCATTCTTCACAGAGTGTATTCAATTAAATAGTTATTTCCGCATTATCAAGTGGCACGTAAGTCGCGCATGACGTCCACTCGGACGCCATGCCACCGAGCGTACCTCTGCGCTCGGTTATTTATTTTCATGTCGGAACACTACACTTCCACTTCATTTGGATCCAATGCTCAAAACGAGTTCAGTCGGATCCTTCACTTTCACAAGTTCAGTCGGATCCTTCACTCTTTTAGACTATTGCTGGTTCCGGACCAGCAAGAACCTGGCACACCCAGTGGGTGTCTAGGGATGTAATTTACACAAATCATTTCAACAAACATCAAATTACTTCGAGAATTTTTTATGTTAGCTTGTGTTATTTTTCATACACAGGTTACCTGGATGCCTCGGTGCGCCATTCTCGACGACATGCTCGACTCGGCCGCCCCGCGCGCCGTCACTTGTTCGGACACCTCCTCGACGACACGCTAGACTCGAACGCCCCGCGCGCCGTCACTTGGTCGGATGCCTCCGCGACCACATTCTCGACTAGGCCGCCCCGCGCGCCGTTACTTGACCACCCTGTGCGTCGCCACTCAATGAGACGTATCTACCTCACTCGAATGCCCCGCACATCGCAACTGTGCTGGACGCGTCTACATCACTTGGCCGCCCCGTGCGTCGCCACTCAGACAGACGCGTCTACTTCACTCGGATGCCCCGCGTATCGCCACTCCGTGCGGCCCGTCGTCATCACCCGGCCGCTCTGTGCGCCATCGCTCAGCTGGACACATATACAACATAACCCTCAGTGTCTAAACGACTTAGCCGCGAACCTGTTTCGCCTAAGTTCAAAACTACTCCGAGTGAGGACATCATCCACACTCGGGGGCTTAGCTGCGACTCCGTATCACCTAAGTTAAAAACCACTACGAGTGAGGACATCATCCACACTCGGGGAATTAGCTGCGACTCCGTATCGCCTAAGTTAAAAACTACTCCGAGTGAGGACATCATCCACACTCGGGGGCTTAGCTGCGACTCCGTATCGCCTAAGTTAAAAACTGCTCCGAGTGAGGACATCATCCACACTCGGGGACGTAGCTGCGACTCCGTATCGCCTAAGTTAAAAACTCTTCCGAGTGAGGACATCATCCACACTCGGGGGCCTAGCTGCGACTCCGTATCGCCTAAGTTAAAAACTACTCCGAGTGAGGACATCATCCACACTCGGGGGCTTAGCTGCGACTCCGTATCGCCTAAGTTAAAAACTACTCCCAGTGAAGTCATCATCCACACTCGGGGGCTTAGCTGCGACTCCGTATCGCCTAAGTTAAAAACTACTCCGAGTGAGGACATCATCCACACTCGGGGACTTAGCCTTGATCCAGAAATCATATCAGGAAGACTCAATAAGCATTCAACATGCCAACCACACGAAGATTTACTCGACTGACCCAGTTCCAGGTTATATTTATTTACCATGCCCAGCGCACAAAGATCAGTCTGACTGATTCAGTTCCAGATTGCAGAAATTTACTACGCCAAGGGCATGAGAGTTCACTTGTTCAGTTTAGTACCACACTAGAAGACTTAAACCCTCTGCCTGACTCATCCAGTCTGACAGAAGCTCGGGGACTACACGCAGTGGGTGCACTCAGCGTGCCCCCACTGGAGGAGAAATCAAAAGAGAAAAATTCTGCTCGGTCAGGTCCGGCAACAACATTCAAGTTCAACAAAACTCTATAGACTCCAACCGACTACCAGCAATCAGTCAAAGTCTCAGGGGCTACTGTTGGGGATACACATAACAGGTAGGCCCATGAAGGGTGAAAATATCATAATACCATGGGGTCCACACATCAGGTGGGTCCGGATAAATACATACTTACTGGTCACTCGGACGAGTATGTTCATCCACTCGGACGACGGTAAACCACTCGGCCATATATCTCACTCGGTTATGCGAAGACCAACAAGGCAGTCGAAGCATCATACTCATAGTGGAGGTTTCGTAGTGGGCTGTCATCATGGCACTAATGTTCCATCTTGTAACATAGGAGGTGAGGGGGTGACGCACTCTATATAAGCCACCCCCACCACATAGCTCAGGGGCTAGTTTTCTTCTCCCCCGGGCGGGCTCATTCTTCCCCTGGAGCTCTGGCTCTCTCTAGTCTCAGGACTTAGCTAGGAGATCCGTTCTCTCCTCTCTCAAATATACCATGTAACTCATGTCCATGACAGATAAAACAAAGCCTCTCCGGAGCACGAGATGTAGGGCTGTTATCTCCGCCGTGAGAGGCCCGAACTCGCTACAATCACCATGTCACCCATTTGCATCTCGATAGATCATGCTCCATTATCCTACCCCTTTCTAATGTCGGTATCGTTCCCTCGACATTTGGCGCCAACCGTGGGGCATGGCATCGATCGAACCATGATGCGGATGGTTATTTTTTCAATCCGACTCTCGATCAACGAGGCACCGCAATCGGCTGCACGATAGCAATCTCCGTTGCGGAAGCTCGAACTCAACGCGGCGCAAGTGTTGGGGCCTTTCACGATGGTCACCTCCACGGTTGAGGTTCGGCCAGGGCCGGCACCGCCCTCGACCACGACTACTGCTTCATCCCAGAGCGGCTACCTCCTCCGACATGGGCGGCTCGACGTTCCTCTCCGCAGTGGAGACACACCGCAATATCGGCTACCGGAACAATTCCTGCCACGGCTGAGCGGCAGCTCCTCTCTTTGCTAGACGCGGGGCTGATTCCGGCGGACGGCCGCGCTCCGGCGCTGGTTTCGCCGGAGGTCCGCGCTCCGACGCTGGCGGCTCCATTACTAGCAGAACACCTCCTTCCGGCGTCGACTGAACAAGCGCGAGGCGTCGCAATAAACCGCATGCAGGGAGATAAATGATGCGTGGAAAACGGAAACTTTCATTGCATACGTAAGAGGCTTTAACGCTTGATCAATTACCGCTAACGCCTCTTGCATGTAGATTAATTATACGCAGGACGTGGGCAACGCCTTCCATGCATTGATTAATTACGCGTGGGACATGGTAACTCCCGCCAGGCGTTGGTAAATGCGCTCTCGATTCTGTCCGACGGCCCGTGGCAAGCAGCCGCTCGCCTTTAGCGATGTATTACCGAAGAATTTTGCACTCAAGAAGCAAACCAAGTAAGTGCGTTCGCATGTATTTTTACACTCAGTCAACTAACATACAGGCACTCGGCATGGGAGACACAGGTTGGGCGTGACGCATGCTCTCGGTGGTCCCTTCCTTCGGCATCTACTAGCCGACGCGGCAGGGACGCGCGACTGCTCCCCCCTCCGGTGTCAACCGGCCGACGCATCACGGTCACAGGACCGGTCCTTCCTTCGGTGTCGACTAGCACACCATGTGTCGCCCCTTCCATATATCAGTCAAACGGACAACTAAATGTCCACGATGACAACTAAAACATTCAGATGACACTTCTACCCAGATGACTAACGTGCAGGCACTCGACCGCCCCGCGCGCCGTCACTCTACTGGACGCGTCGTCATCACTCGGCAGCTCCGCGCATCGCCACTCGAAGAGACACGTCTTCGTCACTCGACCGCCCCGCGCGCCGTCACTCTACTGGACGCGTCGTCATCACTCGGCAGCTCCGCGCATCGCCACTCGACGAGACACGTCTTCGTCACTCAGTAGCTCCACGCATCGCCACTCAGCCGGACGCTCCATCGTCACTCGGCCGCCCCGTGCGCCGTCACTCTAATAGACGCGTCGTCATCACTCGGCAGCTCCGAGCATCGCCACTCAGCGAGACACGTCTTCGTCACTCGGCAGCTCCGAGCATCGCCACTCAGCCGGACGCTCCATCGACACTCGGCCGCCCCGCGCGCCATCACTCTACTGGACGCGTCGTCATCACTCGGCAGCTCCGCGCATCGCCACTCGGCGAGATACGTCTTCGTCACTCGACAGCTCCGCGCATCGCCACTCAGCCGGACGCTCCATCGACACTCGGCCGCCCCGCGTGCCGTCACTCTACTGGACGCGTAGTCATCACTCGGCAGCTCCGCGCATCGCCACTTAGCGAGACAAGTCTTCGTCACTCGGCAGCTCTGCGCATCGCCACTCAGTCGGACGCTCCATCGTCACTCGGCCGCCCCACGCGCCGTCACTCTACTGGACGCGTCGTCATCACTCGGCAGCTCCGCGGATCGCCACTCGGCGAGACACGTCTTCGTCACTCGGCAGCTCCGCGCATCGCCACTCAGCCGGACGCTCCATCGTCACAAAGCCGCCCCGCGCGCCGTCACTCTACTGGACGCGTCGTCGTCACTCGGCAGCACCGCGCATCGCCACTTGGCGAGACACGTCTTCGTCACTCGGCAGCTCCGCGCGTCGCCACTCAGTTGGACGCTCCATCGTCACTCAGCCGCCCCGCGCGCCGTCACTCAACTGGACGCTTCGTCGTCACTCGGCAGCTCCGCGCATCGCCACTCGTCAAGACATGTCTTCGTCACATGGCAGCTCCGCGCATCGCCACTCAGCCGGACGCTCCAGCGTCACTCGGCCGCACCGCGCGCCATCACCCTACTAGACGCGTCATCATCACTCGGCAGCTCCGCACATCGCCACTCGGAGAGACACGTCTTCGTCACTTGGCCACCCCGTGCATCACCACTCAGCCGGACATGTCTACTTCGCTCGACCGCCCCACTTGTCGTCAGACAGCTAAGTCATTCTTCACAGAGTGCATTCAATTAAATAGTTATTTCCGCATTATCAAGTGGCACGTAAGTCGCGCATGACGTCCACTCGGAGGCCACGCCACCGAGCGTACCTCTGCGCTCGGTTATTTATTTTCATGTCGGAACACTACACTTCCCCTTCATTTGGATCCAATACTCAAAACGAGTTCAGTCGGATCCTTCACTTTCACAAGTTCAGTCGGATCCTTCACTCTTTTAGACTATTGCTGGTTCCGGACCAGCAAGAACCTGGCACACCTAGTGGGTGTCTAGGGGTGTAATTTACACAAATCATTTCAACAAACATCAAATTACTTCGAGACTTTTTTATGTTAGCTTGTGTTATTTTTCATACACAGGTTACCTGGATACCTCGGTGCGCCATTCTCGACGACATGCTCGACTCGGGCGCCCCGCGCGCCGTCACTTGTTCGGACACCTCCTCGACGACACGCTGGACTCGGACGCCCCGCGCGCCGTCACTTGGTCGGATGCCTCCGCGACCACATTCTCGACTATGCCGCCCCGCGCGCCGTTACTTGACCACCCTATGCGTCGCTACTCAATGAGACGTATCTACCTCACTCGTATGCCCCGCACATCGCAACTGTGCTGGACGCGTCTACATCACGTGGCCGCCCCGTGCGTCGCCACTCAGCCAGACGCGTCTACTTCACTCGGATGCCCCGCGTATCGCCACTCCATGCGGCCCGTCTTCATCACCCGGCCGCTCTGCGCGCCATCGCTCAGCTGGACACATATACAACATAACCCTCAGTGTTTGAACGACTTAGCCGCGAACCTGATTTCTCCTAAGTTCAAAACTACTCCGAGTGAGGACATCATCCACACTCGGGGACTTAGCTGCGACTCCGTATCGCCTAAGTTAAAAACCACTCCGAGTGAGGACATCATCCACACTCGGGGAATTAGCTGCGACTCCGTATCGCCTAAGTTAAAAACTACTCCGAGTGAGGACATCATCCACACTCGGGGGCTTAGCTGCGACTCCGTATCGCCTAAGTTAAAAACTGCTCCGAGTGAGGACATCATCCACACTCGGGGACGTAGCTGCGACTCCGTATCGCCTAAGTTAAAAACTCCTCCGAGTGAGGACATCATCCACACTCGGGGGCCTAGCTGCGACTCCGTATCGCCTAAGTTAAAAACCACTCCGAGTGAGGACATCATCCACACTCGGGGGCTTAGCTGCGACTCCGTATCGCCTAAGTTAAAAACTACTCCAAGTGAAGTCATCATCCACACTCGGGGGCTTAGCTGCGACTCCGTATCGCCTAAGTTAAAAACTACTCCGAGTGAGGACATCATCCACACTCGGGGACTTAGCCTTGATCCAGAAATCATATAAGGAAGACTCAATAAGGATTCAACATGCCAACCACACGAAGATTTACTCGACTGACCCAGTTCCAGGTTATATTTATTTACCGTGTCCAGTGCACAAAGATCAGTCTGACTGATTCAGTTCCAGATTGCAGAAATTTACTACGCCAAGGGCATGAGAGTTCACTTGTTCAGTTTAGTACCACACTAGAAGACTTAAACCCTCTGCCTGACTCATCCAGTCTGACAGAGGCTCGGGGACTACACCCAGTGGGTGCACTCAGCATGCTCCCACTGGAAGAGAAATCAAAAGAGAAACATTCTTCTCGGTCAGGTCCGGCAACAACATTCAAGTTCAACAAAACTCTATAGACTCCAACCGACTACCAATAATCGGTCAAAGTCTCAGGGGATACTGTTGGGGATACACATAACAGGTAGGCCCATGAAGCGTCGAAATATCATACTACCATGGGGTCCACACATCAGGTGGGTCCGGATAAATACATACATACTGGTCAGTCGGACGAGTATGTTCATCCACTCGGACGACGGTAAACCACTCGGCCATATATCTCACTCGGTTATGCGAAGACCAACAAGGCAGTCGAAGCATCATACTCATAGTGGAGGTTTCGTAGTGGGCTGACATCATGGCACTAATGTTCCATCTTGTAACATAGGAGGTGAGGGGGTGACGCACTCTATATAAGCCACCCCCCACCACATAGCTCAGGGGCTAGTTTTCTTCTCCCCCGGGCGGGCTCATTCTTCCCCTGGAACTCTGGCTCTCTCTAGTCTCAGGACTTAGCTAGGAGATCCGTTCTTTCCTCTCTCAAATATACCATGTAACTCATGTCCATGACAGATAAAACAAAGCCTCTCCGGAGCATGAGACGTAGGGCTGTTATTTCCACCGTGAGAGGCCCGAACTCGCTAAAATCACCGTGTCACCCATTTGCATCTCGATAGATCATGCTCCGTTATGCTACCCCTTTCTAGTGTCGGAATCGTTCCCACGATAGAGCACTCGCGTGGCACGGCTACGGCGACGTCTACGAGCGGTCAACTACGGCAACTAAGGCATGAAGCAGGAGCGGGATATACCTCAACTTCCTTGGACAAGAAGAAGAGGTCGGGGACGCAGCGAAGAGATGGCGACGAGGCGAAGAACGCGGGCGAACTTCTGACCCGAAGCGTAGAGGAAGAAGGCGACGAAGAACCGGGCCTTGGTGTCTCCCTGGTCATCGTGGAAGAAGATGGCGCGACAAGGGACCCTTCCCGCGACACCACGGGACCGGAGGCGCGACGGAGAGGCTACCCCGAGCAGGAGCAGAAGCTCCGCCGGAGCATCGCGGGCGCGCCGGCGGCTATGGCGAGGGAGGCTCACCTGGGCGGCGGCGCGGCAAAGAGAGGGGGGGAATGGAGAGAGGGGTCGAGCTAGGGCACGGGGGACATCTTATATAGGAGCAGGGGGTTGCCGTCGGCCGTCAAATCGCGGAGGTGGTCGACGTGTACCTGCTGGATGCATGCCGTACAGTAGGAGGACGACGCTGTCATCGCTCGGGCTGCTGGGCTGCGCTACTGCATGCTACTGGGCCTGCGGGAGGCCAGGCGGCCCAGGAGGCTGGCTGACTCTCCCTCTCAGGAAATGAAGGGTTTTTCTAATAAATAAAACAGAAGCAAAACAAGAACCCAGAGAAAAGAGAGATGATCTGTTGAATGAAATAAAAAAATATTTGGACTCTCAAAAATGTGCTCTGTTTATAAAAAATGGAGTTGGCATTTTTAGAATTGGAATCTGTTTTGCATATATTTAAAATTGGAATCTGTTTTGCAAGATATAGAAAGACAATAATTTTCAAATTGGAAACAGAGCTATCTTAACATGCATAACAGAATATTTTGGAGAGAAGCAACATTTTTAAAGCAATTAATTATCAAGTGGAAAACCACATGAGCATCTATTTGAAAAGAGAGGTGGGGATAGTTTTTGAGAAAAAGTAGAGGAGAGGTCTTCACAACTAGTTGCACACCCACACAACACAAGCCTCCTAGCATAAACCTCATCACACACTCACACACAACACCACACCATAACAAGGCACAACAACATAATGCATACAACAGATGATGATGAAAGATATGATGCCATGATGCTAAATGACATGAAGCACAATATATTGATAAGCAAACCACAAAGGAAAAACATGAAGGTCCACATGAAAATATATTACAAATGGCAAAGGAATGCCCTTGGGCTGTTACAGGCATGGCCCACCTCGTCAGCCAAGCACGGCCTGGCATGACTTCACTCAAGAAAAGGCCCTCGCGAGGACCCTATGCTCGCGAGGAAGAACATCACCAAGACCAGCAAGGTATGGGCCTCCTTGGTCCCCCTCCGGAGCGGCGGAGATCTCTATGCAGAACCCGGCCTCAGGAGTCAAGGATGACACAAGGATGGACAAGCGGGCGCCAGCGCGCCAGGCGGTGCAGTTTCCCCTTTGGTGCAAAGGGAGCAAGGACGTACGTGGGTTCCCAAAGAGCCCCCCAAAGGTTTCCATTCTGGTGCAACAAGACCACGACCACGAGCCCAGCAGGACGAATGTCATCGCCGAGCCCACCTCTGCATCATCGATAGCTACTTTGCAGGCGAAGACCACCTTTGGACAGGGCGGGGATGTACTCCTGTACCCCTTTAAATTTGGCCGTTGTGGGATCCCTTCCCACCATTGCGATAAGGGAGGAGGACCCGGGTCACTGCTATAAATAGAGGCTAGGTTGCACCGTAGAGAAGGAGGACGAAGAGGGGGAACACAACAGCAAGGCAGAGAGCCAAGAACACCACTCGAGCGCCCTCGCGAGGCTCCTCACCACTGTACTAGTTCATCCATCACACCTCCCTGAGAGGCAATCCACCAAAGCAGGAGTAGGGTATTATGCTTCGCAGCGGCCCGAACCTGGGTAAATTACCGTGTGCATCTTCTTCCTCGTCATCGCGCGAGTTCGTCGTAGTAATCATCGTATAGTAAGCTAGGTAGGGCGAGGCTGCAGGGGATCTTCGCACACGCCCCTGTGTTCGAACTTCTTGGGGTTTTGCAGAGCCCGAAATCTGACATTTGGCGCGCTAGGTAGGGCGCGTGTCGAAGCTCCCCCACTCGCGGCGATAGTCGAGCCCCGGTTCGACAATCCCATGGCACACGAGATCCCCGACGCCGGCCGGCCACCGGCACGCGATGGTGCCATGGCGCGCGGGGCCGGTCCCGTGGTCGCGTGCATCCTCGACGGATCACAGGCACCCACTTCCAGCCGCCAATTCAAGCAGTTCTTCCGCCGCGCAGGAGCAATTCGGTCGCAGTCCGAGCCCACACCGCCTCGAACGTGGCCGGAGACTGACATCACCTTCGGCCCCAACGACCACCCCAAGACAACAACGGCCGTCGGAACGCTCCCAATGTTGTGCACGCCAACCATAAGGGGCGTGGCCATCTCCAGGACCCTCATAGACGGCGACGCCGGCCTCAACGTCATCTCCGTGGAGGCCTTCGACGCGCTGCAGCTACCCCGTGACCAACTCGCACCTTCAAGGCCCTTCTCTGGGGTGGTCGGGCGATCCGTCGTCCCCGTGGGGCGGGTGCGCCTCCCCGTCACCTTCGGCACCCGCTCCAACTTCCGCACCGAGCAGATCGACTTCGACGTCGCCCACATCCACCTCCCGTACAACGCAATACTCGGCTACCCCGCCCTCGCCCAGTTCATGGCGGCAACGCACCCGGGCTACAACGTCGTCAAGATGCCCAGGAGCGGCGGCATCCTCACCATCGTGCGGAACGCCAAGGACGCGTCCCACGCACTCAAGCTCGCCTATAAAGCGGCGGCCGCAGCACCCCCCAGCGCCGGGGACGCCACGCAAGCCACGGAGGACTCCGGGGGTGTCCTCGACATCGCGCCGGTAAAGAAGAAGCAGTTGTTCTCTCAGAGCCGGGCGGAGACGAAACGGGTGCCTGTGGACGAAGGAAGCCCCGGCCCTACCTTCACCATCGGCGCCGACTTGCCCCAGGAGCAAGAGGAGGCGTTGGTGGCCTTCCTCCGTGCAAACAAGGATGCATTCGCGTGGAGTGCCTCCGACCTGGTGGGAGTCCCGAGGGACGTGATCGAGCACCACCTCATGGTGTGCCCGAATGCACGTCCGGTGAAGCAAAAGGCAAGGAGGCAAGCTCATGAGAAGCAGGTATTCATCGCCCAGGAGGTCGGCAAGCTAAAAGAGGCCGGGGTCATCCGGGAGGTGCATTACCTGGAGTGGTTAGCCAACCCGGTGGTCGTCCCAAAGAAGTGCGGGAAGGAGCGGATGTGCGTCGACTTCACGAGCCTCAACAAAGCCTGCCCCCAAGATCCGTTCCTGCTGCCGCACATCGATCAGATCGTGGACTCCACCGCAGAGTGCGACCTCCTATGCTTCCTGGACGCTTTCTCGGGCTACCATCAGATCAAAATGGCGGTGGAGGACATCGAGAAGACGGACTTCCTCACCTCGTGCGGAGTGTTCTGCTACACATGCATGCCCTTCGGGCTGCGGAACACCAGGGCAACCTTCCAGCAGTTGATGCACATCGCCCTGGTGCCGCAGCTCGGGAGGAATGCAGAAGCTTACGTCGATGACATCGTGGTCAAGTCTAGGGAGGCCAAGACCCGGATTGAGGACTTGGAGGAGACGTTCGCCAGCCTGAGGGAGGTGAACCTGAAGCTCAACCCCGAGAAGTGCGTCTTCGGGGTCCCATCGGGCAAGCTGCTCGATTTCTTCGTGTCGCACCGGGGAATCGAGGCGAACCCAGAGAAGATCAAGGCCATAAACAAGATGAGCGCGCCCCAGACCCTCAAGGAAATGCAGAAATTGGCAGGTTGCGTGACCTCCTTGGGGCGCTTCATCTCCAAACTCGGCGAACGGGCCCTGCCGTTCTTCAGGATCATCAAAAGGAAAGGCCCCTTCGAATGTACTCTGGAGGCAGACGCAGCCTTCGAGGAGCTCAAGCAGTACCTCACAAGCCCGCCAGGGATGGTGGCACCCCGTCCCCGGGAGCCCCTGCTACTATACCTGGCTGCCACCCCCCACTCCGCCTGTGCTGCGTTGGTGGCGGTCAGGGAGGAGCGTACCGACACTCGCGCCACATCGACGAGTGCCGGCGGGCCCCCCAACATGGAGCAAGGGGGCTCGCAGGATGCCGAGAAGCCCTCTTCCTCCCAAGACGGTGCTCGTGAGGCCGCCACCGCCCCGACGGACCCTGAGGCGCTCAATCCTCATGAGGCCACCGCCGCCCCGATGGACAATGAGGCGCTCAATCCTCGTGAGGCCCCGGCTGCTCCGGCGGCTCCTGAGGCGCTCGAGCCTCTTAGGCCCACCACGGAGCAGGGCACCATAGGGGGCTTCACCCTTGTCGAGCACCCAGTGTACTACGTCCGCACAGTGCTGCGGGACGTGCTCTCACGCTACCCAATGCAACAAAAGCTCCTCCTAGCACTTCTTGTTGCTTCGAGGAAACTGCGCCACTACTTCCAGGGACATCCCATCAAGGTCATCTCTCTGTACCCCTTGGAGAAGGTCCCGCGCAACCCCAACGTGGCAGAGAGGGTCGTTGAGTGGAACATCGAGCTGCAGGCCTTCAACATCGAGTTCGGCACGACCAGGGTTATCAAGGGGGCGGCCCTGGCGGACTTCGTGGCAGAGTGGACAGACGCTCCTGACCGGGGACTCGACGGGAGCCAGTCCGTCATCCCTGGCGACTAGGAACCCGAGGTTTGCACCATGCATTTTGACGGAGCCTTTTCACGTATGGGAGCAGGGGCCGGAGTTGTGCTCATCTCCACGACAGGGGACAAGCTCCACTACGCTGTGCAGCTCTGTTTCCAGCATGGGGAAAAGGTATCCAACAACATCGCGGAGTACGAGGGCCTCATTGCCGGCCTCGAGGCAGCGGCGGCCTTGGGGATTCAGCGCCTCACAATCAAGGGCGACTCCCAGCTCCTCGTCAACTTCTCCAACAAAGAGTATACACCCAAGGATCAGCACATGGAGGCGTATTTGGAAGAGGTACGTAAGATCGAAAAACGTTTTCAGGGCTTGGAATTGCAGCACATCCCGCGGAGCGCGAACAAGGAGGCCGACGACATCGCCAAGAGGGCGTCGCACCGCGAGCCCCAGGAGCCGGGCGTCTTCGAGGAGCGACTCTTCAAGCCTTCTGTAGCGCCCTGAACTGAAGGCCTGGCGCCACGGAGTGAGGAGCTCCCCCCAGCACCGCCCATGGGGGCTCCGGACTGTGGCCCGGCCTCAGGAGGCCGACTGCTCCTGGCGCTAGAGCCTCAGGTCGACGACTGGATGCAGGAGTTCAGGGCGTACCTACTTCACGGCACGTTGTCAGAGAAGGAGGAAGACGTGGAGTGCGTAGCACGGCAGGCCACGGCTTACTGCCTGCAGGACAGCGACCTGTACCGCAGGCGCCCGAATGACGTTGCGCTGCGGTGCATCTCCAAGGAGTAGGGGTGCGAGTTGCTGGCTGACATCCACGGAGGAGACTGTGGGCACCACTCCTCGTCGCGCACCCTTGCAGGAAAGGCGTTCCGATCAGGCTTCTACTGGCCCTCGGTGCTTAATGACGCCATCGAGCTGGTCCGGTCTTGCGAGGCCTGCCAGTTCCACGACAAGCGGATTCACTAGCCCGCGCAGGGCCTCCAGACCATCCCGCTCTCCTGGCCCTTTGCGGTCTATGGGCTGGACATACTGGGGCCATTTCCGCGGGCAGCGGGCGGGTACCTCTACCTCTACGTCGCCATCGACAAGTTCACCAAATGGGCGGAGGTGGAGCCCGTGCGCACCATCCCAGCCGGATCAGCCGTCAAGTTCATCAAGGGCCTCGTAAGCCGATTCGGCATCCCAACCGCATCATCACCGACAACGGTTCGCAGTTCACAAGTAACCTCTTCAGGACCTATTGCGCTAACCTTGGAACATAGATATGCTACGCCTCGGTGGCCCACCCACGAAGCAACGGCTAGGCGGAGCGCTCCAATGCGGAGGTCCTGCGGGGCCTCAAGGAAAGGAGCTTCAAGATGAAGCTTGAAGCTTGCAGCAGGGGTTGGGTCGATGAGCTTCAATCCGTGCTGTGTTCCATCCGCACCACCGTGACTAAGCCCACCGGCGAGACCCCGTTCTTCCTCATCTATGGAGCCGAAGCCGTCCTTCCACACGAGGTCAAGCACCGGTCCCCATGAGTCTTGGCATTCGATGAGGAGTGTCAGGATGCCGCGCGAGGAACGGACCTCATGCTCAGGGAGGAGGCACGTCGCCGAGCCTCGCTCCGGGCCGCGAGGTATCAGTAGGCGTTGCGGCACTACCACTGCCGTAACATCCGCTCCAGGACCCTCGAAGTCGGAGACCTCGTCCTGAGGCGGGTCCTCTCTAGGGAGGGCTTGCACAAGCTCTCGCCCATGTGGGAGGGCCCGTTCAAGGTCGCTCACGTCTCCAGGCCTGGCGCCGTGCGCCTGGAGACTCAGGACGGGGTCCCCATCCAGAATGCCTGGAACATCCAGCACCTCCAGAAGTTCTACCCGTAACACTCTCACGTAATAATGAGTGGGTTGTATACGCCCGGAGCCCCCCCGAGGACGCGAAGGGGTTCCTTCCCACGCAATGTGGAAGCCCCATGCTATGCGCTGGCGGACAACACTGCCCTCCAATGGCTATGCCCATGCAACGTGGATACCCTACGCTCAGTGCTGGGGGAAGACGAAGATGAAGACTAGTCTAGGCGTCGGACGCGGCTGTTATTTGCTCTTCTGATGTTTGAATTTGCCAACTTTTCTGGAACAAAACTCGGGGTTTTCTTCAACCATGTTTTAAAGAAAAAGGGGCAGGGGTTTATTTTCATCGCCATTTCCTATCTTGGATTCTCTCTCTTCGAGTCGAGCACTCGCCTGCTTCCCTCCCCCTCGCACCCCGCGAGCGGGGGCTGGGGGCATGGTGCTCGCACCTCGCCAAGGCCTTGGCGCCCGGATCCTCGCGTGGCGCTCCCGGGTGAGTCAGCAGGCACGCGTCGCTTCATACTCGCTCGGAGGCTCCACCCACGGCCCGACGCGCCATCTCGGAACCTCGGGAGGCCCGTGCCTCCCGGGGCAGGAAACAAAATTTTTTGGGGAGCCGCTTGAGCGTCAGGGGGGGCTCCTGAGCAGCGCGCCTCAGGAGCCTTACCGGTCATATAGCCACTCGCCCCTTGATGTCGTCCTGGTGATCCGGTCGGCATCAAGGGTGTCGAGGCCTCACCTCATAGTTGCGTCCTGGTGATCTGGTCGTACATTACGGTGGTTGGGAAATGTGCGGGACTGGGACCTACCGACGTAGAGCTGCTTGGGCGTCAAATGGGGCTCCTGAGCAGCGCGCCACAGGAGCCTTACCGGTCACATAGCCACTCACCCCTTGATGCCGTCCTGGCGATCCGGGCAGCATCAAGGGTGTCGAGGCCTCACCTCGTAGTAGCGTCCTGGTGATCCGGTCGTACTTTACGGTGGTCGAGGAATGTGCGGGACTGGGGCCTGCAGACATAGAGTGCCGAAAGGGCTCCCAACCTACTTCACTCATAAGAAGAAGCCCCCAGGACGACTGGACTCACCAAGCGCCATAGCCAAACCTCCCTGGTGAAAAGCCTACCGCGAGCATGTCAAGCTAAGTACCCTAACCACGATCAGCGGAATGTTTCAACTAGCAATGACACAAGAACCACGACACACAATAAGTGTACTAGCAAGGGCGCAAGCGCCGAAGCTCACTACACGCCCATAGGGAATGAAGAAGAGGAGGAGAAAGAAAGTAAAGAAGCCCCTCGGGAGATGCAGCTCCGGGAGCCCTGGAGCCGGCGCACCAGCACTCAGTCGGAGTCCTCCTCTTCCTTCACGGGCCCGTGGAGGCGCGCCGGCATGGTCGCTTCAGGAGCGAAGGAGCGGCGCCGCGGCAGCTGGCTGCCCCCCGAGGTCCGGGCGCACCGACGCGGTGGTGCGCCGTTGCTACTGTTGCTGCTGTCGCTCGGGCTCTCCTCGGAAGGTGTGTCGCCGCTGCTGGAGACGCGGCGCCCGTCGTGAAGGGCAAGCTCATCTCCAAGATCGCTGCGGCCGTCGTCTTACGGGCAGCAACCCAGGCGCTCGCCCTCTCCTCCGAAGATCTTGACGAAGAGCGTCGCCACCCCGTCGTACTTGAAGTGAAGGGTGCGCCTCCTCTTCAAGCCACGGGCGTGGGCAAACGTCTGCCACCCGCAGTTCAGGTACACGTAACCCCCGGGGGTGACCTCGACCTCCACCCACGAGGCCGCGCTGCAGCAGCCGTCGACCTGCAGCCATAGGTCGGCAGGCCCCCCGGCCGGTATCGCCCTCGCGAAGAATCTCGGGAGTTGAAACCAAGTGGCCTCCGGCCTCTCCGCCCACACCACAAACTCCTGGGCCGTGTCGGCTGAATGGAGCCGCGGGCGTGGCGGCCGGGTGGCCACCGCCAGCCTCCCACCGCGGGCGCCACCACCACGACTACCGCGGCCGCCCACGCTGGACGGAGCCCCCCCGCGGCTGCCGATAGAAACCCCGGGGCGCCTGGGTGCATGCCCGCGCCCACCGGGAACCACCACCGGCGTCGTCGCATACTTCCGGGGACGACCGCGGCCCGTCCTAGGCGGCAGTGAGGCAGGGCTCTCCTCGGAGGCCTTCCCTTTCTCGGCGGCATAGAACTTCCTCACGGATGCCATGGCTGGGAGAGCGGCGGCTTGAAGATTGGGAGGCAAAGCGGATGAAGATGTGTTGAGGGCTTTCTCACCCTCGCACGCTTATACACAACCAAGGGCTAACCGGCGCCCCCTCGCATCCTCGGCGGCGTGCGGCCCTGCCCTACGTCGGTTCGTCAGCCTCTGAAGGGTCACATCCGCGTGGCCCGAGGGGAGAAGGCCAAGGGAACAGCCGCATTCAAAGAAAGGTAATAATGACCGGTGTGGCGCGCAGGCATCAACTCATTTTGACCGGGGATCCCCGGCGTCCTCGGGAGTGAAGGCGTCGTCCCCTGGGCGTGCGGCACGTGCTGGGCCTGGCCCGCACGCGTTTGGGGCTCGCGGTGATTCGGGCCGTCCTCAACGCTTCGCCCGGAAGCCAGCTCGTGCGCGCCTTGGGCCCGGGGGCTACTGTTTGTGTTCTAGGAACGGGGGTACCCAGACCTGCCTGCCTGCGGCCCAGGGCATGGCCCACCTCGTCAGCCAAGCACGGCCTGCCACGACCTTACTCAAGACAAGGCCCTCGCGAGGACCCTAGGCTCACAAGGAAGAACAGCACCAAGACCAGCAAGGAATGGGCCTCCTCGGGCCCCCTCCGGAGCGGCGGAGATCTCTCTGCAGAAGCCGGCCTCAAGAGTCAAGGATGATGCAAGGAAGGACAGGCGGGCGCCAGCGCGCCAGGCGATGCAGTTTCCCCTTTGGTGCAAAGGGAGCAAGGACGTACGCGGGTTCCCAATGCACCCCCCAAAGGTTTCCATTCCGGTGCAACAAGACTATGACCATGAGCCCAGCAGGACGGATGTCATCGCCGAGCCCACCTCTGCATCATCAACCGCTACTTTGCAGGCGAAGACCACCTTTGGACAGGGTGGGGATGTACTCCTGTCCCCCTTTAAATTTGGCCGTTGTGGGATTCCTTCCCGCCATTGCGATAAGGGAGGAGGACCCAGGCCACTGCTATAAATAGAGGCAAGGTTGCAACGTAGAGATGGAGGACGAAGAGGGGGAACATAACAGACAAGGCAGAGAGCCAAGAATACCACTCGAGCGCCCTCGCGAGGCTCCTCATCACTGTACTAGTTCATTCATCACCTCCCCGAGAGGCAATCCACCATAGCAGGAGTAGGGTATTACGCTTCGCAGCGGCCCGAACCTGGGTAAATCACCGTGTACATCTTCTTCCTCGTCATCGCGCGAGTTCGTCGTAGTAATCATCGTATAGTGTGCTAGGTAGGGCGAGGCTGCAGGGGATCTTCGCACACGCCCCTGTGTTCGAACTTCTTGGGGTTTTGCGGAGCCCGAAATCCGATAGAGGCCTCCCCAGGCCCCCTCCTGAGCGGCGGAGATCTCCATGCAACACTCGGCCTAGGGAGGTCAAGAATGACGCAAGCCGGGTAAGGCGGGTGCCAGCGTAGGTAGAGGAGATAGTTTCCTCTTTGGTGCAAAGGAGGCAAAGGCGTACGCCGATTCCCAAAGCACCCCCCAAAGGTTTCCACTCTGGTGCAATGAGACCAAGACCACGAGCCTAGCAGGACGAACGTCATCACCGAGCCCACCTCTGCATCACCATCGGCAACTTTGCAGGCGAAGACCACCTTTCGTTAGGATAAGATGTACTCCTTGTCCCCCCTTCGAAATTGGCCGGTGTCGGATTCCTTCCCGCCGTTGCGATAAGAGAAGAGGACCCGGGTCGCTATAAATAGTGCTAGGCCACCCCGTGGAGAGGGGGATGGAGCGGACACCACCTGAGCGCCCTCATGAGGCAACTCACCACTGTACTAGTTCATCCACAAACCTCCTCGGGAGGCAATCCACCAAAAGGCAGGAGTAGGGTTTTACACTTCGCAGCGGACCGAACCTGGGTAAATCCTCGCGTGCTATCTTCTTCCTCGCAATCGAGCGAGTTCGTCGAGCTAGGCTATTGAGCTATGAGCTTGAGGTCGAAGCTGGTGGGGATCTTCGCACACGCCCCTGTGTTTGAACCTCTTTGGGTTTTGCGGAGACCGAAATCCGACACGCGCGGCTTCAAGCTTCGGGAGGGTTGCGTTCACCTCACGAGAGTACTGTTTCAAGATGCGGTTCAAGGTAGGGGCCTGGGCACCGCCCTGGATGTAGGCGATCGCATGGGGTTCCTGGAAGCCCCGAGCCCCATCATCCTGCCGGTTATCTCGATTTCTCCTTGGCGGCGGCGGCAGCGGAGATAGGCCAGCATTGCCCTGAGGACGGGCCTCACGAGGCTGATCGCGTCGGGGTCCGTCGCGAGGCTCGTCACGCCAGTGGTCCTCGCGAGGCTGGTCGCGCCAGTCCTGACGTGGGTCGCGGTTGTCCCAGCGGCCTTCGCCGCGGCCTCCTCCACAGCCGTAGCCACGGTCGCCTCGCTCGGGGCGGCGGCCAAGGCGCTCGTTGTGAAGCGCCCTGAGCTCCTGGCAGTCATGGGGGGCTCATCATGGGCGGTTGCTTTTGGGGGGCTCATCATGGTCACGACCGCGCTTAATCTCGGGCTCTGCTGCCAGTACAGTGGGGCCCTTGCACTTCGCCTCCTTAGACTTGGCCTTCTTGTCTTCAGGGTCTGTCTCCGGAAGCTCGAGGAGCGAGAGGCGGCCCTCTTCGGCCCTTGCGCACTTGTTCGCCAGGTTCAACATCTCCAGGGTTGAGCAGAGATCGTCATGGATGGCGAGCTCCTCTTTCATCTTGAGGTGAACATTCGTGAAGCGTTGTATGTACTTCTACAGGGTCTTGCCCGGCTGCTGCTTCACGCGTCGCAGGTCGTTCACTGCAAGGGCGCAGTCGCGGGTGCCTTGGTAGTTGGCGATGAAGCGCTCGCGGAGTTCGTCCTAGGAGGAGATCGATCCCTCCGGGAGGTTAAGGAGCCAGGAGAGCGCGCCACCTTTGAGAGCCAAAGGGAACCAGTTTGCCATGACTTTGTCGTCACTGCTTGCCGCCTCGATGCTCAGCGAGTAGAGCGGGAGGAAATCCGCGGGGTCAGTGGTGCCGTCGTAGCGTGGAGGCAGGTCCGGCTTGAACTTGTCTGGCCAGGCGACACGGCGCAGCTCCGAGGTCAAGGCGCGGTAGCCTGCTCCACTCACAGGCGCAGCACGTGCGAGGGGATCTCGGTCTTGGCATCCGTGCGCCGCGGCCTCCAGCGGTGCACGGTCTTGATGCTGGCGCGGTGGTGCGGGGAGCGCACGCGCGTCACCTCGTGGCCGTGGCACCACCTTGCTTCTTGCTTCATCCCGTGCCTGCGTCAGCGCCCCATGTGGCAGGTTGCGCGGGCGCGCTTCGCGTCTGGGCTCGGGGTCGGCGCCGTGGAGAGAAGGAGGAGGAGGTGCGCCGTGAGCCACGTCGCCTGTCTGGGAGGGCGGGGGATGGAGCGAGTGGGAGGGCACCGGGACCTCGCCAGCGGCGTTGACGAGCTCGGCGATGTGACCAAGCCAAACGTAATAGCGATCGTCGGCGGGACGGTAAAGTAGCAGCTTGCGCGCCATGAGCAGCGCGGCCTACGCGTTGGCCGGCCCGTAGCGAGCATGGGAGGACGATGATGTGGAGGGAGCGAGGGACGGAGTAGCGGTGCGGCCGTTGCACCGCGCGGTGAGTGGCTACGACTAGTCCTGCTGCTCGTGAGAGGCTGGGTCACTGGCGGCATTAACTACAGGAGAGGCGGAGCGGCGCGGGACTCCGCGGCCCACGGGCGCCGTCTGGGCGACACGGGCAGCCCGGCGCTCGGCGCAGACTCGGCGGGCGTCGGCCAAGGGAGCGACGAAGTAGAGGCGAAGCGAAATTGGAGGGAGGATTCCGACACGCCCCTACCTGGCGCGCCAAATGTCAAAATCGGGGCTCCGCAGACCCAAGAATGTTCGAACTCTGGGGCATGTGCGAAGATCTCGACCAGCCCTAGCCTCAAGGTCGCCACCCCACAGCCAAGTCTCGTCGAATGCGTGCGAGTTAACAAGAAGATGGACACAGAGATTTACCCAGGTTCGGGCCACATTGCGGTGTAAAACCCTACTCTTGCTTTTGGTGGATTGGCCTCACGAGGAGGTTTGGGGATGAACTAGTACAATGGTTGAGCGACCTCGCGAGGGCTCTGAGGTGAGGATGGATCGATCCCTTCTACCGCGGAGGCTAGTCCCTATTTATAGTTGCCTTGGTCCTCTTCCCCTCTCGCACAGGCGGGAAGGGATCCCACAACGGCCAATTTTGAAAGGGGACAAGAGGTACATCTTATCCTGACTAAAGGTGGTCTTCGCGTGCAAAGCTTTTGGGCGTGGCGCAGTGGTAGGCTCGGCGATGACATCCGTCCTGCCGAGCTTGTGGTCTTGGTCTTGTTGCACCGGATTCGAAACCTTTGGCGGATTCCTTGGGAACCCGCGTACGTCCTTGCCTCCTTAGCACAAAAGAGGAAACTGTCCCCTCTGCGCCCGCTGGTGCCCACCTGGCCTTGGTCGTCATGGCGCACGTCATCCCAGCCTCATGAGGCTAGGTAGCTGCATAGGAATATCCGCTCCTCGGGAGGCAGCCTAGGGAGGCCGCTTCCCCGGAGGTCTTGGCATTGTTCGCCTCGCGAGGCTAGGGCTCTCGCGAGGGCCTTGTCTTGGGGGCCTTGCCGCTAGACCGTACCGGGCCGTCGAGGTGGGCCACGCGTTGTGGCGCAGGCAGGCAGGTATGGGTACCCCCGATCCCAGAACGACGACAACCGTTACGGAGTGCTCAAGGAGGATCAGTAGGCTCTGGGACTCCTGGGAGGCCTGCTGTGCCTTCTCTTGGCAGTGCACGAATTCAGCATAGACCGCGTTCACCGCAGCCTCGAGGAGGCTAGGGGCACGGCTGCTGGTGGCGTTGCTGGCCGCATTCCAGGTCTCCTGTGGCTAGGTCCTGGAGCCAGAGCTTGCGCCGACTGCTGCCGGACCTCACGTGGTCACTTTCGGTGTCAAATCCGGCATATCTCGTAGTAGGGGTCCTATCCTAGGCGTCTTGGAGCGATGGTAACATGGACACAGGATTTTACCCAGGTTCGGGCTCTCTCGAGGAGATAATACCCTACGTCCTGCTTTTGATTGTATTCATAAGGGGATAGTACATAGTACAGGTATCTACCACGAGATTGTTGTAATGAATATGAGATTATCTATTGACTAGCCTGGCCTCGGTTTATATAATACCAGAGGCCTAGGGTTTAGAGGAGTCCTTGTCTTAAGCATCAAGTCTTGTGGAATCCTCCTTGTATACGGCATGGGCTGTCTGAACTGGCCCAATAGTGCACCACCATGGGGGTCCTCAGCCCGATCCACCTGGTCGGGAGACGACGTGGTGAGTACCCCCTAGTCCAGGACACCGTCAGTAGCCCCCTGAACCGGTCTTCAAGTTGGGGACGCTCCTCGGTTCTTCTGAACTTTTCTTCGTCTTCGGTCGTCGGTCTTGAAAACTGGTTCAACAAATCTTCCCATCTCCGATCTGGAGTATTGCCGAGGTGTATCCAAAGAGTTCATACGTCGGGTATCCAAGGAGCCCCTTTGAGTTTTTGGCCTTTATCCATGCCTTTTTATTTTTACGCCACACCTCGGGTTCGAAGTGTTTCCCGTGCGACGGTGTCCTCTCATGTCCGAGCTCCGTCGCCAGACTGCATTCGAGGTATCTTTTCCAGCCGAGCACCAACGCCGGACTGCTTTCGAGCTCCAACGCCGGACAGTATCCGAAGAGTCTTTTTACAGCCGAGCTCTAACGCCGGACTGCATCCGAGCTCTTGCGCCGGACTGTATCCGAGGTGTCATAGATTACCTCGGTCTTGAAAAAGTTGAAAGTGTTCAACCGAGCTTAATGCCGGAAATGCCCTCTATGGAGCCAGCCACTTGCATCCGAGCTTTACGCCGGACTCCTTCCGAGGTGGTGCACCACCTCGGTCATGGGCAGATTTTTGTAAATTTAATTCCGATTTGTGCAATGTATTCTTTGCCGAGATATATAGCCAGTAGCCCTCAAGGTGTGTGTCCGTTGAATGTCCGGTATGCACCTGAAGGAAAACATAAAACCGCTGATCCCAGTAGCCCCTGAGACTCAGGTCGATTCACAAAATCAGCCTGAGGATCAACTCCTAGCTCTGCAGCATAGTTAGGAATAGAAATGCGGTGTAATATATTAGAGGAAATAGTGATCGGCAAGCGGGCCCTTGAGAGAGGGTCTTGAGAAGTTGCCATAATATATTAGCTTGATGCCGGATAGGTCCAGATGGTACCTATTGTTGTCCGAAGACACGTTTGCCCATAGCTCGGTCAAGCCGAACACTGAGCATTTTGAATTTTCTGCATTGAATAGGCAATGCAGTAGCCCCCGAGCCACTGGTCGGGTGGCAACACCAGATCAGGTGATCAATGTGCCCCTTTAATATTTGTAAATGATAAGCGCGAAGCCCAGTAGCCCCCGACACTTAATGTGGGCACGGGTAGCCGAATTAAGGATCGATATCCGGAGTAAAATGACTTTAATCACAATTTATGTGTAATGATTCTATGTATCCAAGTACTTTACATCATTAATGCTCGGATCCGCATTGTACAAAACTTTGTCGACCGACCATCGGCTTCAACCTCCTCGGCCAGTGGCCGGGGAGTGATTGTCCTACTTTATTAAGCCTTTATGAGGGCAAAGATTTATGGCAAACAAGGCAATCCGGCCATACGGTTTTATAAACAAAGGTACGCGGAGAGATATGTTATATTACTATTTAACGTAAGAAACATCTTCCAAAGAAAATAGTCCCGCTAACGGTTCCTTTCTTTGGGTTGTCATGCTGACCATGATCATGAAACCTCATCTCCGATCAATGTGGGAGAAAAATATTGAGGATTTAGTTGGGGGAAAGTTCTCGAACTCTGTGGTCCATAATGAACCGAAATTTTCACTTCCATCATTGCCGACCAATTATATCCATTAACATGGCTAGCTTTCGGCTTCACCCAGTCTGAGGTACTAACCCGGATGACCCGGTAGTAACAATCACAGAGGTGCTCCCTTTACTGCCTAGCCGAGCAATCGGGAACATAGGGGTAAGCACAAGAGCCAGGAAACCCAGCTTGGCCAAAATCTTAAGTCAAATTGATGCATATTTATGGCTTTATTGCGATAATTATGGAAGGCAAATTCTCCATTGAGACTGTTTATAACCTGAAAGTGGCCCATCATCGGCTTCCACCCCTTTGTAGATGGTACACCGGGTGTTTCCGTACTAACAATACAACCCTTAGCCGACGTCTCGGTGCCCGGAAGTGGTTGTGTTAGCGGAAACGAGGCAATCAGATATGCAGGCTTTATAACTTTCACTTAGTCATAGGAGTTTAAAGTTCGGGGCTAGTTACTAGCCCTGGAATAGTGTTCGGCATCAGCCGAGGTCAAACCAGTAACACTTCGGCCAATCATATGAAAGGCCCATCGTTTAACACGGGGTGACCTCTATCGATCTGTAGTTTGACACAGTCATCGGATCGCTGACCAGTTTACGCTCATTGTGACAGTCAGTTTTCGGCTTTCTCCACTGACGCGCTTAACCATTCGAGCTGGAAGCACAATCGCAGTGGTTCTTCCTTTGCACTCCTAGACGAACAAAGCGGAACATAGGAGGCAAGCACAGGACCCGGGCAACCCAACTATTGACCGAAAACACAATTCGAAACTAGTGCATATAAAGCAATATCCGAGAACGTTTTGCCGTAGTTTGAACGAATCCGAAAATTGGTGCACTCATCGGACGTTTCCCGGAGTTTGAACGGTCGGATGGAGCTGAAATTTTAAGGGGTGATCGGTATGGGAATTCCGCAGCCGATGAACGGTGTGATCTTCCAAAGAATGTCCGAGCTGGAAGCTGGACACCTCGCCCTAAACTCGTCCAGATTCACGTCCAGATTTGACAGGACTCCAGTATTTCGTAGATCGCCGAAGATTTCTCCATCGGAATACGACGAAATTTTACGAGGTCATTATAGACTCAATTCCGCACAATTTCACCGCAGCAATCGTCAAGGCGACGATCGAGGAAGCAGGGACGACGAACATGAGTCGCTGTCCAGAAAAACTGCACGGTTGCTCGAGGACGATGTCAACATGATGAAAGTATCCGTCCGATCTTGATGATCCGACACGGAGCGCAGTCCTCGGTCCAGCCGAGGTGACCAGTCGAGCCGGCGACGAAGATGCCAACATTGACAACAAAGCTCGGTTCCAACGCGTAGATCGCGCCGGAGACTATCTGAATTCCCATCGCACCGGGGCGACTGCCAGCAGGCTCTCAATGAAACCACCAATGTCGGTGTCAAATCCGGCATATCTCGTAGTAGGGGTCCTAAGCTCGGCGTCTTGGAGCGATGGTAACATGGACACAGGATTTTACCCAGGTTCGGGCTCTCTCGAGGAGATAATACCCTACGTCCTGCTTTTGATTGTATTCATATGGGGATAGTACATAGTACAGGTATCTACCATGAGATTTTTGTAATGAATATGTGATTATCTATTGACTAGCCTGGCCTCGGTTTATATAATACCAGAGGCCTAGGGTTTAGAGGAGTCCTTGTCTTGGGCATCAAGTCTTGTGGAATCCTCCTTGTATACGGCATGGGCTGTCCGAACTGGCCCAATAGTGCACCACCATGGGGGTCCTCAGCCCGATCCACCTGGTCGGGAGACGACATGGTGAGTACCCCCTAGTCCAGGACACCGTCAGTCACCATCACGGTATTGGCTCTAGTCCGCGGTGCGCTCCTGCACCCGGTGGCGTCGGGCCTGGCTGGCTCAGCCGTCGGGGCAGTCACACGAGTCCCCTTCGGGGCAGCGTCTTCGGCTTCCGGCGCGCCGCCATCTCTCGCTCTGCCCGTGGCGGCCCCCTCATCGACCACTCCGCCCGCATCACCTACTCCAGCCTCAGGAGCCTCCAGCTCCGGCGGCACGACATCGGCTTTCGGCATTGCGTCGTCTGCGGATACCTCCGCGCTCGCACCCGCGCACGCCTCCTCCTCGGCCCATGCGTCCGCCTCCGCTCAGGACCTCCTCTCACTACTGGAATCAGCTTCTTTGCCGTCTGCCATAGCAGACGGCAAAGGCCTACCTGGCGGACGGCAAAGCCATTGCCGTCCGCCAGCAGACGGGTGACAGTCTGGCCGAATGGGTGCCGGTAAAGGCCACTTTGCCGTCTGCTGGCAGACGGCAAAGCCCCTGGACGGCAGACAAAAGGTGCCAGCCCCGTTAGGGGGCTAATGGCGCTCTTTGCCGTCTGCCAGCAGACGGCAAAGAGCTGCAGCTGACGTCAGGCGTCAGCTGGGCCAGCGCAGGCTCTTTGCCGTCTGCCAGCAGACGGCAAAGAAGAAAGCTCTTTGCCGTCTGCGCGCAGACGGCAAATAGGCCAAATAGGCCAGCCCATATTGCACAGGCTGCTGCCACGTGGCCTATTTGCCGTCTGCTAGCAGACGGCAAAGTGGCTATATAGCCCCTGTTTTTACTGTTTTCTCTTATATCAATTCATTTGCACATAAATTCACACACACATATATATATTCAGAATCACATAATAAGGCAAACATTATGTCTAGTCCATCACATAAAACGTCTCATCCACCACATAATAAACAACACATATGCAAATAATATGCAAGCCATATGGGTATGATCATCCAACACATACCAAATCAAAACATATGCAAGTCTCATCCATACATATGCAAGTTTCATTCATCTATACATACATATGCCAGTGTCAATTGTTGATCCTACAAAATCAAAACAAAATGGAAGGACAAGGACTCCATCAACGCAAGCTTCCATGAAGTGAATCAAATCTGCAAAATGGGAAAGAAGGAAGTTAGAAGAAGAAGAAGACTAGAAGAAGAAGAAGAAAAAGAAGAAGAAGAAGACTAGAAGAAGAAGAAGAAGAAGAAGAAGAAGAATTTTTCTTCTCTTTCTTTTTCTTCTTCTTATTGTTTACTTGTGTCATTTTAGAGCTAACGTAGTTAAATAGGCCATTTTTGACCTAAATATGCTAAGTATGTCATAAATGAACTAAATAAACTAAGTATAGGTCATTTCAGAGCTAACCTAAGTAATTATGCCATTTTTGAGCTAATTAAGCATATTAAGTCATTTTGGAGCTAAATAGGTCATTTGTTAAGCATATTATGTCATTTTTGAGCTAGCTAAGCATATTGAGTCATTTTGGAGGAATAAATGCTAAGTATAGGTAACTTTAGAGCTATCCTAGGTTAAATAGGTCATTTTTGAGCTAATTAAGGTTATTATGTCATTTTTGAGCTAGCTAACCATATAAATTCATTTTTGGAGGAATAAATGCTAAGTATATGTCATTTTAGAGCTTTCCTAGGTTAAATAGGTCATTTTGGAGCTAAATAGATGATTTCTTAAGCTAAGCTAAGTATAGGTCATTTGAGAGCTATCCGTGGTAAAATTGGTCATTCTGGAGCTAATTAAGGTTATTATGTCATTTTGGAGGAAATAATGCTAAGTACAGGTCATTTTAGAGCTAAATATGTCATTTCTTAAGCTAAGCTAAGTATAGGTCATTTGAGAGCTATCCATGGTAAAATTGGTCATTTTGGAGCTAAGTAAGGTTATAATGTCATTTTCGAGGAAACTAAGCTAAGTATACGTCATTTTGGAGATAAATAGGTCATTTCTTAAGCTAAGTACGCATTTGTTATGTTAAACACTTGCGAAAACTTACCGTCATCACGGAGGTGTAGTTGTAGGTGTAGTTGTAGGACCGGTCGCGCTAGTGGCTGATAGAGGAGGATCGGTCGATGCTTGTCGGGAGTTATGCTGCACCAAAGATCATTTCCAATGTATCGTTAGCATGATGCAACTCAAATGTGAAGACTAGTAACTAATGACCATTCAAATGAAACTCACCGTGCCCGCCGGAGCAATGACTGGCATCGGCGAAGGGGTCGTGCCGCTCTTCTCGCACAGGGTCTGCACATTTGGTTTTGACGAGTCAGTCATATTAGATACTACTGTAAGGAACATTACGTGCATGATTTGGCTAATATGCAGAAGAAACTTACCGCGAACATCTCGTATAGGGCCCGGTTAGCCATCATGTTCCGGTTCCTCTCCTCCTCCAACGCATTAGCCGTCCTATCCTCAAGCTCCCTCTCCCTCTCCGCCGCCTGCCGGTCCCTCTCCTCTAGAATCGCCTGGGTCTTCGCTCTCTCTTCCTCAATAGCAGCCTGGGTCTTCGCTCTCTCTGCCTCAATAGCAGCCTGCAACACCACTCGTTAGCATTGTAATCATCGACGGCCGCACACACAATGTAATGAAGGAAAGGTATCTGAGTCCGTATAACTAACCTTGAATTCGAGCTCCACTGGCCGTGCACGAGGCAATATCTCAATATCGGAGCCGGTCTGGCGCTTCTTGACCTGCGGGAGAGTGCTACTACAACGTATCAATCCATCCCCAATGGCTAACGAGCCATGGGGCCTCCCGCCACCAGATATCATCACCAGCTCTGGATCAAGAGGTTGCTGGCTCGGGTTAAAGTCCAGCCCTTTCCTCGCCTTCCCCTCGTCTCTGTACCTCACAAGCTTCTGGTGGGAGGCGCGGTTGGTGAATTTCTTTGGATCATCGAGGTCAGACTCAGAGAATGCCTTGGCCTTCTTGTACGAGGCAGTATTGGACATGGCATAGAGGTCGAACAGCTGTGGCACTGGAGCCTTGTTCTCTCGCGCCTAAAAGAGAGGAACAGAGTATTAGTTGAGGGCTCAAGCTAGCATGAAGAATAAATTTGAATGAATCATGAAGCAAACCACATACCCAGTTTTCCCCGTACTGATGTAGGTTGACGCTGCCTAGATGGTGTGGGACACCTTTCATTTTGCCACGCTTGTCCTTTGCAGTGTCGTGGGTGGAGCGCCATTGGGGAGAGCACAACTCATCCACCAACGCCTCCCAACAGTCCATCCTATCCGCACACCATCTCGGGGGCACCTAAATTAAGCAAGAGAAATTTGAGCGCTACGCCTACGAATCAAATCAAGGAAACTAAGTACAAGGCCTTAAGAATAGGTAATTACCTTCATGTACTTCTCCTTACTAAAAAACTTCTCGCGGCACTTCTCTCTTTTCCTCCTAATACCAGCCGAGGTGAAGTAGTCTCGAATAGCCTGCGTCCGAGCCTCGTGCCGAAAGTTTTGAAGTAGGCACCTGCACTCGTTGTCGATAACCAGAGCCGCGGCCTCCTCCTGTCCCTCAGCACACCTGTAGAAGGTCTGCAATAAAACAAGAAAACACGGATTAGTACAATCACTAGGGTTGCCAATCAAAGAAGGAAACACAACGTAGACGGCAAAGGAGAAATTACCCAAAACATCTGGATCACAATGTCGGCCACCTTGTGGCACTCGACATCGCCGATCCTATGCCCCGGCGGGACCAGGGCAGCCAAGTAGTGCTCCCAGGTCATTCCTAACTCTAGAAGCCGGCCCTCACCGGGCAACGTGACCCACCCCGGGAAGCTCTGGCGACAAATCACACCAAGGACACTGTTGGGCCTGCGGACATGAGGCTCGTGTGTCCAAGACCTGCAGTATGACAAGGCCAACGCATTAGATATTCGAAGAAACGTGAAGGCAAAAGGTTAAAAAAGAGTAAATGCACTTACTTGGCCCCGTTAGGCGCAATCAACCACCTCTGGTCGGGGGTCGCCGGGGTGGGCGGGAGCTTTGTACCACCACGCTGGTAGACTTTGCGCCCCTCAACCCACTCACCCTCGCTATAGCTATCAGAACTATAGCCACCCTCAGCATGGCCACTCGACTCCGTCGGGTTCCGCTGCGACTCAGCGTGATCCCTACTGAGCTCCGGAGTCTCGTGGGATGGAGTCTCGTGGGACGAAGGCTCGTCGGCCCGACGCTCGTCGGCCCGAGGCTCGTCGGCCGTAGGCGCGTCTGCCATAGGCTCGTCGGCCCGAGGCTCGTGGACCGGAGTCCGAGACGGGTCCACCTCAGGCGGCTCCATCTCAGATGGAGCACTCCTGTGGTCGGGTGAATTAGCTGTGGGTGGCGGCGAGGAAGGTGTAGTAGCAGCCTTCCTACCTCTCCCGCCGCCACGTCCACCTCTACCAGCCTTCTTCCCCCCCCGACCTCTCCCGGCCGAAGAAGAAGCGACCGCCGGTGGTGTCTGCATACTGAGATCCAGCACTCTCCGGAGGCTATGGGGTGGAATGGAACTACCCCTCCCACCACACGCTGAGGTAGGAGCCTCGGAGCGCTCTCGACCCGCGCCCACCATCTGTCAACACCTGCAATGACAAAGAGTAAACGAAATTAGTACAACATAAAAAGAATGAATACCTGACATGAATAATATGTATATAATTTAAGTGTATCATCATCATGAACATAATAAAAAATTGAATACCTAAAAAATGGAATATATACCTAATTTAATTGTCGGGGTGTCGTGTTGGGGTCGGGGTGTCGGGGTGTCGTGTCGGGGTCGGGGTGTCATGTCGGGGTCGGGGTGTCGGGGTGTCGAGGGTGTCGTGTCTGGGTGTCGTGGTGTCGGGGTGTCAGGGGTGTCGGGGTGTCGGGGTCGGGGTGCCGTGTCGGTGTCGGGGTGTCAGGTCGGGGTCGGGGTCGCGGTGTCGGGTCGGGGTCGGGGTGTCGGGGTCGGGGTGTCGGGGTCGGGGTGTCGGGTCAGGGTCGGGGTCGGGGTGTCGGGTCGGGGTCGGGGTCGGGGTTTTTCCTCTTTTTTTCTTTTCTTCTTCTTCCTATTCTTCCTTTTCTTCCTTTTTTTTCCTTCTTCTTCTTCTTCTTCCTCCTTTCCTTTTTCCTCTTCATCTTCTCCTCCTCTCCTCTTTTTTCTTCTTCTCCTCCTCCTAACCTAATTAACCTAATTGATGTCGAAACCAGTAGCATCTAACTAATTAACCTACTCAAAAAACCTAATTGATGCATCTACTATCTACTAACAGTAGCATCTATATATATCTATAATCATGATATTAAAAAAAAGGAAAAAAACAGAAAAACAGAAAAAAAGGGCAGAGGTGGGGGAGCTCACCGGAGGGGGTGCCGTCGGGGGGGCTCGCCGGGGGGTGCCGCCGGGGAGGGCTCGCCGGGGGGGCTCGATGGGGCGGTGGCGCGTGGCCGCTGCGGCAGACTGCGGGGCGGCGGCGCGGGGTAGCGGAGGTGCGGGGCGGCGGCGCGAGGCAGGGCGGGGCGGGGCCGCGGCGGGGGCGGCGGGGGTAGGGCGGGGCGGCGGTGGGGGCAGGGCAGGGCAGGGCAGGGCGGGGCGGCGGCGCTGAGACAGAGAGGGAGAGAGAGATGTGTGAGAGAGAGAGAGGCTTTGGGCGCGGGGGCGAAAATTAAGCCCCCCTATTTGCCGTCTGCTGGCAGACGGCAAAGACGGTGACCGTTAGCCTGCCCTCGCCGTGACATTGTGGGCCCCACCCTCACCTCGTTGCCGTCTGCTGGCAGACGGCAAAGAAATTTTTGCCATCTGCCAGCAGATGGCAAAGAAGTGGCAGATGGAAAACAGCTTGACCTAGCCAGTGCCGTGCCTCGTGGGGCCCACTTTGGTCTTTGCCGTCTGCTGGCAGACGGCAAAGAACTCTTTGCCATCTGCCAGCAGACGGTAAAGAAGTGCAGATGGCAAAGACCCTCTTTGCCATCAGCTGGTTCTTTGCCGTCTGCTTTGGAAAGACAGACGGCAAACAGCCTCTTTGCCATCAGCTGGTAGACGGCAAAGAGCTGGCAGATGGCAAATAACTGAATTCCAGTAGTGTCTCTAGACGTGGAGACGGGGGCGCCCGCCTACCTCCCCATGATGACCAGCCGGTCATTTCGGCGACGACACGAGTCGCCGCAGTCGCCTTCTCCTTGGAGGCGTCTTCCCACCGACGACACTCCTCCGTCGTTAGTGCCTGTTCGGCCGTCCGAATCTCCTCCGGCGCCGTCGCGCCTCCGCCCGCAGGCTCCACCACCGCGGTCGCCTTCCGCCCGCGGGCTCCTTCGCCACGGTCCTTTGTCACGTGGAGATGATGAGGAAAGGCCAGGAAGGGCAGGATGACTAAAAAAAAATCAAATCAGACAAAAACCAAAGGCCACTTATACCAGACGATCGTGGGAACCGCCCGCCTGGCGTGGCCCGTAGGGGCGACCCGCAACTTCTTCCCGCCGACTCCGCGGTTGCCGCCCAGTTACCCACCGGCCAGGCGCTTAGCGGCCGGTAGCGAGCTACTAGGCCTCTTTCCCTGTGCGCGCTCGTCAACGTCCGGCTCGCTTTACTCCGGGTTTCGGCCAGCTCGCCGGAGCCTTTTCCTCGGCGCGGAGGCATCGTCTCCAGGTCCACTGCATCGCGCGCCCCTCCAAGATCAGCATCATCTTCGTCCGTTCAGTCACACAAAGTATGCGTAGAGGGGAACTCACCAACCGACTCGGACTCCCAGACCTCTGACCCACAGGCTCGGGCTGCCTCCTCCGGCTCCACGTCGTCGACGTCCTCCACCTCCTCAGCGTCGGACTCCGCCACGTCGTCCGCAGGCTTCCCGTATACCTGCAACAGGGGAAACAATTTTCCTTGAGAGATCAATTGTTGGGGCATGTGTGCATCATAGGCTTAAGCCTCCCCCGAGGTTGAGCGATACTAACTCCTTCACGAGACCAAAAATTATATATATAATTCCGATCACGGTCAACCAAATGCATAGGATAAAATTTCTGATGGAATTCCAGCTTCAATCGGTTCCAATTCCATGTTCCGGCATCATCCAATAGCCTATACCAAATCAATGTCTTTCCCTCCAAAGATAAAAGGAAAACCTTCTTATTAAGACCATCTTCGGATAAACCTTCAAGCTTAAATAGTCCACAAATTTCATCTATATAGATCAAGTGCATATCAGGATGTATTGTTCCGTCTCCTACATAAGGATTAGCAAGCAGTTTCTCTAACATAGCCAAAGGAATTTCATTGTAAATATTTTCATTACATTGAGGAGCATATTTTTCCACTTCCGGGCAAGGTGAAGATACCCCGAACAAGCCCCTCAAAGGATTATCCTCCATAGTAACAAGCAGCACTAAATTTCACCATGTAGAAAAAATGTTTCCTTCCCAAATTCCACTTACCAAAGGTCCTTCACTCCCCAGCAATGGCGCCAAAAAAGAGTCCTGATGACCCACAAGTATAGGGGATCAATCGTAGTCCATTCCATAAGTAAGATTGTCGAACTTAATGAGGAGCAGAAGGAAATGACAAGTGGTTTTCAACAAGGTATTCTCTGCAAGTGCTATAAGTAATAGTGATATATAGTTTTGCAGCAAGATAGTTCGTAATGAGTAAGATGTAACAATAGTAACAAAGGTGCCTCAAGGTGGCCCAATCCTATTTGTAGAAAAGGACAAGCCTGAAAGTTCTCTTATATAAAGCAAAGCAGTCTCGAGGTCAGATGGGGATTGTCGTGTAGTCATGTTCATCATGTTTAGTTGATTCGCATTCGTTACTTTGATGATTTTGATATGTGGGTGGACCGGTGCTAGCGTGTTGTTCTTACTTGAACAAACAACCCACTTATGATTACCCCCTCTCGCAAGCATCCGCAACTATGTAAGAATAATTAAGATAAATCTAACCATAGCATGAAACATATGGATCGAAATCAGCCCCTTACGGAATAAAGCATAAACTAGGGTTTCAACTTTTGTCACTCTCGCAACCCATCATGTACTTATTATTCCAAAATGCCTTCCCTTAGGCCTATGTATGGTGAAGTGTCATAAATATAGTTTTGTCCTACATATTATATAGTGTGGTCTACTGTAATATCAATATGATAGTTCCAGTACGCCCAATGTTGTTTGAGCACGTTGTCGGATTTTGGGCTCCGCAAAACCCTTAAGATTCAAACATAGGGGCATGTGCGAAGATCCCCTGCAGCCTCGCCCTACCTAGCTCGCTACTCAATGGACAAGACGATGAACTCGCACGATGACGAGGAAGAAGATGAACACGGTGGTTTACCCAGGTTCGGGCCGCTGCGAAGCGTAATACCCTACTCCTGCTTTGGTGGATTGCCTCTCGAGGAGGTGTGGTGGATGAACTAGTACAGTGTTTTTGGAGCCTCGTGAGGGCACCCCTGAGGTGTTCTTGGCCCTCTGTTGGCTTGGTGATGGATGAGTGGATCGACCGATTTCTGGATCGCCCTCTACGGTGCAGTCTGGCCTCTATATATAGCGGTGGCCCGGGTCCTCTTCCCTTATCGCAATGGCGGGAAGGGATCCCACAACGGCCAATTTTGAAGGGGGACAGGAGTACATGCCCACCCTGCCCAAAGGCGGTCTTCGCCTGCAAAGTAGCTGTCGATGATGCAGAGGTGGGCTCGGCGATGACATCTGTCCTGCAGGGCTCGTGGTCGTGGTCTTGTTGCACTGGAATGGAAACCTTTGGGGGTGCTTTGGGAACCCGCATACGTCCTTGCTCCCTTTGCACCAAAGGGGAAACTGCACCGCCTGACGCGCTGGCGCCCGCCTGTCCTTCCTTGCGTCATCTTTGACTCCTGAGGCCGGAACCTGCATAGGGATCTCCGCCGCTCCGGAGGGGGCCTGGGGAGGCCCATCCCTTGACGGTCTTGGTGCTGCTCACCCTCGTGAGCCTAGGGGCCTCGCAAGGGCCTTGTCTTGAGTGGGGTTGTGCCTGGCTGTGTTTGGTTGACGAACTGGGCCATGCCCTGGGCCGTAGGCCGGCTTGTCTGGGTACCCCCGTTCCCAGAACGCCGACAGTAGCCCCCGGGCCCAAGGCGCGCCTGAGCTGGCTTCCGGGCGAAGCCTTGAGGGCGGCCCGAAGCGCCACAAGCCCCAACGCCTGCGGGCCAGGACTGGCGCGCGTCGTGCGGTTGATGTCGGGCGTCTTTCATCCCTTCGGCTACCGCCCGAATCGACAAGGGCCTGACTTCTAGCGCCGAGCCATTATTGCTTTCCCCTCTTGCCCACCTGCTCTTGCTTCCCAGGTCTCCAGCTCTAGGAGAGGCCTCTCCAGATCCGGCGCCGCTCCGTCCTCCTCCTTGCCGCTTTGGCCCCGCGAGCTTCCCGATGGCCCCCGCCAGCAAGCAGAAGCCAGAGGCCCAGAGCTCAGCCTCCGCTCCTATCTCACCGGCGCTCTCAGGGTCCACCATCGCCAAGGACGAGGACCTCTTCCCGGTGCTCCCGTCGACGGCGGATGAGACCAACCAGTGGGGGTAGACCTTGATATGGGGCGGCTCCTCAGAGAAGCAGCCCTCGTCCAAGGCGGTCTACCCCTTCTTTCTCCATAGCGTCTTCGCCGGGCTCGTTCCGCCCTTCTCCGCGTTCTTCACCGCCATCCTCGACCCCTACGGGATCCAAGCCCTTCATCTCCAACCCAACTCCATCCTGCTCTTGTCTGTCTTTGCCTTCTAGTGCGAGGCTTTCGTGGGCGTGAGGCCTTCGGTGGCCCTCTTCCGCCATTTCTTTAGCTTGCGCGTGCACGACGGCGCTCAACGGTCGGTGTGTGTTTCCTTCGTCGTGTTCCAGAGCGGCAACATGCTCTTGAAGGCCGGGAAGAAGGTGGAGAACTTCAGGCACCGCTGGGTCCTCATGGATCTCAAAGACCCCAACCCCCGGTTGGATCTGCTGAGGGAGCTACCGGAGAAGACCTCCGCGTGGAGCTCCGCGAAGCTTTCTGACTCTCAGGCTAGGCCCATCCTGGAGCGTTTCTCCCGCGATATCAGTGCCAGGAAGCTGACTGGGGGGATGATAGTGAAGTAGTTCTTGTCGCAGCGCCTGGCGCCCCTCCAGTCCCATTCTAGGCCCTTGCTGGACTATCAAGGCAGCGGCGACAACCTCCGGCTTCGGTCCACACGCATAACCTCTGAGGAATTGAACAAGGCTATGACGACCCTGCTCAATGGCGACCCCGGTGATCTCCCCGACGCCCACGCCCCGCCGTACTACCGCGACGACGGGGCTGTTCTAGCTGCCGCGATGCCCGTCTTCAACGAGCTGGGGCTCTCCCCAGCTGAGGGCCTTGGCTCCCCGGTGATGGTGTCCTCCGGCGACACCGCGGGCGGGGAGGACTCGGAGGAGACTGCCGCCGATGACCCGGCAGGGGCGTCCCCCCCCCCACGTCGCAGAGCATGCTCCTGCGGGAGCTTGAGGACGACGATGATGTTGGTGAAGTTTCTGCTGCGGGCTCCTCACGCACCGCCAAGGCCCCTAGGGGGCTCGGGCCGGCCCCTCATGCCACGCGGTCCGCCCGCGTGTCGACCCCCAAGAAGCGCGGAGCCGAGTCTCCTCCGGTGCGCCCTGCCTCTGCCGGCAAGGCGGTTGAAGCGCCGGCCTCACCTCCGCCCGAATCGCAGCTCGCAGGCAAGGTGGGCGAGGCCGGGGCCATGGCGATCCCTCCAGCCGCCGCCCTTGGGGACAGCGCCCTTGCTCCCCCGCGCGGTGGTGCCATCACCGAGAAAGGCGAGGGTGCCCCCGTCGTTGCCGGAGCGAAGGGGAAGAGGAAGTGGGTCGACGTTGAAGAGTAAGTGATCCGGCTCGGCCTTGGTCGCCCGCCGGTATCTTGTGTATTGATGACCTTCCTTTGCTTGGTAACCAGGAACACCACCGCGCTGAAGATGAGGAAGAAGAAAGCGGGCATCAGGCCGAAGGCGCCTTCCGACGCGCCGCCCGTTCCTGTCGTCCTGCCGTCGCCTGTTGCGGCGCCCGCTGCCGAGGGGGTGGGGGCCCGCGAAGCAACCCCCCTGGTCGTCGTCGTGGAGCCCCCTGAGCCCCCCATGCCAGTTGGCGTGATCGCTCCTGCCCTTGAGGGCGCGGCGGTGCCGCTGTCCGGATGGCCAGCCCCAGAGGGCCAGCCGCCCGTCGATCCGTCCATGTCCGTGGTCGCCGTGCGGCCTCCAGAGCCTCTTGCTCCTCGTGATGCTGCCTCCCCGGGGACGTCTCCTGTGATCGCACAGGGGGCTCCTCTGGAGGGGGCCTTGATGCCTTCGTCACGCGGCCTTGACGTCCTGGACGGGGCCTTCCCTATTCTGGGTCAAGTTCGTGGCGCCCTCGGGAGTACCGACGATCGCTCCAGGCCGATACCTCTGCCGTGGCGGTTTGGGGTCAGGCCGAGGCTGTCGTGGCGAAGAGCGAGAAGGAGGCCGCGTCTGCCAGGGTAGCCCGCGAGGAGGCACGGGCCGACATGGCGTCCACCGTCAGGCGCTGCGAAGAGGTGGAGGCCCGCCTGAAGGCTCTCCAGGAGGAGAAGACTGAGCTTGCGGGGCAGCTGCGCCAGCAAGAGGAAAACTTCAAGACCCGCGAGACCGAGCTTGCCGCTCGGGACTCCGAGCTATCTGAAGTGGCGATCCGCCAGGCCACGGAGCGGGAGCGCCTGGACGCGCAGGAGAAGGAAGCCGCTTCGCAGAAGGCCCTGCTCGCCGCCAGGGAAAAGACCCTTGCCGCGGTTGAGGAGAAAAAGGTTGCGGAGCTCAGCGCCTTTCCCACCGTCGAGCTCAAGCTTCGCTGAGCACTCCACTCGCTCTGCCGGGATGGGTTTGCGGAGCCCCTGGCGGCTCCAGAGTGTGGCTTCACGGTGCTTGCTTCGAAGCTCGTCGAGGCGCTGGAGGGCGCCGTTGTCAAGGTGGAGGGGGTCATGGAGAGCGAGTGCCGCGACCTCTTTTCTGAGTCCGCGACGCGCGTCTTCAGCCGTCTTAATCTTCGCGAGCCGGGGTTCGACTTTGACTCCTTGATCCGCCCGGTCGCCCGCGAGGTCCACGCCAGTGCTGCGGCGGCGGTGAAGGGCTCCATGGAGACGCTGGTGAAGAGGTTCACCTGCGTCACGGTTCCCACGCCTCCTGATGCTGCAGCGGTTGGCGGGGAAGAACACGACGCCAGCGATGTCGACGACGAGTTCCCCAAGGACGGGACGAGTGGTGGCGGCGGCTCCTCCTGATTCCTCTCCCTTGTTACTTTCCTGCAATGCCCAATGTGCCTCGTGGAGGCGTTAAACTTGTTTGTATCCGCGAAGACTTTTAATGCTTGTAATAACTGTTGAACTGTGTGATTGCTTTCTTCGCCTTGTTTCCTTCTTGCTTGCTTTGATGCTCTGCATCGGTAGGGCCCGGCCCCGCGCATACCTCAACCGCCATTGGGCCGACCGGATCACCAAGGACGGTTCCAATGGGTGAGGGGCTACGGGACTAGTGAGGCTCCTGAGTCGCGATGCTTAGGAGTCCCCCTTGACGTACGAGCAGCCCTCATGAAGGGAACATGGTGAAGATTGGGTTAACTTGGAAATTTCGAACACCTTGTGCTCTGCGTCGGCAGGGCCCGGCCCCGCTCATACCTCAGTCGCCGTTGGGCCGACCGGATCACCAAGGACGGTTCCAAGGGGTGAGGGGCTACGGGACCAGTGAGGCTCCTGAGTCGCGATGCTCAGGAGTCCCACTTGACGTACGAGGTCCAGCGTCCTCCTTAGGGGTTTTTTGAGCGCTCTGAGCTCTGCGTCGGCAGGGCCCGGCCCCGCGCATACCTCAGCCGCTGTTGGGCCGACCGGATCACCAAGGACAGTTCCAAGGGGTGAGGGGCTACGGGACCAGTGAGGCTCCTGAGTCGCGATGCTCAGGAGTCCCCCTTGACGTACGAGCGGCTTCCATACCTTTCCTCGCCAGCTTTTCCATAGATGGGCGCGTGAAGACCAGGTTTGGTAGACCTGGGAAGGTGGCGTGTACCAGGCTTGGCCGGGTAGTAGCCCCCGTGCAGCCCCCTCACGCGTACATCCCTGGGGAACACAGCGAAAAGGGGGCCACTAGGGACCTTCCTGATGTTGAATGCAGCCGCTGGGGCGCCCTCAGTTGTTTATCCCCCTGCACGGGGCGTGGGGCTTCCACATTGCGTGGGCATAGTCATTGGTGGACCGTGTTGACCGCCAGCACGGGGCTGTGGCTTCCACATTGCGTGGGCATAGTCATTGGTGTACTGTGTTCACCGCCAGCACGGAGCTGTGGCTTCCACATTGCGTGGGCATAGTCATTGGCGTACCGTGTTGACCGCCAGCGCGGAGCTGTGGCTTCCACATTGCGTGGGAAGGAACCCCTCCGCGTCCTCGGGGTGCTCCGGGCGTGTACAGCCCATAGAGTTCATACGCGTGGCTGGCACGGCAGAACTGGGAGGTGTATCTGGGAGCTCGCGAGGGCGCTTTGGACTCGCGAGGTCCCTACCTCAAAGGCGGTTTGCGCCTGAGTCTTCTTGTAGGTGGGGCCATCCGAGGCCCTGCAGACTTCTTCTTCTTCACGAGTGAGGTAGGTTGGGAATCCTTTTGGCACTCTACGTCTGAAGGCCCCAGTCCTACACATATCCCGACCACCATAGTGTACGACCGGATCACCAAGGACGCAACTACGAGGTCAGGCCCCGACACCCTTGACGCCGACCGGGTCACCAAGGACGACATCAAGGGGCGAGTGGCTTTATGACCGGTAAGGCTCCTGAGGCGCGTTGCTCAGGAGCCCCCTTTGACGCTCAAGCGGCTCTACGTCGGCAGGTCCCAGTCCCGCACATTTCCCTACCATCGTAGTGTATGACCGGATCACCAAGGACGCAACTACGGGGCGAGGCCCCGACACCCTTGATGCCGACCGGATCACCAAGGACGACATCAAGGGGCGAGTGGCTATATGACCGGTAAGGCTCCTGAGGCGCGATGCTCAGGAGCCCCCTTTGACACTCGAGCGACCCCCATTCCATCCTGCCGGCTGCTGCCTCAGGAGGCCGTGGGGCCTCCCGAGACTCCATGCTGAGGTGCCGTGCTGCGGTCGGAGCCCCGAGCGGGGGTCGACTGCCCAAAGACGCAAGTCCCTGAGGCGACAGGGCCTTGCTATCCAGTTCCGCGATGCCCCAGGGAGGGCCGTGGCGCACGGCCCCTTGCGAAACACCACTCAGGAAGAATGGTGCGGCGACATTGACGCGGGCGAGGAGCCATGCAGGCAAGGTAAAACGTTAGGAAACAGATCATGTGCATGAGAAACTATTGAAATATGCGTAAGTGAGGTGGCTGCAGGGGTATGCCCTGATCGCCTGAGGATAATGCGGCCCGGTGGGTGTCGTGGGAACGAGGCTGACAGTAGAAGGTCGGGGTACGAAAGGAAAGGGCAGAGTCCTAGCTACGGCAAGGTTGTACACACAGATGTATGAGTTCAGGCCCCTCTCGTGGAGGTAACAGCCCTACATCTCAGTGCTCGGGAGCTCTTGTCATGTGGAATATGATAGTTACAGGGGGTGCGAACCCTTGAGCCAGAGGGGAGGGGTGGCTTATATAGAGTGCGCTGCCCCTCATCAATACCCGGCAACCAAGGGTTCGATCGTGATAATAAAGATAGACGTTACTGATAACGTATGTAATAAATGCTACTTATGGCGACCAGCCGAACGCCTGCCCGTTGGCCTGCCTGGAGTGGCTTCTGATCTTCTGTGGTCGACTGACTTCTAGTTCTTCCGAGTTAAAGGCAACCGTTGAGTGGAGGAATAAACCTCCGAGTGGATGTTGTCGAGTGACTCATACGCCGTGATGATTTCGGTCGGAAACCTCCAAGTGTAATCCTTAAGTTCTCTAAGGTAGTGTCCTTAGGTAGGGTATGTAGGTCAGGCCTATGACCCTACCCTAGGTACATATCCCCATCATTAGCCCCCGAATGGATCGGGGTTCAAGTGAAAAAGGGATCGATGCGGGTTCTGATAAGACACAAAAATTCCGAGTGCATTTTAGGGCTTCACAGAAGTCTGCGTCGATTGGAGTCTTTGTCATTCACCCTGATCAATTCTGTCTTGAAATGTGTCCGAGTGAACTTGAGCACTGACTCAGATCCGAGTGATCAACGGAACCTCTTGATGCGACGGGTCGCTTTGCCAGGCCCGGATTTTGCGGGATTTGAAAATTTGGGAAGTACGCGCTGCGCGATGATGACGCAACGACTGGGCAAGTGGGGGCATGATGCCTCGATTATCGTGCTGCCTTTATCGCCACGTACCGCGCTTCCTATGTAATCGGGATATATAGAGATCCGGAGGGCCCGCAGGTCAGTGACCCACTCAGGCAGTTATAAGACGGAGTGATGCGAGGGCCGGTACAGTGCTTCTCCTCCGTTCCCCTCTTTTCCTCCGCCTCCCCGGCTCGACGCGCGCCACTCTGCTCTGCCTTGACCACCGCTGCCGCGATGACGAAGGGGAAGACAAAGAAGCTTGAGCGCGCCAAGAAGGGAGCCAAGGGGAAGAAGCCATCGGGCGCCCACTCCGCGGTGCTGTCGGGGTGGATTCAAGGGGATTTCCTCCGGTCGACCGTCATGGCGGAGGACGTCCAAAATCTCGTCGCCGACGGGCTAATAGCTGACGGGTCGTGGAGGCTGTCGGAGGGAGAGGCCGAGCCGGAGCCGCGCGACGGCGAGCGAGTCGTCCTCATCACCCACGTTGAGCGAGGTTTTTCTCTGCCTCCCCATCCATTCATTCGCGGATTCTTGAATTACTTCGCGGCACAACTTCACCATTTCCCTCTGAATGCCATTGCGTATCTCGCTGCGTTCATAACTCTATGCGAATGCTTCTTGGGTTGTCCTCCTCAGTGGGGTTTGTTCAAACACATATTCACCATCCGATCTAAGTGTGTCAAAAAGGCCAATCCTAGTGATAGTAAGACCCATGTCATCCAGCTATGCGGTGGCCTGGGACTCCAAAAAAGGGGTAGGAGTGCGTTTCCGTCGATGACCTTTCCTGAATCTGTTCGGGGCTGGCAGTCGACATGGTTTTACTGGAAAGATGTTGCATCTCCCAATATGTCGACTGGCCTTCCTCCTTTCACATTGGATTGACCCACTACTCCCAGAACACTGAACGTGACAGAGGGATAGAAAGTCCAGGTAGGGATTTTAGTGAATGCAGTAGTAGATCTGATCCGTGGCGGAGTGACTGGTATGGACCTCCTAGAGGCGTTTCTCAGTCGGCGAATCCAACCTCTTCAAGCCAGGGACCACACTATGTGGCACTATTCGGGCCCCGAAGACACCACTCGGACACATCCAGAGGAAGTTTCCGAGGAGACTGTTGCCCAGTGGCTCAGAAGCATCACCGGTGCTTGTGATAACCCTCTGGGAGCCAAGCGAATCTTGCCCTTCTCTTCTTTGAACCCACCGACGAACCTGGTGAGTTATATCTTTGTCGAGTGCTTTCATGTTTTGTCGAGTGATTGGGTCTTCAGTCGACTGACTTTACAGTTTGTATCTTGTCGGAGTTTACGAACATGTATTCGCCCGGGCCGAATGGAGAGCAGCCTGAAGACGGAAAAGAGAGCGCAGGCGGCAGCGCAGACGTTGACTACGCCGACGACAGTGACGGCGGCGACGACGACCTGGAGGAGATCGAGGAAGAAGCCCAGGCTCCTCCGCGCATCGAGCGTCGAACCAAACAGCGTGAAGATCTAGAAGCTGCTCCAAGCAGAACCTTGGCATCGAGCACCAGGAATCCGAAGCGCGACCGGGTGGCGACACCTGAGTCGACTGAAAAGGTCGCGAAACAGCCCAGGTCTGAAGCACCAAAACCTCGGAAGACTCTGCCTCGCATGAAGATCGCTATGCCTGTCGCCTCAACGTAAGTGTTCATTTTCCTTTTTCTGCTGTTGTGAAACTTCATGTCTTTGCTGACCGAGTGAAATTTATTCGCCAGAGCGGCTACCTTGGTGACCTCAGCTCTGCGGGATGAGGAGGATCATATGGAAGTGGACACTGCTGACGCGGCCACCTCTCAACGATGTATAATAAATCTTCACTGTAGACTGATTTTTTGAAGGCAATTCGTCGAATGAATAAGTTAACGTTGTCGATTGACAGTTGACGACGTCATCCATGTGGAAGACGACGAGGAGCCACAGCAGGGTGCTGAGGGTGAAGTTGTGGCCTTGGACACTCCACGCGTACGCACTCAGAGAACATCATCAGGACAGGCACCTCGTAGGTCGACTGCTGCGTCATCTCAAGAGCTTGGCGACTCTTCCCGAGCCAGAGCTAATCTTGTGGTTCCGCTGTCGAGTGCTCCGCCAGCAACTTCAACTCTGGTGGTTTCACCGCCGACTGGGCAACCTCAAGCACCTCTTGCTACCTCAGCTGCAGCACCGACTCATCCGACGTCTACATATCCTTTGTACCACGTCCCAGAGGACCAGACTGGAGCTGCCAAAGAAGCCATGATCCAGGCTGGACAAATGATGATGCGTACGAAGGACGCGTATGATGCCAGCAAGTTGGCTTATGATGCCAGTTCAGCGCTTCGTGCCAATGTCCGAGTAAGTGCTATTGTAAGTTCATTTCTGATTAAATTCCTGTCCATCTTGACTCTACACCCACTGGGTGTTTTATTTGGACGCATACTTGCGTGCTTTCTTCTCGAACAGATCAGGTCTTAGTCGAGTGGTTTGTATCCAGTGGGGGCACGCTGAGTGCACCCACTGGGTGTAGTCCCCGAGACCGCTGTCGAATGACGAAGACATCGGGAGGGGTCTTAGATATGTTTTGATAGTCGCTTGTCACTCGACATCTTGGTCGAGTGAAAGTAGGTCCAGTGGGGGCACGCTGAGTGCACCCACTGGGTGTAGTCCCCGAGACCGCCGTCGAGTGCTTGCATCGGCGGGGGTCTGATAGAGACAATATTTGCATGTTTTTTTTTATACTCGGACAGGTCGGACCTGGTCGAGTGGCCTCTGGTCCAGTGGGGGCACGCTGAGTAGGGGTGTGGTGTGGGGCGGCGGGCCGCCGTCCAGTCGACTAAACTTGTTCCTTTCCACTCGGGAGTGGAGAAATGTTGATGTCAACTGAACTACTTCTTTGCTGATTTCAGAAAGCCTGTGAGCTCGTGACCAAGTACGTCGACCTGCAGAAGGAGAAAAATCAACTTCAGCTGGATCTGTAGGTGACCAACAATGATCTAGACCATGCATAGACTGAGCTGAAGACCCTGGGAGGTAATCCTTGTTGAGCAATTGCACTATCGCTTTCATCTTCTATCCTTTGAACCGAGTGTCCTCACTTGAACAGATGTACGTGATGAGAACCGTCGACTCCAAGCGCGACTCAACAATGCTATTTCTTTAGATACCATGAAGAAGGCACTTGAAGATAAAGACAAGGCACTCGCCGATGCTCAGAAGGTGGCGAGGGAGAAAACCGAGGCTGCTGAGAAGAAGCTTGCTGCAGCCAATAAGTTGGAAGAAGAGAACGCCAAACTCAAGCAGGAAGAGGCCAATTGGATCCAGAAGGTTGAACAGCTGACCCAGAGAAGGAGCACTCTGGAGAAATACTTGGGCGATTTCGCGAAGAAGATTTTCGACATGCTTGAAGGTAACTTTCTTCCGTCGAGTGAATTTCTTTGATTTCTTCAGAGCAGCAGTGTGACCACCTTTTCATTTTCTCTTCGTGCAGAATTCTGCCATGATTTTGAAAAGGAGACTGAGGAGATCGAGCCAAACCTGGATCCCACCAAGTCACCGGTCGGGGACGTCGTGGCCATGGACATGTTTCGACTTGAAGCTCGTCTCAGGAGTGTCCGGGGATATATCACTCGACTGAGGGCTACGCTAGAGAAGGTCGACAAAGAACTGTGGCCAGAAGACACCCTCCAGACTGACGTCGAGTCGATGATGACCCACCTCAATGAGATTCCTGGTCGAGTGCAGGCGTGGAAAAAATCTGCTGCTCACTGCGGAGCTGACGTGGCGCTTTCACTCGTCCGGGTCCATTGCAAGGAGGCCAAGGAGGACAAACTGAAGGCTCTACGGGTGATCAACATGAAGAAACTTCAATTCGAAGATTTCATGGAGACCTTCATCGAAGCAGCCACTCGGATCGCCGATGGGATCGACCTGGACACCTTCATCGAGCCCTCGAGCCCCACTGGTGCTTGAAAAATACTTTGCTTGTAGTTGAAACTTTATTTGCCTCGGTATGCCGAGTGATGATGTAGCCATTTAAAACTTCGTTCAGGCCTTACGCCTGAGTACTTCCCTTTGCGTGGGCAACTTTTGGCCGCGCTAGAGATTCTGGTCTTACTTGCAGTTTGTTTTCCGACCTTTTTCTTGGCTAAATTTGTTAGATTTCCGAGTGAGTTGAATGTTCATTACTCGGAAGAATTTTGAACTTAGGCGAAAACGGGTTCGCGGCTAAGTCCCCAAGTGAGAGGAGCGCTCGCCACTCGGGAAAGTTTTTGACTTAGACAAAGACTGATTCGCAGCTAAGTTTCCGAGTGAATAGGATGCGATTCACTCGGCAGGGTTTTTTACTTAGGCGAAAGCTGGTTCGTAGCTAAGCCCCCGAGTGAGAGGATCGCTCGTCACTCGGAGAAGTTTTGAACTTAGACGAAGACTGGTTCGGAGCTAAGTTTCCGAGTGAATGGAATACTATCCACTCGGAAGGATTTCTGACTTAGGTGAAAACTGGTTCGCAGCTAAGCCCCCGAGTGAGAGGATCGCTCGTCACTCAGAGCAGTTTTTTTAACTTAGGCGAAAACTGGTTCGCAGCTAAGCCCCCGAGTGAGAGGATCGCTCATCACTTGGGGTAGTTTTTTAACTTAGGCGAAAACTGGTTCGCAGCTAAGCCGCCGAGTGAGAGGATCGCTCGTCACTCGGAGTAGTTTTTTAACTTAGGCAAAAACTGGTTCGCAGCTAAGCCGCAGAGTGAGAGGATCACTCATCACTCGGAGTAGTTTTTGAATGCGAAATTGCGTGATCGGAATCAACAATAGACTGCGGGAGTAATAACTTTAACAAATGACACTGTCTGGAGTACTCTTATTACATCAAAACAACTCAGTCGTCAAGTATAAAAATGTTGAAGTAAATCTGCGTTCCAGGCGCGTGGCTCCTCGATATTCTTCTTGAAGTTGAAGAGGTGGTAGGCTCCATTGTTCAGTACTTTGGTGACAATGAAAGGGCCTTCCCATGCTGGGGCCAGCTTGTGAGGTCGCTGCTGATCCACTCGGAGTACAAGATCACCTTCATGGAACGACCGACTCTTGACGTGCCTCGCATCGAAGCGGCACAGATCTTGCGGATATACAGTCAACCGAATCAGAGCCATCTCGCGTTCTTCTTCTAGGAGATCTACACCGTCTTGTCGTGCATGCTCAGCCTCAACCTCAAAGTAAAGATCTACACAAGGGGAATTGTGAAGGACATCACTCGGCAAAACAACTTCGGCTCCATACACCATGAAGAAAGGAGTGCGTCCCGTCGACCGATTAGAAGTCGTCCTCAAACCCCACAGAACAGATGGCAATTCAGAAAGCCAAGCTCCAGCTGCATGCTCGAGATCTCACATGAGTCGAGGCTTTAGCCCTTGAAGGATAAGGCCATTTGCTCGCTCAGCTTGACCATTAGTCTGGGGGTGCGCAACGGATGCGTAATCCACCCGAGTGCCTTGGGTGAAGCAAAAGTGTCTGAACTCTTCCGAGTCAAAGTTTGAGCCATTGTCTGTAAGGATACTGTGGGGAACTCCATATCGGAATGTTATCTCTTTCATGAATTTGATAGCAGTGCGCGAGTTTAGCTTCTTTGTGGGTTTAGCCTCAATCCACTTAGTGAACTTGTCGACTGCTACAAGCAAGTGAGTAAATCCACTCTGGCCTGTTCGAAGGGGTCTGACCATATCCAAACCCCATACAGCGAACGGCCAGACGAGTGGAATAGTCTTCAAGGCAGATGCAGGCTTGTGCGACAAGTTTGAATAGAACTAGCACCCTTCACAGTGATCAACAATCTCCTTAGCCATCTCGTTGGCGCGCGGCCAGAAGAAACCAGCTCGGTATGCTTTGGCAACAATCGTCCTAGAGGACGCATGATGACCACAGGTCCCCGAGTGAATTTCCTCCAAAATCAGTCGACCTTCTTCAGGAGAGATACACCGCTGAGTCACGCCAGTCATGCTTTCTCTGTAAAGTTGTCCACCCATAACAGTAAAAGCCTTGGATCTGCGGACGATATGACGAGCTTCAACCCCGTCATCTGGGAGTTCTTGCCTCAGAATGTATGCGATATAAGGCACTGTCCAGTCGAGCGTGATCACCAAAATCTCCATGACCAGATCTATGACCGCTGGGACATCAACTTCAGTCGGATCAGAGGCGCTCTTTGCTTGCGGGGGCTCTTCAGTGAAGGGATCTTCCTGCACTGAAGGAGAATGTAGGTGTTCTAGAAACACATTGCTGGGGACAGGCTTCCGAGTGGATCCAATCTTTGCTAGCTCATCAGCTGCCTGATTCTTCACTCGGGGAACATGATGGAGTTCCAAACCTTCGAACTTCTTCTCAAGCTTTCTTACTGCATTGAAATATCCAGTCATAGCAGGATTCCTGACATCCCACTCTTTCATCACCTGATTGACCACCAAATCAGAGTCACCGTATACCATCAGGCGCCGGACGCCGAGTGAGATGGCCATACGCAACACGTATAGGAGTGCTTCATATTCAGCTTCGTTATTGGAGGAATCAAAGTGAATCTGTAGGACATAACTGAGTTTGTCGCCTTTTGGGGATACCAATACTACGCCAGCACTAGACCCATTCAACATCTTCTAGCCGTCAAAGAACATGGTCCAGTGTGCCGAGTGGATTTGGATTGGCTGCTGCTGTTCTATCCACTCGGCCAGGAAATCAGCAAGTGCTTGAGACTTGATTGCCTTTTTCGCTTCAAACTTGATATCAAAGTAAAGGAGCTCAATAGCCCATTTGGCCACTCGACCAGTCGCATCTCGATTGTTGAGGATCTCAGACAATGGAGCATCAGTGACGACTGAAATTGAGTGATCTTGAAAGTAGTGTGCCACCTTCTTCGCTGACAGATATATACCATATACGAGCTTCTGGTAATGTGGGTACCTTTGCTTTGAAGGAGTCAACACTTCAGAAATATAATAAACAGGACATTGGACTTTGTAAGCTTTGCCTTCCTCTTCCCGCTCGACAGTGAGAACTGTACTAACGGCCTGATTAGTGGCCGCGATGTATAGGAGCAAGGGCTCTTTGCGGTGCGGAGCAGCAAGCACTGGCTGGGTGGAAAGCAGGGCTTTGAGCTCGACAAACGCTACTTCAGCTTCTGGAGTCGACTCGAACGTATCAGACTTCTTCATCAGTCGGTATAAAGGCAATGCCTTCTCACCGAGACGAGAAATGAATCGACTCAACGCCGCCAGGCAACCTGTGAGCTTCTGGACATCGTGCACATGCTCAGGGCTCTTCATTCGGGTAATGGCACTGAGCTTTTCAGGATTGGCGTCGATTCCTCGTTCGGAAACGACAAAACCAAGCAACTTGCCACCAGGAACACCGAAAGTGCAGTTAGTCGGGTTTAACTTGATATCATACCTCCTCAGGTTGGCGAATGTTTCAGCCAAGTCAGTCAGCAGGTCGGAACCTTTGCGAGACTTGACGACAATATCATCCATGTATGCTTCAACATTCTGAGGAATCTGATCAAGCAGGCATTTTTGAATCATGCGCATGAAAGTAGCGCCAGCATTTTTCAAACCAAAAGGCATGGTGATATAACAGAAACACCCGAATGGGGTGATGAAGGCTGTCTTTATTTCATCCGGACCAAACAGACGGATCTGATGGTAACCGGAGTATGCATCAAGAAAAGATAAACGCTCGCACCCCGCAGTTGAATCGACAATCTGGTCGATACGGGGGAGCGGAAAATGATCTTTCGGGCAGACCCGATTGATATGTTTGAAGTCAATACACATGCGGAGTGACTTGTCTTTCTTGGGGACCATGACGACGTTCGAGAGCCACTCGGAGTGGAAAATCTCGCGTATGAACTTAGCCGCCAAGAGACGAGCCACCTCCTCGCCGATTACCTTCCACTTCTCTGCTGCCGACCGACGCAAGTGCTCTTTCACAGGCTTGGCCTTCGGGTCGACTCTCAGTCGGTGCTCAGCCAGTTCCCTGGGTACACCCGGCATGTCAGCAGGCTTCCAGGCGAAGATGTCCCAATTCTCACGGAGGAACTGGATGAGCTCGGCTTCCTATTTGCTGTCGAGTGTCGTTGAGATGTTGGTCGGGGCAGCATTTGGATCTGTCGGGTGAATGTGCACTTTCTTCACTTCGCCTGCCGACTGGAAAGCTGACTCATAGGCGGGCTTCTTCGCACGCAGTAGGTCGGCAGGATCAGCACTCTTCTTGTACTCCTCCAACTAGACCACAGCCATCTGATGATCGGCAATTTTGGAGCCCTGCTGAAGGCACTCCTCAGCCCTCTGTCGATTGCCAGTGACTGTGATCACACCCTTGGGCCCGGGCATCTTCAGCTTGAGATACACGTAGCATGGATGGGCCATCAAACGGGCATAAGCCAGACGACCAAGGATGGCGTGGTATGTGCTCTGGAAGTCCACAACTTCAAACGTTAATTTCTCTTTGCGAAAATTCTTGTCAGTGCCGAACACCACATCCAATGCTATCTGGCCGAGTGACTTGGCCTCTTCCCAGGGATGACTCCGTGGAACTGCGTGTTGCTTTCGCTAAGTCGGGACATTGGAATGCCCATCCCCTTTAGGGTATCCGCATACAAGATGTTCAAACCGCTCCCACCATCCATCAGGACTTTGCGGAGCCGAGTGCCTCCCACAACCGGGTCCACCACCAGCGCTTGTCGACCGGGGGTGACGATATGAGAAGGCTGGTCTGACTGGTCGAATGTGATAGCAGTCTGAGACCATTTGAGGTATGTGGGGGTGGCAGGAACAGCAATGTTGACTTCTCTGTTGATAACTTTTAGTCGACTCTTGCTTTCTACATCAGCAAAAATCAATAGAGTGGCATTGACCTCAGGAAACTCTTCTTTGTCTTCATCATGCTCCTTTTCAGGAGTTTTCTCACTCGACTAACCTTCCTTGAATTGTTGGATCAGTAAACGGCACTGTCGAGTGGTATGCTTCGGCAATATCAAATTGCCGTCCTCATCTTTCTTCGTGTGGATTGCACACGGCAAATCTAAGACATCCGTTCCTGACTGATTCTTTCCTTTCTTGGGGGTAAACTGCCCTTTGGACTTCCCCTTATTTTTTCCTTGCGCCGCCAGAGCGACCGCCTCTACCTGAGCAGGGCCATCAGCTTTGCGTTTCTGTTTACGACTAGAATTGCCGCCGGCATCATTGTCAACTGCTTTTCCCTTGCCGCTGCGGAGGCGGTCTTCCTCTTCGCCATTGGCGTACCGAGTGGCAATCTCCATCATCTTGCTCAGGGAAATATCACCTGTCCGCCCAAACTTCAGGTAAAGCTCTCTGTACTTCACACCGGCCTTGAAAGCACAAACAGCTTGGTGCTCGGAAACATTCTCCACTGTGTGATGCAAGGTGGACCAACGCTGAATATAATCTCTCAAGGACTCATTGGGCTTCTGAACACAGTGCTGCAAATCGATCAAACCTGCAGGACGCTTGCAAGTGCCCTCGAAAGTTATGATGAACACTCGGGCAAGATCTTCCCAGCAGTAGATGCTAGAAGGAGCCAAACGATTCAACCAAGCTCGGGCCGAACCATCCAACATCAAAGACAAATGCTTCATGGCTATGTCGTCATTTCGTCCACCAATCTACACTGCCACTCGGTAATCGTCTAGCCATGTTTCTGGCTTCGACTCACCAGTGAAATTGCTTATTCCAGCCGCCAACCGAAAGTTGGGCGGAATCTCAGCAGATCGAATGGCTTTGCTGAAACACTCGGGTCCAGAGACAATGGCACCACTTCCACTAGGATAATCTCTATCATAATTATTCCTGTGAGCCCTGCCTCTGTCAATCCGCTTCTGTGCAAGGACATTCCTCGCGTCGAACCCAGGATTCCGCTCATCGCCGAACGGGCGCCTATCGTCATAGTGCCGGGCACATATGAACCACTCCGCGGAGGAGTAAGCACTCGACGGCGGTCATCACGGTGATAACGAAGAGCAAAATGATCTCACCCGTGATCTTGGTACTGATCTTCACGGTAACCTCCGTCCCTGCGACGCAGAGGCGACCCCGGACTGTGTGCTGACTGAACTGTATCTGCTCTGGGCGAATTAATGTGTATCCTGTTGCGCGACTGAGAAACAGCCGAATTCTGCTGCTGTGCTGCATCAAGCAACGCTCGGATCTGCTGCAAACCTCTGCCAGCTTCCGAACGCGATGGTTGAATGGAATCTACAATCTTAGCAGCGGCTGCAACATTCAGAACTGGAGTACGGAATACCTTGACGTTGTTATGAGATCCACTCGGAAACAACTGTCGCTGACTGGAAACGGGTGGACGCTGGCAGGCACGCTCGTCGAGTGCCTCCTGCATCTCTTAGAGCCGAAGGCGCGTGGCCTCCATGGCCTGGGCCTCAGCAGTCGCACCGACGATGGGTGTATGGAGGATCTCCTCATCCCGGTGCTGCTGCTCATTCGACGCTCCACCAGCCTCGCGTCTGCCGCGGACGAAGCCAGGCGGCGGACTCTGATGCGAACCATCCATAAGAACTTCAGCCGCTGGATCGCAGCTCTCACACTCGGAGGGAACGTCAGACTGATCCGACGCCGAGTCAAACACGCCGTGAAGTGATTCGGTGGGCTCGATAGCCACAATCTGCGGAGACGAAGTTTGGCAAGCCGCCGCATGCCTCACCCAGCGCTGGAGCCGCGAACGACCAGATCGCTTGCGGCGACGAACAGCAGGGAGGGTCGACAAGTACGGAGTCGACGACTGCCATAGAAGAACACTACAGGAACTTGCACGGACGTGCGCAGCCCCGCAGATCGGGAGCGCCTCAACATCTAGAGGCGCTTCCAGGATCCATGCCGAGTCGTCGGCGATGAAGGTGAGTGCTCCGAGACGGATCTCGTGGCCCAGGAACAAACCACCGCCGGAAGACACGACGAAGGAGAAAAAATGCAACCTCGCCGGAAGTCGCTTAGACGCCTTCCCCACGGTGGGCGCCAACTGTCGTGGGAACGAGCCTGATAGTAGAAGCTAGGGGTACGAAAGGAAAGGGCTGAGTCCTAGCTACGGCGAGGTTGTACACACAGATGTATGAGTTCAGGCCCCTCTCGTGGAGGTAATAGCCCTACGTCTTAGTGCTCGAGAGCTCTTGTCGTGTGGAATATGAGAGTTACAGGGGGTGCGAACCCTTGTGCCAGTGGGGAGGGGTGGCTTATATAGAGTGCGCTGCCCCTCATCAATACCCGGCAACCAAGGGTTTGATCGTGGTAATAAAGATAGACGTTACTGATAACGTATGTAATAAATGCTACTTATGGCGACCAGCCTAACGCCTGCCCGTTGGCCTGCCTGGAGTGGCATCTGATCTTCTGCGGTTGACTGACTTCTAGTTCTTCCGAGTGAAAGGCAACCGTCGAGTGTAGGAAGAAACCTCCGAGTGGATGTTGTCGAGTGACTCATACGCCGTGATGATTTCAGTCGGAAACTTCCTTGTAATCCTTAAGTTCTCTAAGATAGTGTACTTAGGTAGGGTATGTAGGTCAGGCCTATGACCCTACCCTAGGTACATATCCCCATCAGTGGGCGACCTCAAACGGAGTAAACCAAAAAGTTACCTAGCAACGACCAACAAAAAGTCACCTGGCGGCTATGCCGCTGAAGAGTCGAAGCTGCCGTCGTAGCCTGATCTTACACCTCCATGAGCGCGACCCTCACGGGCCCGTCGTCTCCCGGGGCTCGGGACCTTTGCTCGGTCGGAGCATCTCCTCCAACTCCTCGCCGCGCCCCGCCGGGCAAGGTATGAGCATGGCCCACGCAAGGCGCTGGAACGTGTCACTTGCATTCGCCAGGCTGAAGGGCATGCAGACGTAGTTGCGCGGGTAGACCCATCCATGATCGGCACGCGTTGGCCAAAAGGGGTCCTGGGACGTGGCCCTGTTGATCGCGAGCGTGTTGACACAGATGCGCGGCTAGTTGACCGTGCCGATGATGGCGGCTGCGATTGGTGGTGCTGGGCAGTCCCCGCCTTGCATGGCCTGCGCTTCCTGAAGCTCCTTGATCGCTCTGATGACGGACTCTTGCGAGCTCGGCGCCACGCGCCATGCTAGCAGCTCGAGTTGACGCGTGTCAGGACGCGCCTACAGGTTGTGCCCGAGCACCTCTCTTCTCTCACTGGCCAAGCCGGAAGCTCCCCGGATGAGAGCCCCCGGGCCCGACCCAAGAGGGACGCCGAGCGCGCTTTCCTATGTGATAGGAGGTGGGGCCCTGTCCCTGGGCGTAGAGCTCGAGGTTCTAGGACGCCCTGCGGGAAGGAGCTGCTTCTTCTTCTTGCGTGAGTCCTGACGAGGCAGGGCGTCCTCCTCGTCGTCTGAGCGCTCGGGCGCCGCGGCGCGGTAAGCACGCTCGAGGGAGCAGACAACATCCTTCTCATCGCAAGCGACGGTGATGACGCCGCCACTCCCTGGCATCTTGAGGACGTTGTAGCCGTGGTGAGTCACCGCCATGAACTTGGCGAGGGCCGGGTAGCCAAGGATCGCGTTGTACGGGAGGTGGATGTGCACGACGTCGAAGACGATGATCTCGGTGTGATAGTTCTCGCGTCCGCCGAAGGTGACAGGTAGGCGCACTTGCCCGATGGGGACGGTGGACCCGTCTGTGACTCCTGAGAAGGGCTTGGTCGGCATGAGCTATTCGTACGGTACCTGGAGCGTCTCGAAGGTCTCAATGGAGAGGACATTGAGACCCGCTCCACTGTCGATGAGGGTCTTGGTGACAAGGACGCATGGGAAGCTTGCCGGCCATGGCCGAGCACCTGAGCTGATCCCTCACGTCGAAGGTAATGGCAACCTGGGACCACTTGAGGGGACGCATTGCTTCGGGCTTTGGGAGAGCCGCGTTCACCTCCCGCATGAACTTGCTTAAGGCACGGTTCGACGTTGGGGCCTGGGCGCCGCCAAGATGCAGGCTACCGCCCTGAACTCCTGGAAGCCCCCAGCCCCATCGTCTTGCCTGTCCTCTTCCTTCCTTCTGGGTGGCGGCAGTAATGGTGGCAGGCCGGCCTCACGAGGCTGGCCGCGGCGTGACCCCTCCGGAGGGTCGTCCCGCCAGCGATCCTCACGAGCCTGATCGCGCCAGCGGTCCTCCTGAGGCTGATCGCGCCACCCTTGACGCGGCTCCCTATTGTCCCAACGGCCTCAACCGCGGCCTCCGCCGCGTCCGAAGCCACGGTCAGCGCGTCCAGGGCGCCGGCCGAAGTGTTCGGCGTGGACCAGCCTGAGTTCTTGGCAGTCGGTGGTGTCGTGGTTGTTGGTGCCATGAAAGATGCAGGTCGGTCTTCCCCCCGCGGGGTGCTCCTCACCCCGGCTGCGCTTCTCCTCAGGTTCGGCCGCAAGTACCGCTGGGGCCTTGCGCTTCGCCTCCTTGGCCTTGGTCTTCTTTTCCTCTGGCTCTGCGGCCGGAGGACCGCGGAGTGACAGGCGGCCCTCTTCAGCCTTGGCGCACCGGTTCGCCAGGTTGAACATCTCCAGGGCTGAGCACAGTTCATTGTTCATGGCGAGCTCCTCCTTCATTTTGAGGTCCGTGATGTCGTCAGTGAACGCGGAGATGATAGCCTCATCTGACGCCTTCGGGACCTTGAGGCGCGTAGTCGTGAAGCGCTGCATGAACTTGTGCAGGGTCTCTCCATCCTGCTGCTTTATGCGTCGCAGGTCATTCACGGTGAGCGCGCGGTCGCGGGTACCTTGGGAATTGGCGATGAAGCGCTTGCGCAGGTCGTCCCAGGAGGTGATGGATCCCTCCGGGAGGTTGAGGAGCTAGGAGAGCGCGCCACCTTTGAGTGCCATGGGGAACAAGCACACCATGACTTTGTCGTCTCCACCGGCAGCCCGGATGCTCAGCGAGTAGAGCTGTAGGAACTCGGCGGGATCCGGGGTGCCGTCGTAGCGCGGGGGCAGGTCAGGCTTGAACTTGCAGGGCCACGCGGTTGGGTGGAGCTCCGAGGCGATGGCGAGGCACCCAACCGGTTCAACGGGTGCTGCGTGCGCGGGAGGGACCCGGTCTTGATGCTCCTGTGGGGCCACCTCGAGTGGTGCCCGGTCGCGACGCTGGGTCGGCAGCGCGGGGAGCACACGCATGTCGACGCGCGGCCGGGGAACCACCTGGTAGCTTACTTCATCTCTCGCCCTTGCCCGCGGTTCGCGGGGCTGGTCGCGCGGGCGCGCCTCTCTCCTGGGCTCGCGGTCGGCGTCGCGTTGCGGAGGAGGTGGCGGCGCATCGTGGGCCACGTCGTTTGCCTGGGACGGTCGGGGTCGAAGCGAGTAGGAGAGCGCTGAAGCGTCGCCGGCGGCACTGACGAGCTACGCGATGCGCCGAAGCCAGTCGTCGTAGCATTCGGGGGCAGGGCGGTAGCGGGGCAGCTCGTTAGCCATGGCAAGTGCGCCCGATCCGCGCGCTGGCCTGGGCCGAAAGTGGGAGGATGACTCGGAAGCTGGGACGATCGATGGAGTGGCGGTGTGGCCATCGCGCCGCGCGGTGACCGGCTGGGAGGAGTCTTGTTGCTCATGGGCGTCCGGGCCTGTGGCGGCGTTGGCCACAGGCGAGGGTGTCCGGCGCACTTCGGCGCGGCCCACAGGTGCCGTCTGGGCGACGAGGGCAGCTCAGCTCTCGGTGCGGGCTCGGTGAGCGTCAGACATCAGAACGGTGAGGTGGGAGAAGATCTTGGCTTGAGGAAGACTCTGACACGCCCCCTACCTGGCGCGCCAAATGTCGGATTTCGGGCTCCGCAAAACACAGGGGCGTGTGCGAAGATCCCCTGCAGCCTCGCTCTACCTAGCTCGCTACTTGATGGACAAGACGATGAACTCGCGTGATGACGAGGAAGAAGATGAACACGATGGTTTACCCAGGTTCAGGCCTGTAGGACCGAAAGTATGTCTAGAGGGGGGGTGATTAGACTACTTGACAAAATAAAAATCTAGCCTTTTCCCAAATATTAGTGTTGGCTGATTTTAACATTCATGGCAAGTCAAGTACACCCTACACATGCATGTCTAAGAGTATAGCAGCGGAAAGTAACAACAAGCATGAGTAGAAAGGAAGGGTAGGAGGATCAAACGCAATTGTAGACACGATGATTTTTTCCCGTGGTTCCGATAGGTGGTGCTATCGTACGTCCACGTTTATGGATTCTTCAACCCACGGAGGGTAACGGTCGCGAGAGTCCACGGAGGGCTCTCACAGATTTGGCCTGGTGGAAGAGATGGGATTGGTAGAAAGCAACTTGGGGAGGCTAGAGATCAAGATTCATATGGTTGGAATGGAATGGCATGATCTCAACACATGAGTAGGTGGCTCTCTCTAAGAAAACTGGATGGCGCAAGTATTGAATAGTTCTGAGTGCTTCTCTTTCGAGTGGGTGGTGGAGAAGGGGTATATATAGGCATCCCCAAAAATCCAACCGTTACACACAAAATGACCAACTCGGTGACACCGATGTGTTAATCTCGGTGGTACCGAAGTGACCAAAAGGTGGCAACTTTTGAATCTCGGTGAGACCGATATATGAAACTCGGTTGCACCGATAAGGTGACCAACGGTCAGATTGCCCATTCTCGGTGACGCCAATCCAACAATCTCGGTGGTACCGATATCGTGAAACTGCGTAACAGAAAGTTGGCAACCCAAACTCGGTGGCACCGAAGCAGAATCGGTTGCACCGAAAGGCTAGGGTTTGGCTAATGTCTGTCTGAGTATGGGAATCGGTGGCACCGAGTGTAACGTGTTGGTTGCACCGATTTTGGATATTTGACTTTGGACAGACTTTTGTGGAAGAGCTTGTGGGTGTTTTTGGTGACTATCACTTGTGCACGTATGAGCATTTTGTTCACCAACAATACCTTACCCCCTTTTAATAGTATTGGCTTTCCTATGGACTCAAAGTGATTTCTCACAAAGTAAAATGTAGAGTCCTCTTGCTTGAAGTTTTGCCAATCCACTTCCTTGCATCTTGGGGTATTTCCACAATCTCCACAATCATTTGCCAATCCTATCATTGAACTTTTCCCGAAATATACTTAGTGGAAACATTAGTTCAATGACTTATATGTTGTTATTAATTACAAAAACCACCAAAGGAGCAAATATGCTTTCGATCTCCCCCTTTTTGGTAATTGATGACAGCATATAGATCAAAGCTTCGACAATGATATAATCAATGAATGTAATCGTCGCTTTGAGAAGTATGTGATAAGCAAGAGCTCCCCCTAAATTTGTGCATTATTTTAAATTTGCATTTGAATGCAAATGCACAATCGATTAGGTACATGGGGCACTACTTCCATGTCACATACATCTTGGTGGTGTGCGAGAATAATTAGAATGAACATCATAGCACAACACAATCAAGCAAAGGTGAATGATCATCACATAAGTAGCATAATGATAGGAAATAGTAGCAACACACATTAAGCGTATGATCAAACACCAACAAACATTTAATCACAAGCAGCCAAAAGATCAGATGTTTTGAAAAAGTTGAAAAAGCGATAAACACCAAACGCTCTCTCACTCGAAGCCTAAAGATCTATATACACTTCTCCCCCTTTGGCAACAAGTTACCAAAAAGTTCAAAGGTGTATATCTAAGCGCTCTTCTGGGGCTGATCTCCTCCGGTTGTTGATGAAGGAGTCGAGAGAACCACGTCGGCGAAGATCTCAGCTGATGTCCTGGATGGAGTTGGAGTGGCAACTGGAGGAACTGGAGCTGATGGAGCTGAGGTGACAGTGGCAGGAGCTGATGAAGAGGGCCTCAAATCTGGAGCAGGCACGATGGCTGATCTGGCCTGAGTGGTTAAGTGTGTGCCTGGCCTGAGAGGTGAGTCATCCTCATCATCATCAACATCATCATCTGAAGAGTGGGGAAGAGGCACAGAGTCAACTTCCTTCTTAAGCTCATTGACTGTCTTGGTCAGCCCATCTACCTTGTCATTAAGGGTCTTGATCCTGTTCTCGAAGATCCTGACAAGACTGTTCTGATTGTTCAGAATGTCCTTAATGTCCTTCTGCATGCCCTGAACTGATGAGATCAACAGATCCATTTGCTCGTTCCTGGATCTAGGGACTTGAGCACTAGTGGCTCTAGCGGCCTCTGCCTCTGCCTGTGCTTGAGCTGCAGCTGATGTGGGATGTTCTGGGTCCATCACCACAATGTTGTCCTCTAAATCTGGCTGTAGGGGCAAGTGGGGTCTGTCCAGAGCAAAGATGTGCTTCTCCAGCTTGGAGTTGATGAGCATCTGGATATAGGGTGCATAGCAACATGAGCGCTTCTGATCAGTAGCAACCCTCTTCACTCTCTCTACAATCAAATCCATAACTCTAATCCTGGTGTGTCTGTCAAGATGGATCAGCATGTTGATGGAGTAGCCTTGGATCATCTTCTCATCTCCTGACTTGGGCATCAAGGTATGCCTCAATATGGTGTTCATGGTGCGGAGGCCAGCCTGGAGGAAGTAGATAGAACCTAACTTGTGAGATTTCAAGTTAGCAGCAGGGATAGCATTTTACATGTCCTTCATAGCATCATGCCTCTCCTTGGATTCAGAGTAGACATCCAAGTCACCATCCTGCACCTATGGGACTCCTAAGATGGCAGCCCAATCATCAACAGTGGACCCGTATCTAGCTCCTTCAGTCATCCATACAATTCTACCATCTCCATAGAAATGAGCGGTGGAGTAGAATTGCATGATCATCTCATCATTCCATGCTGTAAACTCTTTGCCAACGAACTCATCCAAGCCAATGCAGTGAAAGTTGTCTTGAACATTTGGAAAGTAATCTTCATTATCCTTGATGTACTTCCAGTCAACATATCTCATGTCGCTCACAGCTGGACTCTTGTCAAGCAGCATAGTCTCATAGAAATCCTGTTGCCCCTTGGTGTAGAATCTGTAGTCCACAGCTATCTTTCTCCTTTGGGCATATGGATCAACAGCTCTCCATGCCCTCAAACCAGAATCCTTCCTCTTCTTCATATCTTCAGCAAGTGGATGGCTGGCATTATGTTCAGGAAGGTGTGGTCTAAGCTTCATCAAAGCAGACATGGCATCCTCATCCTCAACTCTGGAGGTTGTTCCCTTGTTCTTCTCAGAAGCTGGAATCTGTCTGGATGTCCTCTTGGGCTTTTCAGTAGCAGCCTTCTTGGGGGCAGACTTGGTGCTCTTGGATGTGCCAGTCTTTGGCATAGCATCTGCCATAAGCTTCTTTTGCTTCTTCTTGGGAGGGGCCTTGACAACCTGCTCTTCCTCCTCCTCAGCAGCAGCACCAGTAGCCTCCTCAGGGTCCTCAAACATGGAAGTTTGCCTGCCAGTGACATAGACAATCCTCTTTCTGGCATGCTTCTTCTCTCCTGCCTTCTTAGGCAATGACTTCCTTGGAGGCTCAATTGTCATGGAAGCCCTAGCACTCTTAGGTGCTCTCATAGCCTCAGAGCTAGCATATACCTTGCTGACAGTCCTCCTTGAAGAGGTGGCTTCATTAGCAGACTTCTTAGCAGCTTTCCCTTGCTTCTTGGCAAGAATTTCCTCTGGCACAAAATTTGTCGGCGTTCTGGGAACAGGGGTACCCAGACCTGCCGACCTGCGGCCCAGGGCATGGCCCACTTCGTCGATCAACCACACTCAAGCATGGCACCCCACTCAGGACAAGGCCCTCGCGAGGGCCCAAGCCTTGCAAGGAGGAGCGGCATCAGGACCGGCAAGGGATGGGCCTCCCCAAGCCCCCTCCGGAGCGGCGGAGATCTCTATGCAAGGCCCGGCCTCAGGAGTCAAGGATGACGTCAGGAAGGACAGGCGGGTGCCAGCGCGTCAGGCGGCGTAGTTTCCCCTTTGGTGCAAAGGGAGCAAGGACGTACGCAGGTTCCCAAAGCATCCTCCAAAGGTTTCCATTCCGGTGCAACAAGACCACGACCACGAGCTCCGCAGGGCAGATGTCATCGCCGAGCCCACCTCTGCATCATCGACAGTTACTTTGCAGACGAAGACCGCCTTTGGGCAGAGCGAGCATGTACTCCTGTCCCCCTTCGAAATTGGCCATTGTGGGATCCCTTCCCGCCATTGCGATACGGGAAGAGGACCCGTGCCACCGCTATACATAGAGGGTAGGCTACACCATAGAGAGGGCCCCCGATCCATTCGACCACTCATCCATCAGCAAGCCACTAAGGGCCTCCAACACCTCAGGGGAGCCCTCACGAGGCTCAAAAACACTGTACTAGTTCATCCACCCCACCTCCTGAAGAGGCAATCCACAAAAGCAGGAATAGGGTATTACGGTTCGCAGCGGCCCGAAGCTGAGTAAACAGTCGTGTTCATCTTCTTCCTCGTCATCGTGCGAGTTCATTGCTGTGTTCATCGAGTAGCGAGCTGGGTAGGGTGAAGCCGCTGGGGATCTTCGCACACGCCCCTGTGTTCGAATCTTAAGGGTTTTGCGGAGCCCGAAATCCGACATTTGGCGTGCTAGGTAGGGGGCGTGTCGGAGTCATCCTCAGGCCAAGATCTTCTCCCACCTCGCCGCTCCGATGTCTGACGCTCGCCGAGCCCGCGCTGAGCGCCGGGCCACCCGCGTCGCCAAGACAGCACCAGTGGGCCGCGCCGGCGCACGCAGGTCACCCTCGCCTGCGGCAAACGCCGCCACAGGCCCTGACACCCAAGAGCAGCAAGCCTCATCCCAGCCGGTCACCGCCCGACGCGATGGCCAGACCGCTACACCATCGATCGTCCCAGCTTCCGGGTCATCTTCCCACGTTCGGCCCAGGGCGGTGCGCGGCCAGGGCGCACTCGCCATGGCTAACGAGCTGCTCCGCTACCGCCTAGCCCCCAGCCACTACGACGACTAGCTTCGGCGCATCGCAGAGCTCGTCAGTGCCGCCGGTGACGTTTCAGCACTCTCCTACTCGCTTCGACCTCAACCATCCATGGCAGACGATGTGGCCCCGGACGCGCCGCCACCTCCTCCGCAACGCGACGCCGACCCCGAGCCCAGGCGAGAAGCGCGCCCCCGTGACCGGCCCCGGGCGGGAGACGAACTAAGCTGCTAGGAGGTTCCCCGGCAGCGCGTCGACGCGCGTGTGCGCCCCGCGCTGCCGACCCAACGCCGCGACCGGGCACCGCTCGAGGTGGCCCCGCAGGAGCGTCAAGCCCAGGCCCCCCCCCCCCCCCCCCGCGCATGCAGCGCCCGTCAAACCGGTCGGGTGCCTCGCCATCGCCCCGGAGCTCTACCCAAGCGCGTGGCCCTGCAAGTTCAAGCCTGACCTACCCCCGCGCTACGACGGCACGCCAGATCCAGCCGAGTTCCTATAGCTCTACTCCCTGAGCATCCGGGCGGCTGGAGGGGACGACAAGGTCATGGCGTGCTGGTTCCCCATGGCGCTCAAGGGCGGCATGCTCTCCTTGCTCCTTAACCTCCCGGAGGCATGCATCACCTCCTGGGATGGCCTGCACAAACGCTTCATCGCTAACTTTCAAGGCACCCGCGACCGCGCGCCCACCGTGAACGACCTGCGGCGCATCAAGCAGCAGGATGGGGAGACCCTGCACAAGTTCATACAATGCTTCACGACTACGCGCCTCAAGATCCCGAGGGCGTCAGACGAGGCCATCATCTCAGCGTTCACTGACGGCGTCACGGACCTCAAGATGAAGGAAGAGCTCGCCATGAATGACGAGCTGTGTTCTGCCTTGGAGATGTTCAATCTGGCGAACAAGTGCGCCAAGGCCGAGGAGGGCCGCCTGCCTCTCCGCGGGCCTCCGGCGGCAAAGCCAGAAGAAAAGAAGACCAAGGCCAAGGAGGCGAAGCGCAAGGCCCCAGCGGTGCTTGTAGCCGAGCCTGAGGCAAAGCGCAACCGGGGAGAGGAACACCCCCCGGGGGGAAAACCGACCTGCATCTTCCATGGCACCAACAACCATGACACCGCCGACTGCCAGGAACTTAGACTGGTCCGTGCCGAGCACTTCGGCAGGTGTCTTGGGCGCGCTGACCGGGACTTCAGACGCGGCGGAGGCCACGGTGGAGGCCGCTGGGACAACCGGGAACCGCGTCAAGGATGGCGCGACCAGCCTCAGGAAGACCGCTGGCGCGATCAGGCTCGAGACGACCGCTGGCGTGATCAGCCTCGTGAGGATCGCTGGCGCGACGACCCTCCGGAGGGGTCACGACGCGGCCAACCTCCCGAGGCCCACCCTCGTGAGGCTGGTCTACCTCCACTGCCTCTGCCACCCAGAAGGAAAGAGGAAGACAGGCAGGACGATGGGGCTGGGGGCTTCCAGGAGGTAAGGGCGGTGGCCTGTATCCTGGGCGGCGCCCAGGCCCCAGCATCAAACCGTGCCTTCAAGCAATTCACACGGGAGGTGATTGCGGCTCTCCCGAAGCCCGAAGCAATGCGTCCCCTCAAGTGGTCCCAAACTTCCATCACCTTCGACTCGAGGGATCAGCTCAGGTGCTCGGCCATGGCCAGAAAGCTCCCCCTGTTGTGCACTCCAACGATCAGCAACGTCCTTGTCACCAAGACCCTCATCGACAGTAGAGCGGGGCTCAATGTCCTCTCCATTGAGACCTCCGAGACGCTCCAGGTACCGTACGAGCAGCTCATGCCGACCAAGCCCTTCTCGGGAGTCACCGACGGGTCCACCGTCCCCATCGGGCAAGTACGCCTGCCTGTCACCTTCGGCGGGGGCGAGAACTACCACACCGAGATCATCGTCTTCGACGTCGCGCACATCCACCTCCCGCACTTTCCTCAGGTGATCAGGGCGCACCCCTGCAGTCGCCTTGTTTATGCATATTTCAATATTTTCTCATGCGTCTAGTCTGTTTCCTAACGTTCTACCTTGCCTGCATGGCTCCTTGCCGGCGTGAATGCCGCCGCACCACCCTTTCTGAGTTGGTGTTTCGCAAGGGGCTGTGCGCTACGGCCCTTCCCGGGGCACCACGGAACTAGGGTGCAAGGCCCTGTTGCATCAGGGACTTGCGTCTTTGGGCGGTCGACCCCCGCTCGGGGGCTCCGGTCGCAGCGCGGCGCCTCAACATGGAGTCTCGGGAGGCCCCGCGGCCTCCTGAGGCAGCAGCCGACAAGGTGGAATGGGGGTCGCTCGAGCGTCAAAGGGGGCGCCTGAGCATCGCGCCTCAGGAGCCTTACCGGTCATATAGCCACTCGCCCCTTGGTGCCGTCCTTGGTGATCTGGTCGGCATCAAGGGTGTCGGGGCCTCGCCCCGTAGTTGCGTCCTTGGTGATCCGGTCGTACACTATGGCGGTAGGGAAATGTGCGGGACTGGGGCCTGCCGACGTAGAGCCACTTGAGCGTCAAAGGGGGCTCCTCAGGAGCCTTACTGGTCATAACGCCACTCGCCCCTTGACGTCGTCCTTGGTGATCCGGTCGGCGTCAAGGGTGCCAGGGCCTAACCTCGTAGTTGCGTCCTTGGTGATCCGGTCGTACACTACGGCGGTCGGTAAATGTGCGGGACCGGGACCTGCAGACGTAGAGTGCCAAAAGGACTCCCAACCTGCCTCATGAAGAAGGAGAAGTCAGCAGGGCTTCGGACGGCCCCATCTACAAGAAGATTCAGGCGCCAACCGCCTTCGAGGTAGGGACCTCGCGAGGCCAAAGCGCCCTCGCGAGCTCCCAGATACACCTCCAAGTTCTGCTGTGCCAGCCATGCATACGAACTCTATGGGCTGTACACGCTCGGAGCCCCCCGAGAACGCGGAGGGGTTCCGTCCCACGCAAGTTGGCAGCCATAGCCCAGCGCTAGTGGAGAAGTCAACACGGTCCACCAATGACTATGCCCACGCAATGTGGAAGCCACAGCCCCGTGCTGGCGGTCAACACGGTCCTCCAATGTCTATGCCCACGCAATGTGAAAGCCACAGCCCCGTGCTGGCGGTCAACACGGTCCTCCAATGACTATGCCCACGCAATGTGGAAGCCACAGCCCCGTGCTGGCGGTCAACACGGTCCTCCAATGACTATGCCCACGCAATGTGGAAGCTCCACGCCCCGTGCGGGGGGATAAACAACTGAGGGCGCCCCAGTGGCTGCATCCAACCTAAGGAAGGTCCCTAGTGGCCCCTTTCTCGCTGCGTTCCCCAGGGATGTACGCGTGAGGTGGCTGCACGGGGGCTGCTACCTGGCCAAGCCTGGTACATGCCACCTTCCCAGGTCTGCCAAACCTAGTCTTCACGCGCCCATCTCCGGAAAAGCTGGCAAGGAAAGGTATGGGAGCCGCTCGTACGTCAAGGGGGACTCCTGAACATCGCGACTCAAGAGCCTAACTGGCCCCGTAGCCCCTCACCTCTTGGACCGTCCTTGGTGATCCGGTCGGCCTAACGGCGGTTGAGGTATGCGCGGGCCGGGCCCTGCCGACCCAGAGCTCGAAGCACTCAAAAAACCCGCTCAAAAACCCTTAAGGAGGACGCTGGAGCTCGTACATCAAGTTGGACTCCTGAGCATCACGACTCAGGAGCCTAACTGGACCCGTAGCCCCTCACCCCTTAGACCGTCCTTGGTAATCCGGTCGGCCCAACGGCGGTTGAGGTATGCGCGGGCCGGGCCCTGCCGACGCAGAGCGCTAAAGGTGTTCGAAAATTTCAAGTTAACCCAATCTTCACCGTGTTCCCTTCATGAGGGCTGCTTGCACGTCAAGGGGGACTCCTGAGCATCGCGACTTAGGAGCCTAACTGGACCCGTAGCCCCTCATCTCTTGGACCGTCCTTGGTAATCCGGTCGGCCCAACGGCGGGTGAGGTATGCGCGGGCCGGGCCCTACCGACGCAGAGCATCACAGCAAGCAAGAAGGAAACAAGACGAAGAGAGCAATCACATAGTCCACTAGTTATTACAAGCATTAAAAGTTTTCGTGAACACAAACAAGTTTAACGCCTCCATGAGGCACGATGTGCGTTGCAGGAAAGGAGCAGGAGAAAGGGATCAGGAGGAACCACCGCCGCCACTTGTCCCGCCCACGGGGGACTCGTCGTCAACATCGCTGGCGTCGTCTTCTTCGCCAACCCCAGCAGTGTCCGGAGGCGGAGAAACCGTGATGCGGGTGAACCTCTTCACCAGCGTCTCCACGGCGCCCTTCACCGCCGCCGCAGTGCTAACGCGGACCTCAGGGGCGACCGGGCGGATCACGGAGCCGAAGTCAAACCCTGGCTCGCGGAGATGAAGATGGCTGAAGACGCGCGTCACGGCCTCAGAAAAGAGGTCGCCGCACTCACTCTCCAAGACCCTCTCAAACTTGACGATGGCGCCCTCCAGCGCCTCAACGAGCTTCGAAGCGAGCACCGCGAAGCCGCTCTCTGGAGCTGCCAGGGGCTCTGCGAACCCGTCCCGGCAAAGGGCATGGAGCGCTTGGCGAAGCATGAGCGCGACAGCGGGAAAAGCGCTCAGCTCTGCGTCCTTTTTCTCCTCGGCCGCGGCAAGAGTTTCCTCCCTGGTGTCAGGCAGGGCCTTCCTCGAAGCAAGTTCCTTCTCCTGCGCGTCCAGGCGCACCCGCTCCGCGTCCTGGCGGGTCGCCACCTCGGACAGCTCGGAGCCCCGAGCGGCAAGCTTGGCCTCGCGGGCCTCGAGGTCTTCCTCCCGCTGACGAAGCCGCCCCGCAAGCTCGGCCTTCTCCTCATGGAAGGCCTCCAGACGGGCTTCCGCCTCTTCGCAATGCTTGGCCACAGACGCCGCTTCGATCAGCACCTCTTCGTGCGCTGCCCGGGCGGCCGCGGCTTCCTTCTCGCTCTTCGCCGTGACAGCCTCAGCCTGACCCCAAATCGCCATGGCAGAGGCGTCGACCTGGAGCCACCCTGAGAGGAGCTCTAGGCGCCCACTCGGGAGGCGACCGTCGGCACCCCTGAGGGCGCCACGAACCTGACCCAGAACAGCGAAGGCTCCGTCCAGGACGTCGTGGCCACGCGCCGGAGGCATCAAGGTCCCCTCAAGAGGAGTCCCCTGTGCGACCGCAGGAGGCATTCCCGGGAAGGCAACGACACGAGGAGCAGGAGGCTCCGGAGGCCGCATTATGACCGCGGACACGGACGGAACGACGGGCGGTTGGCCCTCAGGGGCCGCCCCCCCAGACAGCGGCGCCCCCGCGCCCTCGAGGGAAGAAGCGATCACGTCAACAAGCAATGGGGGCTCAGGGGGCTCCGCGATGATGGCCTGAGAGGTCGCTTCGCGAGCCCCCTCCCCTCCGGCAACAGGCGGCGGCACGACGGCAGGAGCGGGCGGCGCGTCGGAAGAAACCTTCGGCTTGACGCCCGCCTTCTTCCTCCTCATCTTCAGTGCGGCGGCGTCCCTGGACAACAAACGAGGGAGGTAATCAATACGCAAGCCATAGGTGAACAAGCAAAGCCGAGCGGGGTCGCTTACTCCTCAACGTCGACCCACTTCCTCTTCCTCTCCGCTCCGGCAACGACGGAGGCACCCACGCCTCCCTCGGTGGGGCAACCACCACGCGGGGGAGCTGGAGCGCTGTCCGCAAGGGCGGCCGCCGAAGGGACCGCCTTGGCCCTGGCCTCGCTCACCTTGCCTACGAGCTGCGGTTCGGGCGAGGACGAGGCCGGCGCCTCAACCGACTTGCCAGCAGGGGCAGGGCGCGCAGGAGGAGACTCCACTCCGCGCTTCCTGGGGGTCGACACGCAGGCGGACCGCGTGGCACGAGGGGCCGGCCCGAGCCCCCTAGGGGCCTTGGCGGCGCGTAAGGAGCCCATAGCAGAAACTTCACCAACATCATCGTCGTCCTCAAACTCGCGTAGAAGGGCGCCCTGCGACGGGGGGGACGCCCCCGCCGGGCCATCATCGGTGGTCTTCTCCGAGTCTTCCCCGCACGTGGTGTCGCCGGAGGACACCATCACTAGGGAACCAGGGCCCTCGGCTGGGAAAAGCCCCAGTTCATTGAAGACAGGCATCGCGGCAACCAGATCGGCCCCGTCGTCGCGGCGGTACAGCGGGTCGTAAGCCTCGGGGAGGTCACTAGGGTCGCCGTTGAGCAAGGTCGTCATAGCCCTGCTCAGTTCCTCGGGGGTTATGCGCGCGGACCGAATCCTAAGGGTGTCACCGCTGCCCTGATAGTCCCACAAGGGCCTAGAATGGGCCTGGAGGGGCGCCAAGCGCTGTGCCAAGAACTCCTTCACTATCATTCCCCCAGTCAGCTTCTTGGCGCTGATATCGCGGGAGAAGCGCTCCAGGACGGGCCCGGCCCGGGGGTCGGAGAGCTTCGCGGAGCTCCACGCGGAGGTCTTTTCCATCAGCCCCTTCAGCAGATCCAACCGAGGGTTGGTGTCCTTGAGATCCATGAGGACCCAGCAGTGCCTGAAGTTCTCCACCTTCTTCCCGGCCTTCAAGAGCATATTACCGCTCTGGACTGCGACGAAGGAGACGCACGCCGACCGCTGAGCGCCGTCGTGCAGGCGCAAGCTGAAGAACTGACGGAAGAGGGCCACCGAAGGCCTCACGCCCACGAAGGCCTCGCAGTAGAAGGCAAAGATGGACAAGAGCAGGATGGAGTTGGGCTGGAGATGAAGGGCCTGGATCCCGTAGTGGTCGAGGATGGCTGTGAAGAACGCGGAGAAGGGCGGGACGAGCCCGGTGAAGATGCTGTGGAGGAAGAAGGGGTAGACCGCCTTGGACGAGGGCCGCTTCTCCGAGGAGCCGCCCCATATCAAGGACCGCCCGCACTCGTTGGTCACGTCCGCCGTCGATGGAAGCACCGGGATAAGGTCCTCGTGCTTGGCGATGGTGGACCCGGAGAGCGCCGGTGAGATAGGAGCGGAGGCAGAGCTCTGAGCCTCCGGCTTCTGCTTGCCGGCGGGAGCCATCGGAAAGCTTGCGGGGGCGAAGCGGCGAGGAGGAGGCCGGAGCGGCGTCGAATATGGAGAAGCGCTTGCTAGAGCCGGAGACCTGGGAAGCGAGAGCAAATGCGCGAGAGGGAAAGCAATAATGGCTCAGCGCTAAAAGTCAGGCTCTTGTCGATTCGGACGGTGGCCGAAGAGACGAAGGACGCCCGACATCACCTGCACAACGCGCGCAAGCCTGGCCCGCAGGCAATTGGCACCCGCAGCGCTTCGGGCCGTCCACGAGGCTTCGCCCAGAAGCCAGCTCGAGCGCGCCTTGGGCCCGGGGGATACTGTCGGCGTTCTGGGAATGGGGGTACCCAGACCTGCCGGCCTACGGCCCAGGGCATGGCCCACTTCGTCGATCATCCACACTCAAGCATGGCACCCCACTCAGGACAAGGCCCTCGCGAGGGCCCAAGCCACGCGAGGAGGAGCGGCATCAGAACCGGCAAGGGATGGGCCTCCCCAGGCCCCCTCTGGAGCAGTGGAGATCTCTATGCAAGGCCCGGCCTCAGGAGTCAAGGATGACGTAAGGAAGGACAGGCGGTTGCAAGCGCGTCAGGCAGCGCAGTTTTGCCTTTGGTGCAAAGGGAGCAAGGACGTACGCGGGTTCCCAAAGCATCCTCCAAAGGTTTCCATTCCGGTGCAACAAGACCACGACCACGAGCCCCGCAGGGCAGATGTCATCGCCGAGCCCACCTCTGCATCATCGACAGTTACTTTGCAAGCGAAGACCGCCTTTGGGCAGAGCGAGCATGTACTCCTGTCTCCCTTCAAAATTGGCCGTTGTGGGATCCCTTCCCGCCATTGCGATAAGGGAAGAGGACCCGTGCCACCGCTATATATAGAGGGTAGGCTACACCGTAGAGAGGGCCCCCGACCCATTCGACCACTCATCCATCACCAACCCACTGAGGTCCTCCAACACCTCAGGGGAGCCCTCACGAGGCTCAAAAACACTGTACTAGTTCATCCACCCCACCTCCTCGAGAGGCAATCCACAAAAGCAGGAGTAGGGTATTACGCTTCGCAGCGGCCCGAACCTGGGTAAACCGTCGTGTTCATCTTCTTCCTCGTCATCGTGCGAGTTCATTGCTGTGTTCATCGAGTAGCGAGCTGGGTAGGGTGAAGCCGCTGGGGATCTTCGCACACGCCCCTGTGTTCGAATCTTAAGGGTTTTGCAGAGCCCAAAATCCGACAAAATCTATATCCTCCTCATCTGAATTCAGCTTCTTCCTGGCCCTAGTAGCAGCCTTGGGCATCCCATGAGAACTGGGGGTGCCTGGATCTGAAGAGGAACTAGACTCAGGACTAGTGCCTGAACTCATGACAATATTCTGCTCTTGGAAGTTGTTCTCACTGTCCTCAGCACTTGACATACTGACCCCTAACTTCACGACGGATCCGCTACGGCGAAGACGGCGGCGAAGATGCCCGTCGACGGCGAGGATCCTAGCGGCGGAGACGCACGGGGAAGCAAAGGCGACGACCAGGGGTCACGAATCGGCAGCGTAGGGTTTTGGGATGCGACGGTTTGAGGATTGATTTTCAAAGCGTCGGGTCCACAGCATATATACCCTTTGCTGTCGGTGACACCGATTCTAAATTGTCGGTGTCACCGAGTTCCTCAACTGTCAGTTGACAGGGAAACTTGGTGTAACCGAGAATATGGAATCGGTTATACCGAGATTGAAAACCAGATCAACCCTAGGCATTCGGTGAGACCGAGAATTTGGGTTGGTTCCACCGAGATGCACTTGGGAGGTTTTAATGGTCAGTCCTTTGTCGATACGGATCTCCAAGTGCTCCACACACAGAGGGATCGAAAAGTACTTGTTCAAATTTTGTGATGTAGCATGAATGGAATATGAGGTGAGAAAGCATAGATAGCTAGAGAGTGGTCCTATGCATTCTTGCCCATCCAATTGGCAGAAGATAAATCAAAAACCAAATAGCTACAATTGGAAGTCCTCGAATGGGTAAATAAATGCAGACCAACATGCTCACACAATAAGATGTCAAATGAAATCATGACAAACATGCACATACATACTAGCATCTAACAAGCACTTTGGCGATGACGAAGTCATCTATATATGAGTATATTGACTTAGGAGCCAAGTAAGAATACTTGATCATAGGTCATACTCATCGTTTAAGCACAAGTGGGGTTACCACTTTTACATAAAGCATTCAATGTTGTCACATTCTAAGAGATGCTTTGACTCAAGTTTTATAGTAAAGCTCCCCCTTGATGTGACATCCCCCCATAGGAGGGATAAACTAACCTTCGGTTTTGTCGATGAAGACTTCATGTTGGTGAGGTAGTGGTGGATGCTCAAGGTTGATGAAGATCACCAAGAGTTGGGAGCATCCTTGTTGTTTCCTTACTCTTCTCACCTACATGGGTTAGTCCCAACACACAAGAGAAAAATACAAGTATATCTATGGACATGGAGTGCAAAGCATGTGTAATGATGTCCATTGATTTGTTGATTACCTTGTCCTTTGCTTACCTTAGAGGGAATGTGTGACTCCTTGAACTATCGCATAGAGTTGATGTTGATTGCAAATAGTTCTTGCCAATAATGAATGTGAGTGAATTTCATTGGCGGAGTCACCCCTCAAGAACTCTCTAGTTCTTCTTCTTGGGGACCCACATCAAGTTGATGGGGATCCTTGGTATTGAAGTAGCCTTTGTAGAAGTTGAGCTTGAAATAACCTTGGGAACCCACTCCACCAAAGCTAGGGATTCATCTTCATATGAGTCAATGTCCTCTTGAAGCTTGTTCTTGCCCTTGAGCTTGTGGTCTTGTGGTGGAAGGTCATCTTGAGTGTTTGTTCCCTTGGAAGGAGTATTTTCATACTTCTCCTTTTGAGAAAAAAACTTGGGCTTGGGGTATTGACCTTCTTCCCATTCAACTCCATTAGCGTTGAAGTAGCCAACACCATGGTTCTTTCGGTATCCTCCGTGCTTGCGTACAATTTCCTCAAATTGCTTACACCCGGCAAGACTCTTGTAGATACCTTTCTCTATAATTCCTTTCAATAAACATTTTCTTGCTCAAGTGTAACTTGGCTAAGAGAATCATCATTAGTGAAATCAATAGAACTAGTAGAAGCAACATCATTAGGTTTAGCATTTTTATTGTTGCTACTAGATGAAGAACCTTTCTTGGCTTTGTTACTAGTTTGTTTAGTTTTAACTTGTGGCATGAATGTAGACAAGAGTAGTCGTTTGGCTAGATAAGATGAAGTCTTCTTTTGGAGATCGTCATTGATAGCTTTAAGAAACTCATGCTCTTACTCCAAGTTGAGCTTCTCGAAGCGTAGCTTCTCATGAGTCCTTACAAGCTCTCTATGATCTTCAAGAGTAGATTCATGAGCTAACTTAAGAGTGTTTAGTTCTTTAGTTAGTTGTTCTATTTTCATCTTATCATCATCAATTGACTTATCTTGACTAGCATCAGTATTATCAAGTTCATTTTGACTAACATCACTAGTTTTATCAAAGAGCAAGTCATCATCACAAAGCAAATCATCTTCATCACTATTGATATCAAGATACTCGGGGTGTGATACCTTGGGGCCTTTAGCCATGAACCAACTTCCACTCCCTTCATTTGGTGAATCAAATAGATCATAGGAGTTGGTAGTCACTAGAGCAATTCCGGCAACACCATCATCTTGACTATAGTCGGAGTCGGAGTGATAGCTTCTCTCAGAGTTGTTGTCGGAGTCGGAGCCGGAAACCCATTCACCAACATGAGCTTGATATTTTCTTCTTGTGTAGCTCTTGGTGTACTTGTCCTTCTTCTCCGAATCTCTACTTCTCCTTGAGGGTCTTCGTTCATAACGATCATCTCTACTCCTTCTCTCTCTTTGAGGTGATTCATTCCTTGAGCTTCATCTTCTAGGTGACTCTTCTCTTCGTTTGTAGGGAGCCGTGCACTCATTGGAGTAGTGTCCGGGCTTCCCACAATTGTAGCAATTGCGGTCATGACTTGACGAACGCTTCTCATCATATCTTGAGTTGGAGCTTCGTTCTTTGCCTCTATTCTTGTAGAACTTTTTGAATTTCTTGACCATGAGGCTTATCTCTTCATTGGTGACAAGGTTGTTGCTTGTAGTTGCAGGAGCATCACTTGTGGCTTTGTAAGCACCGCTAGACTTGTTGTGAAGCTCTTCTTTGTCTTTGAGTGTCATCTCATGAGCAACAATCCTTCCAATGACTTCCGTAGGCTTGAGATCTTTGTAGTTGGGCATCATTTGGATCAATGTGCACACGGTGTCGTATCTCTCATCCAAAGCTCTAAGTATCTTCTTGATGATGAATTTGTCGGTCATTTCTTCGCTTCCTAAGTCGGCAATCTCATTGGTGATGAGAGCTAGCCTAGAGTACATCTCTACGACTCCTTCACCATCCTTCATCTTGAACTTGTCAAGCTGACTTTGAAGAACATCTAACTTGGATTCTCTCACGGACTCGGTTCCTTCATGCATATCAACCAAAGTATCCCAAATCTCTTTTGCATTCTCAAGACGGCTGATTTTGTCGAATTCTTAGGGGCATAGGCAGTTGAAGAGAATGTCGCATGCTTGAGCGTTGTATTGCAACATCTTCAATTCATCCGCGGTCGCTTCACGATCCGGTTCCTTTCCATCACCAAAGAATTCACCTTGCAAGCCAACACGAACAACAGCCCAAACGGCAGGGTTGTGACCAAGAATATGCATTTTCATTTTGTGCTTCCAACTAGCAAAATTAGTGCCATCAAAGTACAGACCTCTACGGTGATAATTTCCCTCACTAGACGCCATACTCTCCTAGGTTGTGAGACCAATGCAATGGAGACCAAAGCTCTGATACCACTTGTAGGACCGAAAGTATGTCTAGAGGGGGGGTGATTAGACTACTTGACAAAATAAAAATCAAGCATTTTCCCAAATATTAGTGTTGGCTGATTTTAACATTCATGGCAAGTCAAGTACACCCTACACATGCATGTCTAAGAGTATAGCAGTGGAAAGTAACAACAAGCATGAGTAGAAAGGAAGGGTAGGAGGATCAAACGCAATTGTAGACACGATGATTTTTTCCCGTGGTTCCGATAGGTGGTGCTATCGTACGTCCACGTTTATGGAGTCTTCAACCCACGGAGGGTAACGGTCGCGAGAGTCCACGGAGGGCTCCACCCATAAGGGTCCACGAAGTAGCAACCTTGACTATTCCGTAACGGCTTCCATCCACGAAGGACTAGCCTCACTATGGGTAGATCTTCATGAAGTAGGCGATCTCCTTGCCCTTACAAACTTCTTGGTTCAACTCCACAACACGAAGTAGGAGGCTCCCAAGCGACACCTAACCAATCTAGGAGGCACCACCCTCCAAAAGGTAATAGGCTCGGCAATGACGATGAACTCCTTGCTCTTGTGCTTCAAGGTGATAGACTCCTCAACATACAATCACTCTCTCACAGATTTGGCTTGCTGGAAGAGATGGGATTGGTGGAAAACAACTTGGGGAGGCTAGAGATCAAGATTCATATGGTTGGAATGGAATGGCATGATCTCAACACATGAGTAGGTGGCTCTCTCTCAGAAAACTGGATGGGCCAAGTATGGAATAGTTCTGAGTGCTTCTCTTTTGAGTGGGTGGTGGAGAAGGGGTATATATAGGCGTCCCAAAAAATACAACCGTTACACACAAAATGACCAACTCGGTGACACCGATGTGTTAATCTCGGTGGTACCGAAGTGACCAAAAGGTGGCAACTTTTGAATCTCGGTGAGACCGATATATGAAACATGGTTGCACCGATAAGGTGACCAACGGTCAGATTGCCCATTCTCGGTGACGCCGATCCAACAATCTCGGTGGTACCGATATCGTGAAACTGCGTAACAGAAAGTTGGCAACCCAAACTCGGTGGCACCGAAGCAGAATCGGTTGCACCGAAAGGCTAGGGTTTGGCTAATGTCTGTCTGAGTATGGGAATCGGTGGCACCGAGTGGAATGTGTTGGTTGCACCGATTTTGGATATTTGACTTTGGACAGATTTTTCTGGAAGAGCTTGTGGGTGTTTTTGGTGACTATCACTTGTGCACGTATGAGCATTTTGTTCACCAACAATACCTTACCCCCTTTTAATAGTATTGGCTTTCCTATGGACTCAAAGTGATTTTTCAAAAAGTAAAATGTAGAGTCCTCTTGCTTGAAGTTTTGCCAATCCACTTCCTTGCATCTTGGGGTATTTCCACAATCTCCACAATCCTTTGCCAATCCTATCATTGAACTTTTCCTGAAATATACTTAGTGGAAACATTAGTTCAATGACTTATATGTTGTTATTAATTACCAAAACCACCAAGGGAGCAAATGTGCTTTCAGGGCCGCTGCGCAGCGTAATACCCTACTCCTGCTTTGGTGGATTGCCTCTCGAGGAGGTGTGGTGGATGAACTAGTACAGTGTTTTTGGAGCCTCGTGAGGGCACTCCTGAGGTGTTCTTGGCCCTCTGTTGGCTTGGTGATGGATGAGTGGATCGACCGATTTTTGGATCCCCCTCTACAGTGTAGCCTAGCCTCTATATATAGCGGTGGCCCGGGTCCTCATCCCTTACTGCAATGGCGGGAAGGGATCCCACAACGGCCAATTTTGAAGGGGGACAGGAGTACATGCCCGCCCTACCCAATGGCGGTCTTCGCCTGCAAAGTAGCTGTCGATGATGCAGAGGTGGGCTCGGCGATGACATCCATCCTGCAGGGCTCGTGGTCATGGTCTTGTTGCACCGGAATGGAAACCTTTGGGGGTGCTTTGGGAACCCGCGTACGTCCTTGCTCCCTTTGCACCAAAGGGGAAACTGCACCGTCTGACGTGCTGGCGCCCGCCTTTCCTTCCTTGCGTCATCTTTGACTCCTGACGCCGGGACCTGCATAGGGATCTCCGCTGCTCCGGAGGGGGCTTGGGGAGGCCCATCCCTTGCCGGTCTTGGTGCTGCTCCCCCTCGCGAGCCTAGGGGCCTCGCGAGGACCTTGTCTTGAGTGGGGCTACGCCTGGCTGTGTTTGGTTAACGAAGTGGGCCATGCCCTGGGCCGCAGGCAGGCAGGTCTGGGTACCCCCGTTCACAGAACGCCGACACACGTGGACTCCCAGTACGCCCCGGTCATCCCAAGCCTCTCCACAGACCCTGGTAAACCCTAGGCCTCTAAGATCAACTCCGATACTCCCCGTTTGTTCAACCCATAGATTGTAGATGGAAGAGGTGAATAAGGTCAGTCTGACAATTCTCAGATGAGTCGCTCAAAGTTATCCACAACCAGGGACACGGCTAATCATGATAGGTTTTTACACTCTGCAGTGGTTTGTGTACTTTACCCGTGATTCCCGATCACACCCTTCTGCCACTAAACTTCATGTGTGAAGTGGCTAGATAGATCAAGACGAGACTTTTGGGAAGCAGTCGCCCTCTCCTAAAAGATAGACCCAGTCCAACCTACAAACCTACATCTGCTGGTCTGCCGCAGGAGGGTTTCAACAACCTACTCGGTCCTACCAGAGACCATATTGTCTCACGGTCACACATCAAAACTACTCAACATTCGAACTCGTACAATCTCTGGTGACTAGGTGAGATTCCCCACCAATGACTACACTCCGATGACCCAATCAAAGCCAGTCCACCCAGATCGATTAATTAATTAATTAGTAATAGTTAAGTAGTCAACCATACGGTTGTATGGTGGGATTAATAATGGTGTTTCCAAATTCACGTTGTAGGGGCTAAGCATCTACTCGATGGTTACAAGGTCAGGGTAAGTTTGGACCTAAGTTTTCAACTACTAGGTTATACAGAATTTAGAATCCTAAACTCAGACACCTATCATGGCAAAACTACAATGCAAGAAAATATTGGGTGATATGATCAACTAGAATTTTCCTTGGTTGGTGTGGTCTCCAATGCACTCCTCACAGTTACAATGGTTACACTCTATGTAATCTAACGTCAACAAATAATGATACATAGTGATAACCCAGAAGTATAGGGGATCACAACAGTCTTCGAGGGTGGTATTTCACCCGAATTTATTGATTAGACACAAGGGGAGCCAAAGAATATTTATTGGTTTTAGCAGTTGAGTTGTCAATTCAACCAATCCTGGAATTTCTTTCTTCAATGAAAGTTTTAGTAGCAGAGTAACGAAATCAATAGGAATAGTAAAAAGCAGCAGATTGTATTGATTATAGCAGCAGTAGTAACAAAAGTAACTTAATAGAAATCTATATGCGAAAAGCATATGTCATGGATCAGTGACGGATAACTGATTGGGATGACATTCATCATGTAATATTTACACACTATAGCGACACGGAACAAGCACCAATTCATCAATATAATGTAGGCATGTATTCCGTATATAGCCATACGTGCTTATAATAAGAACTTGGATGACATATTTTGTCCTACCCTCACGTGGCAGCGGGGTCCATCAAAAAACTAAGAGATATTAAGACCTCCTTTTAATAGACAACGGGAATAGAGCATTAGCAAATGGTAAATACATGAACTCCTCAAACTATGGTCATCACTAGAGATGATCCCAATTATTGTCACCTTGGGTTCTACGGATCATAACACATAATAGGTGCATACAACTCGCGAGATAGGACCCTAAACACTCTCATATTCGTGAAAACATAATTGGTTCAGATATGAAATCATGGCACTCGGGCCCTAGTGACAAGCATTAAGCATAGCAAAGCCATAGCAACATCAATCTCAGAACATGGTGTATCCTAGGGATAAAAGCCCTATCAAAATAACTCGATTACATGATAAATCTCCTCCAATCCATCACCATCCAGCAAGCCTACAAAGGAATTACTCACTCCCGGTGGTGAGCATCATAGAACTGCTGATGGAGAAGGGTTGGTGATCACGATGGCGATGAATTCCCCTCTCCGGAGCCCTGATACGTCTCCAACATATCTATGATTTTTGCTTGTTCCATGCTATTATATTATCATTCTTGGATGTTTTACCATCATTTTATAGCAACTTTATATCATTTTTTGGGGCTAACATATTGACATAGTGCCAAACTGCCAGTTGATGTTTTTGCTTGTTTTGTACTTTGCAGAATATAGGTACAAAACATATTCCAATCGCCACGTTACTTTTTGGAAATATTTCTTGGGCCAAAAGACATCCAATGGGCCAAACAAGTACCAGACAGGAGGGCCGAGGAGACCACAACCCACCAGGGGGCGCTAGAGGCCCCCGGCGCGCCCTAATGGGTTGTGCCCTCATTGGGACGCCTCTCCACCACCTCTGATGCCTATAAATTCCCAAATATTCCAGAAACCCTAGAGGAGTCGACGAAAAACACATCCAACCACCGCAAGTTCCAGATACGCGAGATCCAGTCTAACACCATCACGAAGGGGTTCATCATCCTCATTGATGCCTCTCCGATGATGCGTGAGTAGTCCACCATAGACCTATGGGTCCGTAGACAGTAGCTAGATGGCTTCATCTCCCTCTTTTGATTCTCAATACAATGTTCTCTTGGAGATCATTTGATGTAAACTTTTGCGGTGTGTTTGTTGGGATCCGATAAATTTTGAGTTCATGATCGGTTTCTATCCATGAATATTATTTGAGTCTTCTTTGATCTCTTATACGCATGATTACTTATAGCCTCGTATTTCTTCTTCGAATCTTTGGTTTGGTTAGGCCAACTAGATCGATTTTTCTTGCCATGGGAAGAGGTGCTTTGTGATGGGTTCGTTCTTGCGGTGTCCTCTCCTAGTCACAGAAGCGGCAGCAAGGCACGCATGTATCGTTGCTATTAAGGATAACAAGATGGGGTCTATTCCTACATGAGTAGATCTTGTCTACATCATGTCACCGTTCTCATTGTATTTGTCGGATTTCGGGCTCCGCAATACCCTCACGGTTCGAACACAGGGGCGTGTGCGAAGATTCCCTGCAGCCTCGCCCTACCCAGGTTCGCTACTCGATGGTTACTACGGCGAACTCGCACGATGACGAGGAAGAAGATGAACACGGTGGTTTACCCAGGTTCGGGCCGCTGTGAAGCGTAATACCCTACTCCTGCTTTGGTGGATTGCCTCTCCGGGAGGTGTGGTGGATAACTAGTACAGTGGTGAGGAACCTCGCGAGGGCATTCGAGTGGTGTTCTTGGCTCTCTGCCTTGTCTTGTGGTCGTCCGTTCGGTCCGCCCCCCTCTACGGTGTAGCCTAGCCTCCATATATACCAGTGGCCCGGGTCCTCTTCCCTTATCGCAATGGCGGGAAGGGATCCCACAACGACCAAATTTGAAGGGGGACAGGAGTACATCCCCGCCCTGTCCAAAGGTGGTCTTCACCTTCAAAGTAGATGTCGATGATGCAGAGGTGGGCTCGGCGATGACATCCGCCCTGCGGGGCTCGTGGTCGTGGTCTTGTTGCACCAGAATGGAAACCTTTGGGAGGCGCTTTGGGGACCCGCGTACGTCCCTGCTCCCTATGCACCAAAGGGGAAACTGCACCGCCTGGCGCGCTGGCGCCCGCCTGTCCTTCCTTGCGTCATCCTTGACTCCTGAAGCCGGGTCCGGCATAGAAATCTTCGCCGCTCCGGAGGGGGCCTGAGGAGGCCCATCCCCTGCTGGTCTTGATGCCGTTCTTCCTCGCGAGCCTGGGGTCCTCGCGAGGGCCTTGTCTTGAGCGAAGTGGCGCCAGGCCATGCTTGTCTGACGAGGTGGGCCATGCCCTGGGCCGCAGGCAGGCAGGTCTGGGTACCCCCGTTCCCAGAACGCCGACAGTAGCCCCCGGGCCCAAGGCGCGCCCGAGCTGGCTTCCGGGCGAAGCCTTGAGGACGGCCCGAAGCACCGCGGGCCCCAGACTCCGCGACGCCCCCGCTCCCCGAGGGTCAGGAACCGCCCCAAGTCCAACTGATTTGACGCCCGTGTGCAGTGCCGGCCAGCATTGCCCTTCCATGAATGCTGCTGCCGCCTCGGGTTTCTACTCCTCGGGCCACGCGGAAGTGACCCGTCAATCGGTAGGGGAGGCGACGCGGACAGTACTGCGCCGATCGAACCGCTCCGCGGCGCCCGAGAGGTGCACGACGCCTGCTCTCCCACGATGTCTCGCGGCTGCAGTTACGCCTATAAATCCGCCCCGCCCCTGGCAGGGGGGCATTGCAGTCTCGAGGTGCCTTCTTGCTTCCATCGTTCCACAGAGAAAGCCGTCTCCTCTTCCCATCTTCTCCTCTCCCACGGCGTCTAGAAGAAGCGCTACAGGCGTGGGGAAACGTGCGGCACCGCCGGCCCCCTCGCCCTCCTCCGGAGGCAGTGGCGGGGGGCCCTCGGGGTCGGCGCAAGTCCGCCGTCGCTGGGCCATGGTCGAGGAGTGAGTATTCCCCCGCCTCCTTCTTTCTTAGTCGTCTTGTCCAATGCTCTGGACTTGATCCCCTCCATCTTCCAGGGCGCCTACGGCCAAGAAGCGCAAGCTCGGCCAACTTCAGGAGGAGGTGGACGCGCTGCAGGCCCAGCTGACGACCGCCGAGGCCGCCTTCCAGGCCGCCCTCAGGACCGAAGCAGAGGCGAGGGTGGAGCTGGCGTCCCTCCAGGCCCAGGTGAAGGAGGCAGCAGACGCCGTGCAGGACGCCCAGGACGAGGCGGCGCATGCCAAGGTGATGGAGTCCCAGCGCGCCAAGCAGTACCTTGGCATTGCCCGCCGCGCGGCCGGCGTGGTGAGCTGGTTCGTCGGGGAAGCCCCCGTGCTGCCGTGCGTGTGCGGCGACGGGGGCTATCTTGATTTCTTTCAAAAGGTGGTGGAAGCACTAGAGACCGGTGTCTCCCGCGTGAACGCGGACAACGAGTCCGACGCGCGCGACCTCCTCGACCTCGCCCTAACGGGCGTCTTCTCCAACCTGCGCTGCCACGCCCCGGAGCTTGACCTCCGGCGCGTTGGGGAGCAGGTGCCTCACGAGCTCCAGAGTCCCCTCCGGGACGAGGTGCGCTCGTACGTGGAGTCCCTGGTGGAGCGGTTCGTCCAGGTGCCCGCCTCCAGCGGGGAGGATGACTCCGACGCCGTGGCGGCCCGCGGCGCGGGCGGCGACAGCGACTCCTCCCACTAGGCATCCCCTGTTTCCCTTTCATGGTTCCTGTAATACTTTAAGAAGAACTCGGCCCCGGAGGGCGTTAGACTTTTGCATATTACCTTTGTCTCCGTCATTCCCTTTCTTAAATCGACAATCGCCTGCTTGGCGTGACGTGACTTAGTTTCTTCGCTCGGGGCTCGGCGGCGCTACCGATGCGGCTCGGTGATGACGGCCGGTAGGGCCCTTGCGAGGTTCTCCCTCACGAGGGGCAGCTCGTGGCCGCTGCTCCCTGGGTTCGTGGCCTTGCTACTCGTCGTGGCGGGGTCCCTCCCTTCACGCCGTTTTCCCTGGCACCTTAGGCCTCAATGGTCTCGATAGCCGCACGTGGTGGCCCGCGGTTCCTGCATGCCCACATTAGTGCGCACAACCCTTATCCCGTCCTCGGGTCGTCATTAGATCAGGAAACTCTTGCTTGGTTCGGTAATGTACTTAGCTTGTAGGGCGGTGACGATCTCGTGCATTGCGAGACACGGCTGGGTAGTCCAGGTAGCCCGCGATTCCGCCGGGGACGCTTCCTCCTTGCTTGTGGGACAGTTCGGGGGCCCTTTCGGCACTCTGCGTCAGTAGGTCCCACTCCCACGCATTTCCTCAACCACCGTAATGTAAGTCCGGATCACCGAGGATCCAACTACGAGGTGAGGCCCCGACACCCTTGATGCCGACCGGATCACCAAGGACGACATAGAGGGGCGAGTGGCTATGTGACCGGTAGGGCTCCTGAGGCGCGTTGCTCAGGACACCCCTTTGACGCTCAAGCAGCTCTACGTCGGCAGGTCCCAGTCCCGCGCATTTCCTCTGCCACCGTAGTGTACGTCCAGATCACCGAGGACGCAACTACGAGGTGAGGCCCCGACACCCTTGATGCCGACCGGATCACCAAGGACGACATCAAGGGGCGAGTGGCTATATGACCGGTAAGGCTCCTGAGGCATGCTGCTCAGGAGCCCCCTTTGACGCTCGAGCAACCCCCATTCCGCCTTGCCGGGTACTGCCTCAGGAGGCACTGGGGCCTCCTGAGACTCCGTGCTGTGGTGTCGTGCTACGGTTGGAGCCCCCGAGCGGGGGTCGACTGCCAAAAGATGCAACACCCTGAGGCCACAGGGCCTTGCTACCCAGCTCCGAGGTGCCTCGGGGAGGGCCGGAGCGCACGGCCCCTTGTGAAACACCAAACCAGAAAAAGAGAGTCCAAGACCGGTAAAACGAGAGAGCAATGAGAGAAAAGTCCCCACCCCTTTTTCTTTTAAATATAAAGTTCCGAAGTCCTCAAACTTCATTCCAAAAAGTGGCAATTCAAACACAAAAAGAAGCAAGCAACCGCCGCGTCCGGCACCTAGGCTAGTCTTCGTCTTCGTCTTCCCCCAGCGCTGAGCGTAGGGCATCCACGTTGCGTGGGCATAGCCATTGGTGGGCAGTGTTGTCCGCCAGCGCGGAGCATGGGGCTTCCACATTGCGTGGGAACGAACCCCTCCGCGTCCTGGGGGGGCTCCGGGCGTATACAGCCCACTCATTATTACATGAGAGTGTCACGGCCGTAGATAGCTGGGCAAGCCCCCGGGCGCACAGCCCGGTTGCTCCCAACTCTGTCAAGAGCCATCCCGTGCATTTCTGCTCGGTTGCGCGCCTCTATGACCCAAACCCGATTGCATTGTTCCCCGCGTAGCCGCGGGATTGCGCTCCTGCAGCCCAAACATGAGCACAATGCATCTGATGCAGCCATAAAGGTGTTTCGTCGATGAACCCACCTAGTGAAGCATCGGGGCGCCGGCCGGACAGTGTCTTGAGGGCCTCGTGAGGCCCAGCCTCCTGGGGCTGCACCGGCGCTCCGGTTGCCGCGGGTGGCCCGCACTACGTGCGTCTTGCTGCTCCCCCCTAGGTCATTTCTCCTGAGGCCTCGGACCTTGGCTCGGCGTTGCTTGCTCGCGAGGGCGACGGCTTGCGCCGTTCCCGCGAGCCCGGGGGCATCCTCCCTCTTTCTCCCGCTCGCGTCGTCCAGGCCCGGTGCTCCGTCGGTGGAAGCCCCCAGGCCTGGCTCGAGGAGGACGCCCAGGGCTCTCCCTATTCTTGGGGGGTGTTGGCGCCTACGGCAGGCGCCTGGTCCACCCCGCCGTCAGGAGGTACGACGTAGCATGGTACATAGGGCTCCACATAAGGGCCCGGTTCTCCTCCTGAGCCGTCCGGCGGGGCGCCGGGGACGACTGTCGGTGTCAAATCCAGCATATCTCGTAGTAGGGGTCCTAAGCTAGGCATCTTGGAGCGATGGTAACATGGACACAGGATTTTACCCAGTTTCGGGCTCTCTTGAAGAGATAATACCCTACATCCTGCTTTTGATTGTATTCATATGGGGTATAGTACAGAGTACATGTGTCTACCACGATATTGTAGTAATGAATATGAGATGATCTAATGACTAACCTGGCCTCGGTTTATATATGCACCGGAGGCCTAGGGTTCAGAAGAGTCCTCGTCTTGTGCACCAAGTCTTCGGGAGTCTTCCTTGTATGCGTCATGGGCTGCCCGAAGTGGCCTATGAGTGTACCGCCATGGGGGTCCTCGGCCTGATCAACCTAGTCGGGAGACGACGTAGTGAGTACCCCCTAGTCCAGGACACCGCCAGTAGCCCCCTGAACCGGTCTTCAAGTTGGGGACACTCCTCGGTTCTTCCGAACTGTTCTTCGTCTTCGGTCGTCGGTCTTGAAAACTGGTTCAACAAATCTTCCCATCTCCGATCTTGTGGATCGCTGTGGTGTATGCAAAGTGCTAATACGTCGGGTATCCGAGGAGCCCCTTTAAGTTTTCGGCCTTTATCAATGCCTTATTATTTTTTACGCCACACCTCGGGTTGGAAGTGTTTCCCGTGCGGCAGTGTCCTCTTGCATCTGAGCTCCAACGCCAGACTACATCCGAGGTATCTTTTGCAGCCGAGAACCAACGCCGGACCACTTCCGAGCCCCAACGCCGGAATGTATCCGAGCTCCAACGCCGGACTGTATCCAAAGAGTCTTTTTATAGCCGAGCTCCAACGCCGGACTGCATCCGAAAAGTCTTTTTACAGCCGAGCTCCAATGCTGGACTGCATCCGAGGTGTCATAGATTACCTCGGTCTTTGAAAAAGTTGAAGGGGTTCAACCGAGCTTAATGCCGGAAATGCCCTCTATGTAGGCAGCCACTTGCATCCGAGCTTTATGCCGGACTGCTTCCGAGGTGGTGCACCATCTCGGCCATGGGCTAATTTTTGTGAATTTAATTCCGATTTGTGTAATGTATTCTCTGCCGAGATATATAGCCAGTAGCCCTCATGGTGTGTGTCCGTTGAATGTCCGGCATGCACCTGAAGGAAAACATAAAACCAATGATCCTAGTAGCCCCGGAGACTCAGGTCGATTCACAAAATCGGCCTGAGGATCAACTCCTAGCTCTGCAGCATACTTAGGAATAGAAACGCGGTGTAATATATTAGAGGGAATAGTGATCGGCAGGCGGGCCCTTGAGAGAGGGTCTTGAGAAGTTGCCATAATATATTAGCTTGATGCCGGATAGGTCCAGATGGTACCTATTGTTGTCCGAAGACACGTTTGCCCATAGCTCGGTCAAGCCGAACACTGAGCATTTTGAATTTTCTGCATTGAATAGGCAATGCAGTAGCCCCCGAGCCACTGGTCGGGTGGCAACACCAGATCAGGGGATCAATGTGCCCCTTTAATATTTGTAAATGATAAGCGCGAAGCCCAGTAGCCCTCGAGACTTAATGTGGGCACGGGTGGCCGAATTAAGGATCGATATCTGGACTAAATTGACTTTAATCACAATTTATGTGTAATGATTCTATGAATCCAAGTACTTTACATCATTAATGCTCGGATCCGTATTGTACAAAACTTTGTCGACCGACCATCGGCTTCAACCTCCTCGGCCAGTGGCCGGGGAGTGTTTGTCCTACTTTATTAAGCCTTTATGAGGGCAAAGATTTATGGCAAACAAGGCAATCCGGCCATACGGTTTTATAAACAACGGTACGCGGAGAGATATGTTATATTACTATTGAACGTTAGAAACATCTTCCAAAGAAAATAGTCCCGCTATCGGTTCCTTTCTTTGGGTTGTCATGCTGACCATGATCATGAAACCTCATCTCCGATCAATGTGGGAGGAAAATATTGAGGATTTAGTTCGGGGAAAGTTTCCGAACTCTGTGGTCCTTAGTGAACCTAAATTTTCACTTCCGTCGTTGCCGACCAATTATATTCTTAAGATGGCTAGCTTTCGGCTTCACCCAATCTGAGGTACTATCCCGGATGACCCGGAAGTAACAATCACAGAGGTGCTCCCTTTACCCCCTAGCCAAACAATCGGGAACGTAGGGGATAAGCACAGTTGCCAGGCAACCCAGCTTGGCCAAAATCTTAAGTCAAATTGATGCATATTTATGGCTTTATAACGATGATTACGGAAGGCAGCACTCGTATATTTAATACAAATGCTTTTATGCTATATGCTATTTTGACTCCTTTGTGACCGTTTATCATTTGAGAGTGGCCCATCGTCGGCTTCTACCCCTTTGTAGATGCTACACAGGGTGTTTCCGCGGTAACAAGACAACCCTTAGCCGACGTCTCGGTGCCCGGAGGCGGTTGTGTTAGCGGAAACGAGGCAATCGGATATCTAGGCTTTATAACTTTCACTTGGTCATGGGAGCTTAGAGTTTGGGAGGCCAGTTACTAGCCACTGGTTAGTGTTCAGCATCAGCCGAGGTCAAGCCATTAACACTCCGGCCAATTTTATGAAAGGCCCATTGTTTAATTCGGTCATCGGATCGCCGACCAGTTTATGCTCATTGTGACAGTCAGTTTTCGGCTTTCTCCACTGAGGTACTTGACTAGTTAAACCTGAAGTACAATCGCAGTGGTTCTCCCTTTGCACTCCTAGCTGAACAAAGCGGAACATAGGAGGCAAGCACAGGAGCCGGGCAACCCAACTATTGACCGAAGACACAATTCAAAACTGGTGCATATAAAGCAATATCCGAGAACGTTTTGCCGAGGACTCCTCGGAGTGCCTTGGCTTTTGGTGGGTTCGGCTCTAGTCGCAGCCCCCCGTTGATACTACCAATGCTTTAAAAGTGTACTGCGAGAGTTATGCTCGGAAAAAACAAAAATTTACGAAAAAAACTTAATGTTTAGATAAAATAAAACAATGCCAATCCGAAATTGGTCTAAAATGTAATGTGTGCTTCGGTCGTGCTTTAACATGATACATCCGATCTCCGGACTCCAAGCGGGTCAACCTTTCACTTCAACCTCCATATCCCGAAGGCGGAGTGTTTCTCCGAGGCCTGTTTAGCGAACTAAACTCGAGTGGCTTTAGAAAGAAACTCGGCTATCCGGCTATTGACCACACACTCGCGTTGGAAAAAAGGAGTAGTAGATAAAGACTTTGCAACGACGAAGAAGAAAACACATTTATTAAAAAAAACGGCTCATATAAATTTAAGAGCCCCCAAGCGACTTGGGTAAAATAATTTTATGTATAATGATTGTATGTACCGAAGTACTTATATCAGATATGTGTTTGCCCGAACTTTAAACGCTTCTTAACCGACCGTCGGTTTCTCCCTCTTCGGCCAAGGGCCGAAAAGTGTTATCTACTATGCCATCCGAGGATATCAGAGGTGTTTCGAATAACCAGGCAATCAGGCCATTAGGCTATAATAGACAAAGCGCACCCAGGGAACTTATGCTATATTACTATTTAACGTAAAAAGCATCTTCAAAGAAAATAGTTCCGCCAACGGTTCCTTTCTTTGGGTTCTCATGATTACCACGAGGGGTGTGCAATAGATTTATGTATGCTTGTCTTCCGTCGTGGCCGACCATAGTTGAAAACAGTAAGAGCGCTAGCTTTTGGCTTCACCTGTCTGAGGTACGAGTTCGGATGACCCGATCGTAACAATCGCAGAGGTGCTCCCTTTACTCCCTAGCCGAACAATCGGGAACGTAGGGGTAAGCACAGGAGCAAGGCAACCCAGCTTTGCGGAACACTTAAGTCAACATGATGCATATATTGGCATAAACATGAACAAGGAAGGGTGCGATACATTAATAATCATATGCAAGAGGAATGGCTTCATAAAGGAAGCCCCCAAGTAAACGGGGTATTTGAATTTGTTTGTAACAAACAAAGTTTTGGCAAAGAAATTTTTTCGCAAACAACTTTTTATAAAAAAAGTATAATGCTTGGTCGAACCGAACAAAATTTAAAACTGAAAGTTTTTGAGCATGAAAGCGACTTAGCTGGTTAATGTGCTCGGTGTCGATGACGCGATCCGGGCTTGTGGCGGGACAAGGACGCCCATCAAACTTTGACAGATCCGGTGTGTAGTCTTCGGCATGACCGAGGTCCCAGCCCCCAAGCCCGTCCCGAGGTGACCGAACGAGGAGTTCGGCACTCCGAAGTAGTGTCACGGCTCGGCCGATGTGGCGAGGCGAAGCCTCTGGTCCAGCCGAGGTGGTGGAGTAGGTCGGCAAGGTGACGCCGGGGTGACCGCGTGACGGTAATCGAAGTCGATTTCCTGCACTCATAAAATAGTGCAAGCCAAAAGTAATAACAAAGAAAGATAGTAATATATTTACAAAAAATTCTTCTACTTAGTTAATTTAAGTGAAGCAAATAAGTAAAGGAATATGGCCTGGGCGCCGAGGTGCCTGAACGAAGAGTTCGGCTTGACGAAGTGACGACGCTACACGGTCGATGTGGCGAGATGAAGTTCTCGGTCCAGTTAACATGGCGAAGCTGTGATCGGCGGACTCCGAAGTCTCATGCAGGTCGGCTGGTGACGCCGAAGTCTCATGCCAGCCGAGGTGTTGAAGCAGGTCGGCTGGTGACGCCGAAGTCTCACGCCAGCTGAGGTGTCAAAGCTGGTCGGCTGGTGACGCTGAATTCTCATGCCACCCGAGGTGTCGAAGCTGGTCTGCTGGTGACGCCAAAGTCTGTTGATGAGGAGATGACGAAGCCCCAAGTCTAGCCGAGGTGACGGAGCAGATCGGTAAGGTGACGCTAGAGCCCCATGCCAGTCGACGTGTCAAAGCAGGTCGGCGTGGTGGACGTCAGCTTGAAAAAGTAACGGCGCGGCGATGCCGACGCAGATCAGAATTTGTGACGAGGTCAATGCTGGCTTGATGAAGCAACGGAGCGCCCGACCCGTACAACCCGCGGATGACGAGGTTCGCTTGATGATTATTCGGCCCTCGCGATGCCGAACTCTTGGTCGGATGACCGAGGTGATGAGAAAATTTCCTTCAAAAAGGACGTCCGACAACCCGTTCATGGAAAAGATGAACTCGGTTGGATTCGTTTTCGCACAGAAAACAGATCAGAAAAATTGATGCACTCATCGGACGTTTCCCGGAGTTTGAACGGTCGGCTTGAGCTGAAATTTTGAGGGGTGATCGGTATGGGAATTCCACAGCCGATGAACGGTGGGATCTTCCAAACGATGTCCGAGCTGGAAGCTGGACACCTCGCCCTAAACTCATCCCGATTCTCGTCCAGATTCGACAGGGCTCCGGTATTTCGTAGATCGCCGAAGATTCCTCCATCAGAATATGACGAAATTTTAAGGGGTCATTATAGACTCAATTCCGCACAGTTCCACCAAAGCAATCGTCAAGGCAACGCTCGAGGAAGCGGGGACGACGAACACGAGTCGCTGTCCAGAAAAACTGCACGGTTGCTCGAGGACGAAGTCAACATCGAGCCCCCGAGCTCCATGGAGGATTACTCGTGATCTTGATAGAGATCGGAGATGATGACGATGAAAGTATCTGTGCGATCTTGACGATCCAGCACGGAGCGCAGTCCTCGGCCCAGTCGAGGTGACCAGTCGAGCCGGCGACGAAGATGCCGACATCGACAACAAAGCTCGGTTCCAACGCGTAGATCGCGCCGGAGACGATCTGAATTCCCATCGCACCGCGGCGACTACCAGCAGGCTCTCAACGAGAGCACCAATGTCAGTGTCAAATCCGGCATATCTCGTAGTAGGGGTCCTAACCTAGGCGTCTTGGAGCGATGGTAACATGGACACAGGATTTTACACAGGTTCGGGCTCTCTTGAAGAGATAATACCCTACGTCCTGCTTTTGATTGTATTCATATGGGGTATAGTACAGAGTACATGTGTCTACCACGAGATTGTAGTAATGAATATGAGATGATCTAACGACTAGCCTGGCCTCGGTTTATATATGCACCGGAGGCCTAGGGTTTAGAAGAGTCCTCGTCTTGTGCACCAAGTCTTCAGGAGTCTTCCTTGTATGCATCATGGGCTGCCCGAAGTGGCCCATGAGTGTACCGCCATGGGGGTCCTCGGCCTGATCAACCTAGTCGGGAGACGACGTAGTGAGTACCCCCTAGTCCAGGACACCGTCAACGACCCCTCCGGACGGCAGCGGGGCGCCGCCCTGCGCGCGGAGCCCGCAGACCCTCCTGCGACGAGCCTCAGAGCGAAGTTGCTTACCTCTGCCACCGCCGTTGGGTGGGCCGCGCGTCTCCTGACGTGGATTGCTCCCTCGGCGATCTGACGCGCCTTCGCCGTTGTTGCTTGTTTGTCCGGACGCCTGCGCCGCTTGCTCCCGGCGCAAGATGGCGCGCTCCCGCCTGGTCAATCCAGGCTGTTGAAGGTCCACTGGGTCACGGAGGCGCTTGTTGGTGCGTGCATGGAGCGCCTCGTTGTTTTCTCCGTGTGCTTGGTCGTCGTGGCCGGGCTGTGCCCCGAAACCGGTCACCGGAATTCGAAGGAGAAGGAGTTCGCGTGCGGCGGGCCCCGCTCGGGCTCGCCCAGGGCTGGAGGGGGCACACCGACGCCTGAGGAAGAGTGAGGAGCCACGGCCGTCCGCGCGACGGTGACCAGCTCTGCGACGTGGTCGGCCCATGCATCGAAGCCCCCGTGCGTGGGGCAGTGGCGGAGCATCTCGCTTGCCAGCAGCAGCGCATAGTGCGCGTCGAGGTCCCCCACGTAGGTGCGGCGCGACGCCGGTGCTGAGGGCGCCGCCCGCCCACCGTGTGTTTGGGCGGTGCGAGGGGTGGCGACGGCAGAGGCGATACTGGCGGCTTGATACTGACCGCCCAGCACTATGCCGCTGGGGCGCGGGTCTCCGGCGGCAGCGGCGGGATCGATGGAAGCTAACCCGCCGCGGCCGGGGGGAGCTTGTTGGGCGCCGGCCATCGGAGCGGTGGAGCGGGGGGAGAGCGAGGCTTGAAGAAGACTCCGACACGCCCCCTACCTGGCGGGCCAAATGTCGGATTTCGGGCTCTGCAAAATTCTCAAGGTTCGAACACAGGGGCGTGTGCGAAGATTCCCTACAGCCTCGCCCTACCCAGGTTCGCTACTCGATGGTTACTACGGCGAACTCGCACGATGATGAGGTACAAGATGAACACGGTGGTTTACCGAGGTTCGGGCCGCTGTGAAGCGTAATACCCTACTCCTGCTTTGGTGGATTGCCTCTCCGGGAGGTGTGGTGGATAACTAGTATAGTGGTGAGGAGCCTCGAGAGGGCGTTCGAGTGGTGTTCTTGGCTCTCTGCCTTGTCTTGTGGTCGACCGTTCGGTCCGCCCCCCTCTACGGTGCAGCCTAGCCTCTATATATAGCAGTGGCCCGGGTCCTCTTCCCTTATCGCAATGGCGGGAAGGGATCCCACAACGACCAAATTTGAAGGGGGACAGGAGTACATCCCCACCCTGTCCAAAGGTGGTCTTCGCCTGCAAAGTAGCTGTCGTTGATGCAGAGGTGGGATCGGCGATGACATCCGCCCTGCGGGGCTCGTGGTCGTGGTCTTGTTGCACCAGAATGGAAACCTTTGTGAGGCGCTTTGGGAACCCGCGTACGTCCCTGCTCCTTTTGCACTAAAGGGGAAACTGCACCGCCTGGCGTGCTGGCGCCCGCTTGTCCTTCCTTGCGTCATCCTTGACTCCTGAGGCCAGGTCCGGCATAGAAATCTCTGCCGCTCCGGAGGGGGCCTGAGGAGGCCCATCCCCTGCTGGTCTTGATGCCATTCTTCCTCGCGAGCCTAGGGTCCTCGCGAGGGCCTTGTCTTGAGCGAAGTCGCGCCAGGCCGTGCTTGTCTGACGAGGTGGGCCATGCCCTGGGCCGCAGGCAGGCAGGTCTGGGTACCCCCGGTCCCAGAACGCCGACAGTATTACTCCGTTTTTCAATGAACTTAATACACTAGATGCATGCTGGATAGCGGTCGATGTGTGGAGTAATAGTAGAATATGCAGAATCGTTTCGGTCTACTAATCTTGGACGTGATGCCTATATAATAATCATCGCCTTGGATATCGTCATGATTATTTGATCTTCTATCAATTGCACAACAGTAATTTGTTCACCACCGTGTGCTATACTCATGAGAGAAGCCACTAGTGAAACTTACAGCCCACGGGTCTACTTTTCCAACATATTGCTTTCCGATCTATCTTTTTACCACTTTTGTTTTCCGATCTATTATTCCTAAAAACCAAAAATATCTTGTTGCACTTTTTATTTGCCCTTTTTATTTCGTGTTCTTGAGAGATCTATTTATCCAGTCTATCTTATCCTAATCTATCTTTTTACCCTAGAGAGATTGACAACCTCCCTTTCGCGTCGGGTGGCAAGTATTTGTTCTTTGTATGCAGGTGTTGTTTATGTAGTGTTGGTGATCCTCCTACTGGTTCGATACCTTGGTTTCATAACTGAGGGAAATACTTACCATCGCTGGGCTGCATCATCCCTTCCTCTTTAGGGAAATACCGACGCAGTCTCAAGCCACGTCAAAGGAATGTCTAGCGTCGTTGCCGGGGAGGAAGCGGTCTCTTCTACGTGCCAATCTCTGGCGCCGAGGAGACACCATCATCATTTACCAGGTTCCTAATCACAAATCTCATCTCCTTGCAATTACATTATTTTCCATTTGCCTCTCATTTTCCTCTCCCCCACTTCACCAAATTTGTCGTTTTATTCGCCCTCTTTTTCGTTTGCCTTTTTCTCGTCAGATCTCTTGCTTGCTTGCAATCTTGTTTGCGTAGTCATGATGCTCCAACGAAAGTACCATGATGTTCCTTACCCCAATATTTTGCTTGAAATTGAGAAAAGTACTAAGGAATATATGACTACACAATTTGAGCATAATAAGTATTTTACCGAGGAGCTTAAAGAACACTCTACCGTACTAGATGCCATAAGGAAACAACTTGACGATATCAGAAGAGAAGTTTCAATTCTCCAATCTAAATATTCTCATGCTGAAAATCTGCTTGGTAAAATTTCCGACGGACAAGCTACTTTAATAAATCAAATGGCCGCTAAACCAATCTCTTTGAAGGATAAAAATGATGAAGATCTCAAAGTGATTGGTGTTTGTTCTATTGATTCCTTGTTTAGTAATATTAAAATTGATGATAAAGGGACTGAAGTAGAGTCTACTTTAGTTAGATGGTGTCCCAATAATTTGGAGGGTGAAAATCTTGATGAAAAAATTGAGAAAAGTGGGTTTGAAGAGGTCAAAACTTTAACTGGTGATGTGCCCACTATTTTGGATTGCAAAGACTTTAATTATGATAGTTGCTCTTTATTTGAATGTATTTCTTTGCTGCAATCCATGTTGAATTCACCCCATGCTTATGAGCAAAATAAAGCTTTTACTAAACATATCGTTGATGCTATGATGAATTTTTTTGAAGAAAAGTTGGAGTTGGAGATTTCCATTCCTAGAAAATTACATGATGAGTGGGAACATACCATTAAGGTCAAGATTAAAAATTATGAGTGCTTTGGTTTATGTGATTTGGGTGCTAGTGTTTCCACGATTCCGAAATCTCTATATGATGTGCTTGGTCTTACCAATATTGAAGAATGTTCTCTTAATTTGCACTTGAAGGATTCTACTATTAAAAAGCCTTTGGGAAGAATTAATGATGTTCTTATTCTTGCAAATAGGAACTATGTGCCAGTAGATTTTATTGTTCTTGATATTGATTGCAATCCGTCTTGTCCCATTATACTTGGTAGACCGTTATTACGCACTATAGGTGCCGTAATTAATATGAAAGAAGGCAATATTAGATTTCGGTTTCCACTAAGAAAGGGTATGGAACACTTCCCTAGAACAAGAATTAAGCCACCATATGAATCAATCATGATAGCATCCTATGGAGCAAAAACCAAAGATGACAATACTTGAATCTATGTGTTATGCCTAGCTAGGGGCGTAAAACGATAGCGCTTGTTGGGAGGCAACCCAATCAATAAATTTATTTCAATCTTTTGCTTTTTGTTTTTGAGTGTTGACACAATTATGCCTCTGTTATGATTGTGTTTTTATGCTTTATTTAGTGTTTGTGCCAAGTAAAGCCTTTCGGATGATTCATAAGATGAGTAGAAACAATGCTGAATCTGAAACATAAACTTTGCCTCCAATGTGCGAATTTTCATTTTTTACTGGAGCGTGATATTGAGCTAAAATTTTAACACAGTATTGCTATACAAATTCTTTACGTTGTCCTAATTTTCAGAATTTTTAGAGTTAGAGAAGTATCGTTAGAGTACACATTACTACGGACTGTTCTGTTTAAGACAGATTCTGTTTTCGTTGCATTGTGTGTTTGTTTTGATAAATCTATGGTTTGTATTGAAGGGTATAAGCCATGGTAAAGTTAAAATACAGTAGGTATAATGCAATAATTAAATTTGAATGGGTTTGCAACAGTACTTAAAGTGGTGGTTTGCTTTATTATACTAACGGATCTCACGAAGATTTTGTTGAGTTTTGTGTGATTGAAGTTTTCATGTTTTGGGTGAGATCACGATGGATGAAGGAATAAGGAGTGAAAAGAGCCTAAGCTTGGGGATGGTACTGCACCCCCAAGATATATCCAAAGAGAAACAAGCAACTAAGCTTGTGGATGCCCCGAGTGGCATCCCCTCTTTCTTCTAACGACCATCGGTATTTTACTGAGATCTATATTTTTATTCGTCAAATATCAGGAGTTTTGCTTGGAGCGTCTTGTATCATTTGAGTCTTTGCTTGCTTTGCTTTTTAGTTTGTAACTAGTATCCTTGCTGGACACACCTATTTAAGAGTGCCAAATTTATGTTATGATTTGTTAGAATTGCTCTTTATGCTTCACTTAAACTTTTTGAGCTATGGAATTGCTCTAGTGCTTTACTTATATCTTTTTGAGCTCGGTGTGCTTGGAAACTTTCGTAGAAATGCTCTCATGCTTCACTTAGATTAATTTGAGAGTTAGTAAATTTTTAAAAAAATCCTCTCATGCTTCACTTATACTATTTTGATAGATGAAATCTCTATTCTCATGTTCTTCACTTAAATTTGTTTGAGCTTGTCAAATGCAATGGCTATATATGAAACTATTCCCAAAGTGATAGATATTTAAGGAGGATATAATAAAAACTTTCATGAAGATCATTGGACAAATTAAACTTGATTCCTTGTAATAGTTTTGAGACATGATGATAGTAATATGTGAGTCATGTTAGTGAGTAATTATGCTTTAGTAAGAATATTGGTATTAAGGTTTGTGATTCCCTATGCAAGTACGAAAGTCAATAGTTATGCAATGAAATTACATCCTACTTATGGTGCATTATTCGGTGTTAGTTATGCTCCATGCTCTCTTATGTGAATTTCCGTTTCTTGGTTGGTTGCTTCTCAATCTATTTGCTAGCCTCCACTTGTACTAAGTAGAAATACTACTTGTGCATCCAAATTCTTAAACCCAGTTTTGCCTTATGAGTCCACCATACCTACCTATATGCGGTATTTCCATGCCGTTCTAAGAAAATTTGCATGTGCCATCTCTACTTTCAAAATGAATTTCCTTTTAGTGTGCTCGTACCGCTCATGAAACGATAGGGGGTATCCAATATTTTCCATGCTAGGTGTGTTATTATCAAGATGAGTGTTTATTCACTCGTCATTGCACGAGAGTACATCGGTAATAGGGATGCCCAGTCCCTAAATGAAAAATGAAAAAAAATACTTTATGTAGTCAAATAATAAATTCCTTGGAAAGTGTTGGTATGGAAGGCAAACGTGGATACGGCCAGCCATGGATTGTGAAAGAATGGTGGAAAAAGGAATAAAATTTACTTTATGTTTGGGAACCACCTATGATATATCTAGCATGGAAAGTATTGTGAACTACTTTGTCATTTTCGTTGACAGGAAAGGCATGCCACTCAAAATATTTCTCTCTCAATTTAAACTTTGAGCTCTGGCACCTCTACAAATCCCTACTTCCCTCTGCGAAGGGCCTATCTATTTACTTTATGCAATTTTTATTTTTATTTGAGTCTCCATCTTCTCTTATAAAGCACCAACTAGGGAGCACTATGATCATACTTGAGCATTGGGTGTAGTTAATATTTGAGTGTGTTTCATGAATGGATCAAGGATTGAGCATGATGGGCTTGGGATAACTTTCTTTAGTGTTTATATTTCGAAAGACATGGTTGCTTGTTGGCATGCTTGAGTATTAAAGTCATTATGTTAAAACTAGACTATTGCTTTGAACCATCTAAAAGTCCAAATGTCCATGCTATAAAATAAAAGAATATGTGATGAACATGTTATGCAACATTCTACATCAAAAATTCTGTTTTTATCAGTTAGCTACTCGAGGACGAGAGGGATTAAGCTTGGGGATGCTGATACGTCTCCAACGTATCTATAATTTTTGCTTGTTCCATGATGTTATATTATCATTCTTGGATGTTTTACCATCACTTTATAGCAACTTTATATCATTTTTTGGGACTAACCAATTGACATAGTGCCAAAGTGCTAGTTGCTGTTTTTTGCTTATTTTTACTTCGCAGAATATCAGTACCAAACGGAGTCCAATTGCGATGAAACTTTTTGGAGATTTTTAAGGGCCAGAAGACATCCAATGGGCCAAAGAAGTACCATAGAGGAGGGCCGAGGAGACCAAAACCCACCAGGGCGCGCCAGAGGCCCCCGGCGCGCCCTGATGGGTTGTGCCCACCTCGGGACGCCTCTCCACCGCCTCTGATGCCTATAAATTCCCAAATATTACAGAAACCCTAGAGGAGTCGACAAAAAACACATCTAGTCGCCGCAAGTTCCAGAACCGCGAGATCCAATCTAACACCATCACGGGGGGGGGGGGGGGGTCATCATCCGCATTGGTGCCTCTCCGATGATGCGTGAGTAGTCCACCATAGACCGACGGGTCCGTAGGCAGTAGCTAGATGGCTTCCTCTCTCTCTTTTAATTCTCGGTACAATGGTCTCTTGGAGATCTATTTGCTGTAAACTTTTGCGGTGTGTTTGTTGGGATCCGATGAATTTTGAGTTCATGATTAGTTTCTATCCATGAATATTATTTGAGTCTTCCTTAATCTCTTATATGCATGATTACTTATAGCCACGTTCTTCTTCTTCGAATCTTTAGTTTAGTTAGGCCAACTAGATCGATTTTTCTTGCCATGGGAAGAGGTGCTTTGTGATGGATTCGATCTTGCGGTGTCCTCTCCCACTGACAGAAGGGGCAGCGAGGCATGCATGTATCGTTGCTATTAAGGATAACAAGATGGGGTCTATTCCTACATGAATAGATCTTGTCTACATCATGTCACCGTTCTTAATGCATTACTCCATTTTTCCATTAACTTAATACACTAGATGCATGCTGGATAGCGGTCGATGTGTGGAGTAATAGTAATAGATGCAAAATCATTTCGGTCTACTAATCTTGGACGTGATGCCTATATAATGATCATCGCCTTGGATATCGTCAAGATTATTTGATCTTCTATCAATTGTCCAACAGTAATTTGTTCACCCATCGCGTGTTATACTCATGAGAGAAGCCACTAGTGAAACCTACGGCCCCTGGGTCTACTTTTCCTACATATTACTTTCCGATCTATCTTTCTGCCACTTTTCTTTTCAGATCTATTATTCCAAAAAACCAAAAATATCTTGCTGCACTTTTTATTTGCCCTTTTTATGTTGTGTTCTTGAGAGATCTATTTATCCAATCTATCTTATCCTAATCTATCTTTTTACCATAGAGAGATTGACAACCTCTCTTTCGTGTCGGGTTGCAAGTTTTTGTTCTTTGTGTGCAGGTGCTGTTTACGTAGTGTTGGTGATCCTCCTACTGGTTCGATACCTTGGTTTCATAACTTAGGGAAATACTTACCGTCACTGTGCTGCATCATCCCTTCCTCTTTGGGGAAATACCGACGCAGTCTCAAGCCACGTCAAGCCCCATACGGACTCCAGATCAGCCCTCCCGAGGAAGAACAGGAGGTGGCGGCGGGTCTGTCTTGTAGAACGCGATGAGAACTTCTCTCCGATTTTTTTTCTCGGAGGATAGGTATATATAGGCTTGGAATTAGGGTCAGCGGAGCCACATGGGCTCTACAAGGTAACAGGGCTCGCCCTGGGGGGTGGGCGCACCCTGTTGCCTTGTGAGAAACTTGTGGTCCCCCTCCGGTAGATCTTTGCTCCCGTATTTTTTATTTATTAAATGAAAAATCTCTAGAAAGTTTCGTCAAATTCCGAGAACTTTTATTTCTGCACAAAAACAACACCATGGTAGTTCTGCTGAAAATAGTGTTAGTCCGGGTTAGTTTCATTCAAATCATGCAAATTAGAGTCCAAGACAAGAGCAAAAGTGTTTAGAAAAAGTAGATGTGTTGGAGACATATCAACTCCCCAAGCTTAACTCATTGCTCGTCCTCAAGCAATTCAGTTGACAAACAGAAAGTGATAAAGAAAACTTTTACAAACTCTTTTATTCTCGTTGTTACATATATATCTAACTCATTGTTCAAGTTTTCAACAAAGATCATGAACTAACCATGTCAATGATAACAATTAGGTCTCACACTTAGTCATGACAATAACATAACCAGCTATCAAGCAGTAATAAGATATCTAGAATGGCAACAATTTGTCAAAACAATCATGATATAATATGATAACATGGTATCTCGCTAGCCCTTTCTGAGACCGCAAAACATAAATGCAGAGCGCCTATGAGGTTCAAGGGGTGACTAAACATTGTAATTAAACATAGAAGAGATCCAGTCATGCTAACATCCAACATTAACTAGACTCAATTAATAAAAATGACAATAGTGCTCTTAGGACTGGTGCTTTTGATAAGAAGATGATGACTCAACAATAAAAGTAAATAACATGAAAGTAAATAGAAAGGCCCTTCGCTGAGGGAAACAATTATTTGCAGAGGTGCCAGAACTCATGGTTTAAAACAGAGATGGAAATATAATTTGAGTGGTGTGCCTTTCCTGTCAACGTCACGACAAAGGATTTTGGCATCTTCCATGCTAAACACATTATAACCGGTTCCCAAACAGAATTGTAAAGTGTACTCCCATCCACCATACATACACAAGCGATGGCTGGCCGAATCCAAGGGTGCCCTCCAACATTCATCTTTCTAGGGGAATTTGTTTCATTTATTTTTGTCAGGTCACGATGCACACAATCACCTATGGGACCAAGGGCCCCTTTGTGGTTCGCCAGGGGTGAGGTCAAGAGCACAAAGAGCAGAGATGATGAGACAACACGACGATGGGACGCTGGCGTTTTACCCAGGTTCGGGCCGTTGAGGAGCGTAAAACCCTACTCCTGCTTTGGTGGATTGTTCGGGGGGAACACGAAGCACACACAGAGCTCAAACCCGGCAAGGTCACCTTCAGGGGAGCTACTACACGAGTACAAGTGTCCAAAGGTCCGAATCTTGAGCTAGGTTGCCTTGGGCCTCCTTTTATAGCTCAAGAGGCAACCACAGTGATAAAACAGACATTACCTAGTGAATAGATAGCTAACAGTGCTATCATACCTAACTCTGGCACTTAGGACAAAATGCCATAAATGCTAGTCTAGGTGGCGTGCGGGGATGCATCCCCGGCAAGCTTTTACCACCGCTTGGCTGGCTATTGCTTAGTATTTCGGCACGCCTCTGGACGGGTGTCAAACAGGCGTAATCTCCCTCCCAGCACATCGCCATGTACTTAGCGAGAGCCACTTAGCCACCTGAGGGCTCGACACCGCATTGACAACTGACTGGCGTTGCGATGCGGTGGAGCGGTGGCCGGTTGGCTCGCGCCTGTCGGGGGATGGCTTGCCGGGTCTTCCTGAAGATGCGTGCACCTCAGTCCCCGGCAGGCACCGGGGGCATAACTGGCACGGTTCGGGCCCGTGATAGACCGTTGTATTGATCTTGCCGGCATTGCTAGCCTGCGTGGGCTGCTCCTGCCGGGGTCTTGGTGTTCGAATGTCGGCTTCGTCTTCTTGATGCGCTCATTGATCTCATGAAGAGTGGCTTTTCTGGCTTGGACTCGGTTTATGTTGACGGGTTCTGCTACTACTGCCTGTGCATAAGGCAGGGGCACTGGGTACCCCATTCCTAGTGCACCGACAGGAGCCTCCAGGTCTGGCCCAAACGCGCTCGTTCAGTGCCGTTGGGTCTGGCCCAAAATTTATGCACATGCGTGCAATGTGAGGGAGTAACTGTCGGCTTTTAAATCAGCACTTACCCACTACCTCAGGATGTTTCCGCCACGTGCGGCGCATGCATTGCGGGAAGTTTGCGGTGGATGCGCATGGCTCAAAGGCGTGGGAGTGGCAGAAGCCGCAGCGCCCGGGATTGGAGCAATGGGGCGGTTACCTGTTCGCCCGTGATCGTGGATAGTGGGATTGGTGGAGATAGGCAGCTGCCTTGGAGCGGAGGAGAGCCAGCCCCCCGTGCCCTTCCCTATAAATTAGGGGGTCACAGCGGGCGATGCTCATCCATCCCCTTCTCCTCCTTAATCTCAAGTCCGCATAGTTTGCCCTTCTTCTCCGGTTTGGACGCACCAGTCACCACCATGATGAGGGGGCGAGGACGAATCCCAGCTTCCGCCACGGCGACGAGAGCTTCCCTTCGGGATCATGCTATTGCTTCAGCCGCGGCGGAGGGAGGTGGTTCCAGCGCGCGCGGTAAGAGCGCGGGGAGAGGTCGGGGCCGGTGCAGGGCTCGCGGCCGGGGAAGGCTGAGCGCCGCACCCGATCCTCCACCGGCGGTTCCTCCTCCAGCGACGGGACACACCCAAAGTACGACGATGGAGTTCGTCGTCAGGCTGCGTGGCCTTCCTCGTAGCCGCTTGCGACTCCCTCGTTCTTTCGCCAGGGTGATGGAGGTCGGCAAGCCGCACGCGATGTAGTTGCGCGTGCAGGGCTGCTATAATGGTGCCGCGCAAGTTGACATCGAGTTTCTGGCGCCCCGCGTCATGTTCTTCATGCGTGGATGGAAAACCATCGCCCGCGCCCATAACTTCGTGGGTACGTCCTCCGCTTCAACTTGCCGGAGGCCGACACGCTCTCTCTCAAGATTTATGGGCGTTCGGGCGCTCGTCTTGGCTGCTGCGAAGAGAGCTCGAGCGACGACGAAAGCAACTCCTCGAGCGACGGTGACGAGGAGGACAGTGTCCGTGAAGACGGCGACAGCGAGCCCCAAGCTATCAAGTCGGAGTACGACGACCTGGACTCCAGCTACCCGCCGGTCACACCATCACCGTCAGCGAGCCTCCCCCCCGGCAGAGCGATTTTCCGGGGGTTCTTGACTTGGGCGCCGCCTCCTCCCCTCAGCTAGACCTTGGCAGGATCGTGGACTTCGGCTTCGTCTTCCCTGCCGGTAGCAATGCCGAGCCACGCCCTGCCAGCCCTGACGGGGTCAGGCTGAGCTTCTACTTAGGTCCTCCTTTCGTCCTTTTTCCTTTTGTAGCTTGCTCCTAAAGTAGAAAGTCAAATAAAGAGTAATTAAAGAGGCACCCTCTAATGTATCTTTATCCATTTTGTACCGAAAAATGAATGAAAGAATGCTATTTCTCTTCCTTAAGTACTATCCTTTTCTTCCTCCTTGTTTATAATGTGTCAGCATGTTTGTTCTTGCCGCACAGAACTATTTGCGAGGCCAGTACTAACCACGAGCGCCAAAGGGTAGCGAGCCCCCGACAACAGGCTGGTATCGTCCCCCGGCAAAGCTCCTTGTCGGTATCGGCGCGGCCCCCCAGAGCTGATGAGCAGCAGGAGCTGGGAGACGGCTCGTCCCGACAAGGGTTTCCATTGCGTGGTGAACTCCAGGGTACACAGTCAAAAGGAACAAGAGGTGTTTCTATAAGGGAGTAAATAGCACCGAGCTCGGGATATGCGATTAGACTTGTCTTTTCAGGCAGTATCCCTTTCTGTAGTACGATGGGCCGCCGTCCTTGTCTCTTTGCCCTTCTTCTTTGTTTTCCTGGAGGTAAAACATGTAAGGCAAGAGGCCTCTATCCTTTGGGGGGAGAGAATGCAGTAACAAGGATCACAGGCTCATCAAGTACTCTAGCAAATTTCTAAAACTTAAAAGCGATAACATCGCAACATAAGAAAATGCATAGTAAAACATGTAGTTCGATGATATGATGCAATGCCTAGCTTTATTATTGCATGCACATGGTCTGCGCCTGGCTTTGTACAAAGGGTTACATGCAACTTCAGCAAGGCTTGTACAAAATGTGTCTGCCGGGGACTGAGCCCTGCAACCGCGTCTCACGGGTAGAACTTACGAAGATGCTCAATATTCCATGAGTTAAGCACTTTGATGCCACTTCGGCGTCAACTTGTTGGTACCCTTGGCGGACTGAACGCACCTAAGGACAAGGCCGCCTTCCTCAAGGCTCCGGGTGTGGACCATGTGGCTATGATAACGGCGCAGGGCTTGCTGGTAGCGTGCAGCCCGCACAGCGGCCCGGAGATGATCTTCCTTGAGGAGCATGGCATCGTCATGCCGTAGCTGTTGTTGCTCCACTTCATCGTAGGCAAGTACTCGAGGTGACCTGTATATGAGTTCTGTGGGGAGAACTGCTTCCGCCCCATACACTAGGGAGAAGGGCATCTGGCCGGTTGCTCGATTCGGTGTCGTTCTGAGGGACCAAAGAACCACCGGTAGCTCATCTATCCAACGCTTGCCGCATCTCCGCAGTCTATCGAAAGTTCTTGTCTTGAGTCCATACAACACTTCAGCATTCTTCCTATCGACTTGCCCGTTGCTCCGTGGGTGGGCAACAGAGGCGAAGGAGACTTTGCTTCCAAGGCTTTGGATGTACTGCATAAAGGTACTGCTCGTGAACTGGGTGCCATTGTCAGTGATCACCCTGTTGGGCACTCCAAAACGGCACACCAGTCCTTTCAGGAACTTGATAGCTGACTGCGCGGTCACCTTCCTCACTGGTTCCACCTCTGGCCACTTTGTAAACTTGTCGATTGTCACGAACAAGAATTCAAAGCGCCCGACGGCACGGGGAAAGGGTTCCAAAATATCGAGCCCCCAGACCGAGAATGGCAAGGATAAAGGGATCGTTTGGAGAGCTTGCGCTGGTTGATGGATGTTCTTGGAATGGAACTGGCAGGCTTCACACTTGGTGACTAGCTCAGTTGCATCTTGGAGGGCAGTGGGCCAATAGAAACCCTACCGGAAGGCTTTTTTTGCAAGGGCCCTTGATCCAATGTGAGAGCCACACATGCCCCCTTGAAATTCTGCCAATAGCTTCATTCCATCTTCCCGGCAAATGCACCTCAATTACACACCGTTTGGTCTTTTTCTGTACAAAGTGGCATCGACAAACTTGTACATACTTGACTGACGGGCAACTTTTTTGGCTTCTTCTTGTTCTTCGGGAAGTTCTCCTGTTTGAAGGAAGCGGACTATATGTTGTGCCCAAGCTGGAGCCTGTGGCTCGACAACGAGGACTAAAGGCATCTCCTCGCTCATGGGAGCGGTTACCTCGACCGCAAGAACCCGTGGTTCCACAGGAGGGAGCTGCTCACCAACCGAAGCGGGGCTATCCCCGACAGCCTCTCTACCAGCGGCTTCGGGAAGCTCTGCCAGGAAATGCTTGCCGGAGTTCAGCTTTCTTCTTTTCTAGGTCATCGTTGACGGGGATACTGATGGCGGAGTGAGGTGGAGGACAAAGGTTCCTGGTTCCACAGGGAGCTTTTGCGCAGCGCACTTTGACAGATGATCAGCGATGCTGTTTTCCGCACGTGGTACGTGCTCGGTTTGCAATCCATCAAAGCACTCCTCCAGCTTCCTCACCTCTTCCACGTATGCTTCCATCAACGGACTCTGATAGTCTTTGTTGACTTGTCTCACCACAAGTTGAGAGTCTCCTCGGATGATCAGTTTCTTGATTCCCAACTCCGTCGCGATTCTGAGTCCAGCAAGGAACCCCTCATATTCAGTGGTGTTGTTGGTTGCCTCCTCCCAGGGAAAGTGCATTTGGACCACATATTTGAGATGCTCTCCGGTGGGGGCGATGAGGAGCACGCCTGCTCCAGCGCCCTGAAGTGAGAAAGCACCGTCAAAGTACATGATCCATTCTTTAGGCGCTTCTTTGCCGGGGAGAATTGTCTCTGGAACCTCTTCGTCTGGCGTGGGTGTCCATTCTGCAATGAATTCTGCCAACGCCCTGCTCTGGACTGTGGAAGTGCTTTCATACTTCAAACCAAAACTTGACAGCTCTAGCGCCCACTCAACTATCCTGCTAGTGGCTTCGGGGTTCCTCAATATACGCTGTAGCGGGAAGCGGGTGACAACAGTGACCTCGTGGGCGTGGAAGTAGTGGCGCAGCTTCCTCGAGGCCATGAGAAGGCCGAAGATCAGCTTTTGCACTCCAGAGTACCTTGACCTAGCCCCTTGTAACAAGGAGCTGACAAAGTACACTGGTCGCTGCAACACTTTCTTCTTCGCCATTTCCTTGAAACTGCCTTCAACGGCTTGCTTAGGTTCCCCTTGGCCTGCATAAGGTCCTGCCACGAATGCTTCGGTTCCACTCCCGGTGACATCAGTTGCAGCGGCTGCGTCTTCATCTACTTCCCACTGTGCCACCAGCGCTGCACTAACCACTTGATTTGTTGCCGCCAAGTATAGTAGCAACGGTTCTTGCGGTTTAGGCGCGACCAAGGTGGGAGCGGAGGAAAGGTAAGCTTTCAGATCCTGCAGCGCTGCTTCTGCTTCCGGGGTCCACTTCATCGGGCCGGCCTTTTTCAGAATCTTGAAAAACGGCAGGGCACGCTCAACGGATTTGGAGATGAACCTACTCAACGCGGCAATGCATCCGGCCAAGCGTCTTACGTCCTTGACGGACTTGGGTGCTTGTATCTGCTTGATCGCTTCGATCTTGTCGGGATTGGCTTCTATTCCTTGCTGAGACACAAAGAACCCAAGCAGCTTGCCGGATGGGACACCAAACACACATTTCTCAGGGTTGAGCTTTAACTTGATCTTGCGCAAGTTGATAAAAGTTCCTTCCAAGTCTTGTATGAGAGTTGCTTCATCTTTTGTCTTGACTACTATGTCATCCAAGTAAGCTTCCACATTCCTGTGCAGCTGAGGTTCAAATCCAATCTGCACGGCCCTTGCAAAAGTAGAACCAGTGCTTTTTAACCCGAAGGGCATACATACAAAGCAGTACGTGCCACACGGAGTTATTAAAGCGGTTTTTTCCTCATCTTCCTTGGCCATGAATATCTGGTGGTATCTGGAGTATGCGTCCAAGAAGGAAAGCAGATCACACCCGAAAGTAGAATCAACAATCTAATCGATGCGCGGCAAGGGAAAAGGGTCCTTCGGGCACGCTTTGTTTAAGACAGTGAAATCAATGCAAAGCCTCCATTTCCCATTCACCTTGCGCACCACTACTGGGTTGGCTAACCAAGTTGGATGCAACACTGCTCTGACCAAACTAGCTGCTTTGTGCTTCTTGATTTCCTCGGTGATGAACTACTGCCGCTCCAAGGCTTGCTTCCTAACTTTCTGCTTGACGGGCATGGCATGAGGGCAGACAGCAAGGTGGTGCTCAATTACCTCCCTGGGAACACCGGGGATGTCAGATGGTTGCCAAGCAAACACATCGACATTCGCCTGCAGGAAGGCAATGAGTGTGCTTTCCTATTTATCATTGAGGGTGGCACTGATAGTAAACGTACCACCAGCGCCATCCTACCCTGCCGGGACCTTCTTCGTCGTAGGATAGGTGACCTTGAATCTCTTGCTAGTGGAACTCTCCGGCAGGTCATCGAGGGGCGCAGCGCACTCCGTAGAGGCACACTTCCCGGAGTCCTTGTCGGCGTCTCTGTTAGCCTTCTTCTTTGATTCCTTGGTGGGAGCTGGGGCTTCCGCGACTTCAGCTACTACCACGTCTCGATACATCTTGTCCACGCATATAATAGCATCCTTCTTATCTGATGGGATGGAGATGATCCCCATGGGCCCTGGCATCTTCAAAGTGTTGTATGCATAGTGGGATGCCGCCATGAATTTTGCCAGAGCTGGGCGACCAAGAATTCCATTGTAAGGCAGGGGAGTTTGACCACATCAAACACCACCTTCTCAGTCCGGTAGTTCAACTCCCCGCCAAACGTCACAGGCAAAGTGATCTTTCCCTTGGGCCGACTCCTGCCAGGGTTGACTCCTTCGAATGTACCCGTAGCCTTGAGCTCTCCGTCAGGGATCTGCAACCTTTCAACCACTTTAGGGGAGATTAAGTTCAACCCCGCCCCGCCGTCAACTAACATCTTGGTTACTATGAGGTTGCAGATTGTTGGGGAGACCAACAACGGCAAACATACGACCGTAGTGGTGCGGTCAGGATGATCCTCTTCACCAAAGATGATAGGCGTGCGGGACCATTTGAGTGGCCTTCTGGATTCTGCAACTGGCTCCACGGCGTTGATCTCACGCGCCCACTGCTTGAGCAGGCGATGAGAGGAACGCAAGGACGCACCCCCGTCAACACACATGGATTCAGTTGCCTTCTGGAATTCCCGATCACTGGACTCTTCATCATCCTCATCATCACTCATATATTCTCCTTCTCTCTTCTCACGGCCTCTAGCCGGTTTTTCCTTCTGCTGCGGGACCTTTCCGCGGCGGCCACCTCTTCCACCACGGCCCTTCCCGGTAGCACCATCTTGGCATCTCTCCTTGTCACGCTTCTCGTATTCAGCCTTCTGCTTCTCAGCAAGCTGCTCAACTTGGCGGCATTCTTGGAGATCATGACCCTTGGTGCGGTGGATTATGCAGTATGGCCCGTCGGACTTTCCAGTTTTCTCCACTGTTGCGGCCTCCCGGCAATCAGCGCATGCGGCAGCTTCCTTGCCGGGGGCCTCGGCCTTAGCCTTCTTGCCAGCATTGAGATTACCAGAGCTCTCAACGGCCAACACTGCCTTTCCCTTATGCTTCTTGTTGTGCCTTCGGCTTCTCCCTTTCGATCCAGGGGAATCGTCGTCGTCATCTGAGTCGATTTCGATGCCAGCCTCCTCTCCGGGGAGTCACCTTCCCTCCTCAGCACGAGCACACTTGTGCCAATGTGTACAACTCATTGACGTTCTTGGGGAGTTTCACATTCATCTTGGCCCGCATCCTCCTGTAGCGCACGTTCGAGTGGAACGCGGCAATCACAACTGCGGGGTGTATCTCCGGAATATTGCGGTGTACTCGACTAAATCTCTGGATGTACTTCTGCAGGGTTTCTCCTTCCTTCAGCGGAAGGACTTGTAGGTCGCTGTGCTGTCCTGGCTCCTGGTGGCCACCTGTGAAGGCGCCGACAAACTCGTTGCACAAGTCAGCCCATGACGAAATAGAGTTTTCTGGCAGGTGCATCAGCCACGATCTCGCATTTGGCTTGAATGCCAAAGGGAAATAGTTGGTGACCACCTTCTCATCTCTTCCCCCGACGGCCTGAGCAGCTATCGTATAGATGCCCAGGAACTCCGCCGGGTTTAGCTTCCCGTCATACTTCTCCGTCAGCTCAGGATTGGAGGCTCGGGCCGACGGCCAGCGAACCTGTCGCAGCTTGAGAGTGAAGGCAGGGCACCCAACCTCATAAGGCAGGTACCCGCCAGCACTGTGCGCGGGGTCGCCAGCATCTAGGCCGTTGTGCATGTCAGATTGACGGTGTGCTTCCCGGCGTCGCTCTATGGTGATGCGCGCGTCTTCCCTCTGGCTGTCTTCCAGGACATGCCGCTGGTCCCGGTGATCGTGCAAGCCGGAGGAGACCATAGATGCTTCGTCGGGCTCGTCGGTACGTGGAGCTCGTTGTGGCTGCCTCTGGGTCTGTTGTCGCCGAGGGGATTGCACCGTTGGCGCGGCCCCCTCGACATGACCGTCAGCCTGGGCCGCCGTTACCGTCCGTGAACGTCGCGACGGTTCTGCATGCTGCGATTTGTTGGCTTCAACGAAGCAGATAAAACTCTGGATGGTGGCCCTCCACTCGTCCATCTTGTCAGCCGCCGGCGGAAATTTAGCCGCAGCTGGGCCCGCGCCATTGCTTCCGCCACCGTGGCCGGCATGGCTAGAGAAGCGGACCTTAACGTTGCTCGACTCCTGGTGGAACCAAGAGGAGCTTCGCCGCATTCTCTTCGCCGTGCTCCGGTTGCCGAGGGGGTCTGACATGGAGGAGGCCGAACTTGTGGGTCTACGGCCTCGTTCGGCGCTCCGTCTTGTCCTGGGCAAGGCGCGCGCCCAGCAGCCGCGCTTGTGACAGGCGCAGCTGGGGTATCTCGGCTTGCTCCAGATTGGGCGCCACTGTTGCGGCCGCGGCCACCAGCACGGCGGTGAAAGCACAATGTGCTCCCTTGGTGGTTTTGATAATTCATGAGAACAAACATTGTCTCTTGGACTAATATCTCTACCTAGTGTATTTCAGATGAAAGTCCATAGAGGAAGATGGGTTGGCAAAAGGATTGTGGAGATACCCCAATATGCAAGGAAATGGATTGGCAAAGCTTCAAGCAAGAGGACTCTACATTTTACTTTGTGAGAAATCACTTTGAGTCCATAGGAAAGCCAATACTATTAAAAGGGGGTAAGGTACTGTTGGTGAACAAGATGCTCCACGTGCACAAGAGATAGTCACCAAAAACACCCAGAAGCTCTTCCACAAAAGTCTGTCCATAGCCAAATATCCAAAATCCGTGCAACCAACAATTTCCACTCAGTGTTACCGATTCCCAAACTCAGACAGACCCATGCCAAACCCTAGCACATCGGTGCAACCGATTCCACTTCGGTGCCATCGAGTTTGGGTTGCCAACTTTCTGTTACCTCGATTCACAAAATCGGTACCACCAAGTTTTCTGGACCGGCGTCACCGAGTTGCGCAATCTAACCGTTGGTCACCTAATCGGTACCACCGAGAATTATATATCGGTCTCACCGAGATTCAAAAGTTGTCACCTTTTGGTCACTTCGGTACCACCGAGATTCACACATCGGTGTCACCAAGTTGGTCACTTTAGGTGTAACGGTTGGATTTTTGGGGATGCCTATATATACCCCTTCACCACCACCCACTCGAAAGAGAAGCACTCAGAACTATTCCATACTTGTCCCATCCAATTTTCTAAGAGAGAGCCACTTACCCTTGTGTTGAGATCAAGCTATTCCACTCTATCCATATGAATCTTGATCTCTAGCCTCCCCAAGTTGCTTTCCACAAAATCAATCTCTTCCACCATAGCCAAATCTATGAGAGAGTGATTGTGTGTTGAGGAGTCTATCATCTTGAAGCACAAGAGCAAGGAGTTCATCGACATTGCCGAGCCTATTACCTTCTGGAGGGTGGTGCTTACTAGATTGGTTAGGTGTCGCTTGGGAGCCTCCTACTTCGTGTTGTGGAGTTGAACCAAGAAGTTTGTACGGGCAAGGAGATCTCCTACTTCGTGAAGATCTACCCATAGTGAGGCTAGTCCTTCGTGGACGAAAGCCGTTATGGAATAGTCAAGGTTGCTACTTCGTGGACCCTTTGTTGGGGAACGTTGCATGGGAAACAAAAAATTTCCTACGCGCACGCAAGATCTATCCATGGTGATGAGCATATACGAGAGGGAGAGTGGATCTACATACCCTTGTAGATCGCTAAGCTGGAAGCGTTAAGAAACGCGGTTGATGTAGTCGAACGTCTTCGCGATCCAAATCGCAAGCCATCCCGCGATCCAATCACGATCAGTCCCGATCTAGCGCTGAACGGATGGCACCTCCGCGATCAGCACACGTACAGCTCGATGACGATCTCCGCCTTCTTGATCCAGCAAGAGGGGGCAGAGAGGTAGATGAGATCTCCAGCAGCACGACGGCGTGGTGGTGGTGATGGTGGAGTTATCCCGGCAGGGCTTCGCCTAAGCACTACCGAAATATATTTGGTGGAGGAACTAGAGAATAGAGAACTAGCACATGCCGTGTGTCTTTGGGGGCTCTATTCCTCTAGTATATATAGGAGGGAAGGGGGAGGAGGCAGCCTCCCTAGGGTTTCCCCTAGGGGTCGGACGAACCAGGGCAAGGAGGAGTCCAATCCACTTCCTACTAGGAAGTGGATTCATATTAGGAAGGAGTCCTATTCCTTTCTATCTCCACCTTTTTTCCTCTTGGGCATATGGGCCCTTATGGGGTCGGTTCCCCAGCCCATTAGGGGCTGGTGAGCAACCTCTTGGGCCCATGTGGCCCCCGGGGTGGGTGGGCCCCACCCGGTGAACCCCCGGAACCCATTCGTCACTCCCGGTACACTACCGGAAATACCCGAAACTTTTCCGAAACCCAAATACCACTTTCCTATATGTAAATCTTTACCTCCGGATCATTCTGGAGCTCCTCGTGACGTCCAGGATCTCATCCGAGACTCCGAACAACCTTCGGTCACCAATACATATATCTCAATACTACCGAAACGTCACCGAACGTTAAGTGTGCAGACCCTACGGGTCCGAGAACTATGTAGACCTGACCGAGACACCTCTACGGTCAATAACCAATAGCGGGACCTGGATGCCCATATTGGTTCCTACATATTCTACGAAGATCTTTATCATTTCAACCTCTATGTCAAGGATTCAGTTAATCCCGTATGCTGTTCCCTTTGTTCTTCGGTATGTTACTTGCCCGAGATTCGATCGTCGGTATCTCTATACCTAGTTCAATTTCGTTACCGGCAAGTCTCTTTACTCATTCCATAATACAAGATCCCGTGGCTAACTCTTTAGTCACTTTGCTTGCAAGGCTTATTGTGATGTTGTATTACCGAGTGGGCCCTGAGATACCTCTCCGCACATGGAGTAACAAATCCCAGTCTTGATCCATGCCAACTCAACAGACACCGTCGGAGATACCTGTAGAGCATCTTTATAGTCACCTAGTTACGTTGCGATGTTTGATACACACAAGGTACTCCTCCGGTGTCAGTGAGTTGCATGATCTCATGGTCATAGGAACAGATACTTGACATGCAGAAAACAATAGCAATAAACTGACACGATCATATGCTATGTTCATAGTTTGGGTCTTGTCCATCACATCATTCTCCTAATGATGTGATCCCATTATCAAATGACATCTCATGTCTATGGCTAGGAAACCTTGACCATCTTTGATCAACGAGCTAGTCTACTAGAGGCATACTAGGGACACAGTGTTGTCTATGTATCCACACATGTATCGGTGTTTCCAATCAATACAATTATAGCATGGATAATAAACGATTATCATTTAACCATGAAATATGATAATAACTAAATTATTATTGCCTCTAGGGCATATTTCCAACAGTCTCCCACTTGCACTAGAGTCAATAATCTGGTTCACACCACCATCTGATTTACATTGTTATGAATCTATCACCCAATGAGTTCTGGGGTTCGATCATGCTTTGCATGTGAGAGAGGTCTTTAGTGAACGGTCTGCAACATTCAGATCCGTGTGTTCTTTGCAAATCTATATGTCGTACTGCAGATGCTACCACGCTCCACTTGGAGCTATTCCAAATGGCTGCTCCACTATACGTATCCGGATTGCTACTCAGAGTCATCCAGATTGGTGTTAAAGCTTGCATCGACGTAACCCTTTACGATGAACTCTTTATCACCTCCATAATCGAGAAATATTTCCTTAGTCCTCTAGTTACTAAGGATAATCTTCACCGCTGTCCAGTGATCCACTCCTGGATCACTCTTGTACCCCTTGACAGACTCATGGCAAGGCACACACATGTGCGGTACACAACATGGCATACAATATAGAGCCTATGGCTAAGGCATAGGGGACGACCTTCGTCCTTTCTCTTTCTTCTGCCGTGGTCGAGCTTTGAGTCTCACTCAACTCCACACCTTACAAATCAGGCAAGAACTCTTTCTTTGACTGATCCACTAGTTTCTTTGACGTCTTGATCTATCTCTATAGATCCTGATGCCCAATATTTAAGTAGCTTCATTCCAGGTTTTCCTTTGAAAAACTCCTTTCAAACAACCCTTTATGCTTTCCAGAAATTCTACATCATTTCCGATAAACAATATGTCATCCACATATACTTATCAGAAATTCTCTAGTGCTCCCACTCACTTTATTGTAAATACAAGTTTCTCATAAACTTTGTATAGACCCAAAAATTTGATCATCTCATCAAAGCGTATATTCCAACTCCGAGATGCTTTCTCCAGTACATAGAAGGATCGCTGGAGCTTGCATACATTTTAGCATCCTTAGGACTGACAAAACCTTCCGGTTGTATCACATACAACCTTTCCTCAAGGAAACCGTTAAGGAAACGATGTTTTGACATCCATCTACCAGATTTCATAATCGAAAAATGCAGCGACTGCTAACATATTTCCAACAGACTTTTAGCATCGCTATGGGTGAGAAAGTCTCATCGTAGTCAACTCCTTGAACTTGTCGGAAACTTATTTGCGACAAGTCGAGCTTTATAAATGGTGACATTCACCATCAGCGTCTGTCTTCTTCTTAAAAGTCCATTTGTACTCAACGGCCTGCCGTCCAACGAGCAAGTCTACCAAAGTCCATACTTGGTTTTCATACATGGAACCTTTCTCGGATTTCATGGCTCCTAGCCATTTCTTGGAATCCGGGCCCACCATCGCTTCTTCATAGCTCGTAGGTTCATTGTTGTCTAACAACATGACCTCCAAGACAGGATTGAGGTACCACTCAGAGGTGGTACGAGTTCTTGTCGGCCTACGAGGTTCGGTAGTAACTTGATCTGAAGTGTCATGATCATCATCATTAACTTCCTCTTCATTCGGTGTAGGCGCCATAGAAACATCTTTTTGCGTCGTGCTACCATCCAACTGAAGTGATGATTCAATAACCTCATCAAGTTCTTCCTTCCTCCCACTCAATTCTTTCGAGAGAAACCCTTTCTCGAGAAAGGACCCTTTTTTTAGCAACAAACACTTTGCCCTTGGATCTGAGATAGAAGGTATACCCAGCTGTTTCCTTAGGGTATCCTATGAAGATGCATTTTTCCGCTTTGGGATCGAGCTTATCAGACATAAGTGTCGCATTCCCAAACTCTGAGAAATGACAGCGTAGGTTTTTGCCAAACCAAAATTCATACGGTGTCATTTTCAACAGACTTAGATGGTGCCCTATTTAAAGTGAATGTAGTTGTCTCTAATTCATAACCCCAATATGATAGTGGCAAATCGATAAGAGACATCATAGTACACACCATATCCAATAGGGCACGACTACGACGTTCGGACACACCATCACACTATGGTGTTCCAGGTGGCGTGAGTTGTGAAACAACTTCCACATTGACTTGAGTTGTATACCAAAACTCGCAACTCAGATATTTACCTCCACGATCATATCGTAGACATTTTATCTTCTAGTCATGACGATCTCAAACTTCACTATGAATTTGTTTGAACTTTTCAAACGTTTCAGACTTGTGTTTCATTAAGTAAATATCCCCATATCTACTCAAATCATCAGTGAAGGTAAGAAAATAGCGATATCCACCGCACGCTTCAACACTCATTGGACCGCATACATCAACATGTATCATTTCCAATAAGTCACTTGCCCGCTCCATCATACCGGAAAACGGGGTCTTAGTCACCTTGCCCATGAGGCATGGTCCGCATGTCTCTACCGATTCGAAATCGAGTGAGTCAAAAGATCCATCAGCATGGAGTTTCTTCATGCGCTTTACACCAATATGACCTTGGCGGCAGTGCCACAAGTATGTGGTACTATCATTATTAACTTTGCATCTTTTGGCATCAATGAACATGTGTATTACTATGATCGAGATTCAATGAACCATTCACATTGGGTGCATGACCATTGAAGGTATTATTCATGTAAACAGAATAACCATTATTCTCTAACTTAAATGAATAACCGTATTGCAATAAACACGATCTAATCACGTTCATGCTCAACGTAAACACCAAATAACATTTATTTACGTTCATCACTAATTCCGAAGGTAGAGAGAGCGTGCGATGGTGATCACATCAACCATGGAAACACTTCCAACACACATCGTCACCTCGCCCTTAGCTAGTCTCCGTTTATTTCGTAGCTTTTATTTCAAGTTACCAACATTTAGTAGCTGAACCGGTATCTAATACCCAGGTGCTACTAGGAGCACTAGCAAGGTACACATGAATAAAAAATATACTTCTGTTGACATTGCCAGCCTTCTTATCTACCAAGTATCTAGGGTTGTTCCACTTCAGCGACCGCTCTCCTCATAATAGAAGCACTTAGTCTCGGGTTTGGGTTCAACCTTGGGTTTCTTCACTAGAGCAGCAACTGGCTTGCCATCCATGAAGTTTCCCTACTTGCCCTTGCCCTTCTCGAAACTAGTGGTTTTACTAACCATCAACACTTGATGCTCCTTCTTGATTTCTACCTTCGTGGTGTCATACATCGTGAATAGCTCGGGGATCATTATTTCCATCCCTGGCATTTCATAGTTCATGATGAAGCTCTAGTAGCTTAGTGGCAGTGACTTGGAGAACTATATCAATCACTATCTTATCTGGAAGATCAACTCCCACTCAATTCAAGCGATTGTAGCACCCAGACAATCTGAGCACATGCTCACCGACTGAGCTATTCTCGTTCATCTTGCAAGCAAAGAATCTTGTTGGAGGTCTCATACCTCTCAACACGGGCACGAGTCTGAAAACACAATTTCAGCTCTTAGAACATCTCATATGTTCCGTGATGTTCAAAACGTTTTGGAGCCTCAATTCTAAGCCGTAATGCATGACGCACTGAACTATCAAGTAGTCATCAGAACATGCCTGTCAGATGTTCACAACATCTACAGACGACGCTTGAGGGGGTGGCGCACCGAGCGGTGCATTAAGGACATAAGCCATCTATGCAGCAATGAGGAAAATCCTCAGATCACGGACCCAGTCTGCATTATTGCTACCATCATCTTTCAACTCTATTTTCTCTAGGAACGTATAAAAACAGGGGAGCTACAGCGCGAGCTATTGATCTACAACATAATTCGCAAAGTCACTTTGACTATGTTCATGATAACGAGTTCAATTAATCATATTACTTAAGAACTCCCACTCAAATCAACATCCCTCAGGTTGTCTAAGTGTGACATGATCCAAATCCACCAACCCAAGTCCGATCATCACGTGAGATGAGGTGGTTTCAATGGTGAACATCTTCATGTTGATCATATCCAATATATGACTCATGTTCGACCTTTCGGTCTCTTGTGTTCCGAGGCCATGTTTGTACATGCTAGGCTCGTCAAGTTTAACCCGAGTGTTCCGCATGTGCAACAATGGCTTGCACCCGTTGTATGTGAACGTAGAGTCTATCACACCCGATCATCACGTGGTGTCTCGAAACGACGAACTTTCGCAACGGTGCACACTCGGGGAGAACACAATTTTATCTTGAAATTTTAGTGAGGGATCACCTTATAATGCTACCGTCGTCCTAAGCATAATAAGATGCATAAAAGGAGTAACATCACATGCAAATCATAAGTGACATGATATGGCCATGAACTTGTGGTTTTGATCTCCATCTACAAAGCACCGGCATGATCTCCATCGTCACTGGCATAACACCATGATCTCCATCATCTTGATCTCCATCAATGTGTTGCCATGAGGTTATCGCGCCGACTGTTGCTTCCACGACTATTGCTAACTCATAGCGATAAAGTAAAGCAAAAACGGCGAAAATAAATTAAAGACAACCCTATGGCTCCTGCCGGTTGTCGTACTCATCGACATGCAAGTCGGGATATTCTATACAAAACATGATCATCTCATACATCACATATATATCATCATGTAATTGGCCATATCACATCACAACATACCCTGCAAAAACAAGTTAGACGTCCTCTAATTGTTGTTGCATGTTTTACGTGGCTGCTACGGGTATCTAGCAAGAACGATTCTTACCTACGCAAAAACCACAACGGTGATACATAAATTGCTATTCAACATTCTCAAGGACTGCCTTTGTCAAATCCGATCCAACTAAAGTGGGAGAGACAGACACCCGCCAGCCATCTTTATGCAACAAGGTTACATGTCAGTTGATGGAACCGGTCTCTCGTAAGCGTACGAGTATTGTTGGTCCGAGGCGCTTCATCCCACAATACCGCTGAATCAAGAAAAGACCAAGGGACGAAGCAATCTGAGCATCAACGCCCACAAACTCCTTTGTGTTCTACTCGAGATCTCATCTACACATAGACCAAGCTCTGATACCACTGTTGGGGAACGTTGCATGGGAAACAAAAAATTTCCTACGCATATGCAAGATCTATCCATGGTGATGAGTATCTACGAGAGGGAGAGTGGATCTACATACCCTTGTAGATCGCTAAGCGGGAAGCGTTAAGAAACGCGGTTGATGTAGTCGAACGTCTTTGCGGTCCAAATCGCAAGCCATCCCGCGATCCAATCACGATCCATCCCGATCTAGCGCCGAATGGACGGCACCTTCGCTTTCAGCACACGTACAGCTCGATGACGATCTCCGCCTTCTTGATCCAGCAAGAGGGGGCGGAGAGGTAGATGATATCTCCAGCAGCACAACGGCGTGGTGGTGGTGATGGTGGAGTTATCCCGGCAGGGCTTCGCCTAAGCACTACCGGAATATATTTGGTGGAGGAACTAGAGAATAGAGAACTAGCACGTGGCCGTGTGTCTTTGGGGGCTCTATTCCTCTAGTATATATAGGAGGGAAGGGGGAGGAGGCAGCCTCCCTAGGGTTTCCCCTAGGGGTCGACCGAACCAGGGCAAGGAGGAGTCCAATCCACTTCCTACTAGGAAGTGGATTCATATTAGGAAGGAGTCCTATTCCTTCCTATCTCCACCTTTTTTCCTCTTGGGCATATGGGCCCTTATGGGGTCGGTTCCCCAGCCCATTAGGGGATGGTGAGCCACATCTTGGGCCCATGTGGCCCACGGGGTGGGGGGGCCCCACCCGGTGGACCCCCGGAACCCATTCGTCACTCCCGGTACATTACCGGAAATACCCAAAACTTTTCCGGAACCCAAATACCACTTTTCTATATATAAATCTTTACCTCCGGACCATTCCAGAGCTCCTCGTGACGTCCGGGATCTCATCCGGGACTCCGAACAACCTTCGGTCACCAATACATATATCTCAATACTACCGAAACGTCACCGAACGTTAAGTGTGCAGACCCTGCTGTGACGCCCTGGTTTTGTGCTACAGTAATCTCTGTAATTAAGCTACAGTAATCCCATGCTAATGTTGCCACGTCACCACGTTTACTGTTGTTAAACTCGCGTTGGTTCAAACCCCCTTCAAATTCCGTTGCAATTTAAATTCGTTTGAAAGGTGGATTTAAGAGTTTCGCAAAACTGAAAATAAAAATGTTGGATGGGTTGCAAATATTCCCTAAGATATTATAAAATTGGAACCGGCATTTTTCGAAGTATTTTGGTGCTCAAAATAATTAAAATGGATTTTGTTTTAATTATTTAAAAAAAGGAAAAAAAAGCCTAACTGGGCCGAAAGGGCCGGCCCAGCCGGCGGCTATATGGGGAGCCAGGGGCAACCATAGCGCCAGCCCCACCTGCCCCCGCTCGCTCCCGTTCCCCCCCCCACCCCCCCGCCGCCAGGAGCCCGCCCGGCCGGCTCCCTCGCCCTCCCCCCCCCCGCCCCCCCCGCCGGCGGATCCGGCCGCCCCGCCGCCCTTGCCCGCCGCCGCCTCCCCGTCGCCCCCCCCCCGTCGCCGACAACTGCCGCCGCCCCGGCCCCCGCCGACCCGCCGGCCTTGCTCGTCGCCGCCTCCGTCCGCCTCCTCGACCGCCGTTCACCGCCCCGCTGTGAGCTCCGGCCGCTGCGTGTGTGTATGTGCGTGCGTGCAAGTGTGTGTGTGTGCAAAGTGTGTGTGTGTGTGTGTTGTGTATGTATGTATGTATGTATGTATCTATGTATGTATGCATGTATGTGTGTATGTATATATGTATGTACGCATTTACTAAAAACGAAAATTAAAATAAATAAAAATAATTTTATAAATAATAAACAATATTAGTATTAATTACTTAATTAGATTAATTAATTAGTTAAATTAAATTGATTAATTAATTAGTTAATTAGATGAATTAATTAGTTAAAACAGTATTTACTGTTTTGGATAATTCGGATTTATTAATTAAAAGAATTTAAGAATATTAATAAAACTTTGAAAATTAATACAAAATAAACCGTAGTCCGGATTAAAAAGTTTTGAACATGAAAGTTGCCCAGAATAATTCCACGGATCCGAATACGTTGTCTGTTCGTGTGTCACATGCCTCTAGCATAGCAAACGTGGAACTTTTCCATCGTTTTCATCTGTCCGGTAAAAGCCAGAGACCCGAGAAATATCGTCAGATATTCTTCCGATCCGTCTGCGACGGGTAGTACTGCATTAGTGCATTCCTAGCCCTGCATATTGCCATGTCATGCATCGTGATGCATTTGTCTGCTTTATATTTATTGTTTCTTCCCCCCCTCTTCTCCCCGGTAGACCCCGAGACTGACGGTGCTGCCGGGTACGACTACACCGTTGACGATCAGCCCTTTGCCGCAGAGCAGCAAGGCAAGCAACCCCCCTTGAGCATTCCGATATCGCCTATTCCTTTCCCTCTTATTCTTGCATTAGATTTGTGCTACTGTATTAGTTAGCTCCTATTCTGATGCATAGCCTATTTTGATAAACTGTTACTATACCTGCAATCATATCAACCGCTTAGTATTGGTTGATCAATAAATCCCCAGTGACTCCTTAGTCCCAGTTGCCCCTGCTTCTTCATCGACGACTCGACGACTCGAAGACTCGGTCAACCGACCGACGAGCCAGGCCCCTCACATCACCGCACACCCCCTTTGTTGTATGACTCTGCAGAGCTACTATCGAGTACCGAGGGTGACACCTCGTGAAGTACTCATGATGCTAACTCTGTAGTGCAGCTAGTCGGTCGTGGTTATCGAGGGTGATTCCTCCTTCACCACTCCCGACGATGACTCTGTCGTGCAACCCCTCAAGTGTGGGACCCTCGAGGGTGATTCCTCTAAGTCCACCTTGACGGTTTCATCGAGCGAGGCCCCTCGAGGGTGATTCCTCAGGTTCCCGCCTTGATGTTTTATACACACAGTTACTTTAACTTGACATTATTTACACGTGAAAGACGGGACTGGAGGGACAGGCGGTACCACCCTGGTTGAGGTGGAGATGGATCGGCCCCAAGGGTACCCGTGTGTGAGATATGGTGGGATGCGCCGGTAAGGCATCCAAAGGGTTATGTTGAGGCGTGGACGGGCAGGAGAGGCCCTTGCCACACATCCTCGAGTCGGGGTGACAGGACCGCACTTTATGGGTCGCGCTTGCCCCGCATTAATAAAATGCTAATGGGTTGGGTATTTGATCTGAGTTGGGTCGTTGGCCTCTTTATCCACCAAACCATCGCGTGGGAGAAGTTATGGGTACTCAGCATCGTTGTATCAGCCGAAGCTCTTCGGACGTCAGCAATGGAGCGGCGCGCGCCGGATTGGACTGGACGGTACAGCTCTTGGACTAGAGTGTGCTAGGTCTGCTTCCGGCCGCATACGCATCGTGCAGGAGCGCGTAGGGCAAGTGGGCCCACGCCCCCTGTGTGCTTAGGATTTAGACCAGCGGGCTGGCCTCTTCGTTGAGCCTAGGTGGGGCGATGACGTGCTGCTATCCCGAGGCCGGGCATGACCCAGGAAAGTGTGTCCGGCCGGAGGTGATCAGGCGTGTTGGAAATGCGGTGCACCCCTGCAGGGATGAATAATCTCTTCGAATAGCCGTGTCCACGGTAACAGGACGACTTGGAGTTGTACCTTGACCTTATACAACTATAACTGTGATTTACATTGAAATGAATGTTGGCTCCGAGATTGCTTCCTCGCAGGGAGTCGAGGAAGAATCTCTGGGCATGGTTACTTAATAAAATTGCTACAATAATATGATTATATATGAGATACCATTCTACTCTCTTCTAATGCTGCAAGATGCTGAAGATGCTAGTCTTCGATAGGACTAGGCCTTCTCCCTATTCTTGCTTTCTGCAGTCAGTCCAGATATAACCCCATCCCTTGATAATGATGCATACTTAGCGTAGTTCTGATGTCAGTCTTGAGAGTACTTTGGATGAGTACTCACCGCTGCTTTGCATTCTCTTTCCCCTCGATACGATTACCGCGTTCAGATGATGGAGCCCAGGAGATGGAGTACGCCGGAGACGACTACTACACCACCGCAGGAGCCTACTACTACGTGGAGAGTGCCGACGCTCAGGAGTAGTTACGAGGTTCCCAGGCAGGAGGCCTCGCCTCTTTCGATCCGCTACTTATGTTTGTGCTAGCCTTCTTAATGCAAAACTTGTTTAACTTATGTCTGTACTCAGATATTACTTGCTTCCACTGACTCATTCTTGTCGAGCTTTGTATTCGAGCCCTCGAGGCCCCTGGCTTGTAATATGAAGCTGTATGACTTTAATTTGTGTCTAGAGTTGTGTTGTGATATCGATCAGTGACTCCCTAATCTTGGTCGTACGCCTTGCGTGTTTGATTAGCGTACGGTCGAAATTGGGGCCGTCACACCTGCGGGTTCGAGAACTATGTAGACATGACCGAGACACCTCTACGGTCAATAACCAATAGCGGGACCTGGATGCCCATATTGGTTCCTACATATTCTACGAAGATCTTTATCGGTTGAACCTCTATGTCAAGGATTCATTTAATCCTGTATGCTGTTCCCTTTGTTCTTCGGTATGTTACTTGCCCGAGATTCGATCGTCGGTATCTCTATACCTAGTTCAATCTCGTTACCGGCAAGTCTCTTTACTCGTTCTGTAATACAAGATCCCATGGCTAACTCTTTAGTCACTTTGCTTGCAAGGCTTATTGTGATGTTGTATTACCGAGTGGGCCCTGAGATACCTCTCCGTCACACGGAGTAACAAATCCCAGTCTTGATCCATGCCAACTCAACAGACACCCTCAGATATACCTGTAGAGCATCTTTATAGTCACCTAGTTACGTTGCGATGTTTGATACACACAAGGTACTCCTCCGGTGTCAGTGAGTTGCATGATCTCATGGTCATAGGACCAGATACTTGACATGCAGAAAACAATAGCAATAAACTGACATGATCATATGCTATGTTCATAGTTTGGGTCTTGTCCATCACATCATTCTCCTAATGATGTGATCCCGTTATCAAATGACATCTCATGTCTAGGGCTAGGAAACCTTGACCATCTTTGATCAACGAGCTAGTCCACTAGAGGCATACTAGGGACACAGTGTTGTCTATGTATCCACACATGTATCGGTGTTTCCAATCAATACAATTATAGCTTGGATAATAAACGATTATCATTGAACAAACAAATATGATAATAACTAAATTATTATTGCCTCTAGGGCATATTTCCAACACCCTTATGGGTGGAGCCCTCCGTGGACTCTCGCGACCGTTAACCTCCGTGGGTTGAAGACTCCATAAACGTGGACGTACGATAGCACCACCTATCGGAACCACGGGAAAAATCTTCGTGTCCCTTATGCGTTTGGTCTCCCTATATCAACTCTTTACTTCATGTGCAATGTCTTTACTTTCCGCTGCCATACTTGTTGACTTGCATGTGTAGGGTGTGTTAGACTTGCTATAATTGTTAAAATCTGCCAACCAATTAACTTGGGAAAAGGTTAGGTTTTAAATTCCTGTCAGTAGTCTATTCACCCCCCTCTAGACACTCTTCTAGTGATCCTACAATTGGTATCAGAGCATTGGTCTCCATTGTTTCGGTTTCATCACCGTGGAGGAAGATGGATGTGTCTAGTATAGGGAGTTTGAGTTGTAGGGTGCCTATTCTTGATGGGGAGTACTATAGTCAATGGAAACATATGATGCTTGAGCTATTTAATGAATTTCAATTAAGCAAGTATGTTAAGAACCCCTATGTACCTCCCATTGATCCTTTACATCCCACACATGAAGAGGAAATTGATATGCTATGCAATCTTAGAACTATCAAACTTATCGTTAGAGGATTGCCTAGAATTGTGCTAAATCAAATGAAGAATTTTAAATGTGCTTATACTTTGTGGAATGACTTGGAGAAACGATATCCAAGTTATTCATTGAGTAATCTTGATGAAATTCTTCATAAAACTATTGCCTTTCACAAAATGACGCCTAGTGATCCCAAGTTTGATGACTATCTATTTGAGCTTAGAGACCTCATGCGTGCTAAAGGAGATGTCATAACTATCAACAACATCATTGTAGAAACCATTCAAATTCATAAATTTGAACATTGTCATGATCACAACCTTAACGAATCTCTTGTTCCTTGTGACGAGGATTTCCCACTTGATGTAGACAATGTGGAACTGGCTACTATGATGAAGATGAGTTGTTCGACATCGAGCATGACAAGATCATGAAGAATCTAAGTCTCATGGCAAACTTCAAGGATTACATGTCCGGAGGAAAAGAGTGGATTCTCGATAACGGATGCACTGATCATATGACCGGAGATACATAATTTTTTGAAGAGATCACACCAAACCATGGACCGCGAAGGTACGTAACGTTTGGAGACAACTCCAAGGGTAAGGTACTTGGTCTTGGTAAGGTGGCCATATCCCATGATAGCTCTATTCAAAACGTCATGCTTGTTGAATCCCTTGGCCACAATCTTCTTTCCATATCTAGACTTGCCGACTTTGGTTTTAATGTGCTATTCACGAAAGTAGATTGCCAAGTGTTTCGTCAAGATAATCATAAAATGGTCTTTACCGGTTTTCGTAGACGTGATCTATACATTGTCGATTTCACTAAGAGATCCAAACCTCGTACTTGTCTTATTGCAAAATCTTCTAAAGGTTGGCTTTGGCATAGAAGACTAGGACATGTTGGCATGTGTAATCTAGACAAACTTATCAAAGGTGATCATATATTTGGTGTTAAAGATGTTATCTTTGACAAAGATAGACTTTGTAGTGCTTGTCAAGCTGGAAAGCAAGTAGGTGGAAGTCATCCCGTAAAGAATATCATGACTACTAGGAGACCACTCGAGTTACTTCACATGGATCTTTTTGGTCCCAATGCTTACAAGAGTCTTGGTGGAAATTCCTATGGTCTAGTTATAGTTGATGATTTTTCTAGATTTACGTGGGTATTCTTTCTTGATGATAAGTCGCAGTTATAAAAGATCTTCAAGAACTTCGTTCGCAAAGCGCAAAATCAGTTTGAAGTGAAGATCAAGAAGGTTCGGAGCGATAACGGATCGGAGTTCAAGAACACCCATGTAGATACATTTCTTGACGAAGAAGGTGTCTCACATGAGTTCTCGGCTACGTACATGCCTCAACATAATGGAATTGTTGAGAGGAAGAACCGAACTCTTATTGAGATGGCGAGAACGATGCTTGACGAATACAAGACGCCAAGACACTTTTTGGCAGAAACCGTGGAAATAGCATGTCATGCCACAAACCGACTCTATCTTCACAAGCTTCTCGGTAAAACGGCATACGAGCTACTCACCGGTAACAAACCCCAAGTTGGATACTTTCGGGTATTCGGCTCAAAGTGCTACATTCTTGATAAGCATCATCGAACTAAATTTGCTCCTAAATCTCATGAAGGTTTCCTACTTGGTTACGGATCGAACTCTCACACTTACCGTGTCTACAACAACTTCACTCGAAAGGTTGAGGAGACGGTAGATGTGAAGTTTGATGAATCTAATGGTTCGCAAGTCAAACAATTGCCAAATGATGTAGGTGATAAGGACCCTTCGGAAGCTATCCAGGACTTGTCCATCGGCAAGATTCGTCCCATGGAGGTGAAGGAAAGTACTTCATCAACTCAAGTGGAAGCCCCTACTTCACATCAAGGTGAACCTCAATACGACATGGAGGCATCCACAAGCGGTACACGACAAGATGATGAAGAAGAGGAAGTACATCATGAAGATCCACCACAACCTCCTTCACCACCACCTCAAGGAAACGGCACCTTCAACAACAACGAAGATGAAGGAGATGATGATGATGAAGAAGCTCCACCATCCAACAAGCCTAAGCTACCCTGAGTTCGAGCAAGAGTGACCAAGAACCATCCTCTAAACCAAATCTTTGGTGACATACAAACCGGGAGAATCACTCGCTCTAAAACTCGCTTAGCTAATTTTTGTGAGCATTACTCTTTCATCTCTAGCATTGAACCCTTGAAGGTAGAACAAGCTCTTGAAGACCCGGATTGGGTGAACGCAATGCATGAAGAGCTTCACAACTTCGAGAGGAATGAACTGTGGACACTCGTGGAGAAGCCGAAGGACGAGCACAACATCATCGGAACCAAATGGGTGTTTCGGAACAAGCAAGACGAAGACGGTCAAGTCGTATGCAACAAGGCACGTCTCGTAGCCCAAGGATATATGCAAGTCAAAGGTATGGACTACGGTGAGACCTATGCCCCCGTCGCTAGACTTGAAGCTATTCGCATTCTTCTTGCTTATGATAATCACCATGATATCACGCTTTATCAAATGGACATTAAAAGTTCCTTTTTAAATGGTGAGATTGAAGAAGAAGTCTATGTTAAGCAACCACCTGGTTTTGTGAATCCCAAGAAACCTAATCATGTTTACAAGCTTCGTAAAGCTCTTTATGGTCTTAAGCAAGCCCCACGCGCTTGGTACAAATGCTTAACGAAGTTTCTCATTGAAAAGGGTTTTGAAATTGGTAAAATTGACGCAACCTTATTCACTAAAAGAGTTAATGGTGGATTATTTGTGTGCCAAATCTATGTGGATGATATTATGTTTGGATCTACTAACCCACAATTTAGTGAAAGATTTGGAAGGTTGATGTCCGAGAAGTATGAGATGTCCATGATGTGTGAGCTGAAATTCTTTCTTGGTTTGCAAATCAAGCAAACGAGAGAAGGAACTTTCATCACTCAAACCAAGTATACCAAGGACTTGATCAAGAAGTTCAACATGCAAGAGTGCAAAGGTATGAAAAATCCTATGCCTACTAGTGGACATGTTGATCTTACCAAGGAGGACGAACTGGTTGATCAAAAGGTTTATCGATCCATGATTGGTTCATTGCTATATCTATGTGCCTCCTGTCCCGATATTATGCTTAGTGTTTGCATGTGTGCTAGATATCAAGCTGCACCTAAAGAGTGTCATCTTTTGGTCGTGAAACGTATTGTGAGATATTTGATACAAACACCAAACTTTGGCATTTGGTATCCCAAGGGATCTTCCTTTAACCTTGTTGGCTATTCCGATTCGGACTATGTCGGTGACAAGGTTGATAGAAAATCCACCTCGGGTACTTGTCAATTTCTTGGTAGATCTCTTGTGTCTTGCTCTTCCAAGAAACAAAACTAGGTATCTCTATCTACTACCGAAGCTGAGTATATTGCTGCCGGATCATGTTGTGCACAATTACTATGGATGACACAAACGCTTAAGGATTATGGAATCCATGTTAAAAATGTTCCATTACTTTGTGACAATGAGAGTGCTATTAAAATTGGTCATAATCCTGTGCAACATTCTCGAACTAAACATATTCAAGTTAGACAGCATTTCATTCGTGATCATGTTGCCAAAGGAGATATTGATCTTAAGCATGTTCGTACTAACAAGCAATTGGCCGACATCTTTACTAAGCAACTTGATGAGAAAACATTTTGTTATTTGAGGAGTGAGTTGAACATCATTGATGCTTCAAACTTGAGCTAGTCTCACTCGATTGAATGTAAGGGAATGAGCTAACTTGATACTTCCATGATACTCTTGACATGTTATCTTATACCATGGAATTCTATGCTCCCTTGTATTGCATCTAACTTTTTTGTAGGTACTTGGAAGAACTTCATTCCACAAGATTGCCATCAATTCCAATCATAAGAAATCTTGTCATTACCAAGTATCCACAACCTCTCTTATTGATGGAAGGAAGAAGACAACAAACATATCCTTGACACATATTTGAACTTCATAATTGGTATCGTGTCATATCATGTTCTTCCTTGCTTGACTAACCTATGTAGGTGACAAGTGTACTAAAACGAGGAGGATTGCTCCCAACTCAAGATGATCTTCATCAACCTCAAGCATCCTCAACAAGTTCACCTACAAGCCATGTCATCAACATCACTCAAAGGTATGTACTCATATCTTTGAAAAAGTTTTACTCCAAGACATGAGTTAAAGCACCTCAAGTGATATGACAACATTAAAATGTTTAATCGAAAAATGGTAACCCCATTTTGAGCTTAACGATGAGTATGACCTATGATCAAGTATTCTAGCTTGGCTCCTAAGTCAATATACTCTAATATAGGTGACCTAGTCACCGCCCATCATCTAGTTAAGTATATTGATTGGTTCATTCTCAATTTGTAAGATTTCTTGGAACCACTCAAATCTTCTCTAGTTGATATCCTTTTGTAAAATCTTTTGCATTTCCTGTGAAAATTTCTTTTGACACTTTGTTACAAGTTTTCTAAACTCATTTGCAAGTTTCTCAAACATTGCCAAGTCTCTATTTTAGCCTCGGAGCCGCCGATACAAATAACTCGGTTCTACCGAATTAGCAGATGAGCTGCAAAACAACATCTCGGTGCCACCAACTTGTTTGTCTCGGAGCCACCGATTTGATATCTTCTCCATTCTGTATTCATGTTAGGGAATCTTTGTTTCCTTACAGATCCCATTGTGATATTTTCATTTCTTCGATGGTCCCTTCATTAAAAAAAAGTTGTTCAGTAGGGGGAGAAATCAATTCAAGGATCCCTAACTCAAAGGAGGAGAAGTCTTACAAGCTCTCAGTTTAGCCTAAAGGGGGAGAAATTATTTTCAATGACTCCCTCAGTTTTTAATGCTATCTATAATTTTCATTCCTGTGAACCCTACATTCAATGACCCTTGTTCTCAAGGATCCCTTCTTAATCAATGATCCCTATATCTAACCCTGTGTATGACCTTTTGGGAAATTAATGCCAAAGGGGGAGAAATACCAAAGCTTGAAGCTAAAGGGGAGATACATGCTTATGCAAAGGGGGAGATATAATCAAGGGGTAGAGGAGAATATACAAAGCTTATACTTATATAGAAAAGGTGAGAATACCAAAGTAGGTGGAGAAATATATGTTTGGGGGAAAAGATATTATTTCATTTGACTACTCATGTTAGACTTTTCTCACCCTATCCAATCCCAATATCTACACGCTAAGATTCAGGGGGAGAGGATGATCTACTATTTTCATATCTAAGGGGAGAAAGCTCTAAATGATCTTGGAGACATATCAATCTTAAGGAATACTAACTTCTATATGTTCTCCATATCTTGGTACTATTGAGCTCTATTGCTTTTGATTGGTAGAATACTCTTGTGTTTCCTAACATTGTTTTCTCAAGTGTATCTCTACTACTAGAATGCTAAAGAACTCAAGGTAAGTATATGCATCATATCCTTGATCAAGATGATCTCTTGCTTCTTGCATATATTGTTTGCACGAGTGATGTCTTGAACAAGGATACATCTCATTCATATATATATTTGATGCATATAGCCGAGATACACATGACTCATTCTATCCCTTCTACTATATGTGTGTCCATGCATTCCAAAGCAACTATCCTTTAAAGGGATTGCACACATTTAGGGGGAGAAAGTCTAAGTCATGTATCTCTCAAAGTCTTCATTATATCCATGCATATCTTTATTTTAAGCTTTGATTGTATGTTGTCATCAATTACCAAAAAGGGGGAGATTGAAAGCACAATTTGCTCCCTTGGTGGTTTTAATAATTCATGACAACATACATTGTCTCATGGACTAATATATCTACCTAGTGTATTTCAGATGAAAGCCCATAGAGGAAGATGGGTTGGCAAAAGGATTGTGGAGATACCCCAAGATGCAAGGAAATGGATTAGCAAAGCTTCAAGCAAGAGGACTCTACATTTTACTTTGTGAGAAATCACTTTGAGTCCATAGGAAAGACAATACTATTAAAAGGGGGTAAGGTACTGTTGGTGAACAAGATGCTCCACGTGCAGAAGAGATAGTCACCAAAAACACCCACAAGCTCTTCCACAAAAGTCTGTCCAAAGCCAACTATCTAAAATCGGTGCAACCAACAATTTCCACTCGGTGCTACCGATTCCCAAACTCAGACAGCCCCAGGCCAAACCCTAGCACATCGGTGCAACCGATTCCACTTCGGTGCCACCGAGTTTGGGTTGCCAACTTTCTGTTACCTCGATTCACAAAATCGGAACCACCGAGTTTTCTGGATCGGCGTCACCGAGTTGCGCAATCTGACCGTTGGTCACCTAATCGGTACCACCGAGAATTATATATCGGTCTCACCAAGATTCAAAAGTTGTCACCTTTTGGTCACTTTGGTACCACCGAGATTCACACATCGATGTCACCGAGTTGGTCACTTTAGGTGTAACGGTTGGATTTTTGGGGATGCCTATATATACCCCTTCACCACCACCCACACGAAAGAGAAACACTCAGAACTATTCCATACTTGCCCCATCCAATTTTCTGAGAGAGAGCCACTTACCCTTGTGTTGAGATCAAGCTATTCCACTCTATCCATATGAATCTTGATCTCTAGCCTCCCCAAGTTGCTTTCCACAAAATCAATCTCTTCCACCATAGCCAAATCTGTGAGAGAGTGATTGTGTGTTGAGGAGTCTATCATCTTGAAGCACAAGAGCAAGGAGTTCATCGACATTGCCGATCCTATTACCTTTTGGAGGGTGGTGACTCCTAGATTGGTTAGGTGTCGCTTGGGAGCCTCCTACTTCGTGTTGTGGAGTTGAACCAAGAAGTTTGTACGGGCAAGGAGATCGCCTACTTCGTGAAGATCTACCCATAGTGAGGCTAGTCCTTCGTGGACGGAAGCCGTTATGGAATAGTCAAGGTTGCTACTTCGTGCACCCTTATGGGTGGAGCCCTCCGTGGACTCTCGCGACCGTTACCCTCCGTGGGTTGAAGACTCCATAAACGTGGACATACGATAGCACCACCTATCGGAACCACGGGAAAAATCTTCGTGTCCCTTATGCGTTTGATCTCCCTATCTCAACTCTTTACTTCATGTGCAATGTATTTACTTTCCGCTGCCATACTTGTTGACTTGCATGTGTAGGGTGTGTTAGACTTGCTATAATTGTTAAAATCTGCCAACCAATTAACTTGGGAAAAGGTTAGGTTTTAAATTCCTGCGAGTAGTCTATTCACCCCCCTCTAGACACTCTTCTAGTGATCCTACAGGTGGGGAGGAGGATACTGAATGTTCCCTCCTCCCGCGGCATTAGGGCCGAGCTCGCCAAGATGTTGATGTTGTTGCTCCTCTTCGGCGTTCCTCGCCCCATCTTCGGCCGCGGGGGACATGACGGTGGCGCCGCGTGCGCCAGTCGCATCGCCCACGACGCCCTCCTCATTTGTCGCTGCTGCGATGCCTACGACGTCCGCGGCTGCATGCGAGGGGGCCTTCGAAGTGCAGGGATGCACGGTTGCGCCGGTCTTCTTCTTGGGAGCCATGGATGAAGAAGACTGTGATGAAGATCGACGCGCCGCTCACGATCTCAGGTTTGCACAAATGACGCGTCCCCCTACCTGGCGTGCCAACGATGTCGGGTCACGATGCACACCATCACCTATGGGACAAAGGGCCCCTTTGTGGTTCGGCGGGGGTGAGATCAAGAGCACAAAGAGAAGAGATGATGACACAAGAGGACGATGGGACACTGGCGTTTTACCCAGGTTTGGGCCACTGAGAAGCGTAAAACCCTACTCCTGCTTTGGTGGATTGATCGGGGGGGGGGGGGGGGACACGAAGCACACGTAGAGCTCAAGCCCGGCAAGGTCGCCTTCAGGGGGCTACGCACACAACCAGAAGCAAGAGAAAGGAACCACTTCTTAGCATCAACCTTTAGTTAGAGAGGAAAAAGATTAAGAATATAGTAATATCAATTTTTTTCCTCATTAGCAAATAGGGTGGCAATATCATTTAATTTGGTAATGTCTGCCACAACAGTTTCATATTCATAACCATGAAAAGGGTCAGATTCTACTAAAGTAATTAACTCAGGAGCAATAGAGAATTCATAGTCCTTATCAGTAACAAATATAGGATAAGTAGAAACTTTAGGATCATATTTCATTTTCTCCATCATGGATTTTTCTTTTAGTTTACTCATGAATTTATTAAGATCATGTCTATCTTTACAAGAAAGAAATTCCATAGCTATCTCCCCATCCATAACATAACCATCATGTACATCAGGCATTTCAATTCTAGGAGTAGATCTTGACGAAATAGGTGAATCATAGTATTCATCAATTTCAGCGTTCTCAAGTTCTCTAGAGTTAGCAATATGAGCATCGAGTAGATCACCTAGTGGCACATGTTTAGTTTCATCTAGCATAGTAGTAGTGTCATCATAAGTTCCGTTCAAAACAGAAGTATCATCATCATTTACTTGTGACATATTAGATTGAATAGCAGGTGGTGGTGTCGCAAGTTTACTCAAAACATAAGGTGAATCAAGTGCAGAGCTAGATGTCAATTCCATACCTTCCCTCGTTCTAGAGGGTACGATTTTGGTTTTAGCGTCTTTCGGATTCTTCATAGTGACAATTGGAAATCCTAAGTGAACTCAACAAATAGAGCTATGCTCCTCGGCAACGGCGCCACAAAAAGGTATTGATAATCCACAAGTATACGGGATCGCAACAGTGTACGAGGGTAGTATTTGACACAAATTTATTGATTACACAAGGGGAGCCAAAGAATATTTATTGATCTTATAGCAGTTGAGTTTTTAATTCAACCACACCTGGAATTTCTTTCTGCAATGAAGTTTTTAGTAGCATGATACTTGTGATCTGCGTTGGGTTTTCTATGAAGAGGAATGGGTAATTGCATCCCAAAGTGGGTAAGCATTTCTCTCAGTTATGAAACCAAGGTTCGTCGAACCAATAGGAATATCAATCCTCAACTGTCTTCAGTGGTTGCACACAAACGAACAAACGACTTGTACCCAACGTGGGCAAGAGGGTTGTCAATCCCCTTGATCTCGTCATTTGCAAGCAAATGAGTTATGTAGATAATTGTTGATAAATATAAATTACCAAATAAATAAAAAGTAAATAAAGGCAGCGAGGTAATTGTAGCATTTGTAAATATATAAGTGAATAGACCCGTGGGCCATAGTTTTCCCTAGCGGCATCTCTCATGTAGGCAGCATACAGTGTGTAACAAATTACTGTTGGGCAATTGATAGAAAAGCGGATAGTTATGCGATTTTCACGGCAATGATCATGTGTATATAGGCATCGCGTCCATAAACAAATAGGCCGACTCCTGCCTGCACCTATTACTATTACTCCACTCATCGACCGCTATCCAGGCATGCATCTAGAGTATTAAGTAAAACAGAGTAATGCTTGGAAAACAATGACATGATGTAGACAAAGTAAACTCAATCAATATGAATAAACCCCATGATTTTATCCTTTGTAGCAACAACACAAAGACGCATCTTCTCCCCTACTTAGTCACTGGGATATAGAAACTCGCCAGGTTGAACCTACCACAACGCACCACTCCCACCGATGAAATATCAATCTACTTGGCCAAAGCACATTAATAGATCGGAGAGCAATACGAAGCTATAATGATCATGCAATTAAGAGATAATGTATATCAGAGGCATCTCAAATACTTTTCATGAATAATCTGAACATAAACCCACAATTCATTGGATCCCAACAAACACACTGCACAATAGGATTACATCGGATAGATCAAAGCGAAGATGCGATGATCGTGGTATTGAAGATCATAAGAGAGAGAGAGATTGCCATTTGGGTACTAGCTATGGACCCGTAGGTCTATGGTGAACTACTCACATATCATCATGTGGGTAGCAAGGTTGATGAAGAGGTGCTCCATGATCGATCCCCCCTCCGGTAGGGTGCCGGAACGGAGCTCCAGATGGCCTCGCCACGGAACAGAGACTTGTAGTGGCGGAAAAAGGGTTTCAGGACTGCCTCTAGGGTTTTTGCAATATTAGTGAATTTATAGGCCGAAGAGGGACGTCGGGAGAGCCACGAGGAGGCCACCACATATCAGGCCCCCCCAGGGCGCACCCTGATGTGTGGTGGGGCCCTAGTGTGCCTCCCGACCTCCTTCCGAAGTTTCTAGGTCTTCTTTTGGTCCAGAAAAAATCATCAAACAGTTTCATGGCAATTGGACTTCGTTTAGTACTATAAACCTGAAAAGGCAAAAACATGCAGAAAGAATAACTGGCACTGGGCACTGGGTCAATAGATTAGTGCTCAAAAATATTATAAATTGGTAATTAAAGACCCAAAAAGTATCCTAGAATGATAATTTATCAGCATGGAAAATTCAAAAATTATAGATACGTTGGAGAAGTATAAGACATTCTATCCAGTATGTAATCTTATGCAGGTATGCTCAGTGAGAAAACACGAATCAACAAATATTAACATAGCAATACTAAAGTGTAAGAAACAGAATTATCAATCCTTAAAAGTTTATGATCCTTAAGAAATGTTTACCCCCCCCCCCATTCATCTTATTATATTAGCAAGGCATGGCTCCATCTTCACCACATTAATACAAATGTTAAGCACCACGGTGTCCAAGTCAGGCAATTGGATCGTACTTTTTTCAGTATGCATCAACTTTTTATTCTTCACGCAATACATGAGCGTGAGCCATTGGACATAGCATTTAGGTGGAATAGAATATGGTGGTAGATATCAAATGGGTTAAAAGGTGGAGAAGATAGTCTCACATCAACTAGGCATACCAACGGGCTATGGAGATGCCCATCGATAGATGTCAATGCAAGGAGTAGGGATTTCCATGCAAATGATGCACTAGATCTATAAGTGTATGAAAGCTCAAATGAAGCTAAGTGGGGTGTGCATCCAACTTGCTTGCTCATGAAGACCATGGGCATTTGACGAAGCCCGTCATAGGAATATACAAGCCAAGTTTGTAATAATGAATAGGTAATTCCCACTAGCATATGAAAGTGATATATCATGAGACTCTCTACATGAGGAACATGGTGCCACTTTGAGGCACAAGTGTGGTAAAAGATAGTAGCAAAGTCTCTTCTCTCATTTTCTCTCATTTTTTTGAATGGATGGTGGGCTCATTTGGCCTCTCCCATCTTTATTTTTTTGTCCAGAGTCTCATCTTGACTTATGGGAGAATCATCATCTCCATCATTCTTTCCTCACTGGGACAGTGCTCTAATAAAGATGATCATCACACTTTTATTTACTTACAACTCAATATGGAGAACTGATATGAAGATATGACTCTGTATGAATGCCTCTGGCAGTGTACCAGGATGTGCAATGATCTAGCGTGACATGTATCAAAAATATGATGAATGGTGGATTTGCCACAAATACTATGTCAGCTCTATATGATCATGCAAAGCAATGTGATGATGAATGAACTAGTCATGTGAAGTGATGATGGAATTTGCATGGCAATATATCTCGGAATGGCTATGGAAATGCCATGATAGGTAGTTATGGTGGCTATTTTGAGGAAGTTATAATAAGGCTTGTGTGCAATAGAGCGTGTCATGTCAAGGGGTTTGGATACACCGGCGAAAGTTGCACCGACCCTCGAGGTGAGAACGGGCTATGCACGGTACCGAAGAGGCTAGCATATATGAGAAGGTGAGATTGCTTATGTCCATGGTTTCACATTAGTCATAAAGAACTCACATACTTATTGCAAAGTTCTATTAGTTTATCATAAATCAAAGTACTATTTGCATGCCCCGAGGGAATAGGTTGGTAGGAGTTAACCATCGCGTGCTTCCGACCCGAAACAATACTAGGATTTCAACGAGGAATAGAAAAGCTCACACATCGTCACCATGCCTCTTTAATTTTTAATGAAAAAAGGGTCAACCTCCCTAAATATGGACACTTCTATGGTTTAACAATTATGAACTCACACCTATTTCATATTACCACATCAATATCATTGACCCACAATTTCTCTATATGTGCTACATAATGGTTTTGATTATCATTCTTTGAATACCTAATATTTTTGGACTAGTCTTATGACCCTTGCAAATTACCGTCACTATTTATTAACTCTCAAACAAATTTAAGTGAAGGATGAGAGTGAAATCATTTCTATAGAATCTACACGCCACCGTGCTCAAAAAGGTATATGTGAAGTACTAGAGCAACTGCTAAGCTCAAAAGATATAAGTGAAGCACATAGAATATTCTAACAAATTATGCTGAAGGTATGTCTCTCTTAAATAGGTGTGTCCAGCAAACAATGATTGGGCAAACTGAAAGTAAAAGCAAACAAAAGCACACGACGCTCGAAGCAAAACTCATATCATGTGACGAATAAAAATATAGCTTCAAGTGACATACCGATGGATTTGAGACAAAAGAGGGGATGCCTTCCGGGGCATCCCCAAGCTTATACGCTTGAGTATTATTTACAATATTACCTTGGCATGCCTTGGGCACCGAAAAACTTAGGCTCTTGCTTATCCTTATTCCTTTGTCCATCATGATAACACCCAAAACTTGAAAACTTCAATCACACAAAACTCAACAAAACTTCGTGAGATCCGTTAGTATAAGAAACATATTGCATACTTTAAGTACTGTTATAAATTGATTCAAATTTCATAAATGCATAATATGTACTGTATTCTAACTTCTCCATGGATTATACCCCCCGATACAATCCATGGCATAATCAAAACAAGCAACTATGCAATCAAAAACAGAATCTGTCTAAAACAGAACAGTCTGTAGTAATCTGTAGAGAACCTATACTTTTGTAACTCTAAAAATTCTGAAACATTAGCAAAACCTCGAAAATTTGAATAGCAACCCTGTGTAAAAATTTCAGATTATTATCATGCTCCAGCAAAACATGAAAATTCCTGTACTGGAGTCAAAAGTTTCTGTTTTGTTTCAACATCGATTCTACTCATCTTGTGAGTCATCCCAAAGGCTTTACACGGCACAAACACTAATTTAAACACAAAAACATAATAAGTACATAGGAAATAATCATTTTATCAAAAATAAATAGAAAGTTTAAAGCAAAAATTTAAAGATAACTATTGGGTTGCCTCCCAACAAGCGCTATTGTTTTATGCCCCTAGCTAGCCATAATGCATATCTTCAAGTATTGTCATCTTTGACACTCCACCCATAAGTAGCTCTCATGATTGATTCATAAGGTGGTTTAATTCTCTTTAATGGGAATTGGAATCTTATGTTTCGCTCTTTCATGTCAATGATTGCACCTATAGTTCGTAAGAAAGGTCTTCCAAGTATTATGGGACAAGAACGATTGCAATCAATATCAAGCACAATAAAATCTACAGGCACATAATTTTTATTTGAAATAATAAGCACATCATTAATTCTACATAGAGGTTTCTTAATGGTAGAATCCACAAGATGCAAGTTAAGGGAACAATCTTCAATATTAGTGAGACCAAGCACATCGCAAAGAGTTTTAGGAATAGTTGAAACACTAGCACCAAGGTCACACAATGCATTGCATTCATATTTATTGATCTTTATTTTGATAGTAGGTTCCCACTCATCATGCAATTTTCTAGGAATAGAAACTTCAAGATCAAGTTTCTCATCATAAGCGTTTATCATAGCTTCTACTATATTTTCGGTAAAAGCTTTATTTTGTTCATAAGCATTACGTGAGCTAATAACGGATTGCAACAAGGAAATACATTCTACTAAAGAGCAATTATCATAATTAGAGTCCTTTTAATCCAAAATAGTGGGCACATCACTAGTTAAAGTTTTGACCTCTCCAAACCCACATTTTTCAGCTCTAGCATCAAAATCATCACCCTCCAAGCAAACAGGACGCTTCTCAACTAGAATTGACTCATCGACAGTCCATTTATCATTTATATTCAGACAGGTAAATAAAGATTCAATAGGGGAAATACTAATCATTTTAATATCTTCATCATGATTTCCAATGGGTAAAGATTCCGGTTTAGCGGCCATCCTATTCACTAGAGTTGTTTGCTTATTGAAGATCTTTCCTAGCAACTCTTCAGTTTGAGCAAATTGTAAGATTGGAGATTAGAAACTTCCTTATTAACCTCATCGAGTTTCTTACTAATAGCGTCAAGCAACGTTTAATGTTCCTTAATTTCAGAGGCGAAGGATTTATTATGCTCATATTGTGAAGTCATAAAAGTTTTCATAGAATTCTCTATTCCCGACATTCTTTGGTAATAAGAGATATTGTGGAATCTATCTTGAGACATGGTAACCGAACAACCAAAGAAACAAGCAAGACAAGTAAACTAGCAAGCGAAGAAGTAAACTAGTAACAAGCAAAGATAAATATTTTTGTATTTTTGTTTTTTATGAGACAAGCTAAATATAACATCAAATAAAAAGAAAAACAAGTGAATGAAAATTTGTGTCAAGTTACTTGGTAGTTGATGATGATATTCCCTGGCAACGGCGCTAGAAATCCTTCCTCATACTTGTGGTCTCCGTTGGGTTTCCCGTGAAGAGGAACGGGTAATTGCAGCACAAAGTGAGTAAGTATTTCCATCAGTTATGAAACCAAGGTTTATGGAACCAATAGGAATATCAATTCTCAACCGTCTTTAGCGGCTGCACACAAATGAACAAACGACTTGCACCCAACGCGGGCAAGAGGGTTGTCAATCCCCTTGATCTCGTTATTTGCAAGAAAATGAGTTGTATAGATAATTGTTGATAAATATAAATTGAAAAATAAATAAAAAGTAAATAAAGGCAATGAGGTAATTGTAGCGTTTCTAGATATATAAGTGAATAGACCCGGGGCCCATAGTGTTCCCTAGTGGCATCTCTCATGTAGGCAGCATACGGTGGGTAACAATTTACTGTTGGGCAATTGATAGAAAATCGGATAGTTATACGATTTTCACGGCAATGATCATGTGTATATAGGCATCACGTCCATAAACAAATAGGCCGACTCCTGCCTACACCTATTACTATTACTGCACTCATCGACCGCAATCCAGCATGCATCTAGAGTATTAAGTAAAACAGAGTAATGCTTGGAGAACGATGACATGATGTAGACAAAGTAAACTCAATCAATATGAATAAACTCCATCGTTTTATCCTTAGTAGAAACAACACAAAGACGCATCTTGTCCCTTGCTTTGTCACTGGGATATAGAAACTTGCTAGGTTGAACCTACCACAACGCACCACTCCCACCGATGAAATATCAATCTACTTGGCCAAAGCACATCAATAGATCGGAGAGCATTATGAAGCTATAATGATCATGCAAGTAAGAGATAATATATATAAGAGGCATATCAAATACTTTTCATGAATAATCTGAACATAAACCCAGAATTCATCGGATCCCAACAAACACACCGCACAATAGGATTACATCGAATATTTCAAAGCGAAGATGCGATGACCGTTGTATTGAAGATCATAAGAGAGAGAGAGAGAGAGTTGCCATCTAGGTACTAACTATGGACCCGTAGGTCTATGGTGAACTACTCACACATCATCATGAGGGCAGCAAGGTTGGTGAAGAGGCCCTCTGTGATCGATCCCCCCTCCGGCAGGGTGCCGGAACAGAGCTCCAGATGGCCTCACGACGGAACAGAGACTTGCGGCGGCAAAAAAAATTGTTTCGGGACTGCCTCCAGGGTTTTTGCAATATTAGAGAATTTATAAGCTGAAGAGGGACGTCGGGAGAGCCATAAGGGGCCCACCACATATCAAGGCGTGCCCTGATGTGTGGTGGGGCCCTCATGCGCCTCCCGACCTCCTTCAGAAGCTTCTAGGTCTTCTTTTGGTCCAGAAAAAATCATCAAAAAGTTTCGTGGCAATTGGACTTCGTTTGGTAGTGTAAACCTGAAAAGGCAAAAACATGCAGAAAACAGCAACAGGCACTGGGCACTGGGTCAATAGGTCAGTGCTCAAAAATATTATAAATTGGTAAATAAACACACAAAAAGTATCCTAGAATGATAATATATCAGCATGGAACAATAAAAAATTATAGATACTTTGGAGACGTATCATAGCACAGTAACGAAAGCAATAGGAACAATAAAAAGTAACATATTGCATTGATTGTAGTAGCAGTAGTAATGAAAGTAACTTATCGGAAATCAATATGTGAAAAGCATAGGCCACGGATCAGTGTTGGATAATTGATTGGGATGACATTCATCATGTAAAAGTTACACACTAGATCGACATGGAACAAGCTCCAATTCATCAATATAATGTAGTCATGTATTTTGTATATAGTCATATGTGCTTATAATGAGAACTTGCATGACATCTTTTGTCCAACCGTCCCATGGCAGCGGGGTCCATTAAGAAACTAAGAGATATTAAGGCCTCCTTTTAATAGATAACCGGAACAAAATATTAACACATGGTGAATACATGAACTCCTCAAACTACGGTCATCACCGGAGATGATCCCAATTATTGTCACCTTGGGGTGTACGGATCATAAGACATAATAGGTGCATACAACTTGCAAGATAGGACCCAAAACTGTAGCGACCTGACCCAAATGGATCAGTGCCTCTGTGCTTTCTGTGTGATCCCTGGATCAGTATGCTGGCACACACTGTACTTTGATGAAATACCATAACATCACGTGTAAAATAAATACTGTAGATCCATAGTATACCTTATATCACAACAGAAACCAATCATAAAGGGTGTGGAGTCCCATCAACGCCAATGGCAAGTTGAGTGTAGACTGTAACCCTATATCATAACTCTTACTCGTTGTTGAATTCCTGCAACAGGATATGTTGTAGCCATGTAGGTCAGTACATTGAATGTACCGGCAAGATCACAATAGAAGTAGATGATAAAGACTATTTTATATGCAATAAGGCTTTGTGGCTCTGTGTCTGAGTTTTTTTTTGTTGCGTAAAAGTTGGTTTTATTTTCCCCACATAAGAGGAATATCAGGAGTCCTCACTACTTTCCGCGAACCAATGTCTCATGGTCCACAAGTATCATAAGTTGCCCACAATTAGTTATCAATTCGGTCTTGAGAGTTTAGAGATAGATCCAAGTCCAAAGGCTCAAATTGTCCATAACCGAGGACACGACTAATCGATTAGATTTTTAACTCTGTAGAGTGTTGTGCACTTTACCCACAAGAATCATTCTCTCCTTGTAAGTCCTCGCACTGCCGGGTGTTTGAGAACAGGACAAATGAAACATGGTCTTTCAAAGAGTTCCCCTGACCACTGTCTGATGCCCATCAAATCCTACCGTAGACTACATCTGCTAGCACCGTCCCAGCCAGAGTCAGAACTAAGGTCAACCAAGCCAGAGCCCATAATGACTTGTGGCTGCACAGGTATGCTTCCGGGCATGAAGTATTCTTTCGTCTCTTTGAGTCTGGGTGAAGCTTTCCGCAAGTTGTCATGGCGATTCTATGCATCCCGGGTCATCCACTGGTTACTCAAGGTTGCCCATCAAAACCATCCTCCACCCAGTAGTGTGTATTGAATTCTTGTCTTGGGTCTTGAAGTCTTGAGGTCATGAAGATGCAGGCCTTTAAGTTGCCATCTTGAAGTTTATCATAGAGTCCTCCTTCTCACAACACTGATGAGCACTCATATCAATCCCCGTCTAAGATAGCGTAGCATAACATAAGCAATGTTCCCGAGGCGCAATAACGATGGTGTGGGTTCCTACCTCATGCTTCTACCCAACTACAAGTTTCAATATAACTACAGGAGGAAATGATGAAAAGGTGATACTAAATGCAATAAAACATAGCTATGAACATATGGTCAAAATGAACTTGCCTGGTATTAGTTGATGAAGATAATATCACTCTCAGAAAACTTGATAGAACTATTCGTCACTCTCCGATGAAAATCTATATAGTCAAACATTGCATTCACATAAGCATTTACTCAAGCAAGCAATTCTAAAAATCATTTTAAGACCCGACAAACAAATAAAGAAAACCAAACCAAAATCCAAAGAAAACTTCAAGGAAATCCAAAGAATACTCCTAAAGGGAACTATAGGACTTTATTACAAACAACAAAAATAGTTTTTGTCCAAAGTAAAACAAAATAGCAAAAACAATGCTAAACAAATAAATTAACAGAAAACAAAATAAGAAACTAATAAATAAACATAAAATATTTTATAATATTATCCCTAGCAAAAAGAATCAACTATAAAGCTTTTATAAAACTCATTTTATGACCTATACAAATTTTAACACAAAACAAAAGTAAACAAAATTGAAACCTATCAAAAAATGTCTACTGTTGACTAACATAAACCTAACAAAATTTGTCAAAAGTGACAAAAGAAATAATTAAAAACAAATAAAACAACAAAGTGAAACTAAAACAAAACTATAAGTAAAACAATATTGTTTTACCTAAAAACCTAATTTAAAGTAAACTAAAAGTAAATCAATAAATAGTAATGGATAAACAATTCACCTAGTGACAAAGTGCAAAAAGAATCAACAAAAAATCCATTTCAAACAAAAGATATTAGCATCTAGTGTTTGAATAAAATTTGATCAAACTCAAATTTAAAACTTAAAATATGAAAACTATTGGGTCTAATAGAAACTTTATAAAATTTTGAACCTAATGCAAAAAAGAATCACTCAATTTGGATTAAAAACCTAAAAGATATAACCAATCTAAAATCAGAATCTAAACTTAAAACAAAATAAAAATCGAAAAGGAAAATTTGCTACAGGATAGCTAAGTGCTACGTGGCAGATCCTAATTAGCTAAGATGGGCACGAAGTAAAGAAAATGAGCGGATGGCCGAACATTAACGCGTACTGGTTTGATTAGTTAAGTGATGTAATCTAGAGCCTCGTTATTGGATCTGACGGTGGAGGGCACTCGGGGAAACTTATAGTGGGGAGGTCGTCTCCGGTGAAGTCTCTGGCGAAGTCCGAATCTCCTGGTTGTCACCGAGGATGTTTCTGTGGGTCTCCAGCAAAGGCGAGGGCACTGAGCAATGTGGCACAGTGAGGGGGTTCGAGAGGTGAGGCCCAAGGTGGGAGAGGGGTACGCGGTGGAGCACTGTGACGAAAATGGTAGGGTGGCGCTCAGGTCAACTCTGGCGAGCTCATGCCGGAAAGAGGGGCATCCGGGTTAGGGACTTTTGCTAGGAACGGGTGCAGGGTGTTGTGGCTTTTATAACCAGGGGCATGGGCTGATGTTTCAGCAGGGCATCGAGGCGAATCTGGGGTGGGGATCCCCTACCGACTGCAGCGGCGCGAGTCGGGGTGGGGAGAAGGAAGGTGAGCATCGGGAGATGGATCCGATGCGGGGTCGGGGTGTTAGAGAGAGAAAGGGACAGGAAAGGGAGCAGATAGGCGATTCCAAACCGATTCGGGCGCGGGTGCTGTCTCCTGGGCTGTGTGGCTACACGGGCTTCGATCATTTTTACCTTTTAAAATAAAACAGAGAAATAAAGACAAGATAATGAAAATAAATAAAAGTTTTATATAGACATAATATATATCAAAATTTTCAACAAAAAATTTCCTAAAACATGACCATATTTTCATGGCCAAATAATATACTTTAAAAGATTATTTTGCAATAATTCCAAAATGAATTGGAATTTGAAATTCAAAATTTTTGCAAATGTTTTTTTTATTTTTTTGTTTGATCAACATGATTCAAATTCTCTGAATTTTGAAGGGTCATATTCCTCCTCTCTTTATTTGCTTTATCAGAGGATTTGAAAATATTCAAACTCAAAACTGAATAGGGATGCAAATGGAAAATTCTTGGAAAGCACTTTTATTCTCTCTCATTTAACTTTCATAAAGTTTCAAATTCCACTCAATTTCACACAATCACTCTCACAAACAATCACAATCACTTATTTAATATAACATTCCAAAATTTAGAATTTTGGGATGTTACAAACTATCACACTTAAAAGGAATCTCATCCTCCAGATTCGGAGGGGCAAAAAGAAGGTTAGGTTCGGGGGATCTTCTCGAAAATCCATTGATCGTCACAAAGGTCTGGGATAGTACCACACTTAGAAGCAAGGTTATGGTTCCAACAAAACTCCGGTATTCCACCTTTAGGGTTCACAATGTCGGTCTTCTCGTATCTTCGGGATAATTCCCGCACTAAGGCTCTTCGGGTAGGGACATAACTCTTTTCACAAAATCCTGAGTCCGTACATCAAAATTGGGTTCATCCGAGACTGGGTCTTCTTAGTTGACAAGTGTGTCACCAATACTAAACAACTATCGAAAGTCTCATGGTCGTTAACAATGACTAGTTTCTCTTGCAGGAATAGGTCTTGGCTTTGTTCTCACCGTATAGCCTACGATTGACATCATCTGCCTTGTACAAGGGTTTCTTCATACCATTCTAAGGTTAAACAGGCTTTAACAATCGTACTCTCTCTACTATTGGTAAGTCACTCTAGATTACCATTCCAAATAGCAAGAGCGAATGATAAGAGTAGTCCACATGGTGATCAATCCATTCCGCAGCCGAATCATTACCCTATATAAGGTTAAGAAAATCTCGCATTACTAACACTCGGGCATTCTCACAAGCATTGTAGAATTTCCCTTGTCGACGAACTAAGTTTTAATATATCCATTGATTCTGCAAGCTGAACAAAACAACTATCGTTTCTTCACAACTCTCGGGTTTTCCTATCCTCTGAGAAACGTCTGCTGATCAATCACCACTTCTTCCTTAAAAAAGGTAGTGTTTGCCCCCTATTAACTCCTTGGGCCTAGGGTTATGGCCCACTTCATCACTTGTACAACTTCAACTCATCCTTGGAGTTGCTATTGTTCTATATTCCAACATTATACTTCTTTAAATCCGATAGTACTTCATTCCTTTATACTCTTGTGTTAACCAACATATCAAAATAAAATTCAAACTTATTTTGTCCATACTCCACTCTGTGGAATAGATTGTTCTTTCCATTGCTCAAGTTTTCACACAGAGGAGTATCACCATTAAAATAAAAGCACCGGTTCATCCATAAATCATATTATTTTCATATCAAATCCTTTATTGCATCCTTAACCACTCCAAATTCAAAAGTACTTTATTACAAATGCTGCCATCTACATAGTTTGGTAAGGTCTAGCATTACTTCCATCTTTATTCATTTGTCCCCCTTGAAGATGATTTAGTCCCACTGGAACTTTGTGATGTGCTCCTTGAAATCATCCATCTTTTGTTTTATCATGGTGGCCATGAGCTTTATCCCCATCATCTTGGCAAGCACCTCTCTCAAGTATTCCTGAGTATGACAGAGTCTTGCTTCAAGTATTTCTCCAATCTGACATATGGCTTCGATGGCAGCTTCACGAACAGAGTCGAAGAAAGTTGCTCGTGGTACTCGAGAAATAAAAAAGTATTGACCCATAATCTTTATGAAAACTCCTTTCCCACGATAGAGGTGTACCTCCACATACCAAAGTTCTACTCCATTGTCCATGATAGGATAGCCCTTGTAGACTGCATCTCCTTTAAGGTAAATATGCTTCATAATGTCCTTCAGGATTTTTGGGTAATCTTGATCACTAGTCAGAGTCATGATCGTTTCCGGGCCCTTTAGGAAAGACTCATAAAGGGTTGTCATCTGCAGGTGTAAGAAAATGGGTACTCAGAATAAAATATGTATCTCGTTGGGTGAAATGTTGTTGTCTCTCCAAAAGGTTTCGTGATCATCTTGTCCATGGGTTAAACGCTTTGGTCTGGGGAAGATAAAGAGAGAGAAATACCAACCCATAATCAACCAAAAATTTCTAGCTCAAAGTTTCTACCGTTTGTAATGGGATGGTCTACTATGGTTTCGTTACCAAGTCTTCATTACTTCAGGTCTTCAATGCTCTGGAGTTTTCCTGTTCCTGATGCTTCTCCCATATGAAGGCCTCCTGTTACTCTTCCATATCTCACATCTCTCAAGGTTGAAAAATAAATGCAAACCTACGAATATCGTATCTTAGGGTATAATTTATCCAACCACTCAATAAACACAAAAGATAATAACAACCAAACAATCATTTATTCAATCAATCCTATAGTATCGCCAACCACATGAGTTGGTATGGTCAGATACTTTAAGTGCAAAACGTTCAACTTTATTCTGTCATGGTGGGGCTACTACTATGCTAGCTTATCCAGGACTTCATCTCCATTGGGATTCTTCTGGTCGTGCTTGATCTTCTCAATTTCTTCTGCCAGATCATCCCTGTGGACGCGGAGCTTCTTGTGACGTCCCTGTATTTCTTGGAGTTGGGTCTTGAGCTTCTAGATCTCAACATACTTGGCATGTGCCATGGTCCCGCTGCCCTTCAGTTCCTGACATATCTTCTGGATCTCGAGATTTTGCTCCTCTAGCTTCGCTACCTTCAGCTTCAGGGTCTTGAGCTCTTTACGTAGTGCTTCTTTGTCAAATAAGGCCTCTAGAAGGTCCATCTGAAGATTCATAACGTACTGTTCTAGATCCTGGTTATGGACCAACAGAGGTGAAAACTTCATCTTCAGCTCATTCGTCACCAATAGTTGCTCCATCAACCTTCTGCTATCCAACCTTTCCAAAGAAATGATTGCCTAGCTCAGCACGATGACGATAGCATAACCGTGCAATAGCATCATGGATAGCAGTGTTTATGCCCATATCACAGTCATGATTTATCATCCCATAGGTGATGTCTCTAGTCTTCGGGTCTTCTTTATGACAAAAACTTGAGTCTTGACGCCCCATGATCCATACTTCCTCTTACACACCTTGATTTCTAGTATCGACAGCTTCATCAGTTTGACAAGAACCACGAGGAATCTACCACAAAGAACATCCTCGTAGTTTTCTCTTTTGTTCAGGATGTAGCTCTCCATCTTTAATTTGAAGTAAAGACGGTTCAGTAAAAGGATTAAAGGTTACGAGAATAGTTCAAAATTAAAGTTGTTCCTATCTGGTTCTTCCAATTTCGAAGCCATTTTCTAGGGTCACATCCTATAGTCAACATGTGCTCTGATACCATCTCTGTAGCGACCCGACCCAAATGGATCGGTGCACCTGTGCTTTCTTTGCCATCCCTTGATCAATATGCTAGAGCACACAGTAGTTCGATGAAATACCATAACATCACATGTAAAAAAATACCATAGATCCAGAGTATGCCTTATATCACTGCCTAAACTAATCATTAAGGGTGTGGAGTCCCATCAACGCCAACGGCAAGTTGAGTGTAGACTGTAACCCTATATCGTTACTCTTACTCGTCGTTGAATTCCTGCAACATGATATGTTGCTGCCGTGTAGGTCAGTACTTTGAATGTACCGACAAGATCACAATAGAAGCAGATGATAAAGACTATTCTATATGCAATAAGGCTTTGTGGATTTGTGTCTGATTTCTTTTGCATAAAAGCTGGTTTTATTTTCCCTATATCAAAGGAATATCAGGAGTCTTCACTACAGAGTTATCTACCATGACATGGTTCCGTCAACTGATGTCTCATAGTCCACAAGTATCATAAGTTGCCCACAATTAGTTATTACTACGGTGTTGAGAGTTCAGAGATAGATCCAAGTCTAGAGGCTCAACCTATCCGTAACCGAGGACACAACTAATCGATTAGATTTTTAACTCTGCAGAGTGTTGTGCACATTACCCACAGGAATCATTCCGTCCTTGTAAGTCCTTGCACTGCTGGGTGTTTGAGAACATGACAAACAAAACATGGTCTTTCAAAGAGTTCCCCTGACCACTGTCTGGTGCCCATGCAATCCTACCGTCAACTACATCTGCTAGCACCGTCCCAGCTAGAGTCACAACTAAGGTAACCCAAGCTAGAGCTCATAATGACTTGTGGCTGCACAGGTAAGCTTCCGGGCATGAAGTATTCTTCTGTCTCTTTGAGTTTAGGTGAAGATATCCGCAAGATGTCATGGCGCTTCTTCATGCATCCTAGGTCATCCACTAGTTACTCCAGGGTGCCCATCAAAACCATCCTCCACCCAGTAGTGTGTATTGAATTCTTGTCTCGTGTCTTGAAGTCTTGAGGTCATGAAGATGCAGGCCTTGAAGTTGCCATCTTGAAGTTGTCTTCATTGATTGTAGAGTCCTTCTCAAACCACTCACGAGGAATCATACCAATCCCCGTCTACGATAGCGTATCATAACATAAGAAATGTTCTCGGGGCTTAGTAACGATGGTGTGGGTTCCTACCTTATGCTTCTACCCAACTACAAGATTCAATATAACTACCGGAGGAAATGATGAAAAAGGTGATACTAAATGAAATAAAACATAGGTATGAACATATGGTCAATGGGAACTTGCCTGGTATTAGTTGATGAAGATAATATCCCTCTCAGAAAACTTGATAGAACAGTTCGTCACTCTTCGATGACAATTGATACCTCCATTTTGCATCATTATTTCCTACTGTTATTTATTATGTTTTGTTGAAAAATAATGCTTTAGGGAGTGATTCTAATGCCTTTTCTCTCATAATATGCAATGTTTACACAAAGAGGGAGAATACCGGCAGCTGGAATTCTAGACCTGAAAAAAGCACATCAGAGATACCTATTCTGCACAACTCCAATGAAGTTGAAACTTTACGGAGATTATTTTTGGAATTAACAAAAAACACTGGAGCAAAGAACTACCGGAGGGGGCCACCCTGGTGGGCACAAGACACCAGGGCGCGCCCTGGTGGGTTGTGCCCTCCTCGGCCCACCTCTGGTGCCCATCTTCTGGTATATATTCTCTTTTGACCTAGAAAAAATGAGGGGAGGACTTTCTGGACGGAGCGCCGCCGTCTTGAGGCGGAACTTGGGTAGGAGCACTTTTGCCCTCCGACGAAGGGATTCCGCCGGGGGAACTTCCCTCTCGGAGAGGGAAATCGAAGCCATCGTCATCACCAACACCCCTCTCATCTTTGGGAGGCCAATTTTCATCAACATCTTCAACAGCACCATCTCCTCTCAAACCCTAGGTCATCTATTGTGTTTAGTCTTTGTACGGGAACATCAGATTGGTACCTGTGGATGACTAGTAGTGTTGAATACATCTTGTAGTTGATTACTATATTGTTTATTTGGTGGAAGATTATATGTTCAGATCCATTATGTTATTCATTACCCCTCTGATCTTGAGCATGATTATTATTTGTGAGTATTTACCTTTGTTCTTGAGGTCATGGGAGAAGTCACATTGCAAGTAATCATGTGAATTTGATATGTGTTTGATATTTTGATGATATGTATGTTGTGATTCCCTTAGTGGTGTCATGTGAACGTCGACTACATGACACTTCACCATTCTTGGGCCTATGGGAATGCATTGTTCACTAGTTATTAGATGATGGGTTGCTAGAGTGATAGAAGCTTAAACCCTAGTTTATGTGCTACTTCGTAAGGGGCCGATTTGGATCCAAACGTTTAATGCTATGGTTAGATTTTATATTAATACTTTTCTCATAGTTGTGGATTCTTGCTAGGGGGTTAATAATAAGTGGGAGGTTGTTCAAGTAAGAACATCACCCAAGCACCGGTCCACCCACATATCAAATTATCAAATTAGTGAACACGAATCAAACCAACATGATAAAAGTGACTAGATGAAATTCCCGTGTACTCTCAAGAACACTTTGCCTATTACTAGAGACTGTTTTGGCCTATCCTTTGCCACAAAAGGATTGGGCTACCTTGCTGCACTTTATTTACCGTTACTGTTACTTGCTCGTTATCAATTATCTTGCTATCAAACTATCTGTTACCTACAATTTCAGTGCTTGCAGAAATTACCTTGCTAAAAACCACTTGTCATTTCCTTCTGCTCCTCGTTGGGTTCGACACTCTTACTTATCGAAAGGACTACGATTGATCCCCTATACTTGTGGGTCATCAAGACTCTTTTCTGGCACCGTTACCGGGGAGTGAAGCACTCTTGGTAAGTGGCATCGGTAAGGAAAAACTTATACTACGTGCTGAAATTTATTGTTACTTGCTACTATGGAAAACAATCCTTTGAGGGGTTTGTTCGGGGTATCTTCTCCTTGACCAGAACCACAATTAGTTACCCCTCAACCTACTGCACCTACTGAAAATATTGGCTATGAAATTCCTTCAGGTATGGTAGAACAATTGCTTGCTAAACCTTATGCAGGAGATGGAACTGAACATCCTGATATGCACCTCTTATATGTGAACGAAATTTGTGGATTATTTAAGCTTGCAGGTCTACCCGGAGATGAAGTTAAGAAGAAGGTTTTCCCTTTATCATTGAAGGGAAAAGCATTGACATGGTATAAGATATGTGATGATCTTGGATCGTGGAACTGGAATCGTTTGCAATTGGAATTCCACCAAAAGTTTTATCCCATGCATCTAGTTCATCGTGATCGGAATTATATATATAATTTTTGGTCTCGTGAAGGAGAAAGCATCGCTCTAGCTTTGGGGAGGCTTAAGTCAATGTTATATTCATGACCCAATCATGACATCCCGAGAGATGTTATTATTCAAAAAAATTATGCTCGACTTTCTCATAATGATCAATCCATGCTCGATACTTCTTGTGCTGGTTCTTTTATGAAGAAGACTATTGAATTCAAGTGGGATGTCTTAGAAAGAATTAAAGGCAACTCTGAAGATTGGGAACTCTAAGAAGGTAATGAGTCAGGTATAAAGCTTGAGTTTGATTGTGCTAAATCTTTTATGAATACCGATACTTTTCACAAGTTTAGCACTAAATATGGACTTGACTCTGAGATAGTAGCCTCTTTCTGTGAAGCATTTGCTACTCATGTCGATCTCCCTAAAGAGAAGTAGTTTAAATATCATCCCCCTATTAAAGAAGAAATTAAAGAACCAGTCATGGCTAAAGATGAAACCATCATTTACAATGTTGATCTAGTTGTGCCTACCGCTTACATTGAAAAACCACCTTTCCTTGTTAGGATAAAGGAACATGCTAAGGCATCAACTGTTGTCCGTAAGAGTAATATTAGAGCACCTAAGCCCCCTGAGAAAATTAAAGTAGAACATAGTGTTGCTATGGTTAAGGATCTCTTGGTAGAAAATATTGATGGGCATGTTATCTACTTCTGTGATGAAGCTGCTAGAATTGCCAAACCTGATGAAAAAGATAAACATAGACCCATAGAGGGCATGCCTGTTGTCTCAGTCAAAATAGGAGAACATTGCTATCATGGTCTATGTGATTTGGGTGCCATGATAGTTCGCTACTGCTCTGGACACATTAATTGACCGACATGTATCCTTCTCTGGCGTCGAGTACGACACCACGACTAACATCGCCGTCAGAAGAGCCGATCTGGGGGCTTCGGGCAGCGGGGTAGGGCCATTAATCCACATGGCCTTAGCCAGCCAGCCCTATGGAGACCAATGAAAGCGAGGTTAAAATCCTTGCTAAAAGATCGAACCTGAAGATAAAAGTAGAAACTTTACCTTGAGCGGAGGGTTTTCGGCGTCTAGGCCGGTGTCCTCCTCTTTGCCCGGCCACTCCTCCTGAGGCTTGAACAATGCCTTCCATAGCTTCTCCCGGGTAGTACGGAAAAGCTTGCGCATGGTGGGAGGGTCATCAGACTTGTAAGCCCACATCGGCGTAGCCCGGAGCTGGCAAGGGAGGAGACGGTGGTGGAGAATGACCTGGATCACGTTGGTCAGACCGACGTTTGCTTCTAGCATCTGCGCGATGCGATCTTGCAGCATTTTCACTTCTGTGGCCAGCCCCCAGTCTAGGCGCTTCTTGATCCACGAGGTCAGCCTTGCGGGGGGTCCGGATCTGAATTCGGGAGTTGCCGCCTAGTCTGCGGCACGTGGCTCGGTGATGTAGAACCACTCCTTTTGCCAGGCCTTGACGGTGTCGATGAAGGTTCCCTCCGGCCACTGGACCTATGGGAGCTTGCTGATCACCGACCCTCCACAGTCCGCATGCTCGCTGCTTATGATCTTCGGCTTGACGTTGAAGACCTTCAGCCAAAAGCCGAAATGCGTCTGGACCCGCAGAAAGGCCTCGCAGACAATAATGAAAGACGATGTGTGCATGATGGAGTTTGGGGGAAGGTCGTGGAAGTCCAACCCCTCAAAGAACATCAAGCCCCTTACAAAGGGCTGTAGCTGGAAGCTCAGTCCCTGGATGAAATGGGCAATGAACACCACCCGCTCCCTGGGCTTTGGCGTGGGGACTACTTGACCCTCTTCGGGGGCGCGGTGGGCACCATCGACCGGAAGGTAACCGACGCGCTTCAGCTCCTGGATGTCGTCCTCGGTGACACACGACACTTCCCACTTGCCTTGCGAGCCTGAACCAGCCATGGTCGTGATCGCGGAAGAGGGATGGGTGTCTTGGGAGGGGCTGGAGGAAGACTAGATATGTGCGCTTGGGGCAAGGAAGGCCTGAGAGAGCGAATATGGGGAGCGTAGAAAGGCTTTGGAAATGTTTTCCTCCCTTTTATGGAAGGTCGTAATACCAAGCGTCCTCTTACTGCGCCGCAAGCTGCACCGGTTCCCGAAGCGATCGCTCCATTATGCGCGTGTGGGATAACACAAATCATTGATCATATCCCGTAAAAAATGTGGCACGATCTCCATGTCGATTAGACGTGCCAATAAAGAGGTGGCCTCGAACCGCGAATTGAGTTTTTGTAACTGGTTAAGTGGCCGCGACCTGTCTGAGCCTTTCGTCAGAAAAGTTCTCAGGAAGGGCACTATTCATACTCAGGCATTTGGCCTTCGAGGCTAAGCAAGGTATGTTCGGAAAGCAGGGTGTCATCGTTGGCCGAGCTAAAGGTGACCAAGCATGAAGGAAAGAGAGGAAATCGCCCCGCAAGCCAAACACTCTAGACGTGCAGAGCAGCTGGATATCATGCAGACCGGCGTTGGAGGCTAGTTCGGGGGTGTCACGCCCAAGATGCGATCCTATCCTTATTTTGGCACGAGGGCCTCGACAGGGATAGAAGCGCATCTCATCGTTTCGCAAGAATGGATATCATTACAAGTACATGTAAAGAAGAGATGGGTATATGGAATTGGCTTACACTCGCCACAAGCTACATCAATATCACATCCATACAACAACATATCCAAACATCATACAGAAGAGCAGGGTCCAACTACGGACGAAAACAAACGATAAAATGACATCCATCCTTGCTATCCCAGGCTGCCGCCTGGAACCCATCCTAGATTGATGAAGAAGAAGAAGAAGAAGAACTCCAAATCAAACAAGCATCGCTCTCACGTCAATTCATCGCATTACCTGTACATGCAACTATTGTTGTAGTAATCTGTGAGCCACAGGGACTCAGCAATCTCATTTCCAAGGGTATCAAGACTATTAAAGCTTAATGGGTGAGGTAAGGTTAAGTGGTGAGGCTGCAGCAAGCACTAAGCATTTATTTGAGTGGCTAACTTACGAGTACAAGAATAAAGGGGGATGATTGTCGAATAAACGGACGTGATCTAGTAATGATCTCTAAGAGATCCTGAACACCTACTTACGTCAAACATAACCCCACCATGTTCTCTCTCGGATAAGGACTCACGAGAAGAGACAGTCACGGTTACGCACACGGTTGGTGTATTTTATTTGAGTTTACTTCAAGTTTGCTATGACCGGGTGTTAAACAAAGTTTCCAAGTTGCCACGTAACCACGGGTATGGCTTTCTGAAAGATTTAACCCTGCAGGGGTGCTCCAACTCATCCATCACAAACTAACCACATGCCGCGGGAATAACCTCGACCACGAATCCCGTGATCTCCTAGGAAATTCCGTAGGAAAACCGCAACCTCCAGATAGCCCGAAGTATTCTTGGAATTCCGCGCACAAGACATTCGAGACAGGTAAAACAAGTCCAGCAAGGCCGCCCGGCGTGTCGACGATCCCGATAGGAGCTGCGTATCTCGTTCTCAGGACACGACGGATGAGCGATGGTTACCACGCCAATCACCGAGTTGCCCCGGGAAGCGTTAATAAGCTGCTCTGGGTTGGACCAACATTCATGAGGATGTAACACCCAGGTTTTCGCTCCTGTTTTTTTTCCTTTGCGGGATTTGACTCCCGTCTTTCTTCTCGGAGTTATCGGATTTCTCTAGCTCTTGGGTATGTGAAGATGGTCATCTAGCCTTTCCTTCCCTATCCAACCAGAGATTATCTCCAGTCCCACCTTGCCACCCAAGATCTATTCTCAGGACTTTGCCTCCGAAACCCTACCTTCCGAGTTGCCGGAAGGGAAACCCTGATCCTTCCAGTTGCATAGGAACCCCAATTTCCTTTGATCTTCTGCCTCCCAAACTTTTTCCAGAGATCATCCCTTATCTATAAACCCTGGATATGCAAAAATATTGCCAAGTCATTTGCAATATTTTTCATCTATAATTAATTCCTTTTTCTACCAGTTAAAGGAATTAAATCCAAGAAAATATCTATCCATCTCCAGAGTTCATGAAAACTTGTGGAGATATTCTTTGTGATCATTTTGAGCTCCCACAAAAATATTGGCCATAACTAAATAAGGAAAATTGTCTTTTCCTATTTAATGCCAATATTGCATTTTGGGCACTTTCTAAAGGAACTACCATTTTGGTAGCCAGGAAAAATCCCAAATAATTTGTGGAGCTTCTCATGTCCATATCTTCCCCATTTACATCAAGATCCCAAGTTCCATAGTTCAAATTTTGAGCACCACATCCATTTGCAAAATTCTGTCTAGTTGGGAAATTGCAAAGGAAGTGCTCTATTCCTTTATCTATTTGAGCTGAAAGTTTTCATGATGATTAAGATTGATAAATCACTCATGTAAACCAAAAACCAGCTCAATCCCTCTATCCATTCTTCCCCAGAAATTTTCTCAAGTTTTTGTCCAGGTTGTGTCTCTGTGAAGGAAGTACCCTCATGGATGATCAATTTGATCTGAAACTTTTCCAGCATCTCTATATATCTAAATCATCATTATCCACCAAGTTTGAGCCAAATCTATGTAGCCAATTTCTCCCAACAACTTCAAGTTCAATTCTGTCCAGTTTGCCAATTTGCAAAGGGAGTGGTAGCTACATTGATCTAATTGAGGTGAAATCTTGTGTACAGAGTGACCTCAGTAGATCATGGCTCCACCCCAAAAATTAGCCATTTTCACCAAGCCAATCTTCTCTGGTACACCACAAATACCTTCATGTCAGGACCATTGTGAGCTCAAATCAGTTAACTCTTGCCTCCACTTCCATCCAAACTCTCATAAATAGACTCCCTGACCTTTGACTCATCGTTGTGACACGGTGTGACATCACATGGGCAGCCTGGACACGTGGTGCCCGGGGTGACCACGCAGAGAGCACGCCAAAATGGCGCTCTGCACTTCGACAGCCCTGTTCGGTCACCTCCGGCCATTTTGGGCTTGTCCAGGCATGTCCAGTGGCTCCCCGGCGTCCTTCTACCCTCTAGCTTCTTCCTCCCCACGCCACGGCGGTCGCCGACATGTCTCTGTCCCGCCCGTGACGCCGTCGTCTTCCTCCCTCCCATGGCTCTTTCCTTCCCGAGCCGTCCCCTCCTTCTGTTGGGCGTCAGGTCGGCACCGCGTGCGTCCAAGCCAGCTCACCGCGAGCTCCAGTGCGGAGATAAGGCCGCCACGGTGGCCGTGCTTATCCCCCTCGCCGGCCGGCTATAAATAGCCATGGCCCGGAGCTCCCCGAGCATCCCCGAGCCCCTCAACCTCCTCCTCTCTCTCCCAAAGTTCTCCCCGACCTCTCAGACAATCCGGAGGGGCTCTCCTCGCAGCATATTGCCACCATGGCCGCCGGCCTCCTCCTAAATTGGCTAAGGGCCGAGCCCTTCTTCCCCTCTCTCCTATTCCAGAAGGTCACCCGGAGCTTGGCGACCCTTCCCGTAGCCTCGGGCCCATTCTCCACCCCTACGCCGAGCGTTTCATCAACGCCGGCCAACACCGTCCGCCGCGGCCGAAAACTTGCTGGCTCCGCTACTCCTTGGCGTAGGCCACGCCCACTGGTGAGCGCACCTCCCCGCGCTGGCTGCTCAGGTGACCCGAGCGCAGCCTGGGACGGCCGGAGCAGTCGGGACGAGCGCCGGCGCCGGCGGCTCTCCTCTGCTCTGCGGGCGGGCGACGGGAAGGAGAGGAGAGGGAGGAGAGAGAAGGGGACCCGACAGGTGGGCCCCGACCCCACCTGTCGGTGAGAGAAGGCTGGTCCACGTGGATAAGTGGACACACCCAAGCCGGAATACGTTTCCCCTTCTAGGAAACGTATTCTTATCCAGTGCGCGACCGGCTGTGCTGACAGGGACCCCGCTGTAATTCTTTTTTTTACAGATAGGTCCCTGTTGCCAAAACCCTTATAACTTTTAGCTTGTAGCTCGGATCAAGGTGAAACCAACGCCCACATCTCTGTCTCGTCAAGCCCGTTCTTTTGTGCATCACTTCCACAATGTGTTCCCACAGTGGAAATGACCATTTTGCCCTTGCCCTCCTATCAGCCCCCTCCGAGAGAGAACGGTTTCCGGCGATCCTTTCCGCGGACTCTCCGCACCCTTTCCCGGAGTATCCTTCACCCCCAGGCAAGCCGACCATCTGATATATGCCCTAAAGCATTGCTCTGTGTTATGCTTGCGTGTTTAATTAATGATATGCTTGTGCTAGTAATAATTAAACTCCTGCCATTTCAATATTGTCATTTACATTACCTGCTACTGCTCATCTTGTCATTGCACTAATGACTTGTCGTGATATTATACGGAGATAGGTGGTTATGTTTTTACCATGCTTAGCTACTCCCATCTCTAGTTATTATGATAAACAACGATGCTCGTTAAATACTGGCTAAAGTTAAACCTAGTCGGTTGATCTAGAGTCACCTGTCCGGGCTTACCCGTGCAACCACATTTGCCGGTATGGGACGGCCTTGACTTGGTCTGATCGCTTGCTCTTTCATCGGTACTTCCAAAGAGGGAGGGTTATGCACGCGTGCTACCCTGATCAGTTAGGCGGTGATAACCCTGTGAGCCCAGTTGTTTGTTTGTTTGCGCGCGGTCCCCGTTTGGGACAGATAGTTTGGCCACGGCGGTGGCAGGTGTCATGAGGACACAGGTGTCATGAGGACACAGGGGCCACCCAGGGCAGACCTCCGGGGGAGGATGAGTGCCGGTGGTACGATGAAAGAGTCACGGGTCAGGCAGGTTTTGTTGAAGCAACGCTGGTCCACCCGAGTGGGATCTAAGGCCAGGTGCTTCATGGTGTGGGTAAAGTGCGCAACCTCTGCAGAGTGTAAAAACTATTCGAATAGCCGCGTTCACGGTATTGGATAGCCCGTCCAGACCTCAGTAGATGGTCAACCATAACAGTGTTAGTAATGATGGAAGAACTCGTATTGTGCAGACATCAGATGATGTCAGGAATATGATATATTAGCCATGGGATGGCTATGAGATGAGTGGTCGGATGACCACCTGAATTGGATTGTATCTGGATCAGATTCAGATTGGATCATGAGAAGATTCGAAGTATGGAATATTCACTTAGTATGCTTTACTTTACTGTATTTACTTCAGTAGTTATCTTGCTAGATAATCCTGTTATGCCATGATAATTAATATTGCTCTAAGATGACAATTACATGCTTGAATGCCATGGATTGCTTTGCTTGGTGTATATGTTAGTTTGGTTTGCTTGCGAGTACATTCAAAAGTACTCAGCGGCCTTTAACATGGCCAGGTTCACATAAGGATCCATCGTCCGTCGACGAGGAGCCGGAGCGTTTGCGGGCTAGAAGAGTAACCTAGTCAGATCCCTGTGGATTGGAGCCGCACCAAGACCATGCTGCCTTAGATAGAGCTTTACCGCTGCCATCACCCCTTCTAATATATCATGTAAGACGTATATACCCATTAATAGAAATGCCTGTGTTCATGATAATTGTTGTAAACGCGCATGCCAGAGTGATTTCCTGGGCTGGTATGCGTGGCGACCGTCTGGCTACAGTGGTAATCACGCGGGGCGCCACAGAGGAGCACTGGCCCGGGTTGTTGATTAAATTATCCGCGGGTGCCGGCGGGTCCCTATGCAATTTTAGTTGTTATTAGGCAAATGTAGTACCAATGTTGGGCCTTGCCAGACAAGTTTTTTCCTAAAACGAAAATCAAGGGGGTCCCCATAACAACCCCGAGCATGTTAGGAGCGCTCAATTATGAAACATAACACCGGTACACAAGTAACTAGGGCAGCAAGAGTGGAACAAAACACCGAGCAAAAGGCCAAGCCTTCCACCCTTTACCAAGTATATATGTGCATTAAATTAAATAGCAATAATATTGTGATAGCTCAAAAACATCCTTGTTGGCACATGGAAAACATAGCACCTACAACTAGCAACGCTATAAGAAGGGCTGAGCAAGCGGTAACATAGCCAAACAATGGTTTGCTGGGATGTGGAGGGGTTAGAGGCTTTTCATGGCAATTTGGGAGGCTTGACATACCAATGGTAGGTAGCGAGACAAGCGATAGAAACGAGACATCTAGCATGGCAATGATAGTAATGGTATCCAGGGAAATGATCATCTTGCCTGAGATCCCGCTTGGAAGAAGAACGAGTCCATGATGCAGACGAAAGGGACGTAGACGAACGAATCCTCACACTCCGAAGCGGTTTCGGAACTCTATCGAGAAGAAGCAAATCGGAAACAACAATCAACACACGGTACACCACAACATATGCATGACATGATGCGCAAACCCTTATGATGCATGTCCATTTCATTATGCAAGGCATGGCAAAGCACAACAATCAACTCCTACACATTAAGGGAAGCTCAATATGCAACGACTTGCATATTGACGAAACTCCACAATTGAATTATTTAGTTCACTCCCGTTTAGGTACACAACAATATTAAATGTTGTTCAAAATGGGTGGTCATGGCATACGGTGAAGAAGGAATTAAGAAATTTTAAATGGAGAAGGAGAACATTATGTCGGCGTTCTGGGAACGGGGGTACCCAGACCTGCCTGCCTGCGGCCCAGGGCATGGCCCACCTCGTCAGCCAAGCACGGCCTGGCGCGACTTCACTCAAGACAAGGCCCATGCGAGGACCCTAGGCTCGCGAGGAAGAACAGCACCAAGAGCAAGGGGTGGGCCTCCTCAGGCCCCCTCCGGAGCGGCGGAGATCTCGATGCAGAACCCGGCCTTAGGAGTCAAGGATGACGCAAGGAAGGACAGGCGGGCGCCAGCGCGCCAGGCGGTGCAGTTTCCCCTTTGGTGCAAAGGGAGCAAGGACGTACGCGGGTTCCCAAAGCGCCCCCCAAAGGTTTCCATTCCGGTGCAACAAGACCACGACCACGAGCCCAGCAGGACGGATGTCATTGCCGAGCCCACCACTGCATCATCGACAGCTACTTTGCAGGCGAATACCACCTTTGGACAGGGCGGGGATGTACTCCTATCCCCCTTCAAATTTGGCCGTTGTGGGATCCCTTCCCGCCATTGCGATAAGGGAAGAGGACCCGGGCCGCTGCTATATATAGAGGCTAGGTTGCACCGTACAGAGAGGGACGAACAGGGACGAAGAGGGAGGAACACATCAGACAAGACAAAGAGCCAAGAACACCACTCGAGCGCCCTCGCGAGGCTCCTCACCACTGTACTAGTTCATCCACCACACCTCCCCGAGCGGCAATCCACCAAAGCAGGAGTAGGGTATTATGCTTCGCAGCAGCCCGAACCTGGGTAAATCACCGTGTGCATCTTCTTCCTCGTCATCACGCGAGTTTGTCATAGTAATCATCGTGTAGTGAGCTAGGTAGGGCGAGGCTGCAGGGGATCTTCGCACACGCCCCTGTGTTCGAACTTCTTGGGTTTTGCGGAGCCCGAAATCTGACACATTCATATAACACAATAGTAACTCTCCATATTATGAGAAATGTGGTTAATGTTGTTTAACTAAACAATCATTTTAAATGTTGTTTATCATGGCAAGAGGTGAAGCATGAACAACTACATCAACTAGGCATTTTAAATGAGGCCGGAAGCAACAATAACAATTCCAGGAATTCCCCATATGTAATTTTAGAATTTGCTAGTGTTCTGCCTAGAACACAATTTTAGAGTTGTTAAATAGCAAAAAAAATGCCACCATGAGATTATACACATTTTTCTAATCAAGTTACATATGTGGATCATTTTAATCGGAGCTACGGTTATTTAGTTATGCAATAAACCGTTACCACATGGCATTAATGCAAATCGCATGCAAACATCATTTTAAATATTTCAAACATGGATGAAAGTGGCATATTACGAATCTACACAAAAATCTAGTTATTTTTCATATATAAAACATTTTATTCTGATGCACGGTTATATGCTTAATAGCAACCTAAAAGATGACATTTGTAAATATGCAATGCATTGGACACAAATAGAGGCAAAAATAAGGTGCGGCCGTGGGGATTTGATCACTGGCCGCCTGGGTAAATACCAGTCTTGCAGCGACTGCGCTATGGTTCAGTTTATGATGCTATGGGGCGTTAACTGAATGTGAACCATATGCTAGCGCTGAACAGAACGAAAATGCAACAACAAGAATGTGTGCGCGCTGGGATTCGATCCTAGGTCTCTCGGGTTGCAACCCAGCGCGCTGACCAGTGGGCTATGATGAAACTGTGTTAACAGACACAGTTTTGTGCAACATAACATACCCTGGCTTTGAGCTGACGAAACTGAAAAATCCATCGGAGATAGCCCTATTGCCGAGCGGTGGCGCGTCTTGGCGTCTGGCTCGGTGGGGATCGTCACCGGTGGGATGAGGGGGAAGCCGGGGAAGGTCTGGACGAAGCCCGGGGGCGGATCCATGGCGGAGGAGCACGGATCCGGCGCGGAGCAAGGCGAAGCTCGAAGCAGCGCCTCCATGGTGGCTGGGATACCTGCGGCATGAGAGGGAGAGATCATGGGGGAGAGGGAACTCGGGAGGAAGAAAGAGAGCAGGAGGAGAGGTCAGCCTGGTGGAGCTCCGGAAGAGGCTGCGCTGCTGCTGCTGGCTCCTGCAACGACAGGCACGAGGCCGGGGCACCTGCTGGCACTCATGGTGGCGTCGGCCTCCTGCGAGCCAAGACAGAGAGAGAGAGAGACATGAGGAACAGGAGAAGGGAGGAAGGGAAGACGCAGGAGCAAAGGAGAGTGGGACGAACTGGCGATGGAGGTGGCAAATCCGACGCGATGGAGCTTCTCCGGCGGAGGCGCGCGGGGGATTCGGGCGAGCTCCATGGCTACTGCGCGAGGAGGAGGCAAGACGAGGTGGTGCTCCGGTCGTCTCCTGCGGGCGCAGACGGAGGGAGCTGCGGTCGCCGAATGCATCCAGGAGCACAGACGTGAGGTGGACACGAAGTTGCGGCACTGCGGTGCGGTTGCTCGGCTGTGGAGATCAAGGAAGATGCGTGGCAGCTGATCCGAGGAGGGGAAGAGAAGTGGCGGCGGGGGATGGGACAGGCGTCCTCAATTCTAGGGATTGGTCTAGGGTTAGGCCGGTTATATAGGTACGGAGATTTTTTTAAGGGTAGATCTGAACCTATGATTTGATCGGACAGTTGAGAATAATTAGGTTAGGGAGTCCAGTTGAAAAAGGGTGATGGTTTGGGGTATTACGGGGATGATCCGGACCCAAGGGTCATGACCATACGTTCCGGGTCCAGGGGAGCTATCGGATGCGCGAGGGGTCTGTGCACTGTGCAGAGGGGCTAGGCATAGCAGAGAGGGAAAACAGGCAGCCCGGCAACAAGGTTTTAAAACCCCGAAAACGCCCGACAAATAAACCGATGACGGTGCCGCTACGGTCGACCGTTCGGGTATCAAACGACCCCCGATTGCGTCGAAATTTGGCAGGCGGTCTACCTACAATATGACAAGACTGCATGCCAACTTTCGACCCAATCCGAGGATATTTTCCGGGTACGTTAAAAACGATATTTTATTTATGCCGCGGGCGCGTGCGTGTGTGGTTGGACTCGAAACGGTCGTCGGGGAGAACCGGCAACTACTAACGGATGCAAGTTTTCAAAAATGAGAGACGATACTATGCATATGATGCAAATGATGCGATGATGCATGCGACGAACACACGAATCACACGACGACAATGGAATAAAAGGGGAATCTTCTGGAGCGTCGGTCTCGGGTTGTTACAGGGGGCTAATGAGGTAGTCTGGGATTAAAGGGTCATCGGGCTGTTGGCTTATCTTCTATGAACCAGCCCGGTGGGCCGCCTTGTGTCATCTTCGGGAAGGCCAGACTACAGAATGACCCCATGCTTAGGGGGGAAGGTTCCGAAGACTTGGTGTGTCCTCCAAATAAAGAATGGGTGTATCTATGCCCGGATGGAAACCGACCATGTGTAACCCTAGGTACCCCTGGTGTCTATATAAACTAGGGGGCTTAGTTCGTAGAGGGACAAGTCAACTCATCAAGGGTTTAGCTCATCGATCTCGAGGTAGATCAACTCTGTAACCATCATACTCATATATATAAACTAGCAGGATGTAGGGTTTTACCTCCTCACGAGGGCCCGAACCTGGGTAAACATCGTCTCCTTCGTCCCCTGTTTACCATCGATCCTAGATTGACAGTTCGGGATCCCCTACCCGAGATCCGCCTGTTTTGACACCGACACCATGGTCAACATTTTCCCCCTCCATTATCTCTGTTGTATAAAATAAATAGCTCCCCTTCCATTTATTTCATCTTAGGAAAGTCATAGGAAATTCATCGCAACTCCAAATCCAGTGAAACTACTTTCTAAATTCTTATAAAATCATGCCCTATTTGATGAGTGCATCCACTCATTTCTATAAAATATTTTCTCTAGACTTTTTCACAAGACCATTGATACCTCCATTTCCACCTTTCAAAAAGCCTCATTGATACAACTCCAATAGAGCCATTGATACAACTCCAATGGATACCTCCATTTCCACCTTTCAAAAAGCCTCATTGATACAACTCCAATAGAGCCATTAATACAACTCCAATTGATACCTCCATTTCCACCAGAGACACCCAAGAAAAATAAAACTACTATTTATAGAGCACTTTTATTTTCTGCTTGTTGTGTTGCTTATTATGGTTGTTTCCGACGATAGTTGATGAAGTAGATGGAGTACTTGGAGTTGGACCAGAAGCGTGAGAAAACCTCAAAGACTTTGTTGAGCCAGGCAAGCAGCCCTTTGACCATGTCTATGAAACCCTTTTTGCATGGCATATAGCACTTACCTTGTTGCATCGAATCATGATGATTGTGGTGACCACCTGTATGGGTTACCTCCGATACTTTCCTTGTTGATACTTGCACTGAGCATTACCCTACCTTCCTATGAGGGTTGTGCGGGTGGGAAGTAGATAGGATGCTAAGTAGTTGCTACGCAAGTGGGATGGGAAAATGCATGGTATCGGAAAGGAAGTGTTTTCAAAGACCTTTCAAAAACCCCGTCAGGTGCCACTAATGCCCGAGGGAGATGATGTCGAGCTAGGTAACCACTTGACAAAGAAGTGATGTACCGAGGCAAGTGATTGTGTGTGTGTGTGTTTTTCGAAAACGAAGAGATTTAAGATCTGCTGTCCATCCCAACCTTACACGTACAACCATGGTACCCATTTATGGGACGGGGCTTTGTTGATTACCTTGGTCGCCGCTAGCAGAGAGCCCACATTACTAGTGGCGGGAGTGAAGTGGTCACTCTCGATACGGGGTCGTGTCTGATAGGACGACCATGGGCTGTTTTCACAGACACCGGGCACACCGTTGCGTGCCCTCCTGGATGATACTTGTGATTTACATCATGAGGGCTGGCACGAACGAGTGGACTCCTTGCTAGTATCGTCAAGGGAAAGGCATTGTTTGGGTGCTTACCTCTGGTATGTAATATACTGCGAGTCATGGATGACATGGAAGTTCCCCGACTCTTGTGGGTAAAGTGTGCAACCTCTGCAGAGTGTAAAACTATTCGAATAGTCGTGTCCACGGTCATGGACAGTTGGAGGTCCTTCTTAAACTACGTCTAGATGTTTTCACAAAAACTTGGTGTGTGTGTGTGTGTGTGAGAGAGAGAGAGAGAGATAAAAGGATGATACTTGAGAAAAGTCGGATGACTTGGCAAAATGACTGAACATGAGGTGTTCGACCCCTTCTTATGATGATATTTGTAACTTGTTCATATGGATATCTACAACCTGTTGATGCATGCTTTTAGAAGTTGATTGAACATGTCATTGCACTCAAAATTAGCTTTCTGCAACTTGCCTACTTAGCGCTATATCATGCATTGTTAAACCTTATTCCAAACATGGGTTGCTTGCGACTACATTCAAAGTACTCATTGGCTTGCCACTGGTTATTTTATTGGCGAGGCATGAAAGAACAGGGTATTATGAACAGCACCATGGTGATGAACATGCGAGCTAGGATGCTTCCCAGTCAGAATGCCTATAGGGTTAAGGCAGATGGCATCGGTTCACGCTATCGTTGAAGATTTCCACTGCGAGTTTATGAAGACTTGACCATAAAGGCCATATTTGAGTACAAACGCTATGTAATGGATGTAAGACTATTGTTATTCAGTTTCTGTGTGTTCAGTGAGCATTGATCTCTGGGATCACTATTGATGCGGAGCATCCCTCCATCATCCCCATGAAGACTACTCCATCAAGCCAACCACCAAGTGGCCCCATGACGAGAGCCCGTGCACGTGCCATTACAAACGATGTGACATCTCTCCTATATGATTTCCCCTTTGATGTCCTTGGAACTTGGATGCTACCTCAAGTAGAAACTATTTGCATGATCAGGTATGATGGAGATGGCCTAGAGGGTGCTCGAAGGGAAGTACAAGCTCCCATGGGAATGGACACAGAGAAGGACGGACAAGAGCAACAAAGGAAGGCAAGTCCACCCTCCAGGCCCCGGACATCCGGCCAAGGACCCGGACATCCGACCCCTGGAGGCTCCACCAGCGCCAAGGCCAGGCTCCAGGCGCCGGACATCCGGCCCACAGCCCCGGACATCCGACGACCCCTCCCCAGTACCCGGACATCCGGCAAACAGCCCCGGAAATCCGGCCCATGCACAACAGAACCGAATGAAAATGGCGGCATCAGCCCGGACATCCGCCCCTTGGCCCGGACATCCGGCGCACCTCGAAGCCCCAGACATCCGGCCTCCACCCCAGACATCCGGCGTGAGGTACCCGCGTCCACGACTCTCTGACCAGCACTAGGCCGGACATCCGGCCCGTGCCCCAGACATCCGGCGACTCCCGAAGCCCCGGAAATCCGGCCCCTGGCCGGACATCCAGCGCCTGCCTGCGCGCATGGAAGGGCCCGAGGCCCATGTATCTTCCTCTCTCTCACCCCTTTTCCACTAGCACTATATAAAGGACCCCTCTCCCTCCTTCTAGAGCTATCTTAGGTTTACCGAATACACTTGTTGAGCCTAGCTCCATTACCTCCCTTCCCTCGTGGAGTGATTTCCCTCTACGTGAGAAGATCCGAAGTGATGCCAAGGCCCCTCTAAGGGAAGATCCCCTTGGGATTCAGGACCTCCTCCTCCAGAGCGAGGAGACTACTGTTACGTGTATCCTTTGGTTGTTTGTGGACCGTGATTCTCATGTACTCGGGTGATTCTAGTGGATGTGTGATCGTGGATCGTTCTTGAGTGTTTTCCTCTTGTGATTTTCCCCTCATGTTCTTCGTGTTCTTCGTGCTCCCTCACAAATCCACCTCCAATTCGTGAAAGATCGACGCACACGGGCATGCCCCGTATCATATTTGTATCATGAGCCACGTTGATCACGAATTTGGTGTCTCCCCCACCGTTTTCTAGCCAATTTTGTTTTCTTTTGACCTAATTTCGAAAATCCCCACAAAAATAGCCCTACCAATTTTTTTTGATTCGTTTGATTTGAGGAGATTTTGTTCATTTGGATCCATGGATTTCATTGTGGACAGGTAGATCTAGCGTTTCCCCACCATCCCTATCATTTTCCACCGTCAAATCGCCCCAATTTTGCCAAAAAAATCGTGTTCATCCTCCAGTTCGTAGGGATCCTGAGATTGGATCTGGTTTCGGGAGGCCCGGACATCCGGCCCGTACCCCCGGACATCCGGCCGAGGTTGCCCGGACATCCGGCCCCTGGAGAACAGCAAAGCTGTTTTGTCTCCGGTTTCGACAGATTTTGTTCTTTTCCGCCATTTTCTTCCACAACCCTCCGCCATTTCTTCCGCAACCCATTTGCATTTGAGATTTTGAGTCGCGAGCATCGCCACTTCCTAAGGTGTCTCGGCTAATTAGGAGTGGTTCTTCATCGACATCGCCGCTCATCATCGCCCCGGATCGTCGCCAACCAACTCTTCATTAACACCTCACCGTAAGCAAGGACGGTAACCGCGATGACACTCTTGTCCATACCCTTGCCATTGCATTGTTACCCCGAGCCTATTTGCGTTACTTGCCTATCGAGACTAGCCATTGAGTATTGTCGGGCTATGCTACTTGTGCACTTTAGTGATACATACTCCGCATAGCTTCAATTGCGTGCATATATCTTAGTATCATATTTCGTGTTACAACATAGTTCCCGCATACATAATTGCTATCTTGGTGTGCACTGTCGGCATTCTGGAAACGGGGGTACCCAGACCTGCCTGCCTGAGGCCCAGGGCGTGGCCCACTTCATCAACCAAACACCACCATGCAGAGCGCCACTCGAGACAAGGCCCTCATCAGGCCCCTCGGCTCGCGAGGAGGAGTAGCGTCAAGACCGGCAGGGGATGAGCCTCCCCAGGTCCCCTCCGGAGTGGCGGAGATCTCTATGTAGGGTCCGGCCTCAGGAGTCAAGGGTAACACAAGGAAGGACAGGCGGGCGCCAGCGCGCTAGGCGGCGCAGTTTCCCCTTTCGTGCAAAGGGAGCAAGGACGTGCGCGGGTTCCCAAAGCATCCCCCAAAGGTTTCCATTCCGGTGTAACAAGACCACGACCGCGAGCCCCGCAGGATGGATGTCATCGCCGAGCCCACCTCTGCATCATCGATAGCTACTTTGCAGGTGAAGAACGCCTTTGGGCAGGGCGGGCCTGTACTCCTGTCCCCCTTCAAAATTGGCCGTTGTGGGATCCCTTCCCGCCATTGCGATAAGGGAAGAGGACCCGGGCCACCGCTATATATAGAGGCTAGGCAGCACCGAAGAGTGGGATCGGATCCGAAACTAGTCGATTCATTCATCCACCACCAAGCCGACAGAGGGCCAAGAGCACCTCAGGAGCGCCCTCGCGAGGCTCCAAACCATTGTACTAGTTCATCCACCAAACCTCCACGAGAGGCAATCCACCAAAGCAGGAGTAGGGTATTACCCTTCGCAGCGGCCCGAACCTGGGTAAACCACCGTGTTCATCTTCTTCCTCGTCATCGTGCGAGTTTATCATTTTGTCCATCGAATAGCGAGCTAGGTAGGACGAAGATGCAGGGGATCTTCGCACACGCCCCTGTGTTCGAATCTTAAGGGTTTTGCGGAGCCTGAAATTCGACATTTGGCGCGCCAGGTAGGGGGCGTGTCGGAGTGTTCTCCAAGCTTTGTTCTTCCCACGCTTCGCTGCTCCGATGGTCGGCGCTCAACAAGCTTCCCCCGGCCGCAGCGGGTCAGCTTCCGTCGACCCCGCCGCTGCCGCCGGAGGCCCACGCCCCGGCAGCATTGTACTGGGCGGGCAGCATCGCCTCCACCATCACCGCCTCTCGCACCGCCCAAGCACACGGCGGGCGGGCAGCGCCCTCGGCACCAGCGACGTGCCGCACCTACGTGGGAGATCTCGACGTGCACGATGCACTACTGCTGGCAAGCGAGATGCTCCGCCACCGCCCAACGCACGGGGGCTTCGACGCATGGGCCGACCACATTGCGGAGCTGGTCACCATCGCGCAAAGGGCCATGGCTCCTCACTCTTCTTCAAGGCCGCAGGCACCAGGCGCCGGGGGCTCGTCCGTCGCGCCCGTTCCCCAGCCCGCCGGCGGTGAGACCCTTTCGGCACCGGACGGGCCCGAGCGGGGCCCGCCACACGCTGTGCTCCTTCTCCTCCGAATCCCGGTGACCGGTTTCGGGGCGCAGCTCGGTCACGACGACCAAGCGCACGGAGGAAACAACGGGGCGCCCCGTGCGCACACCCACACATGCCCCCATGACCCGGTGGACCTTCAACAGCCTGGGTTGACCAGGCGGGAGCGCGCCATCCGACGCAGTGAGCAAGCGGTGCAGGCACCCGAACAAACAATCAACAACGGCGAAGGTGCATCAGGTCGCCGAGGAAGCAATCCACATCAGGAGACGCGCGGCCCACCCAATGGCAGTGGCAGAGGTAAGCAACTCTGCTCAGAGGCCCGTCGTAGGAGGGTCTGCGAGCGACGCGCACGGGGCGGCCTCCCGCCTCCGCCAGGAGGGGCCGTCCCCGGCGCCCCGCCGGACGGCTCAGGAGGAGGACCGAGCCCTTATGTGGAGCCCTATGTACCATGCTACGTCGTGCCTCCTGATGGTGGGATGGGTCAGGCGCCCGCCGCAGGCGCCAGCACCCCCCAAGAGTAAGGAGCACGCTGGGCGTCTTCCCCGAGCCGGGCCTGGGGCTTCCATCGACGGAGCACCGGGCCTGGACAGCGCGAGCGGGAGGGCGCCCCCGGGCCCGCGGGGCGCGGAGCAAGCCAGCGCCCCCGCGGGCGAGCGACGCCGGACCAAGCACCAAGGCCTCAGGAGTAATGGCCTGGGGGGAGCAGCAAGACACAAACAGCGTGGACCACCCGCGGCAACTGCAGCATCGGCACGGCCTCAGGAGGCTGGGCCTCACGAGGCCCTCAGGACATTGTCCGGCCAGCGCACGGACGCTTCATGAGGCGGCTTCATTGAAAAAACACCCTTATGGCTGCGCCGGATGCATCGTGCTCACGTTTGGGCCGCGAGAGCGCAATCCTGCTGTCGCGCGGGGAACGATGCATTCGGGTTTGGGTCATAAGGGCGCGCAACCAAGCAGAAATGCGCAAGATGGTTCTTGACGGAGTTGGGAGCCACCAGGCCATGCGCCTGGGGGCTTGCCCAGCTATCTACGGCCGTGACACTCTCACGTAATAATGAGCGAGCTGTATACGCCCAGAGCCCCCCGAGGACGTGGAGGGGTTCCTTCCCACGCAATGTGGCAGCCATAGCTCCGCGCTGGCGGAGAAGTCAACACTGCCCCCCAATGGCCATGCCCATGCAACGTGGATGCCCTACGCTCAGCGCTGGGGGAAGACGAAGACTAGCCTAGGGGCCGGACGCGGCAGTTGCTTGCTTCTTTTTGGTGTTCAAGTTGCAGTTTTTTGGAATGAAGTGTGAGGATTTTGAAACTCTATATTTAAAAGAAAAAGGGGCGGGAACTTTTCTCTCTATGTTCTCTCGTTTTACCAGTCTTGAATTCTCTCTTTCTGGATGGTGTTTCGCAAGGAGCCAAGCGCTCCGCACCACCCCGAGGCACCTCGGGGCTGGATAACGAGGCCTTGTCGCCTCAGGGGCACGCGTCTTTTAGCTGTCGACCCCCGCTTGGGGGCTCCAACCGTAGCATGGAGTCTTGGGAGGCCCCGGGGCTTCCTGAGGCAGCAACCGGCAGGACGGAATGGGGGATCTCCCGAGCGTCAAAGGGGGCTCCTGAGCATCACGCCTCAAGAGCCTTACCGGTCATATAGCCACTCGTCCCCCTTGATGTCGTCCTTGGTGATCCGGTCGGCATCAAGGGTGTCGAGTCCTGACCCCGTGGTTGCGTCCTGGTGATCCGGTCGTACATTACGGTGGTCGGGAAATGTGCGGGACTGGGTCCTGCAGACATAGAGTGCCGAAAGGCTCCCAAACCGTCCCACGAACAAGGAGGGAGCATCCCAGAAGGAGCCGCGAACAAGACCGTCGCCACCCCACGAGCTAAGTACACTACCGAACCAAGCTAGTACCCCTTGATCTAATGACGACCCGAGGACGGGATAGGAGTTGTGCGTGTAAATGTGGGGATGCAGGTACTGCGGGCCGTCACGCGCGACCACCGAGCCCCCTGAGGCCAGAGGCGCCGGGGAAAACGGCACGAGGGAAGGGACCTGATACGTCTCCAACGTATCCACTTTTCCAAACTCTTTTGCCCTTCTTTTGGACTCTAATTTGCATGATTTGAATGGAACTAACCCGGACTGACGCTGTTTTCAGCAGAATTGCCTTGGTGTTATTTTTGTGCAGAAATAAAAGTTCTCGCATTGACCTGAAAATTTACGGAGAATATTTTTGGAATTAATAAAAAGTATTGGCGAAAGAATCAACTGCAGGGGGCCCACCACCTGGCCACAAGCCAGGGGGGCGCGCCCACCCCCCTAGGGCGCGCCCCTGTGGCTTGTGAGCCCCCTGTTGCTACTCCGACCTCGTTTCCACTTCTATATATTCCTATTCGGGGAGAAAAAAATCAAGGAGAAGAGTTCATCGCGTTTTACGATACGGAGCCGCCGCCACCTCCTGTTCTTCCTCGGGAGGGCAGATCTGGAGCCTGATTTGGGCTCCGGAGAGGGGAAATCGATGCCGTCGTCATCACCAACCATCCTTCCTCACCAATTTCATGATGCTCTCCGCCGTTCGTGAGTAATCCCATCGTAGGCTTGCTGGACGATGATGGATTGGATGAGATTTACCATGTAATCGAGTTAGTTTTGTTAGGGTTTGATCCCTAGTATCCACTATGTTCTGAGATTGATGTTGCTATGACTTTGCCATGCTTAATGCTTGTCACTAGGGCCCGAGTGCCATGATTTCAGATCTGAACCTATTATGTTTTCATGAATATATGTGTGTTCTTGATCCTATCTTGCAAGTTGTAGACACCTATTATGAGTTATGATCCGCATCCCCCAGGGTGACAATAACTGGGATTCTTTCCGGTGATTACCGTAGTTTGAGGAGTTCATGTATTCACTAAGTGCTAATGCTTTGGTCCAGTTCTCTATTAAAAGGAGGCCTTAATATCCCTTAGTTTCCATTAGGACCCCGCTGCCACGGGAGGGTAGGACAAAAGATGTCATGCAAGTTCTTTTCCATAAGCACATATGACTATATATGGAATACATGCCTACATTATATTGATGAATTGGAGCTAGTTCTGTGTCACCCTATGTTATAACTGTTGCATGATGAATGCCATCCGACATAATTATCCATCACTGATCCATTGCCTACGAGCTTTTTCCATATTGATCTTTGCTAAGTTACTTTTCCGTTGCTACTGTTACAATCACTACAACACTGCTATTGTCACTTTACCATCGTTACCGTTAATTCCATACTACTTTGCTACTGAATACTTTGCTGCAGATATTAAGTCTTTCAGGTGTGGTTGAATTGACAACTCAGCTGCTAATACTCGAGAATATTCTTTGGCTCCCCTTGTGTCGAATCAATAAATTTGGGTTGAATACTCTACCCTCGAAAACTGTTGCGATCCCCTATACTTGTGGGTTATCAAGACCTTTTCCTGGCGCCGTTGCCGGGGAGCATAGCTCTATTCTCTGAGTCACTTGGGATATATATCTGTTGATCACTATGAAGACTCTGAAAGATGCTAAAACTAAGATCTACCCCTCAACTACGAGGACAGGTAAGGAACTGTCATCTAGCTCTGCTCTTGATTCACCTTCTGTTATGAGTAAATTTGCGACACCACCACCTGCTAGTAATTCTGATATGTCGCAAGTAATTGATGATGCTACTTCTACTATGCATGATGCTTATGATGATACTTTGCTTGATACTACCGTGCCACTGGGTGAATTTCTCGATGAACAAATTGCTAGAGTGAATGCTGAAACTGATGATATCTCTGAATCTGATGAAATTATTGAAACTGAACACTATGAGACACCTGCTAGATCTAGCTCTCCTAGATATGAATTTCCTGATATACCTGAAGGTTATGTTATGGAAGGAGAGGTAGCTAGGGACTTTCTTGCTTGTAAAGATAGAGATGATCTTAAGAAACTGCTATGCAAGTGGAAAGAAAAATCTTTGAATGCTAGAATGCAATATGATCCTAAGTTTGCTACTTCACCTATCTTTGTTACTGATAAGGATTATGAATTCTCTGTCGATCCTGAGTTAATTACTTTGGTAGAATATGATCCTTTCCATGGTTATGAATCTGAAACTGTTGTGGCGCATCTTACTAAATTGAATGATATAGCCACCCTACTCACTCATGAGGAAAAAATTCACTATTACTATATTCTTAAGTTGTTTCCTTTCTTATTAAAGGGTGCTGCTAAGATATGGTTTAATTCTCTTGCTCCTGGTTGTGTGCGTAGACCCCAGGATATGATATATTACTTCTCTGAAAAATATTTTCCTGCCCATAAGAAACAAGCTGCCTTGCAGGAAATATATAACTTTGTGCAAACTGAAGAGGAGAGTCTCCCACAAGCTTGGGGGAGGCTTCTCCAATTACTTAATGCTTTTCCTGATCACCCTCTCAAGAAAAATGAAATACTTGATATCTTTTATAATGGACTAACCGATGCTTCTAGGGACCACCTAGATAGTTATGCTGGTTGTGTTTTCAGGGAACGAACTGTTGAACAGGCTGAACTACTATTGAATAATATATTGAGCAATGATAATGATTGGACTATTCCTGAACCAGCTCCAAAGCCAACTCCGAAGAAAAGAGGTATTCTATTTCTCAGTCCTGAAGATATGCAAGAGGCAGAGAAATCTATGAAAGAAAAAGGTATTAAAGCTGAAGATGTTAAGAATCTATCACCTATTGAAGAAATACATGGTCTTGATAACCCGACACAGGTAGTAGAGGTAAATTCTCTTCGTAGATTTGATGAAGGAGATATTCCTTATAATAAGCCTGCTAGCCAATGCTTGGATGAGTTTGATAATTTTGTTGTGAAGCAAGAAAATTTCAATGCTTATGTTAGTAGACAATTGAAACATAATGCTTACATGCTTGATCGCTTGGGTGATTATTTGAGTAGAACTGTCAATGATCTTAAGCTTATTAGTAAACATGCTTCCATGGTAACTACCCAAGTAGAACAAGTACTCAAGGCTCAAAATGATTTGCTTAATGAAATGAATAGTAAGAACAATGATCATTCTATTAAAGTTGTGACTAGAGGTGGTAGAATGACTCAGGAACCTTTGTATCCTGTGGGCCATCCTAAGAGAATTGAGCAAGATTCTCAGAGAGTTAATACTGATGCACCTAGTCGTTCCAATAAGAGCAGTAAAAAGAATGACGATAGGACTTTGCATGCTGCTAGTGAACCTGTTATAGATACACCTGAGAATCCAAATGATATTTCTATTTCTGATGCTGAGATACAATCTGGTGATGAACATGAACCTAGTGATAATATTAATGATGATGTTCATGTTGATGCTCAACCTAGTAATGATAATGATGTGGAGATTGAACCAGCTGTTGATCTTGATAACCCACAACCTAAGAATAAGAGATATGATAAAAGAGACTTTATTGCTAGGAAGCATGGTAGAGAAAGAGAACCTTGGGTTCAGAAATCCATGCCCTTTCCTCCTAAGCCATCCAAGAAAAAGGATGATGAAGATTTTGAGCGCTTTGTTGAAATGCTTAGACCTGTCTTTTTGCGTATGCGCTTGACTGATATTTTGAAAATGTCTCCTTATGCTAAGTATATGAAAGATATTGTGACAACTAAAAGAAAGATACCGGAAGCTGAGATTTCCACCATGCTTGCTAACTATACTTTTAAGGGTGGAATAGCAAAGAAACTAGGAGATCCCGGAGTACCTACTATACCTTGCTCTATTAAAGGAAATTATGTTAAAACTGCTTTATGTGACCTTGGAGCTGGTGTTAGTGTTATGCCCTTCTCTTTATATCGTAGACTTGATTTGAATAAGTTAACACCTACTAAAATCTCTTTGCAAATGGCTGATAAATCAACTGCTTTACCCATCGGTATTTGCGAGGATGTGCCTGTTGTGGTTGCAAACGTTACCATCTTAACGGACTTTGTTATTCTTGATATTCCCGAGGACGACAGTATGTCGATCATCCTTGGTAGACCCTTTTTGAATACCGCAGGGGCTGTTATTGATTGCAACAAGGGCAATGTCACTATTCATGTTAATGGTAATGAGCATACGGTACACTTTCCGAAGAAACAACCTCAAGTTCATAGTATCAACTCAATTGAAAAGGTTTCAACGATTATTATTGGAGGCTTTGAATTCCCTCTTCCTACTGCCAAGAAGAAATATGATATACTTATTGTTGGGGACATGCATATCCCCATTGAGGTAACCTAGTGTTATTTGAAAATTCTCCGGTCCCATGTCATTCGAAAACAGTTTGTCAATAAGACTTGATCAACCTTATTGATGGATTCTTTTTGAGGAGCATGAGATGGATGAATTTAGAAGGCACAACTTTCTGTACCCAATTTTCACTTTCTGTTATTTAGATTAAATAGAGTAAAAATGCTATTATTCTCCTGTTTTCTGTTATTTTCCGTGCAATAGAAAAATGACCTGAAAATAAAAGTCCTCAGAATGCCCTGAAAATTTAGTATGTTTTTTTCTGGAATATTTTAGAATTTTTGGCACTGAGTATGCATCAGGGGGCTGCACCAGTGGGCCACAAGCCTGCAGGGCGCGCCCCCCTAGCTTGTGGGTCCCACGTGGGGCCCCCTCACTTATTCCAGCCACCATCCACTTCGTCTTCCTCTAGAAAAAATCCCACCATTGCTCAAACCCGTGTTCTAGCTCATTTTGCTGCCATTTTCGATCTCCTTGCTCAAAGCTCGATTTGTAAAACTGTTTTAGGGGATTGCTCATCGGTATGTGACTCCTCCAATGATCCAATTAGTTTTTGTTCTAGTGCTTTATATATTGCAAATTTTTGCTGCTATGGTGACCTTGTTCTTGAGCCTGCATGTTAAATTTATATGATCCCAAGTAGTTTTGATGCATGATATAGGTTCTAGGCACTTGTGGGAGTAGTTGCTATGAGTTTTATTGAGTTTTGTTCACTTTTATTTAGAGTCACTAAAAATTTCAGAATTAATTTTCAGCGAAAAAGATGATGAGGAGATTATTAAGAGGCTCTTCAAGCCGGGGTTAAAAAGAAAAAGAAAGTGAGAAGCCTAAATACAATATCCCTCGTACCGCGGAGGTTCGTCCATGTGAATGGCCAAGTGAAGCATTCCTGAGGGCGGCCGGAATTTATGAAGATTTTTATCATCTAGCAGAAAATGCAGGCATCACCGACTTCCTCAACGATAAGTGTGAACAGTATCTCCTACTTACTAATACTTTCGTGCAAAATTTTCATTTTTATCCTAGGAAGAATCCTCCCATGGTAGAATTTCATTTATATGATGTGCCTAAGGAAATGCCACTTTACGATTTTTGCAATGTTTGCAAAATACCTCATGAGGGCGGCATCAGTGAACCACGTCCTAGAGACATGGAGGATTTTATTGCCGCAATCACTGTAGGGGAAGAGAGAGGGGTGTCAAAGGCAAGAGCGCTAGTGTGCATTTTCCTGTTTTACGCTATTATTCATTATTTGCGGGGAGATGTTTAGTTGGTCGCGGTGAGAGTGGAAGCCTTAGTGCCCCCGACCTCGCTATTCCGCGCCACGCTTTACTTGCTGATAGAACTTTTAGTCTGGGCGCTATAGTGGCCCAACGGTTGAACACAAACCGTTCGAAGGGCCTTATATTCGGAGGTATCTATGCGTCTCGTTTAGCTAAACACTTTGAGATACCTATTAGGCTTGGCGAGGAAGATGAAATGATGCTTCCTACAAGATATTTAGATTATAATAGTATGGTAGCACATGATTTTATTAAGAAAGATAATGATAAAAGGCTGCTTTACAATTTAGTATTTAGTCAAGGTACTTGTGAGATTATTACCCTGCCTGCTCCTTCTTTGTTCGATATCCATTCAGGCAGGTACGCTATTATGCCCGATGACATCTACCGATATTGGGGTTTGTCGCAACCCCCAGTACCTGAGCCGGCACCAGCCCTTGATCCATACCAAGCTCCGGTTTTCCAGTGGGAGCCACAGGAGGCCGCTAATCAGTGGAACCCTCAGTATCCTCCGGAGTATCCAGGAGAGGGTTATTTCCAGCTGTGGCCCTAGACCAACTTAGGCCAAAAGCCTAAGCTTGGGGGAGTACGTATTTCTCACCGACATTACATTCATGTTCACACACTCATTCCAGTTGTCGGTGTTCATACTTTTTCATTGTACCCTCCATGCTAGTTTATTTCTTCTTTTGCTTTCTTCTTTTGTGTGTTTAATTAATCTTGAGAAAATCCAAAAAATTAGTTCTAGCTTTATCTTCTAGTTTGTTTAGTGCCGTATTAAAAGAAACCCCAAAAAGATTTCTCGTTCTTCTTTTGCTTGTAGGGAGCTTTCCCATGTAAATAGTTTTCTTTTCTTCTTTGGGTCATAAGGAGAAGACCACGATGAAAATGTTGAATGGCTCTCATATGCATTATTGTTTATCATCAGAGAGCCCATATTACTTTGCCTTCTCCTTTGAGTTATTGCTTGCAGATTCCAGCTTAGTCCAATGCACGTGCACTCTTATTATTATTCACATCGTTCGGTCGTGCAAGTGAAAGGCAATAATGACGATATATGATGAAATGACTGAGGTGGAGAAAAGCTAGTATGAACTCGACCTATTTTGTTTTTGTAAATATGATTAGCTCATCGTTCTTAATTCAGCCCGTTATAGATGAAACATGTTTGCAATGACAATTAGAGATTATAGTTACTCATGCCATGCTTAATTAACTAAGAGTGGATAATGGTTTGTCTTGAGTGCCAACATGCATATTAAAATGGTTGTGATGTAGTATGATAGAATGGTATCCTCCTCCGAATGACTCGAGTGGCTTGACTTGGCACATGTTCACGCATGTAGTTGAAACAAAAATCAACATAGCCTCCACGATGTTTATGTTCATGGTGATTTATATCCTACTCATGCTTGCATTCAATGTTGGTTAATCTTAAAGCATGTTGATGACTGTTGTCGCTCTCTAGTTGGTCGCTTCCCAGTCTTTTGCTAGCCTTCACTTGTACTAAGCGGGAATACTGCTTGTGCATCCATCTCCATAAACCCAAAGTTGTTCCATGTGAGTCCACCATACATACCTATATGCGGTATTTACCTGCCGTTCCAAGTAAATTTGCATGTGCCACTCTCCAAACCTTCAAATAAATATTCCGTTTTGTATGCCCAAATCGCTCATGTAGTGACTGGGGACTGTCAGTATCTTCCATGCTAGGTGGGTTATTCTCACGATTTGTGTTGATTCACTATCATTCACGAGAAAGTGGCTGGTATTCGGGATGCCCAGTTCCATGCTCAAAATTCAAATCAAAATATAATAAACAAAACTCCCCCAGGATTGTGTTTGTATGGACGGTACCTGTGGATTCGGCCCGCCGTGGAGTGTGATTGATTTGGTGGAGGGGGAGTAAAAACTTTACTATTCTGTTTGGGAACCGCCTATAATTTATCTAGCATGGAAGATATCGAGATCTCTTAGTTTTTATGTTGGCAATGAAAGCATACCTCTCAAAACTATTATTCATCCCTGTTTTAAAAGCTCGAGCTCTGGCACCTCTGCAAGTCAATGCTTCCCTCTATGAAGGGCCTATCTATTTTACTTTACTGTTGAGTCATCACCCTCTCATAAAAGGCACCAGTTAGAGAGCACCACCGTCATTTGTATGCTTTGCTATTAATTGATTTTGAGTATGAGTATGACTGGATCTCTCTTGCCATGAATTACAATGTCTAGTCAGTCCTCGTTCTTCAGAGGTGCTCTGCATTTATGTTTTGCGGTCTCAGAAAGGGATAGCGAGATACCATTATGTCTTATAGTATCATGATTGTTTTGATAAAATTGTTGTCATCCGAGACTTATTATTATTGCTCGCTAGTTGATTATGCCATTGATATGAGTAAATGTGAGACCTAAATGTTATTTTGAATGTGGTTAGTCTATAATCTTTGCTGAAAATCTGAACATAAGTTAGACATATTTACAACAGCAAGATCAAACAGAGTTTGTAAAAGTTTTTCTTTATCACTTTCAGTTTATCAACTGAATTGCTTGAGGACAAGCAAAGGTTTAAGCTTGGGGGAGTTGATACGTCTCCAACGTATCCACTTTTCCAAACTCTTTTGCCCTTGTTTTGGACTCTAATTTGCATGATTTGAATGGAACTAACCCGGACTGACGCTGTTTTCAGCAGAATTGCCTTGGTGTTATTTTTGTGCAGAAATAAAAGTTCTCAGATTGACCTAAAAATTTACGGAGAATATTTTTGGAATTAATAAAAAATATAGGCGAAAGAATCAACTGTAGGGGGCCCGCCACCTGGCCACAAGCCAGGGGGGCGCGCCCACCCCCCTAGGGCGCGCCCCTGTGGCTTGTGGGCCCCCTGTTGCTCCTCCGACCTCGTTTCGACTTCTATATATTCCTATTCGGGGAGAAAAAATCAAGGAGAAGAGTTCATCGCATTTTACGATACGGAGCCGCCGCCACCTCCTGTTCTTCCTCGGGAGGGCAGATCTGGAGCCTGATTTAGGCTCCGGAGAGGGGAAATCGACGCCGTCGTCATCACCAACCATCCTTCATCACCAATTTCATGATGCTCTCCGCCGTTCGTGAGTAATCCCATCGTAGGCTTGCTGGACGGTGATGGATTGGATGAGATTTACCATGTAATCGAGTTAGTTTTGTTAGGGTTTGATCCCTAGTATCCACTATGTTCTGAGATTGATGTTGCTATGACTTTGCTATGCTTAATGCTTGTCACTAGGGCCCGACTGCCATGATTTCAGATCTGAACCTATTATGTTTTCATGAATATATGTGTGTTCTTGATCCTATCTTGCAAGTTGTAGACACCTATTACGAGTTATGATCCGCATCCCCTAGGGTCACAATAACTAGGATTCTTTCCGGTGATTACCGTAGTTTGAGGAGTTCATGTATTCACTAAGTGCTAATGCTTTGGTCCAGTTCTCTATTAAAAGGAGGCCTTAATATCCCTTAGTTTCCATTAGGACCCCGCTGCCACGGGAGGGTAGGACAAAAGATGTCATGCAAGTTCTTTTCCATAAGCACGTATGACTATATATGGAATACATGCCTACATTATATTGATGAATTGGAGCTAGTTCTGTGTCACCCTATGTTATAACTGTTGCATGATGAATGCCATCCGACATAATTATCCATCACTGATCCATTGCCTACGAGCTTTTTCCATATTGATCTTTGCTAAGTTACTTTTCCGTTGCTACTGTTACAATCACTACAACACTGCTACTGTCACTTTGCCATCGTTACCGTTACTTCCATACTACTTTGCTACTGAATACTTTGCTGCAGATATTAAGTCTTTCAGGTGTGGTTGAATTGACAACTCAGCTCCTAATACTCAAGAATATTCTTTGGCTCCCCTTGTGTCGAATCAATAAATTTGGGTTGAATACTCTACCCTCGAAAATTGTTGCGATCCCCTATACTTGTGGGTTATCAGGACCCAGCCGCGGCAAGCAGCAAGGCCACCGACCAGGTGAATGGTGGCCGCAAGCAGCACCTCATGAAGAGACACCTCGCGGGGGCCCTGACGGCCGCTGTCGCCAGGCCGCGGCGGCACTGGCGTCAAGCCCCGCGCAAGGAAACTAAGCCACGACAACGACAAGCTGGCAACCAGCAATTTAAGACGAGGAAGGACGCAAACAAAGGTAACATACAAAATATTAACGCCCTCTGGGGCAAAGTTCTTCTTGAAACATTACAGGAACCGGGAAAGGGAGACTGGAGATGCCTAGGAGGAGAAGCCACCGTCGCTGCCCGCGCTACTGTCCGCCTCGGCGTCGGAGTCGTCCTCCCCGCTGGAGGCGGGCACCTGGATGAACCGCTCCACCAGGGCCTCCACGTGCGGACGCACCTCGTCCCAAAGGGGGCGCTGGAGCTCGTCGGGCACCCGCTCGCTGATGTGCCGGAGGTCGAGCTGCGGGGCGAGGCGGCGCAGGTTGGAGAAGATGAGTGTCAAAGCAAGGTCCAGGAGGTCGCGCGCGTCGGACTCGTTGTCCGCGTTCACGCGGGAGACGCCAGTCTCCAGCGCCTCCACCACCTTCTGGAAGAAGTCGAGGTAGCCCCCGTCGCCACGCATGCTCGGCAGCGCGGGGGCGTCCCTGACAAACCGGTTCACCACGCCGGCCGCACGGCTGGCGATGCCGAGGTACTGCTTGGCGCGCTGGGACTCCATCATCCTGGCATGCGCCGCTTCGTCCTGGGCGGCCTGCACGGCGTCGGCCGCCTCCTTCACCTGGGCCTGGAGGGACGCCAGCTCCGCCCTGGCCTCCGCTTCGCCCCTGAGGGCGGCCTGGAAGGCGGCCTCAGCGGTCGCCAGCTGGGCCCGCAGCGCGTCTACCTCCTCCTGGAGTTCGCCGAGCTTGTGCTTCTTGGCCGCAGGCGCCCTAGAGGGGGGAGGGGATCAATCCTGGAGCGTGGAACAAGGAAACTGAAGAAGAGAGAGGCGGCGGAGTACTCACTCATCAACCATGGCCCAGCGTCGGCGAACTTGCGCCGACCCCGAGGGCCCCCCGCCGCTGCCTCCGGAGGAGGGCGAGGGAGCCAGCGGTGCCGCGCGTTTCCCCGCACCCCCTGCACTTCCTCCGGATGCCATGGAACGGAAGAAGCTGAGAAGGGAGAGGGCTTTCTCTGCAGGGCGATGGAATCAGGAAGATGCCTCAAGACTGCAATGCCCCTGCCCTCCCAGGGGCGGGGTGGATTTATAGGCGTAACTGCATCCACGAGGGATTGTGGGAGAGCAGGCGTCGTGCGCCTCTCGGGCACCGCGGAGCGGTGCGATCGACGCAACACAGTCCGTGTCGCCTCTCCTGTCGACTGAAGGGTCACATCCGCGTCGCCCAAGGAGTAGAGGCCCGAAGCAGTAGCAGCATTCAAGGAAGGGCAATGATAGCCGGCACTGCACACGGGCGTCGCATCAATTTGACTTGGAGCGGTTCCTGACGCCCTCGGGGGCGGGGGCGTTGCCGCCCACGCTTTCGACGCGTGTAAAGCCTGGCCCGTAGGCGTTTGGGTCCCGCGGTGCTTCGGGCCGTCCTCAAGGCTTCGCCCAGAAGCCAGCTCAAGCACGCCTTGGGCCCAGGGGCTACTGTCCGCGTTCTGGGAACGGGGGTACCCAGACCTGCCTGCCTGTGGCCCAGGGCGTGGCCCACTTCGTCAACCAAACACCACCATGCACAGCCCCACTCGAGACAAGACCCTCATGAGGCCCCTCGGCTCGCGAGGAGGAGCAGCGTCAAGACCGGCATGGGATGAGCCTCCCCAGGCCCCCTCCAGAGTGGCGGAGATCTCTATGCAAGGTCCGGCCTCAGGAGTCAAGGGTGACGCAAGGAAGGGCAGGCGGCGCAGTTTCCCCTTTGGTGCAAAGGGAGCAAGGACGTGCGCGGGTTCCCAAAGCATCCCCCAAAGGTTTTTATTCCGGTGTAACAAGACCACGACCGTGAGCCCCGTCATTGCCGAGCCCACCTCTGCATCATCGATAGCTACTTTGCAGGCGAAGACCGCCTTTGGACAGGGCGGGATTGTACTCCTGTCCCCCTTCAAAATTGGCCGTTGTGGGATCCCTTCCCGCCATTGCGATAAGGGAAGAGGACCCGGGCCACCGCTATATATAGAGGCTAGGCAGCACCGAAGAGTGGGATCAGATCCGAAACCAGTCGATTCACTCATCCACCACCAAGCGGACAGAGGGCCAAGAGCACCTCAGGAGCGCCCTCGCGAGGCTCCAAACCATTGTACTAGTTCATCCACCAAACCTCCACGAGAGGCATTCCACCAAAGCAGGAGTAGGGTATTACGCTTCGCAGTGGCCCGAACCTAGGTATACCACCGTGTTCATCTTCTTCCTCGTCATCGTGCGAGTTTATCATCTTGTCCATAGAGTAGCGAGCTAGGTAGGACGAAGCCGCAGGGGATCTTCGCACATGCCCCTGTGTTCGAATCTTATTGGTTTTGCGGAGCCCGAACTCCGACATGCTCGTCCCGCATTGTGACCATACATAACATCATTGGAAAAGAAAAGAGAAGCAAAGCTTTTAAGCAAGAGCAAAAGAGCAATAGCATCGCAATATTCGCATAGCATACTTGATCATCTTGGATCACTTGAGCGAGTGACACGTGCCGCATACACACATAGCAAGTCGGGCATAGGAAGCCAACACTTTTGGTTCATTGTAGGGTGTGCACAAGTGCGTATCGTGCCCATTGAAGCAATCGTGCTACCGTCTCTCTAGTGTTGTGCAACGAGAGCATTTTCCGTGGATTCCACATTTTGGCTCATTTTTGGTTCCATGACCCCAATTTTCTTCCGTGTGTGTGTTTCCGTGTCCCATTGCTATTGACCCACGTTGTCTCACTTGCGGAGTTTGCGAATCTCTTTCAACATTATTGAATCTTATCTTTCGAATTGCTTGAAATTTGTGCCACTATCCTAACCAAGCTACTCCATAAGCCTTATTTGTGTAGGTGTGAGAAGGACGATCTTCGGTACCAATTCTACTATTTTCATACTTGAACATTGAGTAATCTTGATCCACTTTCAACTTTTGGAACAGTAATTGGTATTGTCTTCTCACTCTTCCACTTATATATTGTTGAGTGCTATGGATAGGTACATCATGTCAAACCCGGCCTTCGAGGAGAATGAAGACGACATGAACAACCACGTCACCAAGTTGCACTTCTTCGGCGCACACAAGGCAATTACTCAAGCTCAAGATGTCTTGAATGACCGCATCGACCAACTCGCCTTCAACTTGCGTGAATCCGAGAAGCGCACAAGAGAATACCTCGACACCAAGCTCTCAAGCCAAATGGAGGAGCTCTGGTCCTTGATGGTCACTTGAGCACCTTCCTCATCTACATCGACAAGGAGTCGTCACACAAGTCGCAACTCAACGACGTACTCTTCGGACGCAAGTCCACAAGCACGTCATCATCGTCGCGACGAACACTCCGTCCCAAGTTCTCCACAAGGTCGTCACCGTCAAGACAATCGATTTCATGGCAATGGATTGCATGATCGCGTCCGCACTCGAGAACGTCGCCGTCAACAAGAACAAGATGCGTTGAAGCAAGAACATCAATGACAAGATCAAGAACAACGACGCCGAGAAGAACAACACCATCACCGTCATGAATGCACGCTTGAGGCACATCGAGCTTTACAAGAAGCTACTCGTGCCTTGGAGGAGCGCAACCGCCAAGCTCATCTCGAGCAACAAGCACTTCGCCAAGCACACCAAGAAGAACTTCATCGACAACGACAAGAAGAAGCCAATCGCCAAGAGGAGCACCAAGAAAGGCGCAACCGAGTGCGTCCGCCTCATCGCCGTCCTCAAGATCATCGCGACGACCCCGACCATCACGATGAGCAAGGACAAGATCAACGTCAACACGCTCAAGGCAATGACAATGAGGATCCACCTCCAAGACAAGGATTTCGGCATCACAACAACAATGATGAACAACGCTTCGGCAAGCTCAAGTTCACAATGCCAAAGTTTTCCAGAAGCAATGATCCCGAAGACTACTTGTCATGGGCCCTCAAGGTTGACAAGATCTTTTGCCTCCACAACTATGATGAAGAGAAGAAGATCGCCATGGCTTCACTTGAGTTCCAAGACTATGTCCTTATTTGGTGGGAACAAGTTATTGAGCGGAGGAGAGAAAGAGAAGAACCTCCTATCAACACTTGGGCCCAAATGAAGAATCTCATGCGAGCTCGTTTTGTGCCTACACACTACAACCGGGATCTCATCAAGAAGCTCCAACAACTCAAGCAAGGAACCAAGTCCGTAGAAGAGTACTATCAAGAGATGGAGATTGCTATGATCCGAGCCAATGTGAAGGAAGATGACGAGGAAACAATGGTACGCTTCTTGAATGGCCTCAACTACCAAGTCAAGAAGATAGCCGACTTCCAACCTTACTCCAACCTACTTGAACTCGTGCACCAAGCAACCAAGGCGGAATGACAAGTGCAAGATGACTACAAGTACTCCAAGTTCTCATCCAAGACCTACGGCTCAAGTGCTCAAACTATTACGACAACGACACCTTCAACTACGAAATCTACAACACCTACCGGCGACAAGTCAAGCTACAAGGACAAGACGACTTCGTCAAGCCGACCAACCTCAAGCACCTACAAGCCGAGGGCTTCATCCTCTACACCAACACCGGATGCTTCCGCCAAGACAAGCTCTATCAAGTGTTTCACGTGCCAAGGGCGAGGCCACAAGACCTTTGAATGCCCAACCAAACGCAACATGATCCTCCTCGACGATGGCACCAATGACTCTATGAGCGACGACGAGATGCAAGCTTTGGAGCAAGTGGCCATACACCGCCAAGTGAATGAAAATGAAGATTCGCAAATCTTTTGCGACAACGATTCGAGCCCCGCTCTCGTTGTCTCCAAAGTTTTGACGCTCCAACAACAAGAAGACGAGGACCAACGTTGCCATTTCTTCCACACCAAGGCGGGCATTCAAGGAAAGTCCGTCAAGGTCATCATCGACGGAGGGAGTTGCCACAACTTGGCAAGTGAAGACCTTTGTTCCAAGCTGCAATTGGTCAAGAAAAAGCACCCTCGTCCCTACAAGGTCCAATGGCTTAGTGATTCCGGAACCCTCCAAGTTGACCACACCGTGGAAGTTTCCTTCAAGATAGGCGCTTATGAAGACACCTTGGAGTGTGATGTGGTTCCAATGTCCGTTTGCCACCTCCTACTTGGTAGACCATGGCAATTTGACCGTGGCGTCACACACAATGGTCATACGAATCAATATAGCTTCAAGATGAAGGGAAAGCAATATGTGCTCCGACCAATGACTCTAAGTCAAGATATCGCCGACAAACAAGTTACATCCCATCGTGGAGATAAAAGTGAGAGAGTGATCCACCTCAAAGAGAGTGAGTGCCACAAGCCAAAAATGAGCGACTCCATGATGAGGGACATGAGAGACATAGTTCTTTTAGCCACCAAACGAGATTTGAGGGATGTGAGTGAGAGCCCATCGACCGTTCTTCACTCTGTACTTGTGTGCAAAGATGACGTCGTTCGGACTAACCCTTCTCAACATATTCCTCTTGTGTTATCTAATTTGTTGCAGGAATTCAAGGATGTTTTTCCCGATGAGCTACCTCCGGGACTACCACCAAAACGAGGGATCGAACACCGCATCGACCTCATCCCCGGAGCACCGCTTCCTAACAAGGCTCCCTACCGCGTCAACCCCGAAGAAACAAAGGTAATACAAAGGCAAGTCCAAAAACTCCTAGATAAAGGGCATGTACGCGAGAGCTTGAGTCCTTGTGCGGTTCTGGTCATACTAGTGCCTAAACAAGATGGTAGTATGCGTATGTGTTCCGATTGCCGTCCTATCAATGCTATCACCATTCGATACCGTCATCCAATTCCACGCTTAGATGATATGCTCGATCAACTTAGTGGTGCCACTATATTTTCTAAAATTGACTTAAAAAGTGGTTACTACCAAATTCGCATACAACAGGGTGACGAGTGGAAAACCGCATTCAAGACTAAATTTGGTCTCTATGAATGGTTGGTTATGCCCATGGGCTTATCCGAAGCACCGGGTACTTTCATGCGTGTTATGCACTACGTTTTGCGACCACTCGTAGGATATTGTGTTGTGGTCTACTTCGATGACATTCTTGTCTTTACAAGTCTCTTGAGGAGCATGCTACACATGTTCGGGATGTTTTGCAAATTCTTAGGAAGGAACAACTCTATGCAAACATGGAGAAATGCACGTCTGGTGTTGACAAGGTAGTTTTCTTGGGTTTTGTAGTATCTTCCAAGGGCGTTCATGTAGATGAAACTAAGATTGATGCTATTAAAACTTGGCCCACACCAACGAATTTGCAACAAGTGCGTAGCTTCCTAGGACTAGCCGGTTTCTATCGCCGTTTTGTGAAAAACTTTAGCACTATTGCATCTCCTCTTCATGCTTTGAGCAAGAAGAATGCACCATTTATATCGGGTCCCTCACAAGACATCGCTTTCCATGAACATAAAAACTTGCTCACTCATGCACCTTTACTTGCTTTGCCCAACTTTGATAAAACATTTGAAGTGCATTGTGATGCTAGTGGTAGTGGAATAGGTGGTGTGCTTATGCAAGAGAAGCGCCCAATTGCGTACTTTAGCGAGAAACTTTCCAGCGCACAACTTAACTACCCCATATATGACAAAGAATTATATGCTTTGGTGAGAGTCTTACATGTGTGGGAACACTATTTCCGACCTCATGAGTTTGTTATCCATACTGACCATGAAATGCTTAAGTACTTGAAAGGTCAAACCAAGTTGAACAAACGGCATGCTAAATGGAGTGAATTTATTGAGTCCTTCCCTTATGTCATCAAATATATCAAGGGTAGAGAAAACGTTGTGGCGGATACTCTTTCCCGGAAATGCATGCTACTTACTCAACTTGAATTGAATGTTATTGGTTTTGAGCACATCAAAGACTTGTATGAGAATGATGCCTATTTTTCTAATCCTTACGCTATGTGCCAAGCGAAAACTTGTTGGGAGAACTATTATATGAAAGATGGCTATCTTATGCGTGCTAAAAAATTGTGTATACCCGAGTCTTCTCTTCGTTTGTTGCTTTTGCAAGAGATCTCACGGTGGAGGACTTATGGGTCACTTTGGACGCGACAAGACGTATGTCACACTATCCAACAAGTACTTTTGGCCCAAGATGTATCGTGATGTTGCACGCTTCACCAACCGATGCTCGACATGCCGCAAAGCTAAGTCCAAAGCTCAATCCCATGGTCTTTATATGCCTCTTCTTATACATTTCCAACCTTGGGAAGACATTAGTATGGATTTTGTGCTTGGTTTGCCACGAACTAAACATGGCCATGATTCCGTTTTTGTCATTGTGGACCGCTTTTCCAAGATGGCTCATTTCATTCCATGTCACAAGATAGACGATGCTTCACATATTGTCAATCTCTTTTGTAGGGACATCTTGCGACTACATGGAGTTCCCAAGACCATTGTCTCGGATCGTGACGTTAAGTTTTTGAGCTACTTTTGGAAGACCCTATGCGCAAAGCTCGGAATCAAGCTGCTATTCTCTTCGGCATATCACCCTCAAACCGATGGACAAACGGAGGTGACGAACCGGACCCTTTCTACCCTACTTCGCGTGTTGATCAAGAAGAACATCAAGGAGTGGGAAGATTGCCTACCCATCGCCGAGTACGCCTACAACCGCGCAAGTCACTCCACCACCAGCAAGTCTCCGTTCGAAGTGGTTTACGGCTTCAATCCATTGTCCCCATTGGACATCCTACCTCTACCTCTACAAGAGCGCGTCAACATGGACACAAGTGCAAGGGCAAGCTACATCAAGAGGATGCATGAAGATACTAGGCGCACGATTGAACGTCAGGTGGAATGCGTCACCAACAAGCGCAACGTCAACAAACACCCCATGGCGTTCAAGCCCGGTGATCTTGTTTGGGTACACCTTCGCAAGAACCGCTTCCGCAACGAACGCAAATCGAAGCTACTTCCTCGAGACGACGGCCCCTTCAAGGTGTTGACACACTACAACAACAATGCCTACAAGATCGACATACCACGCGACAAGTACAACGTGAGTGACACCTTCAACGTCACGGATCTATCCCCTTACCATGGTGATGAAGGTCTTGATCCGAGGACGGATCTTCCCCAAGGGGGGGGGGAGATGATGCAGAGCATCCCTCCATCATCCCCATGAAGACTACTCCATCAAGCCAACCACCAAGTGGCCCCATGACGAGAGCCCGTGCACGTGCCATTACAAACAAGGTGACATCTTTCCTATATGATTTAACCTTTGATGTCCTTGGAACTTGGATGCTACCTCAAGTAGAAACTCTTTGCATGATCAGGTACGATGGAGATGGCCTAGAGGGTGCTCGAAGGGAAGTACAAGCTCCCATGGGAATGGACACGGAGAAGGACGGACAAGAGAAACAAAGGAAGGCAAGTCCACCCTCCAGGCCCCGGACATCCGGCCAAGGACCTGGACATCCGGCCCCTGGAGGCTCCACCAGCGCCAAGGCTAGGCTCCAGGCGCCGGACATCCGGCCCACAGCCCCGGACATCCGGCGACCCCTCCCCAGTGCCCGGACATCCGGCCCACAGCCCCGGAAATCCGTCCCCTGCGCAACAGAACCGAATGAAGACGGCGGCATCAGCCCGGACATCCGACCCCTGGCCCAGACATCCGGCGCACCTCGAAGCCCCGGACATCCGGCCTCTGCCCCAGACATCCGGCGTGGGGTACCCGCGTCCACGTCTCTCTGACCAGCACCAGGCCGGACATCCGGCCCGTGCCCCGGACATCCGGCGACTCCCGAAGCCCCGGACATCCGGCGCCTGCCTGCGGGCATGGAAGGGCCCGAGGCCCATGTATCTTCCTCTCTCTCGCCCCTTTTCCACTAGCACTATATAAAGGACCCCTCTCCCTCTTTCTAGAGCTAGCTTAGGTTTAGCGAATACACTTGTTGATCCTAGCTCCATTACCTCCCTTCCCTCGTGGAGTGATTTCCCTCTACGTGAGAAGATCTGAAGTGATGTCAAGGTCCCTCTAAGGGAAGATCCCCTCGGGATTCAAGACCTCCTCCTCCGGAGCAAGGAGACTACCGTTACGTGTATCCTTTGGTTGTTTGTGGACCGTGATTCTCATATACTCGGGTGATTCTAGTGGATGTGTGATCGTGGATCGTTCTTGAGTGTTTTCCTCTTGTGATTTTCCCCTCGTGTTCTTCCTGTTCTTCGCGCTCCCTCACAAATCCACCTCCAATTCGTGAAAGATCGACACACACGGGCGTGCCCCGTATCAACTATGCACGTACATTCAGTGATCACAACTTCTGAGTCGGGGTCCCCACACCCCCAGAGCCGCTTGGTGGGCGCACGACGAGCCTACTCCCTCCGACCTATCGTGGTTCGTGAAACTCAGCAGGCTCTGGATGGTCGCTCTACAGTCCTCCATCATCTCCGGCACGGGCGGGAAGTTCAGTAATAACTGGACCTGCACCAGAGCTTCTTCTGGAGTCTTGGGCATGGAGCGGTGCGAAGCATGGGTGGCGCTCTTACTCCTGGCCGTTGTCGGCGTTCTAGGAACGGGGGTACCCAAACCTGCCTGCCTGCGGCCCAGGGCATGGCCCACTTCATCAGCCAAACAGAGCCAGGCGCGGCCCCACTCAAAACAAGGCCCTCGCGAGGGCCCTAGGCTCGCGAGGAGGAGCGGCGTCAAAACCGGCAAGGGATGGGCCTCCCCAGGCTCCCCTCCGGAGCGGCGGAGATCTCTATGCAGAGCCCGGCCTCAGGAGTCAAAGATAACGCAAGGAAGGACAGGCAGGCGCCAGCGCGCCAGGCGGCGCAGTTTCCCCTTTGGTGCAAAGGGAGCAAGGACGTACGCGGGTTCCCAAAGCATCCCCCAAAGGTTTCCATTCCGGTGCAACAAGACCACGACCACGAGCCCCGCAGGACGGATGTCATCGCCGAGCCCACCTCTGCGGCGTCGACAGCTACTTTGCAGGGGAAGACCGCCTTTGGGCAGGGCGGGCATGTACTCCTGTCCCCCTTCAAAATTAGCCGTTGTGGGATCCCTTCCCGCCATTGCGATAAGGGAAGAGGACCCGGGCCACCGCTATATATAGAGGCTAGGCTGCACCGTAGAGAGGGATCCGAAACCAGTCGATTCACTCATCCACCACCAAGCTGACGGAGGGCCAAGAACCCCTCAGGAGCGCCCTCACGAGGCTCCGAAACACTGTACTAAGTTCATCCACCACACCTCCTCGAGAGGCAATCCACCAAAGCAGGAGTAGGGTATTATGCTTCGCAGCGGCCCGAACCTGGGTAAACTACCGTGTTCATCTTCTTCCTCGTCATCGTGCGAGTTCGTCGTTTGGTCCATCGAGTAGCGAGCTAGGTTGGGCGAGGCTGCAGGGGATCTTCGCACACGCCCCTGTGTTCGAATCTTAAGGGTTTTGCGGAGCCCGAAATCCGACATTTGGCGCGCCAGGTAGGGGCGTGTCGGAGTCTTCCTCAAGCCAAGATCTTCCCCCACCTAGCCGTTCCAATGTCTAACGCTCGCCGAGCCCGCACAGAGCGCCGAGCTGCCCGCGTCGCCCAAACGGCGCCTGTGGGCCGCGCTGAAGCACGCCGGTCACCCTCGCCTGTGGCCAACGCCGCCACAGGCCCGGATGCCCACGAGCAACAAGACTCCTCCCAGCCGGTCACCGCGCGGCGCGATGGCCACACCGCCACTCCATCGATCGCCCTAGCTTCCGGGTCGTCCTCCCACTTTCAGCCCGGGCCGGCGCGCGGCTCGGGCGCGCTCGCCATGGCTAACGAGCTGCTCCGCTACCGCCCTGCCCCTGACCGCTACGACGACTGGCTTTGGCGCATCGCAGAGCTCGTCAGTGCCGCCGGTGACGCTTCAGCGCTCTCCTACTCGCTTCGACCCCGACCGTCCCAGGCAGACGACGTGGCCCGCGACGCGCCGCCGCCTCCTCCGCAACGCGACGTCGACCCCGAGCCCAGGCGAGAGGCGCGCCCGCACGACCGGCCCCGCGAACCGCGGGCAAGGGCAAGAGACGAAGTAAGCTCCCAAGTGGTTCCCCGGCCGCGCGTTGACGCGCGTGCGCTCTCCACACTCCCGACCCAACGCCGCGACTGGGCACCACCCGAGGTGGCCCCGTAGGAGTGTCAAGACCAGGTCCATCCCGCGCACGCAGCACCCGTCGAGCCATTGGGGTGCCTCGCCATCGCCCCGGAGCTCCACCCAACCACATGGCCTTGAAAATTCAAGCCTGACCTGCTCCCGCGCTATGACGGCACCCCGGATCCCGCCGAGTTCCTACAGCTCTACTCCCTGAGCATCCGGGCGGCTGGAGGAGACGACAAGGTCATGGCGTGCTGGTTCCCCATGGCGCTCAAAGGCGGTGCGCTCTCCTGGTTCCTCAATCTCCCGGAGGCGTCCATCACCTCCTGGGATGGCCTACGCAAACGCTTCATCGCCAACTTCCAAGGTACCCGCGACCGCGCGCTCACCGTGAACGACCTGCGGCGTGTCAAGCAGCAGGATGGAGAGACGCTGCACAAGTTCATACAACGCTTAACGACTACGCGCCTCAAGATTCCGAAGGTGTCAGACGAGGCTGTCATCTCAGCGTTCACCGACGGCGTCACGGACCTCAAGATGAAGGAGGAGCTCGCCATGAATGATGAACTGTGCTCTGCCTTGGAGATGTTCAATCTGGCGAACAGGTGCACCAAGGCTGAGGAGGGCCGCCTGTCGCTCAGCAGGCCTCCGGCGGCAGAGCCAGAAGAAAAGAAGACCAAGGCCAAGGAGGCGAAGCGCAAGGCCCTAGCGGTGCTTGCGGCCGATCCTGAGGCGAAGCGCAGCCGGGGAGAGGAGCACCCCGCGGGGGGGAAGACCGACCTGCATCTTTCATGGCACCAACAACCACGACACCGCCGACTGCCGGGAACTCAGGCTGGTCCGCACCGAGCACTTCGGCACGCGTCCTGGACGCGCCGACCGAGGCTTCGGACGTGGCCGAGGCTACGGTGGAGGCCGCTGGGACAACCGGGAACCGCGTCAAGGGTGGCGCGATCAGCCCCAGGAGGACCGCTGGCGCGATCAGCCTCGTGAGGATCGCTGGAGCGACGACCCTCCGGAGGGGTCACGTCGCGGCCAACGTCGTGAGGCACGCCCTCGTGAGGCCGGTCTACCTCCACTACCTCCTCTACCCAGAAGGAAGGAACAGGACAGGCAGGACGACGGGGCTGGAGGCTTCCAGGAGGTCAGGGCGGTAGCCTGTATCCTGGGCGGCGCCCAGGCCCCAGCATCGAACCGTGCCTTCAAGCAGTTCACGTAGGATGTGAACGCGGCTCTCCAAAATCCCGAAGCAATGCGTCCCCTCAAGTGGTCCCAGACTGCCATCACCTTCGACTCGAGGGATCAGCTCAGGTGCTCAGCCATGGCCGGCAAGCTCCCCATGCTATGCACTCCAACCATCAGCAACGTCCTCGTCACCAAGACCCTTATCAACAGTGGAGCAGGGCTCAATGTCCTCTCCATTGAGACCTTCGAGACGCTCCAGGTGCCATACGAACAGCTCATGCCGACCAAGCCCTTCTCGGGAGTCACCGACGGGTCCACCGTTCCCACCGGGAAAGTGCGCATGCCTGTCACCTTCGGCGGACGCGAGAACTACCACACCGAGATCATCATCTTCGACGTCGCCCACATCCACCTCCCGTACAACGCGGTCCTTGGGTACCCGGCCCTCGCCAAGTTCATGGCGGTGACTCACCATGGCTACAACGTCCTCAAGATGCTAGGGAGTGGTGGCGTCATCACCGTCACTTGCGATGAGAAAGATGTTGTCTGCTCCCTCGAGCGTGCTTACCGCGCCGCGGCGGCCGAGCGCTCAGACGACGAGGAGGACGCCCTGCCTTGTGAAGACCCGCGTAAGAAAAAGAAGCAGCTCCTTCCCGCGGGGCGTCCTGGAACCTCGAGCTCAGCGCCCAGGGACGGGGCCCCACCTCCTATCGCATAGGAAAGCGTGATCGGCGCCCCTCTTGGGTCTGGCCCGGGGGCTCCCATCCGGGGAGTTTCCGGCTTGGCCAGTGAGACAAGAGAGGCGCTCGAGCACAACCTGAAGGCGCGTCCTGACGTGCGTCAGCTCGAGCTGGGAGCACGGCTCGTGGCGTCGAGCTCGCAAGAGTCCGTCATCACAGCGATCGAGGAACTTCGAGAAGCGCAGGCCATGCAAGGCGGGGACCGCCCAGCACCACCGATCGCAGCCGCCGTCATCGGCACGGTCGACCAGCCGCGCGTCCGCGTCAACGCGCTCGCGATCAACAGGGCCGCGTCCCAGGGCCCCTTCTGGCCAGTGCGTGCCGATCATGGATGGGTCTACCCGAACGCCTACGTCCGCATGCCCTTCGGACTGGTGAACGCAGGCATCACGTTCCAGCGCCTTTACCGAGCCATGCTCATACCTTGCCTGGCGAGGCGCGGCGAGGAGTTGGAGGTGATGCTCGGACCGAGCGAAGGTCCCGAGCCCCGGGGGACGACGGACCCATGAGGGTCGCGCTCGTGGAGGTGTAAGATCAGGATGTGACGGCAGCTTCGGCTCTTCAGCGGCATGGCCGCCAGGTGACTTTTTGATGGCTGTTGCCAGGTAATTTTTTGGTTCCCTCCGTTTGAGGGCGCCCACCGGGCCGCATTATCCTCAGGCGATCAGGGCACACCCCTGCAGTCGCCCCGTTTATGCATATTTCAATAGTTTCTCATGCATCTGATATGTTCCCTAACGTTTTACCTTGCCTGCATGGCTCCTTGCCGGCGTGAATGTCGCCGCACCACCCTTTCTGAGTTGGTGTTTCGCAAGGGGCCGTGCGCTATGACCCTTCCCGGGGCACCTCGGAACTGGGATGCAAGGCCCTGTCGCCTCAGGGACTTGCATCTTTGGGCAGTCGACCCTCGCTCGGGGGCTCCGGCCGCAGCCCAGCGCCTCAACATGGAGTCTCGGGAGGCCCCACGGCCTCCTGAGACAGTAGCCGATAGGATGGAATGGGGGTCGCTCGAGCGTCAAGGGGGGCTCCTGGGCATCGCGCCTCAGGAGCCTTACCGGTCATATAGCCACTCACCCCTTGATGTCCTCCTTGGTGATCCGGTCGGCATCAAGGGTGTCGGGGCCTCGCCCCATAGTTGCGTCCTTGGTGATCCGGTCGTACACTATGGCGGTAGGGAAATGTGCGAGACTGGGACCTGCCGACGTAGAGCCGCTTGAGCGTCAAAGTTGTCTCCTGAGCAATGCGCCTCAGGAGCCTTACCGGTCATAAAGCCACTCGCACCTTGATGTCGTCCTTGGTGATCCGGTCGGCGTCAAGGGTGCCGGGGCCTGACCTCGTAGTTGCGTCCTTGGTGATCCGGTCGTACACTACGGTGGTCGGGAAATGTGCGGGACCGGGACCTGCAGACGTAGAGTGCCAAAAGGACTCCCAACCTGCCTCACTCGTGAAGAAGAAGAAGTCTGCTGGGCCACAGATGGCCCCATCTACGAGAAGACTCAGGCGCAAACCGCCTTTGAGGTAGGGACCTCGCGAGGCCAAAGTGCCCTCGAGAGCTCCCAGATACACCTCCCAGTTCTGCCGTGCCAGCCACACGTACGAACTCTATGGGCTGTACACGCCCGGAGCCCCCCGAGGACGCGGAGGGGTTCCTTCCCACGCAATGTGGCAGCCACAGCTCCGCGCTGGCGGAGAAGTCAACACGGTCCACCAATGACTATGCCCACGCAATGTGGAAGCCACAGCTTCGTGCTGGCGGTCAACACGGTCCACCAATGACTATGCCCACGCAATGTGGAAGCCACAGCTCCGTGTTGGCGGTCAACACGGTCCACCAATGACTATGCCCACGCAATGTGGAAGCCCCACGCCCCGTGTGGGGGGATAAACAACTGAGGGTGCCCCAGCGGCTGCATCCAACCTCAGGAGGGTCCCTAGTGGCCCCCTTCTTGCTGCGTTCCCCAGGGATGTACGCGTGAGGGGACTGCACGGGGGCTACTACCCGGTCAAGCCTGGTACACGCCACCTTCCCAGGTCTGCCAAACCTGGTCTTCACGCGCCCATCTCCGGAAAAGCTGGCGAGGAAAGGTATGGGAGCCGCTCGTACGTCAAGGGGGACACCTGAGCATCGCGACTCAGGAGCCTCACTGGTCTCGTAGCCCCTCACCCCTTGGACCGTCCTTGGTGATCCGGTCGGCCCAACGGCGGTTGAGGTATGCACGGGCCGGGCCCTGCCGACGCAGAGCTCAGAAGCGCTCAAACCCCTAAGGAGAACGCCGGAGCTCGTACGTCAAGGGGGACTCCTGAGCATCGCGACTCAGGAGCCTCACTGGCCCCGTAGCCCCTCACCCCTTGGACCGTCCTTCGTGATCCGGTCGGCCCAACGGCAGCTGAGGTATGCGCGGGGCCGGGCCCGGCCGATGCAGAGCACAAGGTGCGCTCGAACCCCTAAGTAGGACGCTGGAGCTCGCACGTCAAGGGGGACTCCTGAGCATCATGACTCAGGAGCCTCACTGATCCTGTAGCCCCTCACCCCTTGGACCGTCCTTGGTGATCCGGTCGGCCCAACGGCGGCTGAGGTATGCGCGGGACCGGGCCCTGCCGACGCAGAGCGCAAGGTGTTCGAAATCTTCAAGTTAACCCAATCTTCACCATGTTCCCTTCATGAGGGCTGCTCGTACGTCAAGGGGGACTCCTGAGCATCGCGACTCAGGAGCCTCACTGGCCCCTCACCCCTCACCCCTTGGACCGTCCTTGGTGATCCGGTCGGCTCAACGGCGGCTGAGGTATGCGCGGGGCCGGGCCTTGCCGACGCAGAGCATCACAGCAAGCAAGAAGGAAACAAGGCGAAGAGAGCAATCACACAGTTCAACAGTTATTACAAGCATTAAAAGTTTTCGCGAACACAAACAAGTTTAACGCCTCCATGAGGCATGATGGACATTGCAGGAAAGGAGCAGGGGAGAGGAATCAGGAGGAACCGCCGCCACCACTCGTCCCGCCCTCAGGGAACTCGTCGTCAACATCGCTGGCGTCGTCTTCTTCGCCGCCAACCCCAGCAGCATCAGGAGGCAGAGGAACCGCGACGCGGGTGAACCTCTTCACTAGCGTCTCCACGGCGCCCTTCACCGCCGCCGCAGCGCTGGCGCGGACCTCGGGGGCGACCGGGCGGATCACGGAGTCGAAGTCGAACCCCGGCTCGTGAAGATGAAGATGGTTGAAAACGCGCGTCGCAGCCTCAGAAAAGAGGTCGCGGCACTCGCTCTCCAAGACCCCCTCCACCTTGACAATGGCGCCCTCCAGCGCCTCGAAGAGCGTCGAAGCGAGCACCGCGAAGCCGCTCTCTGGAGCCGCCAGGGGCTCCGCGAACCCATCCCGGCAGAGGGAGTGGAGTGCTCGGCGAAGCTTGAGCTCGATGGTGGGAAAGACGCTAAGCTCCGCAGCCTTTTTCTCCTCAGGCGCGGCAAGAGTTTCCTCCCTGGTGTCGAGCAGGGCCTTCTTCGAAGCGACTTCCTTCTCCTGCGCGTCCAGGCGCACCCGCTCCGCGTCCTGGCGGATCGCCACCTGGGACAGCTCGGAGTCCCGAGCGGCAAGCTTGGCCTCGCGGGCCTTGAGGTCTTCCTCCCGCTGACGCAGCCGCTCCACAAGCTCAGCCTTCTCCTCATGCAGGGCCTTCAGACGGGCCTCCACCTCTTCGCAACGCCTGGCAGCGGACGCCGCTTCAACCAGTGCCTCCTCGCGGGCTGCCCTGGCAGACGCGGCTTCCTTCTCGCTCTTCGCTGCAGCGGCCTCGGCTTGACCCCAAATCGCCACGGCAGAGGCGTCGGCCTGAAGCCACCCGGAGAGGAGCTCTAGGCGCCCACTTTCGAGGCGATCGTCGGAGCTCCCGAGGGCGCCACGAACTTGACCCAGAACAGCCAAGGCCCCATCCAGGACGTTGAGGCCGCGCGACGAAGGCATCAAGATCCCCTCCGGGGGAGTCCCCTGTGCGATCACAGGAGGCATCCCCGGGGAGGCAGCAGCACGAGGAACGGGAGGCTCCGGAGGCCGCACGGCGACCGCGGACACGGACGGATCGACGGGCGGCTGGCCCTCAGGGGCCAGCCCTCCAGACAGCGGCACCCCCGCGCCCTCGAGGGCAGGAGCGATCATGCCAACAGGCATTGGGGGCTCAGGGGGTTCCGCGACGATGGCCAGGGAGGTCGCCTCGCGTACCCCCTCCCCTTCGGCAGCAGGCGACGGCAGGAGCGGGCGGCGCGCCGGAAGGCGCCTTCGGCTTGACGCCCGCCTTCTTCTTCCTCATCTTCAGCACGGCGGCGTCCCTGGTCACCAAGCAAAGGAAGGTCATCAATACACAAGCCATAGGCGGACAAGTAAAGCCGAGCCGGGTCACTTACTCCTCAACGTCGACCCACTTCCTTTTCCTCTCCGCTCCGGCAATGACGGAGGCGCCCAAGCCTTCCTCGGTGGGGGCACCACCATGCGGGGGAGCAGAGGCGCTGTCCACAAGGGCGGCCGCCGAAGGGACCGCCATGGCCCTGGCCTCGCCCACCTTGCCTGCGAGTTGCGATTCGGGCGGAGGCGAGGCCGGCGCTTCAACCGCCTTACCGGCAGAGGCAGGGCGCAACGGAGGAGACTCCGCTCTGCGCTTCCTGGGAGACGACACGCAGGCGGACCGCGTGGCACGAGGGGCCGGCCCAAGCCCCCTAGGGGCCTTGGCGCTACGTGAGGAGCCCGCAGCAGAAACTTTACCAATTTCATCGTCGTCCTCGAGCTCGCGCAGAAGGGTGCCCTGCGACGGGGGAGACGCCCCTGCCGGGCCGCCGTCGGCGGTCTTCTCCGAGTCCTCCCCGCACGTGGTGTCGCCGGAGGACACCATCACCGGGGAACCAAGGCCCTCGGCTGGGAAAAGCCCCAGTTCGTTGAAGACAGGCATCACGGCAAGTAAATCGGCCCCGTCGTCGCGGCAGTACAGCGGGGCGTGGGCGTCAGGGAGATCACCAGGGTCACCATTGAGCAGGGTCGTCACAGCCCTGCTCAGTTCCTCAGGGGTCATGCATGCGGACCGAAGCCTGAGGTTATCACCGCTGCCCTGATAATCCCACAAGGGCCTACAATGGGACTGGAGGGGCGCCAGGCGCTGTGCCAAGAACTCCTTCACTATCATCCCTCCAGTCAGCTTCCTGGCGCTGATATCGCGGGAGAAGCGCTCCAGGACGGGCCAGGCCCGGGAGTCGGAAAGCTTCGCGGAGCTCCACGCGGAGGTCTTCTCCGGCAGCCCCCTAGGCAGATCCAACCGGGGGTTGGGGTCTTTGAGATCCATGAGGACCCAGCGGTGCCTGAGGTTCCTTGTGAAAAAAACAGATCATAGATTGCTCCGACGCCAAAGCCATCGCCTCATTTAAAAACAATAACCGAGATCAATGGCTCGCCCGCCAGCTCGGCCAAGACAGGCCGAGGACCATGTCTACACTCACTTCGCTAATGACCCGCTTTTGGGCGGGAGAAGATAGCTGGCTCACACGAAGCACTAACAACGGTGAGGTAGGCACCTCGAAGACACGCGACGCCAATGGAAAGCCGCGACACAATAAAAACAAGCGCAAGCATAAAAATGTCAGAAGCGACAAAGAAGACACCGCAGTCAATGCACGGTTCACCGGACCTTGATCTGGACCAAAAAGAAAACCCTTTAAAGGAATAACGATGGACCTAGAAAGCTTGACAACATCCATGGCTCTCAGGACAAACCAGTGACCCACATTAATCACTACAGGAATCAGTTACTTTGCCGTCTGCCATAGTGGACGGGAAAGGACCAGGCCACCGATGGCAAACCTCTTGCTGTCGGCTGGCTGATGGCCCCACTTTCAGCATCGAAAGTCACAGTAAACAGAATCTTTGCCGTCTGCATAACAACAGCGAATGGAAAAGGCGTTTGCCATCTGCCTTGCTGGCTTAGCTGATGGCAAAGGTCCTAGATGGCACAGTACAACTAGCAGCCCCGTTAGGTGGCTAACGGCAGACTTTGTCGTCTGCCTGCGGACGGCATACTTTGCCGTCTGCCCTGTGACGTCAGCAGGCTTGTGGCTGCATGTCACTCCTGCTTTGTCTTTGCCATCTGCCGAGAAGGTCTTTGCCGTCTGCCAGCTGATGTGAGAATGTCCAAATGGGTCAGACATGCAGATCCCAGGTTGCACAGGTAGCTGCCACATGGCCCCTTTGCCGTCAGCCTACCGACAACAAATGGCTTTGCCGTCCGCAGCCAGAAGGCAAAGTGCCTATATTACCACTTTTTTATTTGTTTTCTATTATTTCCCTGCATTTTCACAACACATAAATGATATATATATATAGTTGAAGCAGTCAGCTAGGCCAGATCAAAAGAACCAATACATATTAAAAGAACCAATACATACATAGTTTCACACTATTCATCCATATATACATACATAGTTTCACATTGTTCATCATAACAAATCAAAACAAAAACTAAACACTAGCATTCCATCAATGCAAGCTTCCATGAAGTGAATCAAATCTGCAAAATGGGAATAAGAAAGTTAGAAGAAGTAGAAGTAGTAGTAGAAGAAGAAGAAGAAGACTAGAAGAAGAAGAAGAAGAAGACTAGAAGAAGAAGAAGAAGAAGAAGAAGAACGAGAAGGAAAATAATAAGAAGAAAGAAAGAAGAAGAAGAAAGAATAAGCTCATCTTTCTTCTTCCCTTCTATCTTTTTATCCTTTTCCTTCTCATTCTTCTTCTTTTATTCTTTCTTTTTCTTCTCTTTCTTCTTCTATACTTTCGTTTTCTCATGTTCCTTGTTTTTCTTATTCTTATTCCTTATTTGTGTCATTTAAGAGATAACTTGGGTAATTATGCCATTTCATACGTAACTAAGCTTATTATGTCATTTTGGACGAAAATAGGGTAAGTATAGGTCATTATTGAGCTAACTTAGGTAATTATGCCATTTTTGAGCTAACTAAGCTTATTATGTCAATTTGGAGGAAAATAAGCTAAGTATATGACATTTATGAGCTAACCAAGGTTATTATGCCATTTTTGACCTAACTAAGCTAATTATGTCATAAATGAACTAAATAAGCTAATTATGTCATTTTGGAGGATAATTAGCTAGGTATGTCTTTTTTGGGGAAAATAAGCTAAGTATGTGGCATATTAGGGCTAACTAGCATGTATGAAGCAAAGTATGCATTTCCTAAGCAAAACACTAGAGAAAACATACTGTCGTCGTCATCACTGAGGTAAAGCACCAGGGTTGTTCGGGCCGGTTTCACCTGGAGAATGTTGTCGTCGAGAAGGGTTGTGTGATGCGGCTCGGGAGTTATGATGCACCATAGATCATTTGCAATGTCTCGTTAGCATGATGACACTCAAATGTTAAGACTAGTAACTAATGACCATTCAAATGAAACTAACCGTTCCCACCGGAGTAATGACTGGCATCGGCGGAGGGGTCTGACCAGTCTTCTCGCACATAGACTGCACATTTGGTTTTGACGAGTTAGTCATATTAGTTACTAATGAAACGAGCATTACATGCATGATTTGGATAATATGTAGAAGAAACTTACCATGAGGAGCTCGTACATGGCCCGGTGAGCCGCCTAATTCCGTGCCCTCTCCTCCTCCAACAACCTAGCCATTTTCTCCTCCGCCAGCACTTCCTTCTCCGCCGCCACCCGGTCCCTCTCCTCCAAAAGAGCCTGGGTTGTCGCTCTCTCTTACTGAAGAGCAGCCTGCAATACCACACCACGTTAGCATTGTAATCATCAATGGCCGCACACACAATGTAATGGAGGAAAGATATCTGAGTCCGTATAACTAACCTCGATGGCGAGATCAACTGGCCATGAACGAGTCCTTATCTCAGGACAGGAGCTCGTTTGGCGTGCCTTGATCTCCAGGAGAGTGAGAGGACAACGTGTCAGTCCATCTACAATGGCTATCGAGCCATGGGGCCTCCCGCCACCAGCAATCATCACCACCTCTGGATCAATAGGATGTTGGCTCGGGTTATAGTCCTCCCCTTTCCTCTCCTTCGCCTCCTTGTTGTACATCATGAGCTTGTGGTGGGAGGAGATGTTGGTGAACTTTTCTGGATGATCGAGGTCAGACTCGGAGAATGCCTTGGCCTTCTTGTACGAGGCAGTATGGGCCATCTCATAGAGGTTGTACACCTCTGGCATTTTCACCCACAATATAATTTCCCTCATAGCACCTCTTGCAAGATTGAATCGGGCATTTGGCTTCGACCAGTTCTGCTTTCCTTTCGGTTGTCGCATGTTCTGTAATGGTCTATCACATAGAGTCTGTTGATTGACTCTAGCCTTAGGATTATCCTTTCACTTCCCCTCTATGCCGAACTATGTACCAAAAAGGGCCTTCCCGATATTCTTTTCAGTGTGCATCACAACGATATGGTGTGGAAGAAGGAGGTCTTTGAAGTAAGGCAGATCCCACAAGCATGTCTTGTGAGTCCAAGCGTGTTCCGAATTATACCCCTTGAAATACACTGGACACTCTGGATCAGGCTCGAGAGCATTTAACTGATCCAGGATATGTTGGCCTGTCAATGCAGGTGGTGTAGAGTTTTTGAAAACTCTACCTTTGATGAACTTCTTCTTGCCTTTTCTGAACTTATGGCTATGATCCAGGAACTGTCTATACAAGTCGAAGCAAGAATACTTGCGACCCGCCTGTAGCCAATGAAACTGAAGAGCTGCCTTGCATGTGGGGCACGGGAACCTTCCATGCATAGACCAGCCAATGAATAGCGCATACGCCGGCAAGTCATCCATCGAGTACATGTACCAGACATGCATTGTGAAGTTTTGTTTTCTAGCGGCATCGTATGTCTTGAACCCATTATCCCAAGCTTCTTGCAATTCATCCTTAAGTGGTTGCATGTACATAGTTGGGCCCTGGAATTATCAACGTCAGGAAAATGTTCTTTCTTTGCATAATCTGTCCAGAGGGGGGGGAGATTGAGTGGAATGACAATTACAGGCCAACAACTGTATTGGGTTGCCACAATACCAAACGGATTGAACCCATGCACGCTGACACAGACTCGAGGATGCCTTGGATCTGCCTCTTTATCCTCATGTAATGCATCGAAGTGCTTCCACGCAAAAGCATCCGATGTGTGTACCAACATCTGATTCCCCTCTACATCTAGTTTGGTTCTTTTGCCCAATTTGTGCCATGTCATCTATCTGGCCGTCTCTTCGACCATGAAAAGACGTTGAAGTCTTGGTATGATTGGCATGTACCGAAGAACATTAACTAGGATTTTGGTCTGCATCTTCTCACTCATACCGTTGTCTACCATAACATACCTAGAAGACTTGCAAATGGGACAATAGTTCAAGCCCACATACTCAAGCCTAAATAAGGCACATCCTTTCTCATAGGCATCTATCTTTTCATAGGGCATCTTAAGTACACGGAGGATTTTGTCCAACTGGTACAGGTTTGCAGGCATGACATGGTCTTTGGGTAGAAAGCGTCCAAATAGTGTCATCATCACGTCGTAGCATTCTCTGCCCAAGTTGAATTGAGCCTTCATATCCATTACTTGTGCGATGGCATCCAACTGACAAAGCTCAGTGTGCTCGTGTAGAGGACATTTATGAAGACACCAACATTTCATTGAATGCCTTTGCAGATTCCTCCATCTCATCGTCTGAATCCCGAGCATCATCAAAGTCTTGCACCATGTCTTTGATCTCGGTACCATGCTCGTCGGTGCGACAATCAACCACCTCAGCTCTGGTACGTTCGGCAGACTCACCATGAAATGTCCACACCGTATAATCAGGCGTAAAGCCCCACTTCTGCAGGGGTTTACCCATTTCAGTCTCTGTCCTCTGTGAAAAGTTGTCGCACCTAATACAAGGGCACCAGGTTTTTCTCTGGCCATTTGCAAATGCGGCTTTCACAAACCCCTTGGTTTTTGTTAACCATTCATTGGTCATATCTTTCGGACTAGTGTGACTGGTGTACATCCACGCATGATCACTCATCTTGCCTAGCTACTAAACACACAAGAAATATGTATATAATTCATCATATATATTCATCAGTTAATCAAGTTTGTCAATTTTATTACGTCCATGCAACCTACACGCTAATAGGTAAAGATAGGTCCTAATCCCACCCGAGTATGTGTAGATTGGGTTCGTTTTCCCATGCTCTGCTCCAGATCCGACGCAGAATTTTGGCAGCACCTCCCCGTTATTCTCCTGATACACGTCTCGACATTAAACAGAGAGGATGTCTACTCGGAGAACAACAGGGAGGCACTAACAAAACTGAGCATTGGATCCGGAGCAGAGCATGGGAAAATGAACCCAATCTACACATACTCGGGCTGTCCATGGATAACATTGGACAATTCGAAAGAATCACGGTTATAAATATGCAAATGCATGCATATTTATAACTGTAACTCTTTTGAACGGGAGATGCCTGGGTTATGAGACTTGACATGAAAATACAATGTAGTGGCATCGGCATGACGACCGAAACAAAGCAAATAGAGGAGGGTCGGGGAGGAGATGACAGTAGTGCTCACCACTAGCCCGTGTATGGGAAGTAGTCTAATGACAACGGGACCGACGGTGCTCGTGCAGGTGAAGATCCCCTCCACAAGAAAAGCACCGGCACAACGCCACAACCAACATATGCACCGCAGTACTCTACACTATGAAATTACATATGCTTTGTGCTTTATGCATCAAATCAAAATCTACACAATGTGTGAGTATAATATACTATATCACTAAACTCCCTAGGATTGGAGGCCTCACAATCAATTGAGGTCTCCAATTGGAACTTGATCACCTGAAAGCACATTTGCTCCCTTGGTGGTTTTGGTAATTAATAACAACATATATGTAATTGAACTAATGTTTCCACTAAGCATATTTTAGGAAAAGTTCAATGATAGGGATGGCAAAAGGATTGTGGAGATACCCCAAGATGCAAGAAAATAGATTGGCAAAGCTTCAAGCAAGAGGACTCTACATTTTACTTTGTGAGAAATCACTTTGAGTCCATAGGAAAGCCAATACTATTAAAAGGAGGTAAGGTACTGTTGGTGAACAAAATGCTCATACGTGCACAAGTGATAGTCACCAAAAACACCCACAAGCTCTTAAACAAAAGTCTGTCCAAAGTCAAATATCCAAAATCGGTGCAACCAACACTATCCACTCGGTGCCACCGATTCCCAAACTAAGACAGACCCATGCCAAACCCTAGCCAGTCGGTGCAACCGATTCTGCATCGGTGCCACCGAGTTCAGTTGCCAACTCTCTGTTTAGCTATTTTCAGTCTTCGGTATCACCGAGATTTACGAGCCGGTCTCACCGAGTTTTGGACCAACTCTTTGGATAGCCATTCACAGTAATCGGTACCACCGAGAAATGTGGATCGGCGCGACCGAGTTTCTGGACCAACTCTATGGTAAGCCATGGTCGAAAATCGGTACCACCGAGATATGAGAATCGGCGTCACCGAGTTTGCGCAATCTGACCGTTGGTCACCTGATCGGTACCACCGAGATTTATATATCGGTCTCACCGAGATTCAAAAGTTGTCACCTTTTGGTCACTTCGGTACCACCGAGATTCACACATCGGTGTCACCGAGTTGGTCACTTTAGGTGTAACGGTTGGATTTTTGGATATGCCTATATATACCCCTTCACAACCACCGACTCGAATGAGAAGCACTCACAACTATTCCATACTTGCCCCATCCTATTTTCTGAGAGAGAGCCACCTACTCATGTGTTGAGATCAAGCTATTCCATTCCAATCATATGAATCTTGATCTCTAGCCTCCCCAAGTTGCTTTCCACCAATCCAATCTCTTCTACCCAGCCAAATCTTTGAGAGAGTGATTGTGTGTTGAGGAGTCTATCATCTTAAAGCACAAGAGCGAGGAGTTCATCGACATTGCCGAGCCTAATACCTTTTGGAGGGTGGTGCCTTCTAGATTGGTTAGGTGTCGCTTGGGAGCCTCCTACTTCGTGTTGTGGAGTTGAACCAAGAAGTTTGTAAGGGCAAGGAGATCGCCTACTTCGTGAAGATCTACCCATAGTGAGGCTAGTCCTTTGTGGACAGAAGCCGTTATGGAATAGTCAAGGTTGCTACTTCGTGGACCCTTATGGGTGGAGCCCTCTGTGGACTCTCGCGACCGTTACCCTCTGTGGGTTGAAGACTCCATAAACGTGGACGTACGATAGAACCACCTATCAGAACCATGGGAAAAATCTTCGTGTCTACAAATTGCGGTTGATCCTCCTACCCTTCCTATACTACTTATGCTTGTCTTTACTTTCCGCTGCTATACTCTTAGACATGCATGTGTAGGGTGTGCTTGACTTGCTATGAATGCTAAAATCTGCCAACACTTAAAATTGGGAAAAAGTAGATTTTTATTTGGTCAAGTAGTCTAATCACCCCCCCCCCCTCTAGACATACTTTCGGTCCTACAAGTGGTATCAGAGCTTTGGTCTCCATTGCATTGGTCTCACAACCTAGGAGAGTATGGCGTCTAGTGAGGGAAATTATCACCGTAGAGGTCCGTAATTTGATGGCACTAATTTTGCTAGTTGGAAGCACAAAATGAAAATGCATATTCTTGGTCATAACCCCGCCGTATGGGCTGTTGTTCGTGTTGGCTTGCAAGGTGAATTATTTGGTGATGGAAAGGAACCGGATCGTGAAGCGACCGCGGATGAATTGAAGATGTTGCAATACAATGCTCAAGCATGCGACATTCTCTTCAACTGCCTATGCCCCGAAGAATTCAACAAAATCAGCCGTCTTGAGAATGCAAAAGAGATTTGGGATACTTTGGTTGATATGCACGAAGGAACCGAGTCTATGAGAGAATCCAAGTTGGATGTTCTTCAAAGTCAGCTTGACAAGTTCAAGATGAAGGATGGTGAAGGAGTCGCGGAGATGTACTCTAGGCTAGCTCTCATCACCAATGAGATTGCCGGCTTAGGAAGTGAAGAAATGACCGAAAAATTCATCATCAAGAAGATACTTCGAGCTTTGGATGAGAGATACGACACCTTGTGCACATTGATCCAAATGATGCCCAACTACAAAGATCTCAAGCCTACGGAAGTCATTGGAAGGATTGTTGCTCATGAGATGACACTCAAAGATAAAGAAGAGCTTCACAACAAGTCTAGCGGTGCTTACAAAGCCACAAGTGATGCTCCCACAACTTCAAGCGACAACCTTGTCACCAATGAAGAGATAAGCCTCATGGTCAAGAAATTCAACAAGTTCTACAAGAATAGAGGCAAAGAATGAAGCTCTAACTCAAGATATGAAGAGAAGCGTTCGTCAAGTCATGACCGCAACTGCTACAATTGTGGGATGCCCGGACACTACTCCAATGAGTGCATGGCTCCCTACAAACGAAGAGAAGAGTCACCTAGAAGACGAAGCTCAAGGAATGAATCACCTCAAAGAGAGAGAAGGAGTAGAGATGATCGTTATGAATGAAGACCCTCAAGGACAAGTAGGGATTCGGAGAAGAAGGACAAGTACGCCAAGAGCTACACAAGAAGAAAACATCAAGCTCATGTTGGTGAATGGGTTTCCGGCTCCGACTCCGACAACAACTCCGAGAGAAGCTATCACTCCAACTCCGACTATAGTCAAGATGAAGGTGTTGCCAAACTTGCACTAGTGACTACCAACTCCTATGATCTATTTGATTCACCAAATGAAGGGAGTGGAAGTTTCTTCATGGCTAAAGTCCCCAAGGTATCACACCCCGAGTATCTTGATTTCAATAGTGATGAAGATGATTTGCTTTGTGATGATCACTTGCACTTTGATGAAACTAGTGATGTTAGTCAAAATGAACTTAATAATTCTCATGCTAGTCAAGATAAGTCATTTGATGACGATAAGATGAGAATAGAACAACTAACTAAAGAATTAAACACTCTTAAGTTAGCCCATGAATCTACTCTCGAAGATCATAGAGAGCTTGTAAGGACTCATGAGAAGCTACGCTTCGAGAAGCTCAACTTGGAGCAAGAGCATGAGTTTCTTAAAGCTATCAATGACGATCTCCGAAAGAAGACTTCATCTTATCTAGCCAAATGATTACTCTTGTCTACATTCATGCCATGAGTTAAATCTAAACAAACTAGTAACAAAGGGAAGAAAAGTTCTTCATCTAGTAGCAACAATAAAAATGCTAAATCTAATGATGTTGCTTCTAGTAGTTCTATTGATTCCACTAATGATGATTCTCTTAGCCAAGTTACACTTGAGCAAGAAAATGCTTTATTGAAAGGAATTATAGAGAAAGGTATCTACAAGAGTCTTGCCGGATGTAAGCAATTTGAGGAAATTGTACGCAAGCACAGAGGATACCGGAAGAACCATGGCATTGGCTACTTCAACGCTAATGGAGTTGAATGGGAAGAAGGTCAATACCCCAAGCCCACGTTTGTTCCTCAAAAGGAGAAGTATGAAAATACACTTCCCAAGGGAACAAACACTCAAGATGACCTTCCACCACAAGACCACAAGCTCAAGGGCAAGAGCAAGCTTCAAGAGGACATTGACTCATATGAAGATGAATCCCAAGATTTCGTGGAGTGGGTTCCCAAGGCCACTTCAAGCTCAACTTCTACAAGGGCTACTTCAGCACCAAGGATCCCTATCAAGTTGATGTGGGTCCTCAAGAAGAAGAACTAGAGAGTTCTTGAGGGGTGACTCCGCCAATGAAATTCACTCACTTTCATTATTGGCAAGAACTTTTTGCAATCAACATCAACTCTATGCAATGGTTCAAGGAGTCACACATTCCCTCAAAGGTAAGCAAGGGACAAGGTAATCAACAAATCCATGGACATCATCACATATGATTTGCACTCCATGTCCATAGATATCCTTGTATTTGTCTCTTGTGTGTTGGGACTAACCCATGTAGGTGAGAAGAGTAAGGAAACAACAAGGATGCTCCCAACTCATGGTGATCTTCATCAACCTTGAGCATCCACCACTACCTCACCAACATGAAGTCTTCATCAACAAAACCCAAGGTTACTTTATCCCTCCTATGGGGGGATGTCACATCAAGGGGGAGCTTTACTCTAAGACTTGAGTTAAAGCATCTCTTAGTATGTGACAACATTAAATGCTTTATGTAAAAGTGGTAATCCCACTTGTGCTTAAACGATGAGTATGACCTATGATCAAGTATTCTTACTTGGCTCCTAAGTCAATATACTCATATATAGATGACTCTGTCATCGCCAAAATGCTTGATAGATGCTAGTATGTTTGTGCATGTTTGCCATGATTTCATTTGACATCTTATTGTGTGAGCATGTTGGTCTGCACCTATTTATCCATTCGAGGACATCCAATTGTTGCTATTTGGTTTTTGATTTATCTTTTGCCAATTGGATGGACAAGAATACCTAGGACCACTCTCTAGCTATCTATGCTTTCTCACCTAATATTCTTTTCTTGATGCATCACAAAACTTGAACAAGTACTTTTCAATCCCTCTGTGTGAGAAGCACTCGGAGTTCTGTATTGACAAGGACTGACCATTAAAACCTCCCAAGTGCATCTCGGTGGAACCAACCCAAAATTCTCGGTCTCACCGAATGCCTAGGGTTGATCTGGTTTTCTATCTCAGTACCACCGATTCCATATTCTCGGTTACACCGAGTTTCCGTGTCTGCTGACACTTGAGAAACTCGGTGACACCGAAAATTTAGAATCGGTGTCACTGACAGCAAGGGGTATATATGCTGTGGACCCGACATTTTGAAATTCACTCCTCAAACCGTCGTGCTCCAAAACACTAAGCTGCTGAAAAGGACCCCCTGGTCGTCGCCCTTGTCTCCCCGTGCTCCTCCGCCATTGGGATCCTCGCTGTCGACGGGCATCTTCGCCGCCGTCTTCGCCGTAGCGGATCCGTCACCAAGCTAGGGTATGGATCCGGCATTCCTTGTGCTCCCCATCCGATTCTTGCGCATTGAAGTTAACTTTATCGATAAGCCACCGATTGCAAACCTCCCTTTCCTCTAGAAAGTCCATTAGAATTGCGAACGGTCGAGTTTTTAGGTTTTGTCGTCCGCCACATGAATCTCGGTAGAACCGATGCAAAAGAATCGGTAGCACCGATTCTGTTTTTCTGGCCAGCTGAGAACACCTCGGTGGAACCGAATACTAATTCTCGGTGTGACCGAGAATGGTGCCAAGTTCTTGGAAAGAAGGTTGTTTGTCTCGGTGGGTCCAAAATTTTTGCCTCGGCTGTACCGACATACATTTGGCAGAATGCAAAATTTGAGAAATCTTAGTTCAAAATTTTGAAAATGTCTGCATTTTGTGATGACTCATCTTCTCCACTCCTCTATACTCTATTCACAGGGTCAGAGATGTCTGCTTCAAATGACAGTGAGAACAACTTTAGAGAGGAGAATATTGTCATGAGTTCACGCACTAGTCCTGAAGAGAGTTTTGATGATGTGCCTAGTTCTCCAGATGTGCCCAAAGCTGCTACAAGGACTAGGAGGAAGCTCAATTCTGATGAGGAAGATGAGGACTTCATACTTGATGAAGTGCCTCCCAAGTCAAAGCAGGACAAGTCTGTCAAGGACACTGTTGCTGCCACTTCTTCCAAGAAGAAGAAAGCGGTCGGAAAGGAGTATGCTAGCTCAGAGACAGAAAGACCCCTAGAGAGCTCCAGAGCAACCATGACCATTGAGCCTCCCAAGAAATCCATGCCTAAGAAGGCAGGAGAGAAGAAGAGATCCAAGAAGAGGATTGTCTATGTTGTAGGCAGGCCTACCTCTATGTATGAGGATCCAGAGGAGGCAGCTGCTGCAGAAGAGGAGGAGGTAGAGCCAGCTGCAAAGGCACCTCCCAAGAAGAAAAAGAAGCTTATGGCAGATGCTATGCACAAGACTAACACTTCCAAGAGCACCAAGTCTGCTCCTAAGAAGGCTGCTGCTGCTGACAAACCCAAGAGGTTCTCCAGAGAGATCCCAGCTTCTTCCAAGAACAAGACCTCCACTTTCAGGGAAGCTGAGGATGATGATGATATCACTACCTTGATGAAGCTCAGACCACACCTTCCAGAGCACAATGCCAGCCACCTGATTGCTGAAGACATGAAGAAGAGGAAGGATTCTGGTTTGAGGGCATGGAGAGCAAATGATCCATATGCCCAGAGAAGAAATACAGCTGTGGATTACAGGTTCTACACCAAGGAGCAACAAGATTTCTATGAGACAATCTTGCTTGACAAAAGCCCAGCTGTGAGTGACATGAGATACATTGACTGGAAGTATATCAAGGCAAATGAAGATTACTTTCCAAATGTTCAAGACAACTTTCATTGCATTGGCCTAGATGAGTTTGTTGGCAAAGAATTCACTGCATGGAACGACGAGATGATCATGCAATTCTACTCCACTGCTCATTTCTATGGAGATGGTAGGATTGTGTGGATGACTGAAGGAGCAAGATATGAGTCTTCTGTTGAGGAATGGGCTACCATCTTAGGAGTCCCAGAGGTGGAAGATGGTGACTTGGATGTCTATCCTGAATCCAAGGAGAGCCATGATGCTATGAAGAATATGTACAATGAGATCCCTGCTGCTAACTTGAAATCTCACAAGTTAGGATCCATTTACTTCCTCCAGGCTGGCCTCCGCACCATGAACACCATCTTGAGGCACACATTGATGCCTAAGTCTGGGGATGACAAGATGATCAGAGGCTATTCCATCAACATGCTAATCCATCTAGATAGACACACCAGGATAAGGGTGATGGATCTGATTGTGGAGACTGTGAAGAGGGTTGTTGCTGATCAGAAGCGCTCATGCTGCTATGCACCCTACATTCAGATGCTTATCAACTCCAAGCTGGAGAAGCACATTTTTGCTCTTGACAGACCCCATTTGCCCCTACAGCCAGAGCTTGAGGACAACGTTGTGGTGATGGAACTAGGTCATCCCACATCAGCTGCAGCACAGGCAGAGGCAGAGGCAGCTAGAGCCACTAGTGATCCAGTCCCTACATCCAAGAACGAGAAAATGAATCTTTTGATCTCAACCGTTCAGGGCATGCAGAAGGATATCAAGGACATACTGGGAAATCAGAGTAGTCTTGTCAGCATCTTTGAAAACAGGATCAAGACCCTAAATGACAAAGTGGATGGACTGACAAAGACTGTGAAAGAGCTGAAGAAGGAAGTTGACAGTGTGCCCAGTCCCCACACTACAGATGATGAGGCTGAGTCTCCTCTCAGGCCAGGCACTCACTTACTACCCAGGCCAGATCAGCCACAGTGCCAGCTCCAGATTTCAGGCCTTCTTCATCAGCACCTGCTACAGCCTTCTCGGCTCCATCAGCTCCAGTTCCTCCAGTTGCCACTCCAACTCCATCCATGACATCAGCAGAGGTCTTCACCGACGCAGTTCTCTCAACTCCTTCACCAGCTACCGGAGGAGATCAGCCCCAGAAGAGCGCTTAGATATACACCTTTGAACTTTTTGGTAACTTGTTGCCAAAGGGGGAGAAGTGTATATAGATCTTTAGGCTTCGAGTGAGAGAGCGTTTGGTTTTTATCGCTTTTTCAAAAGCATTTGATCATTTGTTTTGGATGTGTTGAACTATGTGGTGTTTGATCATACGCTTAATGTGTGTTGCTACTATTTCCTATCATTATGATGCTTATGAGATGATCGTTCACCTTTGCTTGATTGTGTTGTGCTATGATGTTCATTCTAATTATTCTCGCACACCACCAAGTTGTATCTGACACGACAGAGTGCCCCATGTACCTAATCGATTGTGCATTTGCATTCAAACGCAAATTTAAAATAATGCACAAATTTAGGGGGAGCTCTTGCTTATCACATATTTCTCAAAGCGACGATTATATTCCTTGATTATATCAGATGTCGAGGCTTTGATCTATATGTTGTCATCAATTACAAAAAAGGGGGAGATTGATAGCACATTTGATCCCTTGGTTGTTTTGGTAATTAATAACAACATATATGTCATTGAACTAATGTTTCCACTAAGCATATTTCAGGAAAAGTTCAATGATAGGGATGGCAAAAGGATTGTGGAGATACCCCAAGATGCAAGGAAATAGATTGGCAAAGCTTCAAGCAAGAGGACTCTACATTTTACTTTGTGAGAAATCACTTTGAGTCCATAGGAAAGCCAATACTATTAAAAGGGGGTAAGGTACTGTTGGTGAACAAAATGCTCATACATGCACAAGTGATAGTCACCAAAAACACCCACAAGCTCTTCCACAAAAGTCTGTCCAAACTCAAATATCCAAAATCGGTGCAACCAACACTTTCCACTCGGTGCCACCGATTCCCAAACTATGATAGACCCATGCCAAACCCTAGCCAGTCGGTGCAACCGATTCTGCATCGGTGCCACCGAGTTCAGTTCCCAACTCTCTGTTTAGCTATTTTCAGTCTTCGGTATCACCAAGATTTACCAGTCGGTCTCACCGAGTTTTGGACCAACTCTCTGGATAGCCATTCACAGGAATCGGTACCACCGAGAAATGTGGATCGGCGCCACCGAGTTTCTGGACCAACTCTCTGGTAAGCCATGGTCGAAAATCGGTACCACCGAGATGTGAGAATCGGCGTCACCGAGTTTGCGCAATCTGACCGTTGGTCACCTGATCGGTACCACCGAGATTTATATATCGGTCTCACCAAGATTCAAAAGTTGTCACCTTTTGGTCACTTCGGTACCACCGAGATTCACACATCGGTGTCACCGTGTTGGTCACTTTAGGTGTAACGGTTGGATTTTTGGAGATGCCTATATATACCCCTTCACTATCACCCACTCGAATGAGAGGCACTCAGAACTATTACATACTTGCCCCATCCTATTTTCTGAGAGAGAGCCACCTACTCATGTGTTGAGATCAAGCTATTCCATTCCAACCATATGAATCTTGATCTCTAGCCTCCCCAAGTTGCTTTCCACCAATCCAATCTCTTGTACCCAGCCAAATCTGTGAGAGAGTGATTGTTTGTTAAGGAGTCTATCATCTTGAATCACAAGAGCAAGGAGTTCATCGACATTGCCGAGCCTATTACCTTTTGGAGGGTGGTGCCTCCTAGATTGGTTAGGTGTCGCTTGGGAGCCTCCTACTTCGTGTTGTGGAGTTCAACCAAGAAGTTTGTAAGGGCAAGGAGATCGCCTACTTCGTGAAGATCTACCCATAGTGAGGCTAGTCCTTCGTGGACGGAAGCCGTTATGGAATAGTCAAGGTTGCTACTTCGTGGACCCTTATGGGTGGAGCCCTCCGTGGACTCTCGCGACCGTTACCCTCCGTGGGTTGAAGACTCCATAAACGTGGACGTACGATAGCACCACCTATCGGAACCACGGGAATAATCTTCGTGTCTACAAATTGCGTTTGATCCTCCTACCCTTTCTTTACTACTCATGCTTCTCTTTACTTTCCGCTGCTATACTCTTAGACATGCATGTGTAGGGTGTGCTTGAGTTTCTATGAATGCTAAAATCTGCCAACACTTAAAATTGGGAAAAGTAGATTTTTATTTGGTCAAGTAGTCTAATCACCCCCCTCTAGACATACTTTCGGTCCTACATCACCCGATTTTGACCGGGTCAACAATTTCACAAGGAGCTCTCTCATTCAATTTTTTAATACACTATGCTCACTATTTTGAAGCTCTCACATTCAATTATGGTATTCAATTTTAATGACTTGATCTTGACTCCGCCAATCCTTGGTTGTGGCAATGAAATTTTTAACTTCGTTAAGCTCCCTAATTATAAAACCCCTCATTCAACCGACGTATTCAATTTGGATTGGATACATGATTTAATTTGGTCGTCGAACTGGGCTTTGTGGTGGTATATCTTAATTAATGGGTCCCTTGATAAGTGTCGGAGTGGTCTGGGCCTTCGTTTGCAAAAAATAAATGTTGCCCTAATTTTAAAAAACCCTCCCTCGCATGAGCTAGGCTAAATTTGTTCTAGTAGACAATCAAGAAGTCGTCGTACTAAGGCTCCACGGAAACATCACAGCAGAACAACAACCGCCTCGATGAACAGAAATATATATCAAAACGATCCAACTTATAGACACACGAACGAAGACTGAATCCAAACAGATCCATAGAAGAACAGCATCCCTCGAATCCCACAAGATCCACTGGTGCACAACTTCACCCACCTTAGGATGCCAACAGATGCATCACCGAAACAGGAGTTTGGCGAGGATAATCTTATGCCATTTTAAGGGAGCTATCACAACCTCATTTTCCTGAGCAGGACACAAACCCTAAATGGATTACAAAAACACCTAAAATAGAGCAACATCCCTCCGGCTGGCATCACCTCGCCTTCCTGAGTATAGGGCTAGTTCGTTCTTGATTGCAATGTCATTAATTATACGGCCAGATATACGGCTAGTTCCTTCTTGAAACCAGTCGACACAACATACAAAAAAACAGGAGCTGCTCACCTTGGTGGCTCACGGCCAGGACGAGGGGAGGGGGAACGGGGGTGGTGCGTCGCTGGAGGGGCCAGACCAGGCCAGGAGCTCGCGAGGAAGGAGGGGTCGAGCCCGCGGGGAGGGAGGGGCGTCGGGCTCGGGCTGCGGTGCGAGGAGAGGGGCGAGGGGGTCGCGCGAGGGGTGGGGGAGCTGGTCGCACGAGGGCAGGGAGGAGGTGGAGGCGGGGACGGGCGTCGGTGCCGGTGGAGGCGCGGACGGGCGACGGCGGCGGCGGCTTTGATCGGGCGGCGGCACGATGGGAGGGCGAGGGGGTCACGCGAGGGGAGGGGAGCGGGTCGCGCGAGGGCAGGGGTATGTGGAGTCAGGGACAGGCGTCGGCGGCGGTGGAGGTGGGGACGGGCGGCGGCAGCGGCGGCGGGGAAGAGCAGTTGGCTGCGAGGGGGCGCGCGGGGCAGGAAATGGATAGAGCTGCGGGGGGCGCACAACGAAGGGTTATTTTTTTAAACAGCTTTGCCCTCTGCTTTGCTTTTGTCGTCTGCTTTCGGTGCTCGTTGTCGTCTGCTAGCCGACGGTAAAGAATGAACTGATGGTATATGGAACATCCGTTTGAGCTCCCCAGCGCTGCGCTCCTGTGGGGCCCAGATCCGCTCTTTGCCGTCTGCTATTCGTCCATTTGCCGTCCGCCTACCTTTGCCATACCTTTTGGGCTCTTTGTCGTCTGCTAGCCAATGGCAAGGAATGGACTGACGGCAAAACCCATGTTTCCCATGAGGTCATTCTTTGCGGACTTCTTTTTGGAAACAGACGACACACACCTTCTTTTCCGTCTGCTAACACACGACAAATAATGGACTGATGGCAAATTCTCTGATTCCAGTAGTGAATAGTAATTTCTGGGTCTTCAGACAAGCTAGCAAGGTCATGATGGAGGGTCCAAGTAAAACCCAAAATCGCAGTGAGGGCGAGGATGATCCTCAGCGGCCCCTTAACATAGGACAAAAGAAGTTTCCTAACGAGGTAACAGAGGTAAACATTATCTATGTTACCCACATCCCCAAAAGGGAGAGGAAGTGTGCACTTCTGGACATCTACACGTTAGAGCAAGTCGCCCCGAAGTTCAATCCATGGTCGGCTTGCCCAACCACATTTGACATACATGACCATCCGACCAGCATCAGGCATGGCGGGTCAGCTGCACTGGTCCTAGACCCAATTGTTCATGGTTTCCATTTTCCACGCGTCCACATGGACGGCGTGAGTAGCCTCAACTTAATCTATGAGGACACAATCAAAAAGATGAGCCTTGACTGATCTCAGATCAAGCCAAGCAGCACAACCTTTAACGGTGTCATACCAGGTGTCGAAGCTCATTGCATAGGAACTATGTCACTGGAAGTTGTCTTCGGATCGCCTGAAACCATCAAAAGCGAGGAGTTAATCTTCAACATTGTCCCCTTTAGAAGTGGATACCACGCGCTCCTAGGGCGCACAACGTTCGCTCGCTTTAATGCGGTCCCGCACTATGCTTACCTCAAGCTCAAAATGCCCCGACCTAGCGGTGTTATCACAATTAATGGTAACACAGAATGCTCCCTCCGTACTGAGGAGCAGACCGCGGCCTTCGCAACCAAGGTGCAAGCATGCGAGGACGTGGCCCGTAGGGGTAAATGCACTTCTGGCTCTTCGAAGCGCACGCGGACCACGCAAGTCGACCTTGGACACATACCCCCATGATACGTCTCCAACGTATCTATAATTTTTGATTGTTCCATGCTGATATATTATCATTCTAGGATACTTTTTGGGTCTTTATTTACCAATTTATAATATTTTTTAGCACTAACCTATTAAACCAGTGCCCAGTCCCAGTTGTTGTTTTCTGCATGTTTTTGCCTTTTGAGGTTTACAGTACCAAACGAAGTCCAATTGCCACGAAACATTTTGATGATTTTTTCTAGACCAAAAGAAGACCTAGAAGCTTCAGAAGGAGGTCGGGAGGCGCACGAGGGCCCCACCACACATCAGGGCGCGCCCTGCGGGGGCGCGCCCTAATATGTGGTGGCCCCCACGTGGCTCTCCCGACATCCCTCTGTGGCCTATAAATTCTCTAATATTGCAAAAACCCTGAAGGCAGTCCCGAAACCCTTTTTCTGCCACCGCAAGTCTCTGTTTTGTCGCGAGGCCATCTCGAGCTCCGTTCTGGCACCTTGCCGGAGGGGGGATCGATCACGGAGGGCCTCTTCATCAACCTTGCTGCCCTCATGATGATGTGTGAGTAGTTCACCACAGACCTATGGGTCCATAGCTAGTACGTAGATGGCAATCTCTCTATCTCTTGATATTCAATACAATGGTCATCGCATTTTCGCTTTGATCTATCAGATGTAATCCTATTATGCGGTGTGTTTGTTGGGATCCGATGAATTGTGGGTTTATGTTTAGATTATTCATGAAAAGTATTTGAGATGCCTCTGGTATATATTATCTGTTAATTGCATGATCATATAGCTTCGTAATGCTCTCCGATCTATTTATGTGCTTTGGCCAAGTAGATTGATATTTCATCGGTGGGTGTGGTGCGTTGTGGTAGGTTCAACCTGGCGAGTTTCTATATCCCAGTGACAAAGTAGGGTACAAGATTCATCTTTGTGTTGTTGCTACTAAGGATAAAATGATGGGGTTTATTCATATTGATTGAGTTTACTTTGTCTGCATCATGTCATCGTTCTCCAAGCATTACTCTGTTTTACTTAATACTCTATATGCATGCTGGATAGCGGTCGAAGAGTGGAGTAATTGCAATAGGTGCAGGCAGGTGTCAGCCTATTTTTTTATGGACGTGATGCCTATATACACATGATCATTTCCGTGAAAATCGCATAACTATCTGCTTTTCTATCAAGTGCCCAACAGTAATTTGTTACCCATCGTATGCTGCCTACATGAGAGATGCCGCTAGGGAACACTATGGCCCCCGGGTCTATTCACTTATATATTTAAAAACACTACAATTACCTCACTGCCTTTATTTACTTTTTATTTATTTTGCAATTTATATTTATCAACAATTATCTACACAACTCATTTTCTTGCAAATAATGAGATCAAGGGGATTGGCAACCCTCTTGCCCGTGTTAGGTGCAAGTTATTTGTTCCTTTGTGTGCATCCGCTAAAGACGGTTGAGGATTGATATTCCTATTGGTTCGATAAACCTTGGTTTCATAACTAAGGGAAATACTTACCCACTTTGTGCTACAGTTACCCGTTCCTCTTCCCGGAAAACCCAACGCAGATCACAAGTACTAGGAAGGATTTCTCGCGCCGTTGCCGGGGAATATTATCATCAACTATCAAGTAACTTCACACAAATTTTCATTCACTTGTTTATCTTTTTATTTGCTGTTATATTTAGCTTGTATCATAAAAATCAAAAATATAAAAATATTTATCTTTACTTGTTACTAGTCTGTTCGTCGTCATGGCTAGTTCTTCTTCCGCTCGCTTTTCTCCCAATGATGATGCAGTAAATTTCAAACAAAGGGGAGGATAAAGTTTAAAATATGCATGGTATAGGCTTTGATTTGCACAAAATAAAGCAACTAAAAAGTTATCCACCACTACCTTGCTTCACAATTTTTATGTTGATGTGACCACTTGGTATAGGTTTGTGCTTGACACCATCACCGGTGGGAATTTCTTAATGTGTCACACCTTGGATGCCTACGCCGCAATTGAAAATCTTGTAGGGACACCACCCATTATTGTTAATGAAACAAATTTGACCTTGGAACATGTTATGCAAAGGCTTGATGCTATTGAAAAGAATATGATCACAAATAAACCAATCGAGGAGTTGGATAAAAAACTTCATAATCATATCACTCAACTTGGGTCACGGGTAGGAATGACTTTCAAAACCTTAAAGGAAAAAGACACTACTATTGATGAGAGGATAGAACAAGGTTTGAATAGAATTGATAAAATGGAAGACGTCATTGACAAAGTAGGTTCTACTTTCACACCTTCTAAAGCTAATCTAGTACCTCTCACAATAAAAACCCCAAGTTCATATATATTCCTACGAGCATTAGTACACCTCCTATCAAAAGGAACGAGGATCTAAAGATGATTACTGTTTACCCCAACTTTATCAATTTGATAAAAGATCCTATGGCCAAGCCTCCTATTGCACCTATTATCCATGTTTGTGTTATTAAGGAGCTTGATGTCAAAGATGACAATACTTGAAACTATGCATTATGCCTAGCTACGGTCAAAAAACAATAGCGCTTGTTGGGAGGCAACCCAATAGTTATCTTTAAATTTTGTCTTTAAACTTTCTGTTTGTTTTTAATAACATGATTATTTTATATGTAATTATTATGTTTTTGTGTTTAAATTAGTGTCTGTGCCAAGTAAAGCCTTTGGGATGACTCACAAGATGATTAGAATCGATGCTGAAACAAAACAGAAACTTCTGACTCCAGTACAGGAATTTGCATTTTTTACTGGAGCGTTATAGTAATCTGAAATTGTTACACAGTGTTTCTATACAAATGTTCGAGGCTGTCCTAAATTTTCAGAATTGTTATAGTTACATAAGTATAGGTTCTCTACATATTGCTACAGACTGTTCTGTTTTAGAGAGATTCTGTTTTTGCTTGCATAGTGGCTTGTTTTGATTATGCTATGGATTTTATCGGGGGGTATAAGCCATGGAGAAGTTAGAATACAGTACCTATTACGCATTTATGAAATTTTAATCAATTTATAAAAGTACTTAAAGTATGCAATATGTTTCTTATACTAACGGATCTCACGAAGTTTTGTTGAGTTTTGTGTGATTGAAGTTTTCAAGTTTTGGGTGTTATCGTGATGGACAAAGGAATAAGGTGTAGAAAGATCCTAAGCTTGGGGATGCCCAAGGTACCCCAAGGTAATATTTTAAAGGAGACTCAAGCGTCTAAGCTTGGGGATGTCCCGGAAGGCATCCCCTCTTTCGTCTCAAATCCATCGGTATGTCACTTGAAGCTATATTTTAATTCGTCACATGATATGAGTTTTGCATGGAGCGTCGTTTTCTTTTGTTTGCTTGTGCTTTCTGTTTGCCACAATCATTGTTTGCTGGATACACCTATTTAAGAGAAACACACCTTCATCATAATGTGTTAGAATACTTTATGTGCTTCACTTATATCTTTTGAGCTTAGCAGTTGCTCTAGTACTTCACTTATATCTTTTTGAGCACGGTGGCGTGTAGATTTATAGAAATAATTTCACTCTCGTTCTTCACTTATATTTGTTTGAGAGTTAATAAATAGTGACGGTAATTTTCATGGGTCATAAGACTAGTCCAAAAATATTAGGTATTCAATGAATGATAATCAAAACCATCATGTAGCAAATATAGAGAAATTTTGGGTCAGTGATATTGATGTGGTAATATGAAATAGGTGTGAGTTCATAATTGTTAAACCATAGAAGTGTTGATATTAAGAGAGGTTGACCCTTTTGTTCATCTAAAAGTTAAAGAGGCATGGTGATGATGTATGAGAATTTCTATTCCTCATTGAAATCCTAGTGTTGTTTCGGGTCGGAAGCGCGCGATGGTTAACTCCTACCAACCTCTTCCCTCTTGGCATGCGAGTAGTACTTTGATTTATGATAAAACTAATAAACTTTGCAATAAGTATATGAGTTCTTTATGACCAATATGAAACAATGGACATACACAATCTCACCTTCTCATTTTTGCTAGCCTCTTCGGTACCGTGCATAGCCCGTTCTCACCTCGAGGATCGGTGCAACTTTCGCCGGTGCATCAAAACCCCGTGACAAGACACGCTCTATTGCACATAAGCCTTATTATATCTTCCTCAAAACAGACACCATACCTACCTATCATGGCATTTCCATAGCCATTGTGAGATATATTGCCATGCAAATTCCATCGTCACTTCACATGACTAGTTTGTTCATCATCATATTGCTTTGCATGATCATATAGAGTTGGCATAGTATTTGTGGCAAAGCCACCGTTCATCATATTTTTGATACATGTCATGCTAGATCATTGCACATCCTAGTACACTGCCAGAGGCATTCATACAGAGTCATATCTTCATATCAGTTCTCCATATTGAGTTGTAAGTAAATAAAAGTGTGATGCTCATCATTATTAGAGCATTGTCCCAGTGAGGAAAGAATGATGGAGACGATGATTCTCCCACAATTCGAGATGAGACTCCGGACGAAAAAATAAAGATGGGGGAGGCCATATGAGCCCACCATCCATTCAAAAAAATGAAAAAATGAGAGAAAATGAGAGAAGGGACTTTGCTACTATCATTTACCACACTTGTGCCTCAAAGTGGCACCATGTTCCTCATGTAGAGAGTCTCATGATATATAACTTTCATATACTAGTGGGAATTACCTATTCATTATTACAAACTTGGCTTGTAAATTCCTATGATGGGCTTCCTCAAATGCCCAAGGTATTCATGAGCAAGCAAGTTGGATGCACACCCCACTTAGCTACATTTGAGCTTTCATACACTTATAGCTCTAGTGCATCATTTGCATGGCAATCCCTACTCCTCGCATTGACATCTATCGATGGGCATCTCCATAGCCCATTGGTACGCCTAGTTGATGTGAGACTATCTTCTCCAATTTTTAACCCCTTTGATATCTACCACCATATTCTATTCCACCTAAATGCTATGTCCAATGGCTCACACTCATGTATTGCGTGAAGAATAAAAAGTTGATGCATATTGAAAAAGTACGATCCAATTGCCTGACTTGGACACCGTGGTGCTTAACATTTGTATTAACTTGGTGAAGATGGAGCCAGGCCTTGCTAATAGAATAAGATGAATGGGGGGGTAAACATTTCTTAAGGATCGTATACTTTTAAGGATTGATAATTCTGTTTCTTAAACTTTAGTATTGCTATGTTAATATTTGTTGATTCATCTTTTCTCAATGAGCATACATGCATAACATTACATAATGGATATCATGTCACATAAAAAATTCCGTTTTTATCATTTACCTACTCGAGGACAAGCAGGAATTAAGCTTGGGGATGCTTGATACGTCTCCAACGTATCTATAATTTTTGATTGTTCCATGCTGATATATTATCATTCTAGGATACTTTTTGGGTCTTTATTTACCAATTTAGAATATTTTTGAGCACTAACCTATTGACATAGTGACCAGTGCCAGTTGTTGTTTTCTGCATGTTTTTGCCTTTTCAGGTTTACAGTACCAAACGAAGTCCAATTGCCACGAAACTTTTTGATGATTTTTTCTGGACCAAAAGACGACCTAGAAGCTTAGGAAAGAGGTCGGGAGGCGCGCGACGGCCCCACGACAAATCAGGGCGTGCCCTAGGGGAGGCCGCGCACTCATATGTGGTGGCCCCTCGTGGCTCTCCCTACGTCCCTCTCTGGCCTATAAATTCTCTAATGTTGAAAAAACCCCTAAAGGCAGTCCCGAAACCCTTTTTCCACCGCCGCAAGTCTCTGTTCCGTCGTGAGGCCATCTGGAGCTCCATTCCGGCACCCTGCTAGAGACGAGATCGATCACGGAGGGCCTCGTCATCAACCTTGTTGCCCTCATAATGACCTGTGAGTTGTTCACCACAGACCTACGGGTCCATAGCTAGTACCTAGATGGTAATCTCTCTATCTCATGATCTTCAATACAATGGTCATCGCATCTTTGCTTTGATCTATCTGATGTAATCTTATTGTGTGGTGTGTTTGTTGGGATCTGATGAATTGTGGGTTTATGTTAAGATTATTCAAGAAAAGTATTTGAGATGCCTCTGATATATATTATCTCTTAATTGCATGATCATTATAGCTTCGTCATGCTCTCCGATCTATTGATGTGCTTTGGCCAAGTAGATTGGTATTTCATCGGTGGGAGTGGTGCATTGTGGTAGGTTCAACCTGGCGAGTTTCTATATCCCAGTAAAAAGTAGGGGACAAGCTAGATGCGTCTTTGCGTTGTTGCTACTCAGGATAAAACGATGGGGTGTATTCATATTGATTGAGTTTACTTTGTCTACATCATGTCATCGTTCTCCAAGCTTTACTCTGTTTTACTTAATACTCTAGATGCATGCTGGATAGCGGTCGATGAGTGGAGTAATAGTAATAGGTGCAGGCAGGAGTCGGCCTATTTGTTTATGGATGTGATGCCTATATACACATGACCATTGCCATGAAAATCGCATAACTATCTGCTTTTCTATCAATTGCCCAACAGTAATTTGTTACCCACTGTATGCTACCTACATGAGAGATGCCGCTAGGGAACAGTATGGCCCCGGGTCTATTTACTCATATATTTACAAACGCTACAATTACCTCATTGCCTTTATTTACTTTTTATTTATTTTGCAATTTATATTTATCAACAATTATCTACACAACTCTTTTGCTTGCAAATAACGAGATCAAGGGGATTGGCAACCCTCTTGCCCGCGTTGAGTGCAAGTATTTTGTTTATTTGTGTGCAGCTGCTGAAGACGGTTGAGGATTGATATTCCTATTGGTTCAATAAACCTTGGTTTTATAACTGAGGGAAATACTTAACCACTTTGTGCTGCAATTACCCGTTCGTCGTCATGGAAAACCAGACGCAGATCACAAGTATCACGCCACAACCTAAATAGGGGTGCGGGCTCCTCACGTGCTCCCCTTGGAAGGGGTACTATGTCCCAAGGGTGCACAATGTTGCACTAAAAATTCCTTGGGCCGCTGAGGAGCCAAATCCTATGGAAATGCCGGATCGGCTAAACCGAGGAATGACCAAGCCTCGAGCATCTAAATCAGCTAGGCACTATCAAAGAGCCAGTCAGGAAAATACACCCATGTGGCTTTAACCACAAAATGGACCTCCATAGACCTCTTAAAAGGACTCGGCAAGAATGTGCTTCAAGCAAATGTGTGGGGACCCCGACTCATAAGTCATGATCACCATATGCATGTGTACAGTGATCCCAGAGATCAATGCTCACTGAACACACAGAAGCTGAATAACAAGAGTCTTACATCCATACTTAGCGTCTTACACAAATAAAGACCATGAAGGTAAAGTCTTACATAGATAGGGCCATCTAGGCCAAATAACAAACACGGCTAGCAGCGGAAATCTTGAACGAAAGCGTGAACACATGCCATCTGCCTTAACCCTACAGGCATTCTGAATGGGAAGCGTCCTAGTTCGCATGGTCGTCACCATCGAACTCTTCACCATATTGCTGCTCTTCCATGCCTAGCCAAAATGAGTACTTTGAATGTACTCGCAAGCAACCCATGTTTTGGACCAAGGTATAACAATGCATGAAATAACACTAAGTAGGTAAGTTTTGCGGAAAGCTAATTTTTTAGTGCAATGTCATGTTAAAAATAAATTGTGATAGCATGCATCAACAATTAACAGGTATCCATATGAACTGGTTAGAGATATCAATATGAATCAAGGTTTGAACATCTCATATTCGACCAACATGTCAAGTCATATGACTTAACTTACTGTATCATCTCTGTGTCATCCTCACACACACACCAAGTTTAGTGAACACTGGACGTAGCACAAGAGCGGTCATCCAACTGTCCTTGACCGTGGACACGGCTATTCGAATAGTTTTACATTCTGCAGAGGTTGCACCCTTTACCCACAAGACTCGGGAAACTTCCGTGTCAAGCCACGACTCGCGATATTGTTCATACCCAAGGTAAGTACCCGAACATTGCCTTTCCCCTAGCGATACTAGACAAAGAGTCCACTCGTTGGTGCCATCCCTCATGAGATACATCACACGTATCATCCATGAGGGCACGCAACAGTGTGCCCGGTGCCTGTGAAGACAGCGCATGGTCGCCCTACCAGGCACGATCACGTATCGAGAGTGACCACCTCACTCCCGCCACTAGTAATGCGGGATCTATGCTAGTACCCACCAAGGTAGTCAACAAGGCCCCGTCCCATAAGGGGTATCGTGGTTGTACATGCAAGGTTGGAATAACGGTCGCAACTTACACCAATCCGTTTTCGAAAACCACACACACTCACTTGCTCTGGTACACCACTTCTTTATCAAGTGGTTACCTAGCTCAACATCATCTCCCTCGGGCATTAGTGGCACCCGACAGGGTTTTAGAAAAGTCTTTGAAAGCATTTGTTTCCAACACCATGCATATACCCATCCCATTTATGTAGCAACTACTTAAGCAACCTATCTACTTCCCACCCGCACAACCCTCATAGGAAGGTAGGGTCATGCACGATGAAAGTATCAACGGAAAAGTAACAGAGGCATCCACCAAAGTGGTCACCACATCATCATGATCAACATAACAAAATGAAGTGTTGTATGCCATGCAATAAAATAGTTTCTTAAACATGGTCAAAGGGCTGCTTGCCTGGCTCAACAAAGTCTTCGGGGTCTTCAAAGTCTTCGGGTCCAACTCCCTCGTCAACAGTGCAATCTATCATCGCGATAATAATGGCAATAATAAGAATCATCACAAAAATAGAGCACAAAACTCACTTCTAAAATTTTACCCTACTCTGTAAAATACTACATTATAAACTAAAAATATTTGCCTAAGGTTTTGTTATGAAAAAGATTTTCAAAACTATATTTAACATAGGTTAAAAATACTAAAAAGGGGTTTTTAAATAAAACAATACATAAAATGTTTTCAAATATTTTTCCAAGTGGCACCATTAAATTCTTCGGAATATTACAAGAATTGTGGTGGAAGAATTATTGGTTTGGAGGAATAATCATTTGTGTGGGATTTTTGCAAAAACAGACAAAAAGGAAAAAAGAAAAAGGGCCACAGTGCCCTGGGCCAGGGCTAGCCAGCTGTTGGGCCGGCCCAGTGGCCAGCCAAGCCAGGCACGCTGGCGCCCCCGCGTGTGCCAGGTTTGAACCTGACGTGCGGGGCCTAGAGGCCAACGACGGAGAGAGGAGGGGGAGGGAGGTGAGGATGATAGGCGGGCCCCGCCTGTCATCTCCAACCTCACGACAGGGAGGCCGGCGAGCTCACCGGCGATGATGCAGGGCACGACGACGGCTGGAGAGCACGGGAATTGGACCAGCGCTGAGCCGCTGATCCGGTGGAGGTGGAAGGGGGGCCGGAGGTGCCCTGATTCGCCGGTGATGAGGAGCCTGCGGTGGAGGAGCTCCGGGAGAGGTTGCCGCCGGTGGTTCCTGCAGCAATCCGAACGGAAGGAGAAGGGGAACGCGTCAGGGGGATAAGGGGAAGCCAGAGGAGAAGAAAACGGGGCCGAAGAGGGGTTGTACCCGGAGATCTCTGGTGAGCCAACGCGGCGGACTCCGAGCTCGATCTCAAGCTCGGGAGCTCTTGGAGAGGAAAGGGTGGAGAAGTGGGTCGATTGGGAGGAAGGGAGAGCCAGTAGAGGGGGGAGAGGGATCGGGAGAGGCCTTATATAGGCAGGGGTGCGGGTGCACCGTGGAGAGGGGCTCGGCTCTGCGGAAACGGTGCTGGCGACCGTTGGAGGAGGGGGAGTGCGCCTGGGGTGCTCGTGGGACTTGTCCACGACGCGGGAAGGAGAGAGAGAGGGAGAGAGAGGCGTCAGGAGCGCGCGCGTGCGAGCCCGCGCATTGGCCGGTTCGGGCGGCGCTCGGTACATGCGAAAGGGGAGAGAAGGAGGAGGGGAGAGGAGGGGGACAGGGTCGTGGCGTGTCCCGGACGTCGAGGCGCATCGACTAGCGCGAGGAGGGAGCTCGAGGTGGTCGGGTATGGGCAGGAGAGGGAGGTCAACCCTCTGGAGCGCGGCTGCGCGCTCCAGAGCGCGACTTTGGCCGGCATGCCAGAGCTTTTGACGCGCTCTGGCATGTCCACTTGTGTCCAGGGGTTACAGCAGGGAGTAACCAAGTGGGAAAGAGCCTTGTGTCGGTGTCAAAACCGGCGGATCTTGAGTAGGGGGTCCCGAGCTGTGAGACTAGGATCGATGGTAACGAGAGACGAAGGGGACAAGGTTTTACCCAGGTTCGGGCCCTCCTATGGAGGTAATACCCTACGTCCTGCTTGATTATATTGATTGTATGGGGATTACAGAGTTGATCTACCACAAGATCGTATGACTAAAACCCTAGATGAGTTCTGTTGTCCTACAACCTAAAACCCTCCGGCTTATAAAGACGCCGGGGGTCCCTAGGGTTTACACACGGTCGGTTACACGTCGAAGGAATAAACATGCCTATTCACTACTCCAAACGTGGAGGACAAGCCACGATTCTCGAAGCTTCCTTCTTGGAGATGAGGTCTTCAATTCTTCCAGTATTCGGCAAGTGGCCCATACAGTCCGGCCCATAAGACATAGGCCGGCCTCCCGAGGACCCCTTAAACCAGGACTCCCTCAGTAGCCCGCGAACTAGCCTCCAATGCCAAGGAATCAGGCTCCAGCTGCTTCGAGTGATCAGAGTCTTTGGCTTGCGAGGCGAGTTCCTTTCTCCAAACAGTGATCGGCCGGGATATAATTCGGCCTCCATCGACGTGTAATGTTTCCGATCATAGATCGTCCGTATACCATGAGTAGTTCGGCCTTGAAGGCCAAACGTCAGAGAACCAATAGTGTTTTCTGAAAACTTTTTAGATGAAGGGCCACGGCCCACCACGACCTCTAGACCAGTCATGAGGACTCGATTCGCGGTTCGAGGCCGTTTCCACCAGCACGATCCATTAATGCACAAATCGTGTCCCGTTTTACACGGGATATGTTTAATCATACGCATATAGCGGCACGCATGCCTTGGGAAGCGGAGAGATTCACGGCTTCGTGAAGGGAGGCTAACCAGCATCAAGCCTCAATAAAAGGGGAAGGAAACCCCAAGGCTTATCCGCACCCTCCCATTCGCATCCCAACTTCCCCAATCTTCCGAGCTTACCGAGCCCAGATCTAGGTCTTCCATTCTTCCCCCTTCGAGCTTAGCCATGGCCAGCTCCGGCTCCAACGGCAAGTGGGAGGCGTCCACGGTCACAGACCAGGACATCCGGGATCTCAAGGACGCCGGCTACCTCCCCGCCAATGTCTTCCACCGCGCCGCAGAGGAGGGCCAGGTGATTCCCACCCCTAAACCAGGCGAGAGGGTGGTCTTTGTCCCTCACTTCATCCGGGGACTGAGCTTCCCACTCCACCCCTTCGTGAGGGGCCTCATGTTCTTCTACGGCCTCGACTTCCACGACCTCCCACCAAACTCTTTCATGCATATATCGGCCTTCATCATAGTCTGTGAAGCTTTCCTGCGAGTCGAGCCAAACATCGGACTGTGGCTCAAGATCTTCAACATCAAGCCGAAGTGTGTTGCCGGCGCACACGCGGATTGCGGCGGGGCAGTCATCGGCAAGCTTCCGCGTGCAGTGTGCCATCCGGCACCTTCATCGACACTATCAAAACTTTGCAAAAAGAGTGGTTTTACATCACCGAGCCAAAGGAGGAGGGCGGAACTGTTCCTGCCGAATTCAGATCTGGCCCCCCGACCAGATTGACCTCATGGGTCCGAAAGGGCCTGGACTGGGGGTCGGACACAGAGGTGGAGGACCTGCAGAGGGGCATCGCCTCCTTGATCAAGGAAGGAGTCGGCCTGACCAACGTGGTCCAGGTTATGCTTCGGCGGCGCATCCTCCCCTGCCAGCGCCGGAGCTTTCCTATGTGGAATTATCGGACTGACGATGATCCTACAGTTCGTCAACTCTTCCGTACCACGCGGGAGAAACTATGGAAGGCGTTGTTCAAGGCGCAGGAGAACTGGTCGGGCAAGAAGAAGGACAAGGGCTTGAGCGCCATCAAGCCCGCACCCGAGGTATAGCATAGTTTCATTTCACCGGTTCTATCTTCCCAAAGATAGTCTAAGCACTTTCCGATCACCTTTCATAGGAATGGTTGAGCAAAGCCACGAGCATCAAGTGTCCGGCTCCACAGCCCGAAGACCCCAAGTCTCCGCTGCTGTTGGAGATGCTCGTCGTGGCGCCTGACAAGGCGCCAGAGAAGAAGGAGAAGAAGAAGCCAGGCCGAACAGGCCTGCGCAACAGGGACCAGCCAGGGGCTGTCTCTGAAGAGTCTCATGCCTCCTCTAATCAGGAGGAGGAGCACGAGGCTGAGGGGGAGGCGATTCCCCCCTCACAGGAAAGAGGGCGGCGTCATTGGATGCCTCGGAGGAGATAGCTCCTCCCGCCCAGAAGAAACCGCGCCGGACATAGGTAGTCCCGTCCGACGATAGTTCGGACTCGAACACTGAGTCCGAGGACTTCAAGAGGGTTCCGCGGAGGAACCTCAGGGTCAAGCCACTACCTCGAAGGTACAGATCCGAAGACCCTTCCGTGCTATTGATGCAAAGCTTCGAATGTTACTAACACATGAGCGCTTACTGACTTGCAGCCCAACACAAGTCCTCCCCACTGATCAAGTTTCGGACGGGGAGACCCCACCCGCCGAGCTAGCGAAGAGCGGGACCACATCGCACCCCTCTCCTCCGGGCGCAGCAAAGGACACCGCGGAGGCATCCTCCCAACAGGCTCCTTTGGAGCCGGACTGTGGAGGCAGGGCGATGAAGTCATGGCCGAGGCAAACACCTCAGCCTCCGAAGACCCAGGGGAGAGGCCCCTCCCGGATACTGAGGAGACCGGACCAGAAGACGTCCAGTCACCTCCAAGGCGGTCTCCGGAGCGTACCATGCCTCCGGAGGTACCGATTCAATCTCCGGTTGGAGATCGGGTCAACCGATCCCCACCGGCGCCACCGACAAATGTGTGGAAGGCCATGGGGGAGGCTCTATCGAGCGCCTCCATCTCCGGGGAGCACCGCACCCTTATGGGTGCGGTACTGCAGAGCATTCAGTCCATGGATTCTGGACTGAAGGAGGCCTTCAACGGTCTCCTGACGGGCTTTCAGGTAAGCCAAGTAATGCTCTACTTTGTGAAATATTAATTTCTGTAAGTTATGATTATATGCATGGCAGCCCCCGAGCCCTAGGTGAGTTTGGAAAAACTTACCTGGGGGTCAAATCATAGATCCTTATCCGAACTATGCATAGGACAATATATGTTCGGATCGTTCTGTCAGCCCTTAAGAGGACCGTTCACAGGATTATTTTAGTGACAGTTCGGAGGTTGTAAGCCCCTGTAACGTTAAGTGATGTTGTTTGTCACATGCTTCGTCGACGGCAGCGGCCAATAACGCTGCTGAGCTAGAAGAGCTAAATCGAAAGCTCAAGAGCTCCGAAGACGAGCTTGCGCTCTAAACAAGAGATTCGACGAGGTGCAATGTAAGTCGAATTTAGAGTAAAAAACTCTTTGTTATCGTACTGTCAATGTAGTGGTGTTTGATATGCTTAATGCTTGTGCAACCTCGGCGAAAGAGATTGAGAAGCTCAAGATCGAACTTGAGAAGGCCAAGCAGGAGGCTGCGGTGGAGAAGGCGGCTGCCAAAGAAGCAGCTACCGCGCTATCTGCCCTAAGAGCCACCAGCGACAAGCACGAGGCTCGGGTGGAAGAAATCCAGTAGGAGCTCAAAGACGCTGGGCGGAAGTGCGAGGATCTGGAGCGGAAGGGCAAGGAGCAGGCCGCCGAATTATCCACCCTGAAAACCAATCTCCAAAAGGAGCGGGTGGATAGGCGGTCATTTGAAGAGGAGCTCCGCCAAGCCAAAGCTATCCTGGATGGTAAGCCGTATTCATTGCAGTGTATCTTCAGGGACAGGAAGTTCGAGTTGCTTACTGAAGTATGGCATTCCTCAGGCGCCTGCTCGGACCTCCAGAAGGACTTAGCGGACGCGAAGCAGTTCTATGCTTTCGCCGGGAGAAGGAGATGAAGCTCGGCTATTCTGGGCGCAATTCGAAGCCCCCGATCGTTCTCCTCTCCTTGTGGAGTGGCTGAAGCAGCTGATGGAGCTACACCGGATGGCGGAACCGGCCATGTAGGATCTCTGTATCCGGCTATGGCCCAATGAGCCACTGTCGGGCAGCCACTTCGGCCTGGTGCAGAAGCTGACCGACGCCACTCCTCGAATCGATGCCTTGAGGCGGTCTTCCTGCATCGAGGGGGCTAGGATGACCTTCGCGAAGGCCAAGGTGCACTGGCCGGGGCTAGATCCTATGAAGGTAGCCACGGCTCCTCCGCCTCCTGGAAAGGGTCATAGGTGCCCCGAGCTGTACTTCTCCGGAGTTATGGAGGGTGCCGGGCCATAGAATCACAGTGTACGAGAGAGAATGAGTATGAATAGATTCCTGTACTATGTCTGAAGACTTGTCAGCGTGTATGTATTTAAGATGCATGGTTTTATCATGTCTTGTATGTTTTGCATCATTTATAACTCCTTTGTGGCCGTTAACTCTGAAAGCTGCGAGTCGTCGGCTTCAGCCCCCGTGTAGATACTACACAAGGTATCTCTTCCAACCGCACTATAACCCTTAGCCGAACTATCGGCACCCGAAGGCGGTAGTGTGGAGCGGACAAGGCAATCGTACCGTAATGCTTTATGGCTTTCACTTAGCCATAGGTGCGCGAGAAAGGAGTGCGGGAGCTGATAACTAGCCCCCAGGTGTTTGTGATGTTCGGATGAACCGCGGCCAAAGCCTATATCACCTGGTTTGTGCTAACACAAAACCCATCGTATGACACGGAATAACCTCTGACGAGATTTAGTTAAGCTCGGATTCGCAGACCGGTTCTCGCATACCATGACAGTCAGTTTTCGGCTTTCTCCGCTGAGGCGCTTTAACCAGACTAGCCGGAAGCACAATCGCAGCGGTGCTCCCTTTGCCCTTTTAGCCGAACGAGCGGAACATAAAGGGGCAAGCACAGGAGCCGGGCAACCCAACTTTTGACCCAAGACACGGTTCAGAAGCAATGCATATAAAGTGGAATTCCAAGACGCCGAACACTTAAATAAATTGTGATTAGGGCGATTTTTAAGGTCGAGCCCCCGGTCTATTAGCCGGTTGCATCGTACAGTATACCAAACAGGTTCGCAAGAAGAGGGAGAAAACAGAAAGTGTTCCGAAAAGGGACATCAAAGAGAAAATGATATATATGTATTTTACTCAACAACTCTTATTGTTCAATTTGCCGATGCAACTATTTACAGGTATTTGATAAATGAAATATAAATTTTACAGGGGAGTTTGTACCAAGGGCCTTCGATAGGTGACCTGACGTCCTTGATGTGCTCCGTCGCTTATCTGCTCCTGCAGCTCCTAAGGAGGCGTATGCCTTTATGGGCTTTGTTAGTTTGGCGAACGGACCTTGAAGAAAGGGTCTTGAGAAGTTGCCGAGGTATGGATGAGCTTGACGCCTTTAGTAGGCACTTTATGGTACCTGTAGTGTGTCCGAAGACGTGTTGACGGTAATAGTTTGGTCCAGCCAAACACCTACCCTCTAATAGTATGTCCCCACCGCTGCCCATGGAATTTTGAGCGCGAAGTTGTGCCTCCGTGGCACGTACCTTGCCGGTTCTAGGGCCGTGAGATGGGGGGCGAGTCCCTATTTACGGGGAGTGGAAGGTTCTGGTACCTCGGATTGAGACCGACCTCTTTTCCCAGCCTTGGGTGCCTTGACGGCAGATGTCGGCGATTGCCAATCATCGGTGTAATGGAATTCGGCCGCCAGGGCCAACGCATGTTCCTCAGTTCGGAGGGAGCGCTCTGTATTGCCATTAACTGTAATGACCCCCCTAGGGCCGGGCATCTTGAGCTTGAGGTATGCGTAGTGAGGGACGGCGTTAAAGCGAGCGAACGTTGTACGGCCGAGCAGGGCGTGATAGCCGCTGCGGAAAGGTACGATGTCGAAGATCAAGTCCTCGCTTCGAAAGTTATCGGGCGAGCCGAACACAACCTCCAGGCTTACGGAGCCTGTGCACCGGGCTTCAACGCCTGGGATCACCCCTTTGAAGGTAGTGTTGCTGGGCTTGATCCTTGACGGATCTATGCCCATCTTTTTCACCGTATCTGAGTAAATCAGATTGAGGCTACTTCCACCGTCCATTAGGACTTTAGTGAGGTGGTACCCATCTATTATCGGGTCTAGGACGAGTGCGGCCGAACCCCCGTGATGGATGCTGGTCGGGTGGTCGCGTCGATCGAAAGTGATCTGATATGCCGACCATGGGTTATACTTCGGGGCTACAGGCTCTATGGCGTAGACATCTCGAAGGGTGCGCTTCCTCTCCTTTTTGGGTATATGAGTGGCGTAGATCATGTTTACTGTCTTTACCTCTGGAGGGAATTTCTTTTGACCGCCACCGATCGGACCACGGGGCTCATCCTCTTCCTGGCTGCGTGGGCTCTTGCCTTGGTCCTCGGATGCGAGCTTGCCGGCCTGTTTGAAGACCCAACAGTTACGGTTGGTGTGATTGGCGGGCTTCTCTTGAGTGCCGTGGATCTGGCAAGGCCTCTCTAGGATCTTGTCCAGCGGGGTGGGTCCGTCATGTTTGCCTTTAGGAGGCTTCTTCCGCTGCCCAGGACGGGAATGGCGGAAGCCGGCATTGACAGCCTTGTCATCGGCATCACTATTATTGTGCCGGCGCTTGTTCTTGTTGCGCTTCGGTTTCCCATTTCCATCCCGAACTTCAGAGGTTCCGGGGTCTTCAGGGTTATGGCTACATCTAGCTAGCCATTTATCCTCGCCCGCGCAAAAGCGGGTCATGAGTGATGTGAGGGCGGACATTGTCCTGGGTTTGTCCTGTCCGAGCTGTCGAGCCAGCCATTCATCCCGAATATTATGCCTGAAGGAGGTTATAGCTTCGGCGTCCAGGCAGTCTACGATCTGGTTCTTCTTGGTCAGGAAACGGTTCCAGAATAGCCGCGCGGACTCTCCGGGCTTCTGAACGACGTTACTTAGATCGGAGGAGTCCGGCAGCCGAACATAAGTGCCCTGGAAGTTAGATCGGAATGCCTCTTCTAGGTCCTCCCAACACCCAATGGAATTTTTGGGGAGGCTATTTAACCAGTGCCGAGCTGGCCCCTTGAGCTTTAGGGGCAGGTACTTAATGGCGTGGAGGTCATCTCCTCGTGCCATGTGGATGTGGAGGAGAAAATCCTCGATCCATACGGTTAGGTCAGTTGTCCCATCGTATTGTTCTATGTTTACGGGTTTAAACCCTTCCGGGAACTGATGCCGCATTACCTTGTCTGTGAAGCACAGTGGGTGGGAGGCGCCTCTGACCCGAGCTATGACGCGCCGGTGATCGGTTTCTATCCTAGCTCAGGCTCATTCCCGATCTTCATTGCGGTCGAACCAAGGCCTGTACCCTTCCCCTCTATCGGGTAAGTATCCTCTGGATCCGTAGATGGATCGCGTACGGCCTGCTCTATAGTCCAGGTTGTGTCGCAGGTCGAACCTGTCATCGGGCTCTGGTGGCTCCTTTCCCCGTCTATGGGGTATCGTCGGCCTATAGCCGGTATCATCAGCCGTCCTGTCGCGTCCTCGAGGGGGGCGGTCTGGCCTGTCATATGGGGTATGCTTGGGAGACGGCGTATCAGTGAGCTCATCGTCAAATTGTGGCAGCAGCCTTCTGCGTGGGTAGCTCTTAGGTTGGTCCGATAGACCAGTGCCGTATTCTTCCTCAGCGGACAGGACTCGCGTCCATCGGTCGTTGAGGTCGTCTTGTTCGGCTTTGAGCTGCCGTTCTTTTGCTTTCAGGCTGCGAGCCGTAGATAACAGCTGTTGCCTGAATAGTTCCTGATCTACAGGATTATCGGGAATAGCGAAGTCATCGGCTTCCGCATTGTCCTCCTCCTCAAAAGAGCGGAGGTAGTCGTCGTCATCAGGATCATCTGGATCATCGGGGTTGCGATGGTCTTCGGGCCTCTCCTGACCCTCTAACGGGTGTTCGGGGATTTCGGGGCCGCCGATGTCTTCCGGGGTATCTCCGTCCCCGGTGCCATCGGTAGACTTTCGCCCCTTTTTTCCTTTTGACCGTTTATGCGGCTTTCGGCGTCTTGACGGCGCTTCGTCCGATTTATCACCGTTGTTTTTCGGAGTGTCCACCATGTAGACATCGTATGTAGAGGTGGCAGCCCACTGCCCGGTCTTAGCGGGGGTGAGGGAGTGATCTTCCTCATCCATGTACTCTGCTTCCTCGGAAGCATAGTCTAGCATGTCGGTTAGGTCCTCGACGGTGGCTATCAAGTGGGTGGTGGGTGGGACGAAAAATCTGTCCTGACCCGTCTGAGGCCCGATCCGAGAATAGATCGGGGTTGGGTCGTCGTTGATCTTCATCGACGAGATCCGATCTAGAGCCTTGTTGAGTATTGAGAGCTCGATCGGACCGGGATGCCCAGAGCTTCCGGGGTGAACCTCCGATGCGTCCGTGTAAGAAGAGTGTTCGGCGAGAACCGATGTCCGGACGTCATGTACTATGACCTGATCTGGACTGAAGGTCGGGCCCTCGCCGGGGTAGATCCCATGGGCGGAGCCGAAAGACGAGTCTAGGGTTAAGGCCTCAGAGTCTTTGGGCATGGCAGGTGAGACCGCGAGCCCAGTTAGTGATAGATCGCCTTGAGAGTCTACGGAGAACTCAAAGTTCCCGAATCTGACCTCTTGATCAGGGGTGAAACTTCCGATGCGGCCTAGATGGCCGGTCGGGTCGGCGTGCAGCACAATGCTGCCGAAAGCGAAGATCTATCCGGGGACAAAATTGCCCGGATTGCGGACCTCTTCGTTGATGACTAGGCAAGCCGTCGATTCCTTCTGGCGATCACAGCGGAACTCTCAATGAAAGCTCCAATGTCGGTGTCAAAACCGGCGGATCTCGGGTAGGGGGTCCCGAGCTGTGAGACTAGGATCGATGGTAACGAGAGACGAAGGGGACAAGGTTTTACCCAGGTTCAGGCCCTCCTATGGAGGTAATACCCTACGTCCTGCTTGATTATATTGATTGTATGGGGATTACAGAGTTGATCTACCATGAGATCGTATGACTAAAACCCTAGATGAGTTCTGTTGTCCTACAACCTAAAACCCTCCGGCTTATAAAGACGCCGGGGGTCCCTAGGGTTTACACACGGTCGGTTACACGTCGAAGGGATAAACATGCCTATTCACTACTCCAAACGTGGAGGACAAGCCACGATTCTCGAAGCTTCCTTCTTGGAGATGAGGTCTTCAATTCTTCCAGTATTCGGCAAGTGGCCCATACAGTCCGGCCCATAAGACATAGGCCGGCCTCTCGAGGACCCCTTAAACCAGGACTCCCTCACCTTGGATGCTCTGGAGTAGCCATGCGTGAGAGAGAGAAGTGAGAGAGGAGAGAAAAGATGTTGTCCAGAGAGGGAAATGGGGTTTTTACCCCATGCAATCATGCTCTCTGGCGCAAGGAACTTTACTGGAGGTGGGGAGGGATTGCATGGTGATGTGGTAAAAATTTGAGGTGAAGGAGAGTGGTGGAGGGGGCTCAATAATTGATTCTTGGATTCTGCCTGAAGGTGTTTAATCAGTGTTTGGGCTACCTCTGGTGCTCCACTGGAAATGAAACTTAACAGGATCAAATGGGTGGTAAATATAAGAGTGTTCACAAGTTTTGAGCTCAATTCAAGGAAATTTCCAATGTAAACTTGGTAAACCCTAGAAATCAATAGAATCAGATTACTATAGATCCAGGCATGCAGTCCTATTCTCCCAAATCCACCACTTGGTGTGGTTTCATTATTTAGAGATTAGAGCATGTGTGCAAAGTTTGAGATCAATTGGAGAAAGTTGGCAATGTAGAGTTGTTCAAACTTGACTCTGGACAGGAATGGTTTTGGATTATTTTCGTGGATCATATTAATTGGGATTGAGATGAAACTTTGCAAGATCATCACCTATAGCATGTGTGACTTGGGCAAGATGTTTGGGTCAAGGAAGATGAGTATGGAGAGGAGTAGAATCTATGAGTGCCATACACAATCAACCAAGCAAGCAAGCATCAAACAAATTGCACTGAAAAGTTTTAATTGTTTCCAAATTTTGTAAATCCATAGCATAGCAAAGTGATACAAACACATGGTGTGACAGACCTACCCCCCTTACAACAATATCGGCCCCGAGATTCCTAGGCTAAGCGCTAAAAAGATAAGGGAACTCTGATCTAAGGTAGTCTTCACGCTCCGAGGTTGCTTCTGCTTCAGTGTGATTGCTCCATTAGACCTTGAAGTACTTGATTGTGCAGCTTCGGGTGCAACGCTCCGCTTCATCCAAAATAGTAACGGTCCTCTCATGATAAGTGAGGTCTGGCTGAAGGTCGATGGCTTGATGGTCGATGTCCTTGTGGAGATCAGGGCGGTTGGGAACTTGGAGACACTTTCGGAGCTGTGACATATGAAAGATGTTGTGCACATCAGATAGCTCGGAAGGTAGCTCTAGCTGGTAGGCAACTTCTCCTCGTCTGTCGATGACCTTGAAGGGGCCGATGTATCTTGGTGCAAGCTTTCCCTTGACATGGAAACGCTTGGTTCCTTTGAGAGGTGTGACTCGGAGATAAACATGGTCTCCAACACGGAAACTCATGTCCCTACAGTGGGAGTCAGCGTAGCTGTTCTGTCTGTTCTTGGAGGTCTTGAGATGCTCTCGGACGAGTTGAACTTGCTCTTCTGCTTCGCGGAGGATGTTTGGGTCAAAGACTTGTCCTTCTCCGGTTTCCGACCAATTGAGGGGAGTGCGGCACTTGTGTCCGTACAACACCTCAAATGGTGCCATCTGAAGACTTGGCTGGTAGCTGTTGTTGTAAGAGAACTCGGCGAATGGTAAGCAATCTTCCCACTTGGCTCCATATGCCAGAACACAAGCATGGAGCATATCCTCGAGTATCTGATTTACTCGTTCCGTCTGTCCACCAGTCTGGGGGTGAAAGGTAGTGCTGAAGGATAACTTGGTTCCCAAGGCTTCTTGGAATCTATTCCAGAACCTTGAGGTAAACTGGGTGCCTCGGTCCGATACAATCTCCTTAGGAACTCCGTGGAGGCTTACGATCCGGTTGATGTATAGGTTGGCCAGTTGGTTTCCGTTGTAGGTCATCTTGACATGAATGAAGTGGGCTACCTTGGTCAGGTGATCGACAATGACCCAAATAGAGTCATGTCGCTTGCGTGACCTAGGCAAACCGGTGATGAAGTCTATCCCGACTTTGTCCCACTTCCATTAAGGCACTTTGAGAGGTTGCAACAATCCAGCTGGTCGCTGATGCTCAGCTTTGACTCTCTGGCATATGTCACACTTAGCAACAAAGGTGCCTATCTCACGTTTCATCCCATGCCACCAGAATCTTGCTTTGAGGTCTTGGTACATCTTGGTTCCTCCAGGGTGGATGGAATACGGAGTGTCGTGGGCTTCTTGCAAGATCAAATTCTTGAGCTCCATCTTGTTGGGTATGCAGATGCGCTTCCCGAACCATACAACTCCTTGTTCATCTACTGAGAATCCTGGGGCCTTGCCTGCCTTGATCTTCCTCTTGATGCCTTCAATGCTCTCGTGTCCCTTCTGAGCTTCCTTAATATCATCCATCAAGGTAGGCTTTGCTTTGAGGTTGGCTAGGACTCCAGGTGCAACTAGTTCCAAGCCGAAGCTTTCAAGTTCTTCATATAAGGTGGGTAGCCTTTCCTTAATCATAGCATTCAAGGAACAAGCCTTTCTGCTTAAGGCGTCTGCTACCACATTAGCCTTTCCATGGTGGTATTGAACACTGAGGTCATAATCCTTGATCAACTCCAACCTTCTTTGCTGCCTCATGTTCAATTCTTTTTGCGTGAAAATATACTTCAAACTCTTGTGGTCTGTGTATATCTCACATCGCTTCCCAGAAGGTAATGTCGCCATGTTTTCAAGGCATGAACTACGGCTGCCAACTCGAGACCATGTGTGGCGTAGTTCTCTTCCTGAGGACGTAGCTGTCTAGATAGATATGCTATGACTCTGCCTTCTTGCATCAAAACACCTCCAAGCCCGGTTCTCGATGCATCACAATATATCACAAACTTCTTGTGAATATCGGCGGTGGCCAAAACTGGGGTTGTGGTCAATCTCTTAATGAGCTCTTGGAAGCTTTCTTTACACTTCGGCGTCCATTCGAACTTCTTGTCCTTCTTCAAAAGCTGGGTCATGGGTGAGGCAATGCTCAAAAATCCTTCGACGAACTTGCAGTAATATCCCGCGAGTCCGAGGAAGCTTCTGACTTCCTTCACATTGGTTGGGGATTGCCATTCAGTCACGGCTTCAATCTTGGCAGGATCCACTGACAATCCTTCTGCAGTCAACACATGATCCAAGAATCCAACTTCATGCAGCCAGAATTCACACTTGCTGAACTTGGCATAAAGCTGGTGCTCTCGAAGCTTGTCTAGGACCAATCTCAAGTGTTGCTCATGCTCTTCTTCAGACTTGGAGAAGATGAGTATGTAATCAATGAAGACGACAACAAACTTGTCCAAGTACTCCAAGAAAACTTTGTTCATGAGGTACATGAAGTAGGCAGGGGCATTGGTCAACTCGAATGACATGACCGTGTATTCATACAGGCCATACCGGGTCACAAATGCTGTCTTCGGGATGTCTTGGGGTCTGATCTTCAGCTGGTAGTACCCAGACCTGAGGTCGATCTTGGAAAACACCTTGGCACCATTCAGCTGATCGAACAGGTCTTCAATCTTGGGAAGTGGGTATTTGTTCTTTATTGTGACTTCATTGAGGGAACGGTAATCGATATAGAGTCGGATAGTTCCGTCCCTCTTCGACACAAATAGAACGGGTGATCCCCAAGGAGAGGCACTAGGGCGAATGAATCCTTTTCTGAGCTGCTCTGCCAGTTACTTCTTCAATTCAACCAACTCTTCAGATCCCATTCTATAGGGCTTCTTATAGATGGGTCCGGCTCCGGTCATTAGCTCAATGATGAACTCAATGTCACGGTCAGGAGTCATTCCGGGCAGCTCATCAGGAAATACATCCGGGTATTCACATACCACTAGCACTTGATCCAACTCAATTCCCGACAGACAGTTAGCCTGAGGGGCTTGAGCAGAGACAGGGTTGGGAACATACTTGACTTCCACTCCTTGGCTATTGGTCATGGTAACAATCCTCTTGGCACAGTCTAACAAGCCTCTGTGCTTGGTGAACCAGTCCATGCCTAGGAAGTCTACCCCGTTGATGTTAATCTCAACTCCTTTACAACCTATCCCGGACTTCATAACTGATCTCGGGGTTTGTATCAACATACGACTACCCAGGGGTGTAGGCCTCATCCCACTCTCTAGTGCAAACTTTTGAGTAACAAAAGAATGCGAAGCTCCACAATCAAACAGTACGGTTGCCGGGGTTGAGTTGACGAGGAACGTACCCAGTATGACGTCCGGGTCTTCCTGGGCTTCCTCAGCAGTGACGTGATTCACACAACCCTTGCCATTGTTGGGCTGGTTGCGGGGGGCTAGGTTCCTTGGTGGTGCTCCACGGCCTTGACCTTGGTTGGGCGCATTGGGGCGCGGTGCATCTGGCTTCTTGTTGGGGCACTGCTTAGAGATGTGTCCAGGCTAACCACACCCAAAGCAAGTGACCTGACCATAGTTGTTATTGTTGTTGCTGTTGTTCCTGTCGCCGTTTTTGTTATTGGGGTTGTTGTAGGCTGGCCTGGGATTGGCATACTGCTGAGGCTGGTAGCTCGGACATGGTGCAGGAGGTATAGCCTGCTGCGGCTGATAGGTTGGCTTGCCTGGGGCTGTCTGCCAGGGGCGAGGCTTCTGGTTGCTGGAACTACCCTTGCGGATCATCTTGCGCTTGCGAGTGTCGTCCATGGCACAACGCTTATCCTCAAGCATGAGGGCCTTGTTCACCAAGTCGAAGAAGGTCCGACAGTCGTAGACAATGAGCTGATACTGCAGGGTCTGCTGAAGTCCCTCCATGAAGCATTCCATCTTAGCAGCTTCCGTGTTGACATCTGCAGGTGCATACCTTGACAGCAGGTTGAACTTCTGCATATACTCCTTGACAGAGCCACTTCCTTGCTTCAGCGCTCGAAATTCTCTCTTTTTGATAGCCATGATCCCAGAAGGAATGTAGGCGGTGCGGAATCCTTCCTTGAAGTTATCCCAGGTGATCACACGATCGCCTTGCATGACCTTGAATCCATCCCACCAAGATCTGGCGGTACCTCCGAGGCAGTGAGAGGCATACAGCACCTTCTCACGATCCTCATTGCAATTGACCAGTGCAAGGAGGTCCTCGATGGTGCGGATCCAGTCATCAGCACCCAGTGGTTCAGCAGTCTCAGTGAAGGTTGGGGGCGAATTCCTCATGAACTCAGACAGAGTGGAGCGGCCATTGCCGTTCCTGCCTTGCTACTGGTTGTTCACAAGGACTTGACCAATCTGCTGGATAGCAGCAGTGTTGGCATGGCGTTCCTCCCGGAGAACATGGAGAAACTGAGCTATGGTCATGTTCTCCGGTGGAGGTGGTGGCGGGCGAATGTCGCCTTGTGGCTGCTCCGGGTGATTTCCAGCGTGAGCAGCCCCACCATCTACTTGTTGCTGGCTGGAGTTGCCGGCTTCAGGGTTGGCGAAGGAGCTGTTGCGGGTTTTAGTCACCATCCTGTTTGGAGCAGCCAAGTCAAACAACTGGGATAGACGAGATGGAAAGCGGTAATAGAGAAAGCGCGCCTAAGGGGGTTGGTATAGTGCAAGTGTGAGCAAACATAGGTCGAAGGATCAAACATGTTATATTAAGATAAGATAGGTGATGGAGTCGCATACATGTTGCCTAAGGCAAAAGCGCGACTTGCATCCGAACACAAACATCAAGAGTAAACAACAAGCACACATGGTTTCATATGAACCATTACACAGACTCGACTTCACATGATGGATACATGACTGATCCTACATTAGGGGTTCTCGGACTCAAGCGGTGGAGTGCTCGATCTCGTACTCACGCTCCTCAGGATCTTCCTCCTGATCATCATCCGTACGGGCGTCGTCTCCGGTCGAGGGGGTCGAAGAACGAGGAGGTCCATCCTGACGTCGCTTCGCCGGTGGTGCGGTGAAGAGCTCACGGTACTCCTTCGCACTGAAGCGACGACGACATGTGGGTGCATCTCTAGCTGGGGGTACTCCTCCTCGGTAAGCGACAGCTAGTCATCCCTCGGGGGCTCCATCCTTCTTGATCCTGTCTGGCTTCGTCTTGGCTTGACGAAGTAGCTCTCGGGTGTGGTGAAGTTCCTCATGGAGCTTTACGGACTCCTTAATCAAGTTGCGAGCCAGACTGTCGGTGGAGAGGTTGAAGTAGGTCTGGAACCTGAGGGGCATCCCATCCTCCTTAGATGGAATCAACATCCAACTCTTGCTATTCTCATCCTTCTTGAAAGGGAGGTGGCGAGTGGCTGGCTCGTCAGCCATCTCTGGAATGATGTCTCGAAGGTGGATAAGTGCATTGCGTGCAGCCGTCTCGACTGCGACCGCCAGGGTCTCCATCTGTGATCCCTCAAAGAACCAACTCATCGGGGAGTCGTTTGCCTTCACGACCACATCAACGTGGTACTCCTTCGTGACAGCATCGTCCCAGTGCTCGTGGTAGAGGAAAACGGGTGATCGGCGATACTGGCACTTCTCCAGGCTATCCTCAAGGAGTAGGGGAAAGCCGGATACTAGGAGGGCTTCAGGTACGACGGCCATCTACAAGGTTTAGGGGAGAGGAGTCAGTAGAGTTTTGAAAGTAGACTTAGAAAAGGTAAGAAGTGCAGAAACTCCTAAGTGTAGGTATTAGGAATAGTTTTGAAAATGGTCTTGTCCTAACTAATGTCCATGCTAACTAAGGCTTCCTACAGTCAGGATGGCTCTGATGCCAGCTCTGTGGGGACCCGACTCATAAGTCGTGATCACCATATGCACATGTACAGTGATCCCAGAGATCAATGCTCACTGAACACACAGAAGCTGAATAACAAGAGTCTTACATTCATACTTAGCGTCTTACACAAATAAAGACCATGAAGGTCAAGTCTTACATAGATAGGGCCATGTAGGCCAAATAACAAACACGACTAGCAGCGGGAATCTTGATCGAAAGCGTGAACCCATGCCATCTGCCTTAACCCTACAGGCATTCTAACTGGGAAGCGTCCTAGTTCGCTTGTTCGTCACCATCGAACTCTTCACCATATTCCTGCTCTTCCATGGCTGGCCAATTAAATAACCAGTGGCAAGCCAATGAGTACTTTGAATGTACTCGCAAGGAACCCATGTTTTGGAACAAGGTATAAAAATGCATGATATAACACTAAGTAGGTAAGTTTTGTGGAAAGCTAATTTTTGAGTGCAATGTCATGTTAAAAATAAATTGTGATAGCATGCATCAACAATTAATAGGTATCCGTATGAACAGGTTACAGATATCAATATGAATCAAGGTTTGAACATCTCATATTCGACCAACATGTCAAGTCATCTGACTTAACTTACGTATCATCTCTGTGTCATCCTCTCTCTCACACACACACACACCAAGTTTAGTGAACACTGGACGTAGCACAAGAGCTGTCATCCAACTTTCCTTGACCATGGACACGGCCATTCGAATAGTTTTACACTCTGCAGAGGTTGCAAACTTTACCCACAAGACTCGGGAAACTTCCGTGTCAAGCCACGACTCGCGATATTGTTCATACCCGAGGTAAGTACCTGAACATTGCCTTTCCCCTAGCGATACTAGACAAAGAGTCCACTCGTTGGTGCCATCCCTCATGATATACATCACACGTATCATCCATGAGGGCACGCAACGGTGTGCCCGGTGCCTGTGAAGACAGCGCATGGTCGCCTGATACGTCTCCAACATATCTATAATTTTTGCTTGTTCCATGCTGTTATATTATTATTCTTGGATGTTTTACAATCATTTTATAACCACTTTATATCATTTTTTGGGACTAACCTTTTGACATAGTGCCAAAGTGCCAGTTGCTATTTTTGCTTGTTTTTTACTTTGCGGAAAATCAGTACCAAATGGAGTCCAATCGCGATGAACCTTTTTGGAGATTTTTTTCTGGACCAGAAGACACCCAATGGGCCAAACAACTTCCAGAGAGGTGGGCTATGGAGAGCACAACCCACCAGGGCGCGCCAGGGGGGCCCCGGCGCGCCCTGATGGGTTGTGCCCTCCTCGGCTCCCTTCCGCGCCGCCTCTGATGCCTATAAATTCCCAAATATTCCAAAAACCATAGGGGAGTCGAAGAAACACAATTCCAGCCGCCGCAAGTTCCAGAACCGCGAGATCCAATCTAAACACCATCACGGAGGGGTTCATGTTCCTCATAGGTGCATCTTCGATGATGCGTGAGTAGTCCACCATAGACCTACGGGTCCATAGGCAGTAGCTAGATGGCTTCTTCCCTCTCTCTAGAGGAGAATAAGGAGTGACAAGAACCTAAGCTTGGGGATGACCAAGGCACCCCCAAAATAATATCCAAGGAATACTCAAGCGCCTAAGCTTGGGGATGCCCCGGAAGGCATCCCCTCTTTTGTCTTCAAACTATCGGTATATCTTACTTGGAGCTATATTTTTATTCGTCACATAATATGAGTTTTGCTTGGAGCATCATTTTATTTTGTTATTCTCTGTTAGGTGTTATTTATAATCTTTTTTTTCAATAAAAAGTTCCAAGAATTGCCATAGGATGCTTGCATTGCATGTTTGATGTGTGCTGTGTAAAAAACAGAAACTTTTGCTGTAGTGTTTGAATTTTCATATTTTACTGGAACGTGGAAAGTTTCTGAACTTTTTACACAGTATTGTCATATAAATTATTTAGCATGTACTAAACTTTCATAATTTTTTGAGTTACAGAAGTACAATGGTTTAATAGATTGCTACAGACTGTTCTGTTTGGACAGATTGCTGTCATAGTTTTGTTATCTACTTATCCTATAGTTTCCATAGCCTATATTGGTAGATATGAATTGTGGAAACGATAGTAAACATTAGATGATGTTTGAAAATTATTGTGCAACTTGTCTTGGCAGACATGAAGTGTTTATTTATTCTTATGTGTACTAACCTATCTCACGAGTTCTTTTTGAGTTCTGTGTGGATGAAGTTTTTGAGACCTAGGTGAAACCGGGACATGAGAGGATTGAACGAGATACAAAAGCTCAAGCTTGGGGATTCCCAAGGCACCCCAAGTAAATATTTCAAGAAGTCTCAAGCATCTAAGCTTGGGGATGCTACGCATCCCACCTCTCTTCATCAACAATTATCGGTTAGCTATGTTGAGCCTAAATTTTTATTTGTCCACATGATATGTGCTATTCTTGGAGTGCTATTTTTCTTTTTCTTGCTGTTTAAATAAAGTACTTAAGATCTGAAATTCTTAGATGAGAGAGTCTTCACATAGTTATTTAAATTTTTGACTACTCATTGATCTTCACTTATATCTTTTTGGAGTAGTTTGTCAATTTGCTCTAGTACTTCACTTATATCTTTTTAGAGCACGACGGTGGTTTTATTTTATAGAAATTGGTGAACTCTCATGCTTCACTTATATTATTTTAAGAGTCTCTAAACAACATGGTAATTTGCTTAGGTTATGAATTTAGTCCTAATATGATGGGCATCCAAGAGAGATATAATAAAAACTTTCATATAAAGTGCATTGAATACTATGAGAAGTTTGATTCCTTATGATTGTTTTGAGATATAAAGATGGTGATATTAGAGACATGCTAGTGAGTAATTGTGGATTGGTAGAAATACTTGTGTTAAAGTTTGTGATTCCCGTAGCATGCACGTATGGTGAACCGTTATGTGACGAAGTCGGAGCATGATTTATTTATTGAATGCCTTCCTTTGTGTGGAGGTCGGGATCGCGCGATGGTTAACTCCTACCAACCCTTCCCCTAGGGGCATGCGTCTAGTACTATGTTTCGATGACTAATAGACTTTTGCAATAAGTATGTGAGGTCTTTATGACTAATGTTGAGTCCATGGATTATACGCACTCTCACCCTTCCACCTTTGCTAGCCTCTCTAGTACCGCGCAACTTTCGCCGGTGCATTAAACCCACCTTCCTCAAAACAGCCACCATACCTACCTATTATGGCATTTCCATAGCCATTCCGAGATATATTGCCATGCAACTTCCACCGTTCCGTTTATCATGACACGCACCATCATTGTCATATTGCTTAGCATGATCGTAAGATAGCTAGCATGATGTTTTCATGGCTTACGCTAGATCATTGCATATCCCGGTACACCGCCGGAGGCATTCATATAGAGTCATATTTTGTTCTAAGTATTGATTTGTAATTCTTGAGTTGTAAGTAAATAAAAGTGTGATGATCATCATTATAGAGCATTGTCCCATGTGAGGAAAGGATGATGGAAACTATGATTCCCCCACAAGTCGGGATGAGTCTCCGGATTTTATAAAAAAATAAAAGAGGCCAAAGAAGCCCAAATAAAAAAAAGAGGCCAAAGATGCCCACCAAAAAAAAATTATATAATGAGAGAAAAGAGAGAAGGGGCAATGCTACTATCCTTTTTCCACACTTGTGCTTCAAAGTAGCACCCTGATCTTCATGATAGAGAGTCTCCTATATTGTCACTTTCATATACTAGTGGGAATTTTTCATTATAGAACTTGGCTTGTATATTCCAATGATGGGCTTCCTCAAATTGCCCTAGGTCTTCGTGAGCAAGCGAGTTGGATGCACACCCTCTTAGTTTCTTTTTGAGCTTTCATACACGTATAGCTCTAGTGCATCCGTTGCATGGCAATCCCTACTCACTCACATTGATATCTATTGATGGGCATCTCCATAGCCCGTTGATACGCCTAGTTGATGTGAGATTATCTCCTTCTTTTTTGTCTTCTCCACAACCACCATATTCTATTCCACCTATAGTGCTATGTCCATGGCTCACGCTCATGTATTGCATGAGAGTTGAAAAAGTTTGAGAACACTAAAGTATGAAACAGTTGCTTGGCTAAAACCGGGGTTGTGCATGATTTAAATACTTTGTGTGGGGAAGATGGAGTATAGCCAGACCTTATGATTTTGTAGGGATAACTTTCTTTGACCATGTTATTTTGAAAAGACATGATTGCTTTGTTAGTATGCTTGAAGTATTATTGTTTTTATGTCAACATTAAACTTTTGTTTTGAATCTTATGGATCTGAATATTCATGCCACAATAAAGAAAATTACATGGATGAATATGTTAGGTAGCATTCCACATCAAAAATTCTGTTTTTATCATTTACCTACTCGAGGACGAGGAGGAATTAAGCTTGGGGATGCTTGATACGTCTCCAACGTATCTATAATTTTTTATTGTTCCATGCTATTATATAATCGGTTTTGGATGTTTTATATGCATTTATATGCTATTTTATATTATTTCTGGGACTAACCTAATAACCTAGAGCCCAGTGCCAGTTTCTGTTTTTTCCTTGTTTTTGAGTTTTACAGAAAAGGAATATCAAACGGAGTCCAAACGGAATAAAAATTAACGGTGATTTTTTATGGACCAGAAGAGACCCACGGGGCATCGGAGTTGGGCCAAAAGAGCCACGAGGCAGCCACAAGCTTAGGGGGCGTCCCCCCTAGGGCGCGCCCCCCTGGCTTGTCGTCGCCTCGTGGCCCCCCTTGACGTGAGACCGACGCCAAAAATTCTTATAAATACCCAAACCTCCGAAAAGAAACCTAGATCGGGAGTTCCACCGCCGCAAGCCTCTGTAGCCACGAAAAACCAATCGGGAGCCCGTTCCGGCACCCTGCCGGAGGGGGAAACCATCACCGGAGGCCATCCTCATCATCCCGGCGGTCTCCATGACGAGGAGGGAGTAGTTCACCCTCGAGGCTGAGGGTATGTACCAGTAGCTATGTGTTTGATCTCTCTCTCTCGTGTTCTTGAGATGGCACGATCTTGATGTATCGCGAGCTTTATTGATATAGATGAATCATATGGAGTTTTCCCCTCTCTATCTTCTTGTGATGAATTGAGTTTTCCCTTTGAAGTTTTCTTATCGGATTGAGTCTTTAAGGATTTGAGAACACTTCATGTATGTCTTGCGATGGATATCCGTGGTGACAATGGGATGTTCTATTGATCCACTTGACGTATGTTTTGGTGATCAACTTGCGGGTTCCGTGACCTTGGGAATCTATGCATAGGGGTTGGCACACGTTTTCGTCTTGACTCTCCGGTAGAAACTTTGGGGCACTCTTTGAAGTTCTTTGTGTTGGATTGAACATGATGAATCTGAAATTGTGTGATGCATATCGTATAATCAAGCCCATGGGTACTCGTGGTGACATTGGAGTATCTCCGTGACATTTGGGTTTTGGTTGATGTGTATCTTAAGGTGTTATTGTAGTACGAACTCTTAGATAGATAGATCGGAAAGGATAACTTGGTTATGTTAGTATGAACTCTTGAATAGATCGATCGGAAAGGATAGCTTGGTTATGTTAGTATGAACTCTTGAATAGATCGATCGGAAAAGATAACTTTGAGGTGGTTTCGTACCCTACAATAATTTCTTCGTTTGTTCTCCGCTATTTGTGACTTTGGAGTGAACTCTTTGTCGCACGTGAGGGATTTACATATGATTCAACTATGTTAACATTGTTGAGAGAACTTGCACTAGTGAAAGTATGAACCCTAGGCCTTGTTTTCAAGCATTGCAATACTGTTTTTGCTCACTTTTGTTACTTGCTACCTTGCTGTTTTTATATTTTGAGATTACAAAAACCTATATCTACTATCCATATTACACTTGTATCACCATCTCTTCGCCGAACTAGTGCACCTATACAATTTACCATTGTATTGGGTGTGTTGGGGACACAAGAGACTCTTTGTTATTTGGTTGCAGGGTTGTTTGAGAGAGACCATCTTCATCCTACGCCTCCCACGGATTGATAAACCTTAGGTCATCCACTTGAGGGAAATTTGCTACTGTCCTACAAAACTCTGCGCTTGGAGGCCCAACACGAGTCTACAAGAAGAAGATTGCGTAGTAGACATCAGCGACCCACTTCCTATTCCTCTCCACCACGGTGGTGGTCGGGATGCTCCCGCCCTTCTTCAGCATGGCGTTGCCACCCAGAGAGGTGGCGAGATCGCCCTGAGGGGCCACGGCCAGAGAAGACACGTCAGCCTCGGCAGCGGCCGCCCCGCCTTTAGCCTGCGGCCCGGACGGGGATGAGGCCGGCGTCTCAATCGCCTTGCTGGAGCGTGGGGAGTCCTCCGGAGGAGGCGCAGCCGCTTGTTTCCTCGGGGTCGCCCGACCAGACGCCCGCGTGGTCTGGGGGTCGGCCCTGACCTCCTGAGGACCCTGGCGAAGCGTGAGTAGTCCGCGGCTAGGGGCTCATCGGCATCGTCGTCATCTTCGAGATCGCGGAGGAGCTCGCTCTGCGACGGGGGGGACACCTCTTCCGGGTCATCTTCCTCAGTCTCCTCCGAGTCTTCCTCGCCACTGGCATCGCCAGAGGACACCGGCACGGGGGAATTGGGGCTCTCGGGCGGCGTGAGCCCCTGATCATCAAAGGCGAGCATGGCAGCAGCCAGCTTCTCCCTGTCGTCATGGCGGTACAGCGGGGCGTAGCCTCAGGGAGGTCCCAAGGATCGCTATGGAGTAGGGTAGCCACGGCCCTGCCCAGATCCTCGCCTGGCAGGCTGGCGGATCGAAGCCTGATGCTGTCCCCCGCACCCTCGTACTCCCACATGGGCTTCGAGTGCGACTGGAGCAGCGTCAGGTGCTGCGTCAAGAACTCCTTCACTATCATCGCCTCGGTCAGTTGCTTGGCCTCCATGTCCAGGGAGATCCGCTTCAAGACAGGATTCACCCGGGGATCGGTGAGCTTCGCGGAGCCCCACGCGAGGGCCTTCTCGGGCAGCTCTGTCGGGAGCTCCAGGCACGGATTGAGACCCCGGGCGTCCAAGAAGATCCAGCGGTGCCTGAAGCCTTCTACCTTCTTCCCGGCCTTCAGGAGCATATTCCCGCTCTAGACCGCAACGAAGGAGGCGCACGCCGACCGGTGCGCGTCGTCATGGATCCGCAAGCTGAAGTAGTGGCGGAAGAGGGCCACTAAGGGCCTCACGCCTACGAAGACCACGCGGTAGAAGGCGAAGACGGATAGAAGCAGGATGGAATTGGGCTGAAGATGGAGGGCCTGGATCCCGTAATGCTCAAGGATGGCGGTGAAGAACCCCGAGAAGGGCGGGACAAGCCCGGAGAAGACGATGTGGAGGAAGAAGGGGTAAACTGTCTTCGCCAAGGTGCGCTGCTCCACAGAGCCGCACCAGATCAAGGTCTACCCCCACTCATTGGAGTCGCCCGCCGTCAACGGAGGTGCTGGGGCGAGGTCCCCCTCCTTGCCGATGGTGGATTCCGTAAGCACTGGCAAGGGGGAAGAGGAGGCCGAGGCCTGAGCCTCAGGCTTTGACTTCCCGGCCGGCGCCATCTGAAGAATCCTTAAGGTTGGGGGAGCAAGGGGAAGGATGGCGCAGCGCCAAGATTTGGAGGAGGTTCACGTGAAGGAAAGGGGATATGAGCAAGGAAGCAAAAGCACAAGGAAGAAGAGCAATGATGGCTCAGCAGTGGGCGCCAGGCTTTTGTCAGCCTGGGCAGTTGCCGAGGCGGCGTGGGAGCGGAGGCGCCCGTGTCCTGCCTCGTGCCACGCGTCGAACCTGGCCCGCAAGCAATTGGGGGCCCACAACGTTTTAACCCTTCGCTCCTTGCCTTAGACTCGAAGCCAGGACTGGCACGCCTTGGGCCCGGGGGCTACTGTCGGCGTTCTGGGATCGGGGGTACCCAGACCTGCCTGCCTGCGGCCCAGTGCGTGGCCCACCTCGATGGCCCGGTATGGCCTGGAAGCAAACCCTCCGAGACAAAGCCCTCGCAAGGGCCACAGCCTCGTGAGGCGAGCAACGCCAAGACCTCCAGGGGAGCGGCCTCCCCAGGCTGCCTCTCGAAGAGCGGAGATTCCAATGCAGGTACCTGGCCTCAGGAGGCTGCGATGACGTGAGCCGTGACGACCAAGGCCAGGTGGGTGCCAGCGGGCGCAGAGGGGACAGCTTCCTCTTTCGTGTTAAGGAGTCAAGGACATACGCGAGTCCCCAAGGGAATCCCCCAAAGGTTTCCATTCCAGTGCAACAAGACCATGACCACGAGCTCGGCAGGACGGATGTCATCGCCGAGCCCACCTCTGTGTCATGCCCAGAAGCTTTGCAGGTGAAGACCACCTTTAGTCAGGATAAGGTGTACTTCTTGTCCCCTTTCAAAAGTGGCCATTGTGGGATCCCTTCCCGCCTGTGCGATAAGGGAAGAGGACCAAGGCCACAATAAATAGGGACTAGCCTCTACCGTAGAAACAGACCGATCGATCCATCCTCACCCTTGAGCCCTCACAAGATCGCTCAACCACTGTACTAGTTCATCCCCAAACCTCCTCACGAGGCCAATCCACCAAAAGAAGGAGTAGAGTTTTACACCGCAAGGTGGCCCGAACCTGGGTAAATCTCCTTGTCCATCTTCTTGCTCGCTGGCACGTATTCGATGAGGCTTGGCTGTGGGGTGGCGAGCTTGAGACTTGTGTTGGGAAGGATCTTCACACACGCCCCAGAGTTTGGACCTTCTTGGGTCTGCAGAGCCTCGATTCCGACATCCTCCAGAAGAATGTCAAATATGTGTGGACTCCTGAGTGTGATGTGGAGTTCAATACACTCAAGGAAAAGCTGACTTCAGCTCCAGTTCTCACACCTCCTAATGAATCCAAACCATTCCAAGTGTTATGTGATGCTTCCCTCCAAGGTCTTGGTGGTGTTATCATGCAAGACAGAAAAGTGGTAGCTTATACCTACCGTCAGCTGAAGCCTAGCGAGAAGAACTACCTCACTCACGATCTTGAGCTGGCGGCAGTTGTTCATGCTCTTATGACCTGGAGACACCTCTTGTTCGGAAGGCCAGTTGAAGTGTTAACTGACCACAAGAGCTTAAAGTACATTTTCATTCAACCCAATCTCAATCTCCAGCAAACACGTTGGGTGGAAATGATCCAGGAATACAATCCTAGCATGAGTATACTCCAGGCAAAGCAAATGTGATTGCAGACGCTTTGAGCAGAAAGGCGTACTTCAAAAGTCTTATTCTCAAGCCTTTCCGACCTGAGCTTTGTGAAGCTTTCCGCAAGCTCAACCTCCAAGTACTTCCTCAAGGATTTCTTGCTAACCTTCAAGTTGCTCCGACTTTGGAAGATCAAATTCGCCAAGCTCAACTTCTTGATGCTATGGTGAAGAAGGTAAAGATAGGCATGACCAAGAGCATTCCAAAGTATAAGTGCTTCCGTGTTGATGACAAAGACACCTTGTTATTCGAGGATCGTCTAGTGGTTCCAAAACGAGAGCTCGGGAAAGCTATCATGGACGAAGTACATAATGGTCTCCTCTCTATTCATACAGGCAGTTCCAAGATGTATCAGGATCTCAAGCAAACCTTTTGGTGGACGCGCATGAAGCGTGAGATTGCTCAGTTTGTGAATGAGTGTGATGTGTGCCACAGAGTGAAGGCGGAACATCAACGTCCAGCAGGTCGAGTGGAAATTCGACCACATCGAGATGGATTTTGTCACTGGGTTTCCTAAGTCAAAGAGAGGTAATGATGCCATCTTTGTGGTCATCGACAAGCTCACCAAAGTTGCCCACTTCCTTTCGGTCAAAGAATCTATCACGGCAGCTCAGCTGGCAGAGCTGTACACATCAAGGATAGTTTGTTTGCACGGTATTCCTCGGCTTATATCTTTAGACCATGGAAGCATCTTTACTTCCAAGTTCTGGAATTCCTTTCAGTCCGCGATGGGTACCAAGATCCATTTCAGCATAGCTTTCCATCCTCAGACAAGTGGTCAATATAGATAGTCAATCAAATCCTTGAAGACATGTTGAGGGCATGTGTTATCTCCTTTGGCATGAAGTGGGAAGATTGCCTCCCGTTTGCCCGAGTTCTCCTACATCAATAGTTTCCAAGCAAGTTCGGGTAAGGACCCATTCGAGATTTGCTATGGCAGAAATTGTCGTACCATTCTCAATTGGTCTGAAACTGGTGAGCGTCAAATCCGTGGCAATGACATGATCACTGAAGCAGAAGAAATGTGCCGTGTCATTCATGAAAATCTCAAAGCAGCTCAATCCCGTCAGAAGAGCTATTATGATAGCAAGTGTCGTGACATGGCCTTTCAAATCGATGACTTCGTGTATCTCCGAGTGTCTCCCATGAAGGGCACTCAACGCTTTGGCAGCAAAGGAAAGCTTGCACCACGCTTTGTGGGTCCTTTCAAGATTGTGGGCAAAAGAGGCGACCTTGCCTACCAACTTGAGCTTCATTCCAATTTTTCAAATGTGCATGATGTCTTTCATGTCTCTCAACTCTGCAAGTGTTTCAAGAATCCCGAGCGCACCGTTTATTTCCAAGACATTGATCTCCAAGCAGACCTATCATATCATGATATCCAGTCACTATCCTCGAAGAGATTGAGTGCCAGACTCGCAACAACTCTATCGAGTTCCTAAAGGTGAAGTGGTCACATCACTCCGACAAAGAACCCACTTGGAACATGAGGACGTTCTCCGTTCTGAATATCCCGAATTCTTCCGTTCCTAGATCTCGAGACGAGATCTTCCTGTAGTGGGGGAGAGTTGTAATAGCCCAAGAGCACCTTTCCAAATCATGTAACACTTTCCATGTGTGAACCTTGTATGCCATGCCGTCTTTTGGTTTGAGTCAATAAAATTTGCTTCATCACATTCATTTGTGCATCATGGCATCATATCATCCATTCCATTTTGTTGCAGCATGCTATGATTGAGTGGATTTGTGTGTGGTGATGTTATGCTTGCTATCCAAGTGGTATTCTTATGTGAAACCCCCTCCCTTCAACTTTTCAGCTATGCCTCCTCCTCTCTTTAATTCAACCATTAGGAATGTTGGTGATTTTGCTTTGCCCTAGTCCTCCCTAGAAATGTTGCTAAGTTTTCTAATATTCTGCTTGTTTTTTTAATCTATCTTAACCATGTGTAACCTCCCTGGCTTTTGTCATTTACATTTATGCTTGGTTTTATAAATTAAGGGCCTTTTATTTCTTCCCTCTGAAAAATGCCCAAAGCAATTTTCTTAAATAGAGTATAATTCAACAGTCCTAAAAGTATTTTTGTCCTAGCCAAAGACCTCTCCATTTACCCCTGGCATTTTTCCTTTGCTTTCCTCTTTTTATAAAAGAGAAAAACCCAGGGAGAGAGAGGCCCGCGCTCCTGGGCCTCTTCCCTCCTTGTTGGCCCAGCAGCATAGTATAGCAGTAGCAGGGCAGCGCCAGGTTGAAGCCCATCTCGCATTGGGCGGCCCAGCGAGCCCCCCCTACCCCGCATGACACACCACCCCCTAGCTTTGTATGGTAGGACATCCAGAGACGCCACGTCAGCGACCGGTTGATTTCACGGCCGAAGCTCGCCCTAGAGCCCTATTTAACCCGTCCTAGCCCTAGCCCAACCTCCCTTGCTTCATTCCATCCCTCTCCTTCCCTCGCCGCCGTGGGTAAGCCTCTCCCATGCCATAGTCATCGCTTGTCCGCCATGCTCCGGCCGAGGTCGAGCTCGTGCTTGGAGTAGCACCTCTGCATTGTCTTCCTCCTCCCCGACGGCCTGGATCGACGCCTCGCAGTTCCAGCCTTCTTCTACCTCTACGCACGCCTCTGCACCGCCTGGATAGATGCCTCCCCGACCCCTCCTTCTTCTTCGTCTTGGACCAAATCAGTCACCGGTTTTTCATCGAACCGTGCATCGTCTCCACCATCTCTCCGGGCAAGCGTACATGTCTAGTGGACACTAGGTGAGCTAAACGCCTTCTTGCTCCATCTCGCCGTCCATAGTTCTTAGTAGATGCCGCTGCGTCCATGTCATCGTCATGCTCCCGGAGCTGCGATAAAGCACGTTATTTTGATGTTGCTGCGGTCGCTTGTGGGGCTCAGCCACGGTCGCCCGTGCCACCAAGTGCTCGTAGTTGAGCACTACGCTGCGAGAACGCGCCGCCCTGCGTCTCCTTGCCTTGCGTCGCCTCGCCTCGCCAGTGCCCGAGTTGAGCCAAGCTCGAGATCGAGCGCCACCCCACGCTCGCCCCGCAGCCGCGTTTACCACGGGGATGGAACCCCCATTGGATTCCGTGGCCCGACCGCTGGTTTTCCCCTCCGGTGGTCACCGGAGAGCGCGTCGTCGACGTCGTGTGTTTCCTGCCGCGGTGGAGGCAGATTCCCTCCTAGTCTGTTTAGAAGGGGCACTTTGCCCTTCTAGATCAAGTCCAGCACAGTAGCCCAGTGGTCAACGTGCCCGCTCGGCTGCGAGAGGTCTCGGGTTCAACACCCCCCCCCCCCCCGAGCCCCATTTTTTCCCTTTCTCCGTGTATTTAATCATGTGTGACTGACGTGTGGGTCCCATCTGTCAGCCTCACCCGCGCAGACGTGGCACAAGGGTTCACTGGTTAGTGGCAGTGGCTAGCCAGCCCCTGGGTGCCCTAGCTCAGGTGGTTTTTTTTCTGTTTTAGGTATATGCCAAATCTGGCATATCCTAGGTTATAACTTAGATGGTATTTTTGCAATTGATTTGTGGCATTATTTCCTACGGCAACACATGCTTATGATATATGATTTTGGGGTAGAAAAATCCAATGAACCCAGCTGTGGTATTAGTTTTGTCATTGGAGCAAGTTTGTGTGAAAGCTATTTTGTGCTAAGATGTCACTTTGTTATTTTTGTGTGATTTAATCCTTGCACACTTTGGTAAACTTTTCAACATTAAATTTGTCCTATGTTATGGGTACTAGCCCCTGGTAATTTTGCACGCCATGAAAAATTATGTTTATGTGTGGATTTCTTGCTGTCAACATGCTATGGTGATGATGCTGTTTAGTAGGGTCAAATAAATTCTAAGTCTGGAATCTGTGTTATTTTGTTGCTATGTTTCCATGTTAATCGCCATGAATTTGTTGTTCCTTTGTGGTTGGTCCAATGGAATGAATTGTTGAGCATGCTATCCTCTGTTAGAATGTGCCAATAGTTTTCAAGTAGAGGTTTTGCATCCTAGTTAGTTTTGCTGTCAAACATGTCAATCTAATAAAACTGCTCTGCCTTGCACCTTGATAATTTTTCTGTCTGAAGAACTACTTAGTTCAATATGCCATGTTGGGAGGATGCTTGCCAGGAATATATACATATTTTGATGTTGCTGTAATGGAGTTACTTGAAGTGCATCTTGTCCTCTATCATGCTGTTAAATTTTCATGCCATGAAATTCACTGTAGCATATAGGTTTATTGCTATCAATATGCCAACATGATAACTCTGATTGTGAAACACTGGTATTTTCATGAAGTCATTAACTGCTATTCCAAAATGCCATCTTGTGAGCTCAATTATTGTTGATCCATGCTTGTATTCAAGTTGCTGCCATGAGATGAATTGTTGTGCATCATGTTGCCTACATCCCCATGTCCTTGTTGTGCGTTTTAGTGTGTTGTAGCATATTGATGTGTGGGTTGCAATATGCCATGTTGCTGTTTTTGGACAAATTGCAATCAATGGTTGTTTTGCACTTTGTGTGAGTTCTACCCACATGCTTTCCATCACCTTTAGGTCCATTTCAACTAGAATTTCATTTCTAATCTAGTGGTATACTTGGGATACCAGGAAATTGCCCATGGCCTATCTCAATCTCTGTTTTGTCATCGTTTTCGTTAGTACCTTGTCGTGAGTGCCCCCAGAGTTCCGTACCTCCGTTTGCGACGTTCTTCATATGTTTTTGCATCGTTTTTATGAGTTGCATCCCTTTTTTTACATGATCATGCATATAAAAATAACTCTTGTTGCTATTATGATCAGAATACCAAATAACTAATAAGTGCATGTGAAGCATCACTTGGTCCATCTCTACATGGATCAAGACTTCACTTAATATGATTGCCATGTTAATCACATCAAATTGGTCATGCATCATTATTGGTTGCGCATTGCACCTTGCTTTTATGTTTATTTTGTGTTGTTTCTTCTATGGGTAGACCCGAGTGACGAGACTGAGTTCGAGGATCCTGGCAAGAACACCTACGAGGACCCATATCTTTATCCCTCTGAAGACCCTCCACGCAAGATGATCGTTACCCGGATTCCAACCACTTGAATGGCTAGTTGTTGTCTCGCTTCTACCGTTATGTCTCGTTTCCTACCACTTGAATGTCAAGCCTCCCAAATTGCCATGGAAGCCTCTAACCCCTCCACTACCTAGCAAACCATTGATTGGCTTAGTTACCGCTTGCCCAACCCCTTCTTATAGCGTTGCTAGTTGCAGATGCAGGCTATTTACTTGTGACAACATGTATATCTTGGGATATCACCTTATTTATTACTATTTAATTTAATGCACATATATACTTGGTAAAGGTGGAAGGCTTGGCCTTTTGCTCGGTAATTTGTTCCACTTTTGCCGCCCTAGTTTCCTATTACCAGTATTATGTTCCATATTGAGCGCTCCTAACATGCTTGGGGTTGTTATGGGGACCCCCTTGATAATTCGTTTTAGGATAACACTCTTCTGGCAAGACCCAACTTTGCTATAATATTCGCTTAAAAACCTAATAAAAATGCATAGGACTTAGCTACCCCATGGATAATTAATCAACCCCCGGGCCAGTGCTCCTCATGAGTGTTGGTCCAAACACGAGCCGTGTGCGGGGCCAACCCGGGGCAACTCGGGAGATTTCTATGAGGCCACTGTACGCTGTGCTCATCCGGTCGTGTCCTGAGAACGAGATACGCGACTCCTATCGGGTTCGTTGACACGTCGGGTGGTCTTGCTGGATTTGTTTTACCTTTCTCAAATGTACTGTGCGCGGGATTCCAAGGATACTTCGGGCTATCTCGAGGTTGAGGTTTTCCACCGGAATTCCGAGGATACTATAGGCTATCTCGTGGTTGAGGTTTTCCACGCAGCCTGTGGTTAGTTTGTGATGGATGAGTTGGAGCACCCCTGCAGGGTTAAATCTTTCGGAGAGCCGTGCCCGCGGTTATGTGACAACTTGAAAATTGTTTAACATCCGGTTATAGTAAACTTGAAGTAAACTCAATTAAAATGCACCAACCGTGTGCGTAACCGCGATCGTCTCTTTTCGAGGGAGTCGGAAAGAGAACACGATGGTGTTATGTTTGACTCGTAAGTAGGCGTTCAGGATCACCTATTGATCATAGCTAGTACTCGTCCGAAATGTGTAGTTTCTCATCTTACTCTTGTACTCGTAAGTTAGCCACTCAAATAAATGCTTAGTGCTGATGCAAACCTCACCACTTAACCATACCTTACCCACCAGCTTATATAGTCTCGGTACCCGGCTTAATGAGATTGTTGACTCCCCGTACCTCACAGATTACTACAACAATACAGGTACAGGTACTAACGAGTTTGATCCAGTTGACACTTCCCAGCTCCAATGGGAGTTCGACGAGGAGCATGGGCGTATGTATGTGACTTACTCGGACGAGTAGGGGAGCTACTTGGTCGTCTTCCTAGGCTTAGCGAGATAGATATCTTTTGCTTTTGTTGTTTGATTTCGTCCATTTTCGGACCCTGCATTTCTGGATGATTGTATGGATGATTGTATGGAATTTGTACTTTAGCTTGTGGCCAGTGTAAGCCAACTCATATACTCATCTCCTCTCTTACATGCATTGCAATGATGTCTATACTTGCGAAACGACGAGATGTGATTTTATCCCCATCGAGGCCCTCGAGCCAAAATAGGGATATGACCGCATCTTGGGCGTTATATCGTGGGAGAAGTGCATACATCTCGTCCCATCATGGCCGCCACATGTCACCACCTGGGCATGGCAGTTCGTTAGGCCCTGCGACGTTTTGGTCTACGTGGTTTCTTGCTCCGCTGGTGGAACGTGTCTACAGCGGGCCAGGGGGCTATTGTCGGTCCAGTGGAACCAGGGTACCACGGCCCATCTACTGTCGGCCTTGTCAACGACTTGAAGAAGAACCAGTGCGGCAAACAGCCCACGGGAGATTTTGAAGATCACCCCTCGAGGCTCCGGCTCCGTGAGGCTCTTTCTCTCCCGCGAGATTGCCAAAGGTCCCGCGAGGCTGCCTTCTGCGAAGCTCTCCGCTTGGAGAGGACGAGCGGTGCTGGTCAACACGATCACATGCCAGCCACATGGGTGACGTGGCAGGGTGACAGAGACTACAAGGACAATGCCAGCGGGCGCATGCAGAGAATCTTTCATGTTTGTGATAAAAGGGTAGCGAGGTGTTGTCCTCCTCCAAGATGAGTCCCAAGACTTACCCCTTTGGTGAAAGGAGACCAACATGACGTTGGTCACCAGGATGGGAGTCATCGGTGAGCCCATGAGCACGTCATGTATGGCTCCTTTACAGCGCGAAGACCGACTTTGTCAGGGAAGACAGTGCGCTTTTCCCCCTCCGAATTGCCACTCTGTGGTTGCCATTTTCCCATCAATATTTGGGAAGAGAGGCCCAAGGCAAGGATAAGAGGGACAGGTCAACACCATAGACAAAGAGAGAGGATTGGGCCCTCATTCTCCCCTGGAGAACCCTTCTTCTACCTCACAACTTGTAACACTTGGGCAAAAGAGAGATAAAGCAATCCACCAAGCAGGAGTAGGGTTTTACACCACAAGGTGGCCCGAACTTGGGTAAATCCGTGTGTCTCATTCATGCTCTATGCGCATAGCTTCATCCTAGTCGAGGTGTTGATTTCGCTCAGCTCCCGAGTGTCCAAACCGGGTTCTTGAGAGGTTTCCCGTAGGCACAAAACCAATCTCCGACAGGTTTCAGAATTTCCGAGCTAATTCACCAGGTTGTTGCTTGATAAGGTTAAGGTTATAGGCATCCAGAGGTCGTACGTAGGTGCCTTGGAAGTTAGCTCAGAATGCATCCTCGAGCTCGTCCCAGCTCCCAATAGAGTCCTTGGGCAGGCTGTTAAGCCAATGCTTCATGGGATCCTTGAGGTTTAAAGGTAAGTATTTTATGGCGTGGAGGTCATCTCCTCTCGCCATGTGAATATGGAGAAGGAAGTCTTCAATACATACTGTTGGGTCCGTGGTCCCATCTTAAGGTTCGATATGGACTAGTTTGAACCCTTCAGGGAATTGTTGCTGCATGACCTCGTCGATGAAGCACACCGGGTGTGCAGCTCCTCTAGCTCGGGCGATAGAATGCCAATCGTGTGGTACGGGCCGAACATGATGGTCCTTCATACGTCTCCATCGTATCTATAATTTTTGATTCTTCCATGCCAATATTCTATATCTTTCATATACTTTTGGCAATATTTTATATTAATTTTGGGACTAACATATTAATCTAGTGCCTAGCGCTAGTTCCTATTTTTTGCATGTTTTTTGTTTCGCAGAAAATCCATATCAAACGAAGTCCAAACGCGATAAAATTTTATGGAAAAGTATTTTGGAATATTTGTGAGTTTTAGGAAGAATCAACGCAAGATGGTGCCCGAGGTGGTCATAAGGCAACAGGGCGCGGCCAGGGGGGCTCGGTGCGCTGCGTTGCCTTGTGACTCCCTCAAACGTTGGTTGGGGCCCTTCTTTCGCTGCAAGATAGATAATTTCCGGATAAAAAAACCCTCAAACTTTTAGCTCAGTCGGAGTTATGGATCTTCCGGAATATAAGAAATAGTGAAACACCAGAAGACACGAACGTGAAACAAAAGCGAACAGGGAGAGAGATCCAGTCTCGGAGGGGCTCCTGCCCTCCGGGAGCCAAGGCGGCCATGGACTAGAGGGTAAACTCTACCCCCATCTAGGGGGAGACCAATGAATAAGAAGGAGGGGGTCTCTCTCCCCTCTCTCCCGGTGGTGCCGAAACATCGCCAGGGCAACTAGTGTGGGGGTGATCTATACCAACAACTCCGCCGTCTTCCTCAACACCACTATCACCTTTCCTCATCTATTTGCAGCGGTCCTCTCTCCCGTAACCCGTTGTACCTTCTACTTTAACAAGGTTCTTTATGCTTCATATTATTATCCAATGATGTGTTGCCATCCTATGATGTTTGAGTAGATTCCTTTCGTCTTATGGGTTGATTGATGATCTTGATTGGATTGAGTTGTGCGTTTTATTTTGGTGCTTCCCTATGGTGCCTTCCGTGCCACACACATGTGGGTGATTCCCTCTATAGAGTGTTGCAATACGTTCATGATTCGCTTATAGTGGGTTGCGTGAGTGACGAAAACACAAACCCTTGTAAGGGGGTTGTTGCATATCGGAGTAAAGGGGACTTGTTACTTAATGCTATGGTTGGGTTTTACCTTAATGATCTTTAGTAGTTGTGGATTCTTGCTATAGTTCCAATCATAAGTTCTTATGATCGAAGTACGGAAAGTATGTTAGCGCATGCCTCTCCCTCATATAAAATTGCAACAATGATTACCGATCTAGTTATCAATTGCCTAGGACAATCTCGCAAATCGCACCACCACTTTTCCACACTCTCTATATTTACTTTATTATTCTTTTATTGAAACAACATCTAACTTTTATTTCCACGTTCTTTGTTATTTCACAAAACTATCTTATCACATCTACAAAGTACTTCTAGTTTCATTCCCGCAAACTAGTTTATTTCTTGTATAAGGTAAACTAAACATTGTCACGCGTAGAGTTGTATCGGTGGTAGATAGAACTTGAGAGAATATTAATTCTACCTTTAACTCCTCGTTGGATTCGACACTTTTACTTATCTAAAAAGGCTACAAACGAACCCTATACTTGTGGGTTATCAAGACCTTTTTCTGGTGCCGTTGTTGGGGAGCAATAACATAGGGTGGATATTCTAGTGTGTGCTTGTTTGCTTTATCTCTAAGTAATTTCATTTCTAGTTCTTGTTTTCAATCTTTAGTTATGGGTAGGAAATGTAAAAAAACAAAAAAAAAGTTTTACTTGCTACCCCAAAAGTTGAGGAACCACTAGTGTTCCGTACTACCGAAGCTCTCTACTTGGATCATCTTCGATCCCTTTGTGCTGGTGATGAAAACCCAACTAGCTTAGTTGAGGGAAAATCATTAGATGAGCATGCTTATTTTGTGCGACATCGCTTTTCTCAAAAAAGGATAATCTTATGGCATCAAATTAATTGTTTGTGTTCCTATGCTTGGAATTTATGTGAAATACATGATTTTACTTGTTGTTCTGAAGACACTAAAAAACACCTTCCCTACCAATGTGAGTTTAATGATAATAAATATTATTTTATTATGCCAAGGATGACTATAGTTATTATGATATTGAACAAATTAAAGAAGTTGTTGCTTTTAAGGGTGCATATGAAATTACTTCTTTGACTGAAAAGTATGATGCTATTCTTTACAAATCTGAATTTTTTTTCCATATTTATATATTGCTATGAAAACTATGCTTCTAATGCTTATATTATAGAATTTACTAAGAGAATGTCTGCTACCTTGGAAGAGACTAATATTTTGCAGGAACCTATGGAAGAAGAAATTGCTGAAAATTTGAGCTCATTAGATGAAAAAGATGAGGAGGAGTGCGAAGAATAAAAGGAGGAAGAGCGGATTGATCACACATGCCCACCTACTGATGAGAGTAACTCTTTAACTCATACATTTTTTAATTTCCCTTCGTGCTTACCGAAGGATGAATGCTATGATAATTACTATGATCACTTGGATTCGTTTGAAATATCCCTTTTTTATGAACTTGATGCTTGCTATGCTTGTGACCTTGATGCCAATATTAATTATTCTTATGGAGATGAACTTTCTATAGTTCCATATTATAAACATGAAATTGTTGCTATTGCACCCACACATGATAGTCCTATTATCATTTTGAATTCTCCCAACTACACTATATCGAAGAAGTTTGCACTTATTAAGGATTATATTGATGGGTTGAGTTTTACGGTTACAAATGATGATTTTGATGGATATAATATGCACGTGCTTGCTGCTCCTACTAGCAATTATTATGAGAGGGGAACCAAATCTTCACATCTCTATGTTTCCAATACGATAAAATTGCAAGATACTATTTATACTATGCATTAGCCTTTACTTTGTGTGAATGGATTGTTTTTCTATGGGATGCGTGTGCATAGGAAGAGAGTTATACTTCATTGTTACATGATATATGTTGCTTTGTGTTCACTACTAAATTACAAATCATTGTTAATTAAAATTGGCTTTGATATACCTTGTCACCCGAAATATTTTGAGAGTCATTTTATTCTGTTTTGTGATTTTAAAATAATTAAAAAAAGGTGGGGAACTTAAAACATTTTCGAAAAAAATGTGAAAGTGAGAAAGACGAGCACCGTTGAAGTGGGGGCTAGCCTTGAACTTTGTTCATGCCCATGAAAACTTTGTGAATCTTGATTACAGAAAATTTTCAACAAAAATAACTATCCCCTTGTACAAATCCATTGTATTATAAATGTGCCAAGATTTACCTTTAGGATGTTTGAATTGCTTGTTTATTGTGTGCTGTCCAAAAACAGAAACTTTTTCTGTAGCGTTTGAATTTTCATATTTTACTGGAGCGTGATAAAATTCTGAAATTTTTACAAAGTACTTATATGCAAATTTCTTATTATGTACTAATTTTTCAGAATTTTCTGAGTTACACATGTATATGTTTCATCTGCATCTTTACATACTATCCCGTTTTTCACAGATTGCTATTATAGTTTCTTTATATGCTTATGTTTGAAATCTTGTTAAGCCCCATTGACTTAGGAGCCATAGAATTGTGATATAATATAGTGGGTAATGCTGTATTATAATTATACAATAATGTTATAGCAAGACATGAAGGGATTTGACGTCATATGTACTAACCCTTCTAATAAAAGTTTTGTTAAGTTTTGTGTGGATGAAGTGTTCGAATATCGAGGAGGTATCGATATGAGAAAAATAAGGAGAGGCAAGAATTTAAGCTTGGGGATGCGCAATGCACCCCAAGTAAATATTAAAGGAAACTCAAGTTTCTAAGCTTGGGGATGCACCGGCAGGCATCCCGTCTTTCTTCCTCGACAATTATCAGTATGTCTTAGTTTTTGTTTTGTTCACATAATATGCGTAAGTATTGGAGCATCGTGTGCCTTTTAGTTTTATTTTAGCAATGCACCATGATGGTATGGGATAGTCCTACATTGATTTATAGAATTATCTTTGCACTCCACTTATATCTTTTGAGTATGGCTTTACAGAATGCTCCGTGTGCTTCACTTATATCTTTTGAAGTTTGGATGCTCGCTTCTCTACATTGTGAACAACGTTATTTGTAGAATGCTATTTTGCTTCACTTATATTTATTATAGTGTTTCCATGTCTTTTATAGAAATAATTGAATTCTCATGCTTGACTTATATTTATTTAGAGAGTTAACAGGAATTTTTCATTCACATGGTTAGTCATAAAATCCTACATAAAACTAGTAGATCACTAGATATGATACGTTTGATTCCTTGGAATAGTTTTGCGGCATTAAGATAGTTATATGTGGGTGCACTATTGGATTATATTGGTTTAGTAGGAATATCAATGCTAAGGTTTGTGATCTCCTGTTCATCAAAGTGTTGGTTATGGCATGACCGGGATGTTGGAGCACTTTTATTCCTTGTTGAAATCCTTGTGTTGTTTGAGTCGGGGGTGCGTGATGGTTAACTCCTCCCAACCTCCTCCCTAGGCGTGCAATGGTAGTACTTTGCTTCAAGAAAGCTAATAAAACTTTTACAATAAGTGTATGAGTTATTCATGTCTAATGAGTCCTTGGATTGTACACATTCTCGCCTCTCCGTAATTTGCTAGCCTCCTCGGTACCATGTATTGCCCTTTGTCACCTCGAGAGCCGGTGCAAACTTCGCCGGTGCATCCAAACCCCGTGATATGACACGCTCTATCACACATAAGCCACCTTATATCTTCCTCAAAACAGCCACCATAACCCTATTATGGCATTTCCATAGCCATTCCGAGATATATTGCCATGCAACTTCCATCATCATCATATACATGACTTGAGCATTCATTGTCACAATTGCTTTGCTTGATCATAAGATAGCTAGCATGATATTTTCATGGCTTGTCCGTTTTTTTATATTTTTGCTACACTAGATCATTGCATATCCTAGTACACTGCGAGAGGCATTTATATAGAGTCATCTTGTATAGTTTTTATCGAGTTGTAAGTAAATAGAAGTGTGATGAACATCATTATTAGAACATTGTCCCAATGAGAAAAGTATGATGGAGACTATGATTCCCCCACAAGTCGGGATGAGACATTGGATGAAAAATAAAAAAATGAGGTATGCCAAATGAGCCCACCATAAAAAAAGAAAAAGGGGGAGGTAAAAAAGAGCCCACCTAAAAAAATAGAGAAAAAGAGAGAAGGGGCAATGCTACTATCCATTTACAGCACTTGTGCCTCAAAGTGGCACCATGTTCTTCATATAGAGAGTCTCCTGATTTGTCACTTTCATATACTAGTGGGTATTTTTCATTATAGTACTTCGCTTGTATATTTTGATGACGGGCTTCCTCAAATGCCCGAGGTCTTCATGAGCAAGAAAGTTGGATGCACACCCACTTAGTTTCATTTGAGCTTCCATACACTTATAGCTCTAGTGCATCCATTGCATGGCAATCCCTACTCCTCGCATCGATATCGATTGATGGGCATATCCATAGCCCGTTTGTCTGCCTAGTTGATGCGAGACTTACTTACTTTTTGACTTCCTATTCATCTCTACCACCATATTCTATTCCATCCGTAGTTATATTCATGGCTCACGCTCATGTATTGAGTGTAGTTGAAAATGCTGAAGCGCATGAAAAAGTATGAACCAAATGCCTGACTTGACACCGGGGTGATCATGATTTGTACTTGTGTTAGGAAGACGGACTCATGCCATGCTTACTTGATTAAATGAATAGGGATAACGTTCTTTAGCATTGTTTATTTTGAAAGACATGATTGTTTGTTAGTAAACCTGAGTATGGATGTTATTATGTCAAATGATAGACTAATCCCTTGAACCACTCGTATCTTACTATTCATGCCATGATTAGACATTTGTTCAAGATTATGTTAGGTACCATTCCAAATCAAAATTTATCTTTTATCATTTATCTACTCGAGGACTGATACGTCTCCAACGTATCTATAATTTTTGCTTGTTCCATGCTGTTATATTATCATTCTTGGATGTTTTACAATCATTTTATAACAACTTTATATCATTTTTTGGGACTAACCTATTGACATAGTGCCAAAGTGCCAGTTGCTGTTTTTGCTTGTTTTTTACTTCGCAGAATATCAATACCAAACGGAGTCCAATCGCGACGAAACTTTTTGGAGATTTTTTCAAGACCAGAAGACACCGAGTGGGCCAAAGAAGTGCCGGAGAGGTGGGCCGTGGAGACCACAACCCACCAGGGCGCGCCCTGATGGGTTGTGCCCTCCTCGGGGCCCCTCTCCACCGCCTCTGATGCCTATAAATTCCCAAATATTTCAAAAACCCTAGGGGAGTCGACGAAACACAATTCCAGCCGCCATAAGTTCCAGAACCTCGAGATTCAATCTAAACACCATCACAGAGGGGTTCATCTTCCTCATAGGTGCCTCTCCGATGATGCGTGAGTAGTCCACCATAGACCTACGGGTCCGTAGGCAGTAGCTAGATGGCTTCCTCTCTCTCTCTTATGATTCTCAATACAATGGTCTCTTGGAGATCTATTTGATGTAAACTTTTGCAGTGTGTTTGTTGGGATCCGATGAATTTTGAGTTCATGATCAGTTTCTATCCATGAATATTATTTGAGTCTTCTTTCATCTCTTATATGCATGATTACTTATAGCCTCGTATTTCTTCTCCGAATCTTTGGTTTAGTTAGGCCGACTAGATCGATTTTTCTTGCCATGGGAAGAGGTGTTTGTGATGGGTTCTATCTTGCGGTGTTCTTTCCCAGTGACAGAAGGGGAAGCAAGACACGCATGTATCGTTGCTATTAAGGATAACAACATGGGGTCTATTCCTACATGAATAGATCTTGTCTACATCATGTCATCATTCTTATTGCATTACTCTATTTTTCCATGAACTTAATACACTAGATGCATGATGGATAGCGGTCGATGTGTGGAGTAATAGAGGTAGATGCAGGCAGGAGTCGGTCTACCTATCTTGGACTTGATGCCTATATAATGATCATCGCCATGGATATCGTCATGACTATTCGATTTTCTATCAATTTCCCAACAGTAATTTGTTCGCCCACCGTGTGCTATACTCATGGGAGAAGCCACTAGTGAACCCTACGGCCCACGGGTCTACTTTTCCAACATATTGCTTTCCGATCTATCTTTTTGCAATCTTTGTTTTCAGATCTACAAAACCAAAAACCCAAAAACATATTGCTGCATAGTTTATTTGCTCTTTTTATTTTGTGCTCTTGAGGGATCTATCTCTCCTATCTATCACTACATAATCTATGTTTTTACCGTTGAGAGATTAACAACCTCTCTTTCGCGTCGGGTTGCAAGTATTTGTTGTTTGTGTGCAGGTGCTGCTTATTAGGTGGTGGTGATCCTCCTACTGGTTTGATAACCTTGGTTTCATAACTGAGGGAAATACTTACCGTTGCTGTGCTGCATCATCCCTTCCTCTTTGGGGAAATACCGACACAGTCTCAAGCCATGTCAAAGGAATTTCTAGCGCCGTTGTCGGGGAGGAAGCAGTCTCTTCTACGTGCCTATCGTAGGCACCGAGGGGACTCCATCATCATCTACCAGGTTCCTAATCACAAATCTCATCTCCTTGCAATTACATTATTTGCCATTTGCCTCTCGTTTTGCTCTCCCCCACTTGACCAATTTGCCGTTTTATTTGCCCTCTTTTTCGTTTGCCCTTTTCTCGTCAGATCTCTTGCCTAGTCATTATGGCTAGTTCTTCCTTTATTGCGTGCACTCCGATAATGAGGTTCTTAATTTTAAGCAAAGGGGAGGGGAGAACCTAAAAGATGCTTGGTATAGGATTTGCAATGCTCATAATAGATCTATCCATAATCAATCTACCGTTGTTCTTCTTCGCATTTTTTATGTTGGCATTACCACTTGGTATAGATTCGTCCTTAATACAATTACCGGTGGGAATTTTTTGATGTGTCCATCTTTGGATGCTTTTAATTCTTTGGGAAGTTTAGTGGGATCACCACCTATCATGATCAATTAAACAACTTTAAGTCTCGAACACGTTATGGAGAAATTAGATGCTATTGAAAAGAAGATGCTTACCCAAGAACATCTTGAAAGTTTGGATAAGAAAATGAATAATCTTGCTAATAAAATTGGATCTAAGGCGGGAGATGCTTTTAAATTGCAAAAGGAAAAAAATAAACAGTAGTTAACGAAAGGGTAGAAGAGAATCCTTACTGTATCGATAAGTTGGAAGAGATTTTTAGTAATTTGGGTTCGCCTTTTTCTTCTATCAAAACTATTGAAAAAACTCCCGTAAAAATTAGCAAGACCACACAAGTCATAAAGAACAAAGTTGCTACACCTAGTAGTCACAAGGGGGATCTTAAAATGATTAGTATTCATCCCGACTTTGTTGAAATCATAAGGGACCCTATTTACAAGAATGAATGTTTTGGTTTTCTTCCTAGGAGTGTTGTCCTTGAGAATATGCATGCTAAATCCTTGAATAAATCTAGTTGTGTGATTGAAGAATTGAAAACCAAAGATGACAATACTTGAATCTATGCGTTATGCCTAGCTAGGGGCGTAAAACGATAGCGCTTGTTGGGAGGCAACCCAATGAATAAATAAATTTTTTCTTTTTCCTTTCTTTTTTGAGTGTTGACACAATTATGCCTCTGTTATGATTGTGTTTTTATGGTTTATTTAGCGTTTGTGCTAAGTAAAGCATTTAGGATGATTCATAGGATGAGTAGAAGTGATGCTGAATCTGAAACAGAAAATTTGCGTCCAGTATATGCTTTTTCTTTTTTTTCTGGAACGTGATGTTGAGATCAAATTCTAACACAGTGTTGCTATACAAATTCCTTACGTTTTCCTAATTTTTAAGAATTTTTAGAGTTACAGAAGTATGGTTAGAGTACAGATTACTACAGACAGTTCTGTTTAAGACAGATTCTGTTTTCGTTGCATTGTGTGCTTGTTTTGATGAATCTATTGGTTATATTGAAGGGTATGAGCCATGGTAAACTTAAAATACAGTAGGTATAATGCAATAATAAAATATTAATGGTTTTGCAACAGTACCTAGAGTAGTTATTTGCTTTATTATACTAATGGATCTCACGAAGATTTTGTTGAGTTTTGTGTGATTGATGTTTTCAAGTTTTGGGTGAGATCACGATGGATGAAGGAATAAGGAGTGATAAAAGCCTAAGCTTGGGGATGCTACCGCACCCCAAGGATATATCCAAAGAGTAACAAGCAACTAAGCTTGGGGATGCCCCCGAGTGGCATCCCCTGTTTCTTCTAACGACCATCGGTATTTTACTTGGAGCTATATTTTTATTCGTCACATATCATGAGTTTTGCTTGGAGTGTCTTGTATCTTTGCTTGCTTTACTTGTTTGTTTTTTATTAGTAACCTTGCTGGACACACCTATTTGAGAGAGCCAAAATTATTCTATGATTTGTTAGAATTGCTCTATGTGCTTCACTTAAACTTTTTGAGCTATAGAATTGCTCTAGTGCTTCACTTATATCTTTTTGAGCACGGTGTGCTTGGAAATTTTTGTATAAATACTCTCATGCTTCACTTAGATTAATTTGAGAGTAGGTAAATTTTGAAGAAATCCTCTCATGCTTCACTTATACTATTTTGAGAGATGAAATCTTTATGCTCATGTGCTTCACTTAAATTTGTTTGAGCTTGCTAAAAAGCAATGACAATATATGAAACTAGTCCCAGAGTGATAGATATCCAAGGAGGATACAATAAAATCTTTCATGAAGATCATTGGACAAATTAAACTTGATTCCTTGTAATAGTTTTGAAACATGATGATAGTAATATGTGAGTCATGCTAGTGAGTAATTATGCTTAGTAGGAATATTGGTGTTAAGGTTTGTGATTCCATATGCATGCACGAAAGTCAATAGTTATGCAATGAAGTTACATCCTACTTGTGGTGCATTATTTGGTGTTAGTTATGCTCAATGATCACTTATGTGAATTTTTGTTTCTTGGTTTGGTTGCTTCCCAATCTATTTGCTAGCCTCCATTTGTACGAAGTAGAAATACTACTTGTGCATCCAAAACCCTTAAACCAAGTTTTGCCTTATGAGTCCACTATACCTACCTATATGTGGTATTTCCGTGCCGTTCCAAGAAAATTTGTATGTGCCATCTCTAAATTTTCAAAATAAATTTTCTCTTTTGTGTGCCCGTACCGCTCATGAAACGGTGGGGAGTGTCCAATATTTTTCCATGCTAGATGTGTTATTCCCAAGATGACTGTTTATTCACTTGTCATTGCACGGGAGTGTGGCGGAAATAGGGATGCCCATTCCCGAAATGAAAAAGAAAAACAATATTTACTTTATGTTGTCAAATAATAAATTCCTCGGAAAGTGTTGGTATGGAAGGCAACCGCGGATACGGCCTGCCATGGAAAGTGAAAGTTTGGTGGAAAAAGGAATAAACTTTATTTTCTGTTTGGGAACCGCCTATGATATATCTAGCATGGAAAGTATTGTGAGTTACTTTGTCATTTTCGTTGACAGGAAAAGCATGCCACCCAAAATATTTTTTCTCTCTCAATTTAAACCTTGAGCTCTGGCACCTCTACAAATCCCTACTTCCCTCTGCGAAGGGCCTATCTATTTACTTTATGCAATTTTTATTTCTACTTTGGGTCTCCATCTTCTCTTATAAAGCAACAACTAGGGGGGACTATGATCGTACTTGAGCATTGGGCATAGCTAATATTTGAGTGTGTTTCTTGAATGGATCAATTATTGAGCATGATGGACTAGGGATAACTTTCTTTAGTGTTGATATTTTGAAAGACATGGTTGCTTGTTGACATGCTTGAGTATTGAAGTCATTATGTTAAAACTAGACTATTGCTTTGAATAATTTACAAGTTCAAATGTCCATGCTATACAAAATAAAAGAATATGAGATGAACATGTTAGGCAGCATTCCACATCAAAAATTCTGTTTTTATCATTTACCTACTCGAGGACGAGTAGGAATTAAGCTTGGGGATGCTGATACGTCTCCAACGTATCTATAATTTTTGCTTGCTCCATGCTGTGATATTATAATTCTTGGATGTTTACAATCATTTTATAACAACTTTATATCATTTTTTGGGACTAACCTATTGACATAGTACCAAAGTGCCAGTTGCTGTTTTTGCTTGTTTTTTACTTCGCGGAATATCAATACCAGACGGAGTCCAATCGCGACAAAACTTTTTGGAGATTTTTTCTGGACCAGAAGACACCCAGTGGGCCAAAGAAGTGCCGGAGAGGTGGGCCATGGAGACCACAACCCACCAGGGCGTGCCAGGGGGGCCCCGACGCACCCTGATGGGTTGTGCCCTCCTCAGGGCCCCTCTTCACCACCTCTGATGCCTATAAATTCCCAAATATGCCAAAAAACCTAGGGGAGTCGACGAAACACAATTCCAGCCGCCGCAAGTTTTAGAACCTCGAGATCCAATCTAAACACCATAACGGAGGGGTTCATCTTCCTCATAGGTGCCTCTCCGATGATGCGTGAGTAGTCCACCATAGACCTACGGGTTCATTTCCCTCTGTTAAAATTTCCTTGGTTGTCAACCCCATTGGGGCCTTTTCAAACACTTGTTCACGTGCTGAGTGATGACCGTGAAGAAGTCCACGCAGACGGGGGGAAACGAATGTAGTCCAGCTATGTGGAGGCTTAGGTATCCAGTTGAGGGGGAAGGGTAGCTTTCCACAAATGAATTTCCTCGACGCGGTCAAGGGTTGGCAGGGGATCTGGTTTTATTGCCAGGACATCCCAGTCAGAGAAGGCCAGTCAGGTCTCCCACCATACTCGGCCGAACGCATTCGACGCCTCCCCAAACTTAGCGTGTCCAAGGAGGAGAAGGTCGATGTAGATATCCTTGTGATCGCGCTCGTAGTCCTCGTGAACAAGGGCATCAACAGTCTGGACTTGTTGGAGGTCTTCTTCCAAAGAAGAATTCAACAACTGCAGGCCAGAGCCCACCCCATGTGGCAGTACTCGGGTCCAGGTGACTCCGCGCGCATGCACCCAGAGGAGCTCAACACCGAGGCCGTGGAGAACAAACTCAAGGCCATCACTCCAGCCCGAGACAATCCAAGGGGCACGAGGCGGTGCCTCCGTTCTCGATTGAGAATCCAGCAAATGAAGTAAGTTCTGAATGTTGTTATTGTTTCCGAATGCTTATCGATAAAATTCCCGACTACCGTAATTCTCACTCGACAGGCTTTCACGAGCATGGTGAGTTTGATTCCTGCCATCAACAATGTCCCTACTCATGTGGCGAGTGACAACGAGCGCCATGAGGGCTCGGACGGCGAGGAAGAGTGCGTGGAGAATAGCGAGGAAGGTGAACAGGAAGAGGAGGAGGTGGAGTCGGACCCAGGTGACAAGGCGGAGTCCTCTCCGTCGGAGGAGGTCCTGCCCGAGCCTCGCACCAAGGCGCGCCAAGACACTGAAACCCGAGGAGGCAATGCCAAACGGCCGGGTGGTGCAAAATCTTCCACGACTGTCCTCCTCACTTGGACCTCGAAGCGTGAGTGAAGCGAGCCCATGTCGTCACCTGAAAACGTCGCAAAGTAGCCGAAGGTCACCAGCAACAAGCCTCAGAAGGCTGTCTTGCCCAAGACCAAGATGAATGTGCCAGTGGACTCAGCGTAAGTGTCTTTGAACTGACCTCCATCTCAAATATATATATAGCCGATTGATCTAATATTCCGAGTGATTTCACTTCAGGGCCGACACGTCGATCGCTTCGCTGGAGAAGGACAAGGCCGACGTCAACACCGCGTCTTCGAAAGGTAATCCTTGATTACACTCGGAAATGATCTTTGAATTCTGCGTTTCTTTTTGGAGCGTGTTCTTAAGTGGCATCCGAATTTTCAGGACCGCACGAAGTGTAGAGCTTGATGTGGACGACAAGGTCAACCCACCAAATCCCTCCGCTGATGCCGTTGTAGTGATGGGGGATGCTTCACCTGCCAAGGCTCCAGCACCTGCTCAGAGGACCTCTTCGGGGACTGGAACTGGAGTTGGATCTCCTCTGCCAACTAATCTTGCAACCAGCATCTTCAATCTGCCCCACGTCCCAGAGGACCAGCTGGGGGCGAGCAAGGAGGCGCTGATCAGCTGAGGTTGATGAACCACAAGATGAAGGAGGCCTGCGATGCTGGCGAGGCTCTGGAGAAGAATGTCCGAGTAAGTACTCTTGTAAGTACCTTCTTCAGTCGGAAATTTTGCATCGTATGTATTTTTTAAGTCCTGAGTGGGATGCATCAGGGGCACACCCACTGGGTGTCACTGATTCCAGTGAGGGCATGCTTAGTGCACCCACTTGCTGTAGTCCCCGAGGCTGCCATCGACTGAAGCAGACGGCGGTAGTCTGAGAATCCGAATGATGTACTTGTAGACATACTTGTCGATGAGGATGCGGTGATGGTCCATGGACCAGAGCTTCTCGACGTTGACCGTCGGGGTGTCGAACCTCTAGTTCTCCGGTGGGGGCGTGCTGAGCGCACCCATTGGGTGTAGTCCCCGAGGCTGAATGGTTTTGAACATTAGTCATATATCCAGTTGTTGTCACTGATGTTCCGTTGTTTCTTGTCGGCAGAGCATGTGCGAGCTCGGGACCCGCTACAACACCCTAGAGAAGGAGGTTCATGACCTGCGTCTCAACCTTGAGGCTGAGAAGACCAAGAGTGCACGTCTGGAGCAAGAGAAACGAACACTCGGAGGTAAGCGTGGCTTGCCCGATTGCTTTGAACTTGATCCTTTTACCAATCCGACTGAAAGTACTTTATCAGATGTACGTAGTGAAAATCTTCAACTCACTAAGAGACTCCGGGCTTCCATTTCTATAGAGACCATGAAGGAGGCCCTAGAGAAGAAAGACCGTGAACTGGCGTCTGCCCAGAAGGATGCCAGTCGGAAATGAAAGAAGCTGAGGACAAGATGAAGTCACTCGAGAAGTGGGAAGAGGAGAAGAAGGCGTTGGAAGAAGTTGCTAGGAGGTCTATATCGGAGGCTGTTGAGGCCGAGGCAAAGCTGAAGCAGGTCAGTTCCAAGAGGCTCGAGTTGGAGAAGTTCATCGAAGACTACTGCAATGATATGAACGAAAGACTCAAAGGTATGTGACCAGCTCGAATGTGTTTCAAGTCACTTCGATTTTTCACTCGTCCTCCATTAACTACCTTTTTCCCATGTATTCATCAGAGCTCTGCGTGGACGTTGAAGAGGAGACTTCCAAGATCGAGAAGGAGCTGGACCCAAGTGCGGGTATCCTTCGCGATAGCTCAGCACTTGCACTGCTTTGGCTGGATGAGCGCACTGTAGAGGTGAATATCTTCCTCAATCGCTTACGCAATGCAACCAACGACATAGACAAGGAATTCGCCCCCGGAGAGGAGTCCCCGGATGACTTGGATGCTCTCATCAACCAACTGCAAGATGTTCCGTGCCGAGTGCAATCATGGAAGAAGTCTGCAGCGCGCGCCGGTACCGGTATCGCCCTTTCCCTCGTCCGCGTGCATTGCAGAGGCGTAGATGAGGAGAAGCTAAAGTCGCTCAAGGTTCCTAACAGGAAGAATGCCAAGATTGAGGATTTCATGGAAACATTCTTACCAGCAGCCACTCGGATCGGAGACTTCATCGATCTCGACACCTTCACAGATTCAGCATCTCCGACCGCAGCCGAGTGATTCTCAGGTAAAAAACTTTAAGTAATATTTGCCTCGGTATGCCGAGTGGTTTCTGTAACCGTACATTTTCCGTGACATAGCCGCCACAGCTATCTGCACTTTTGCTTTGAATTGCCTACTGTTTGAATGCCTTTATTTTATTGTTTGAGCGCTTGACTCGATTCTGATCTTTTACTTAGACGATCTCTGGAATGCAGCTAATTCCCCGAGTGTGTGTGATGTCCTCACTCGGAGTGGTATTTAACCTAGGCGATTACAGGATCGCAGGTAAGCCCCCGAGTGTGGACGATGTCCTCACTCGGAGTGGGTTTTTAACTTAGGCGAAATCAGGTTCGCAGCTAAGCCCCCGAGTGTGGATGATGTCCTCACTCGGAGTAGTTTTTAACCTAGGCGAAATCAGGATCGCAGCTAAGCCTCTGAGTGTGGACGATGTCCTCACTCGGAGTGGTTTTTAACTTAGGCGAAATCAGGTTCGCAGCTAAGCCCCCGAGTGTGGATGATGTCCTCACTTGGAGTAGTTTTAACTTAGGCGAAATCAGGTTCGCAACTAAGCCCCCGAGTGTGGATGATGTCCTCACTCGGAGTAGTTTTTAACTTAGGCGATTACAGGATCACAGCTAAGCCTCCGAGTGTGGACGATGTCCTCACTTGGTGTGGTTTTTAACTTAGGCGAAATCAGGTTCGCAGTTAAGCCCCCAAGTGTGGATGATGTCCTCACTCGGAGTAGTTTTTAACTTAGGCGATTATAGGATCGCAGCTAAACCCCACGAGTGTGGATAATGTCCTCACTCGGAGTAGTTTTTAACTTAGGCGATTACAGGATCGCAGCTAAGCCTCCGAGTGTGGACGATGTCCTCACTCGGAGTGGTTTTAACTTAGGCGATTATAGGATCACAGCTAAGCCCCCCGAGTGTGGATCATGTCCTCACTCGGAGTGGTTTTTAACTTAGGCGATTATAGGATCGCAGCTAAGCCCCCGAGTGTGGATCATGTCCTCACTCAGATTGGTTTTTAACTTAGGCAATTACAGGATCACAGCTAAGAACCCAAGTGTGGACGATGTACTCACTCGGAGTGGTTTTTAAGTTAGGCGAATTCAGGTTCGCACCTAAGCCCCTGAGTGTGGATGATGTCCTCACTCGGAGTAGCTTTTAACTTAGGCAAAATCAGGTTCGTGGCTAAGCCCCCGAGTGTGGATGATGTCCTCACTCAGAGCAATTTTTAACTTTGGCGAAATCAAGTTCGCAGCTAAGCCGATCCACACACCCAGTGGTGGTGAGGAAAACGAACAAAAGTGAAAAAGTTTCGACAAGGAGTAGGAAAAGAAAGAACTTTTATTCATCAAATCCACTCGGTAGCTCATTACAGGAATGACAGAGTGTTTTCTAGATTAAGTGTAGAACATGCGGAGCAGATTCGCGTTACATGTTCGGGGTTCTTCCGCGTCGGTGTTCAAATTATACAACCGATAAGCTCCGTTGTTCAGGACTTTGGAGATCGCGTAAGGTCCTTGCCACCGAGGCGCCAACTTGTGCGGTTTCTTCTGGTCCAGTCGGAGAACGAGGTCGCCTTCCTGAAAAGCGCGCCCTCTGACTTGTCTGTCGTAATAGCGCCTCAAGTCTTGCTGATAAAGCGTTGACCTGACCAGGGCTAGCTCTCTCTCCTCTTCCAAGAGGACCAGACCGTCTTGACGTGCTACTTCTGTTTTGCCTTCGTTGTAAAGTTCCACCCGGGGAGCATTGTGGCTTACATCACTCGGCAGAACAGCCTCAGATCCGTATAGCATGAAAAAAGGAGTACGCTAGGTTGAGCGGTTCATAGTCGTCCGAATGCCCCATAAAACAGACGACAGTTCTTCGACCCAAGCTCTAGCAGCGATATCCAGATCTCTCATCAATCGGGGCTTCAATCCTTGAAGAATCATCCCATTTGCTCGTTCTGCTTGTCCGTTCGACTGCGGGTGAGCCATGGAGGCATAGTTCACCCTAGTGCCTTGGGAGTAACAGAACTCACGGAACTCATCCGAATCGAAATTCTTCCCGTTATCAGTAATGATATCATGGAGAACGCCAAATCTGAAGATGATCTGCCGAATGAAACTGACAGTGGTAGACACATCCAAGCTCTTGATGGGCTTCGCTTCAACCCACTTGGTGAACTTGTCCACACATACCAGCAGATGGGTAAATCCACTCGACTCAGTGCGCAGGGGGCCGACCATATCGAGGCCCCACACAGCAAACGGCCAGGTGAGCAGAATGGTCTTCAGTGCGGATGCAGGCTTGTGTGTCTGATTCTTATAGAACTGACATTCGACACAAAGGTCGACCAAGTCATTTGCTGCCTCGTTGGCTCGGGGCCAATAAAAACCCGCACGGAACGCCTTCGCGACCAACGTCCGAGAGGACGCATGATGGCCATAGGCTCCCGAATGTATATCGTGCAGGATCTGTTGCCCTTCCTCTGGGGAAATGCATTTCTATGTTACGCATGTAGTGATTTTCTTGTATAGCTACTCTCCCATCACCTCAAAGGATTTGGATCGTAGGACGATCCGTCGGGCCTCCTCTTCGTCTTCAGGGAGCTCTTTCCGGAGCAAGTATACTAAGTAAGGTTGGGTCCACTCGGGAGTGATCACCAACATCTCTTGGACGAGATCCAGTACGGCTGGAATGTCGACTACAGTCGGGTTCGAAGGTCCGACTGCTTGCGGGGGCTCTTCAGCAAAAGGATCTTCTTTGACTGAAGGAGAATGTAGGTGCTCAAGAAATATTCCTTTCGGAACGACCCGCCGAGTGGAGCCGATCTTGGCCAGATCGTCGGCCGCCTGATTCTTCGCTCGGGGTATGTGATGAAGCTCCAAGCCTTCGAAGTTCTTCTCCAATTTCCAGATGGCATTGCCGTACCCGGTCATAGTCGGACTCCGGATATCCCATTCCTTCACCACTTGATTGACCACGAGGTCCGAGTCACCGAATATCATCAAGCGTCAGATACAGAGCGAGATAGCCATTCGGAGCCCATACAGGAGGGCTTCGTACTCAGCCTCGTTGTTGGACGAATCGAAATGAATTTGAAGGACGTAGCTCACACGGTCTCCCCTGGGGTAAACGAAAACCACTCTGGCATCGGATTCTTGGAGCATCTTGGAACCATCAAAAAACATGGTCCAGTGTTCGGGGATACTTGGAGCTGGCTGTTCTTGCTCTATCCACTCGGCCAAAAAGTACACAAGTGCTTGAGACTTGATCACCTTCTTGGCTTCGAACTTGATATCCAACGGGAGGAGCTCAATCGCCCATTTTGCCACTCAGCCCGTGGCATCTCTGTTATGCATGATTTTCGACAGGGGGCATCGCTGATAACTATGACCGAGTGCTCTTGGAAGTAATGAGCTACCTTCTTGACAGTGAGGTAAATGCCATAAACCAGCTTCTGGTAGTGTGGATACCTTTGTTTGGAAGGAGTCAAGACTTCTAAAATGTAATAGACAGGCCTTTGCACTTTGAATGCTTTTCCCGATTCCTCGCGCTCCATAGTGAAGACAGTGCTGACCACTTGGCTGGTAGCCGCGATGTAAAGGAGCAAAGGCTCTCGGCTGCTCGGAGGAGCTAACATCGGCTGGGTGGAAAGCAAGGCCTTGAGCTGATCGAATGCGGCTTGCGCTTTAGGAGTCCATTCAAAGCTATCAGGCTTCTTCATCAATCGGTAAAGAGGTAATGCCTTCTCACCGAGACGAGAGATGAATCTGCTCAAGGCTGCAAGGCACCCCGTGAGCTTTTGCACGTCATGCAGACGGACTGGTTTCTTCATTCGGACGATGGCACCAATTTTGTCAGGATTAGCATCGATTCCCCGTTCGGAAACGAGAAACCCGAGTAGCTTACCCGATGGCACTCCGAATGTACACTTTGCAGGATTAGGTTTTATTTGAAAGCGCCGCAGGTTCGTGAAGGTTTTGGCGAGGTCAGTCAGGAGGTCAGAACCTTTCCTGGACTTGACCACGATGTCATCCATATATGTTGGAAATATGTCCTAGAGGCAATTAATAAAGTGTTTATTATCATATTTCTCCGTTCATGATAATGGTTTATTATTCATGCTAGAATTGTATTGACCGGAAACTTAATACATGTGTGGATAATAGACAAATACTGAGTCCCTAGTAAGCCTCTACAAGACTAGCTCGTTGATCAAAAGATGGTCAAGATTTCCTGACCATGGACATGAGTTGTCATTTGATAACGGGATCACATCATTAGGAGAATGATGTGATGGACATGACCCAACCGTTAGCATAGCAAATGATCGTTCAGTTTATTGCTATTGCTTTCACTATGTCAAATACACGTTCCTCTGACCATGAGATCATGCAACTCCCAGATACCGTAGGAATACTTTGGGTGTATCAAACGTCACAACGTAACTGGGTGATTATAAAGGTGCACTACAGGTATCTCCGAAAGTGTTTGTTGAGTAGGCATGGATCAAGATTGGGATTTGTCACTCCGACTATCGGAGAGGTATCTCTGGGCCCTCTCGGTAATACAGCATCACAGAAGCCTTGCAAGCACCGTGACTAAAGAGTTAGTTGCAAGATGATGTATTACGGAACGAGTAAAGAGACTTGCCGGTAACGAGATTGAACTAGGTATTGGATACCGATGATCGAATCTCGGGCAAGTAACATACCGCCAGACAAAGGGAACAACGTATGTTGACATATGAGGTTCACCGATAAAGATCTTCATGGAATATGTAGGAACCAATATGAGCATCCAGGTTCTGTTGTTGGTTATTGACCGGAGAGTCGTCTCGGTCATGTCTACATCATTCCCGAACCCGTAGGGTCCGCACACTTAAGGTTCGATGACGATTTAGTATTATATGAGTTATGTGATTGGTGGCCGAAGTTTGTTCGGAGTCCCGGATGAGATCACGGACATCACGAGGAGTCTCGAAATGGTCGAGAGGTAAAGATTCATATATTAGAAGGCTATATTCGGACGTCGGAAAGGTTCCGAGTGATTCGGGTATTTTTCGGAGTACCGGGGAGTTACGGGAATTCACCGGGAGAAGTAATGGGCCTTATTGGGCCATACGGGAAAAGGAGAGGCAGGCCACGTGAGGAGGCACGCGCCCCCCCTTGCCCAAACCGAATTGGACTAGGGGAGGGGGCGCAGCCCCCTCTTTCCTTTCCCTCTCCCTTCCCCCTTTCCTACTCCGTATGGGAGGTGGAATCCTACTAGGACTAAGGAGTCCTAGTAGGACTCCCCACACTTGGCGCACCCCTAGGGGGCCGGCCTCCTCCCTCTCATCCTTTATATACGGGGGCAAGGGGGCACCCCAAAGGAAAACAATTGTTCCAAGCCGTGTGCGGCGCCCCCTTCCACCGTTTACACCCTCGGTCATATTTTCGGAGAGCTTAGGCGAAGCCCTGCTGAGATTACTTCACCGTCATTGTCGCCATGCTGTCGTGCTAACGGAACTCATCTACTTCCTCGACGTCTTGCTGGATCAAGAAGGCGAGGAACATCACCGAGCTGCACGTGTGTAGAACTCGGAGGTACCGTACGTTCGGTACTCGATCGGTGGAGCTCGAAGGATTGTTCGACTACATCAACCACGTTGTGAGACGCTTCCGCTAACGGTCTACGAGGGTACGTAGACATACTCTCCCCTCTCATAGCAATGCATCTCCATGGATAGATCTTGCGTGAGCGTAGGAAAAATTTTGAAATTCATGCTCCGTTCCCCAACAGTGGCATCCTTGCCAGGTCTATGCGTAGATGTGATTTGCACGAGTAGAACACAAGTGAGTTGTGGGCGTGGGTGTATACATATTGCTTGCCGTTACTAGTTGTTACTTGATTCGGCGGTATTGTGAGATGAAGCGGCCCGGACCGACATTACGCGTACGCTTACGCGAGACAGGTTTCACCGCTACATGCACTCGTTGCATAAAGTTGACTGGCGGGTGTCTGTCTCTCTCACTTTAGTTGAATCGGTTTCAATGAAGAGGGTTCTTTTAAAAGATCAAAAAGCAATCACTACACCACGTTGTGGTTTTGCGTAGGTAAGAACGGTTCTTGCAAACCCGTAGCAGCCACGTAAAACTTGCAACAACAAAGTAGAGGACGTCTAACTTGTTTTTGCAGGGTATGCTGGTGATGTGATATGGCCAAGACATGATGTGATATAAGTTGTTGTATGAGATGATCATGTTTTGTAAGTTATCAGGCAACCGGCAGGAGCCTTATGGTTGTCTCTTTATTGTATGCAATGCCAACGCTATGTAATTGCTTTACTTTACCGCTATAAGTTAGCAGTAGTAGTAGTAGCAATAGCCGGCGAGACGACCACGACGCTACGATGGAGATCAAGGTGTCACGACGCTACGATGGAGATCAAGGTGTCAACCCGGTGACGATGGAGATCATGACGGTGCTTTGCTGATGGATATCAAAAGCACAAGACGATGATGGCCATATCATGTCACATATATTGAATTGCATGTGATGTTAATCCTTTTATTCATCTTATTTTGCTTAGGACGACGGTAGCATTATAAGATGATCCCTTCACTAAATTTCAAGATAAGTGTTCTCCCCTAGTATGCACCGTTGCGAAGGTTCGACGCTTCTAAGCACCACGTGATGATCGGGTGTGATGGATTCTTTCGTTTGCATACAACGGGTGTAAGCCAGTTTTACACACGCAGAATACTTGGGTTAAACTTGACGAGCCTAGCATGTACAGACATGGCCTCGGAACACAAGAGACCGAAAGGTCGAACATGAGTCATATAGTAGATATGATCAACATGAAAGATGTTCACCATTGATAACTAATCCACCTCACGTGATGATCGGACGTGGTTTAGTTGATGTGGATCATGTTACACTTAGACAACTTGAGGGATGTTAATCTAAGTGGGAGTTCTTAAGTAATTTGATTAATTGAACTTCAATTGTCATGAACATAGTCTTACTTGTCTTAGCAAATTTATGTTGTAGATCAATAGACCGTGTTGTAGTTCCCCTGTTTTTATTATGTTCCTAGAGAAAACGAAGTTGAAAGTTGACGGAAGCAACTATGCGGACTAGGTCCGTGATCTGAGGATTGTCCTCACTGCTGCACAGAAGGCTTATGTCCTTAATGCACCGCTCAGTGAAATACCCCTACGGCTTCGTCTGAGGATGTTATGAACGTCTGGCAGACAAGAAAAGATGACTACTCGATAGTTCAGTGCGCCATACTTTACGGCTTAGAACCGGAGCTCCAAATATGTTTTGAGCAACACGGAGCATATGAGATGTTCCAAGAGCTGAAAATTTTGTTTTTCAAGCTCACACCCGGGTCGAGAGGTATGACACCTTCGACAAGTTCTATAGCTACAAGATGGAGGAGAACAGCTCCGTTAGTGAGCATGTACTCAGAATGTCTGAGTACTTCAAATCACTTAAATCAAGTGGGAGTTAGACTTCCGAATAAAAGTGGTGATTGATAAAGTTCTTTAGTCACTATCACCAAGCTACTAGATCTTCATGATGAACTATAAACATGCAAGGGATAGATGATCCTTAAGCTATTCGCGATGCTACAATCTGCGGATGTAGAAATCAAAAAAAAAGGAGCATCAAATATTGATGGTTAATAAGACCACTAGTTTCAAGAAGAGCAAGGGAAAGAAAAGGGAACTTCAAGAAGAACGGTAAAACAGTTGCCGCTCACGCGAAGAAACCCAAGGCTGAACCAAACCCGAGACTTAGTGCTCCCATTGCAAAGGGAAATGTCACAGGGAGCGGAACTTCCCCAAAGTAACTGGCAGATAATAAGACTGGCAATGTCAACAAAGATATTTGATATACATGTTATTGATATGTACCTTACTAGTACTCGTAGGAGCACCTGGGTATTTGATACTTGTTTAGTTGCTTACAACTTGAAACATGGAGCTTCGGAATAAACGAGGACTAGCTAAGAACGAGGTGACGATGTGCATTGGAAGTGTCTCCAAGGTTGATGTGATCACCATCGCCACGCTCTCTCTCCCTTCAGGATTAGTGATGAACCTAAATAATTGTTATTTGGTGCTTGCGTTAAGCATGAACATTATATCTGATAGTGTTTATTGCAAGACGGTTATTCAATTCTAGAGAATAATTGTTATTCTATTTATTTGGATAATATCATTGATGATCATGCACTTAAGATGAAAGGTTTATTGAATCTTGATCGTAGTAATACATATGTTCATAACACGAATGCCAAAAGATAATGATAGTACCACATATTTGTGGCACTACCGCTTAGGTCATATCAGTGTTAAACACATAAAGAAACTCCATGCAGATGGGTTTTTGGAATCTCTTGATTATGAATCATTTGAGACATCTGAACCGTGCCTTATTGGCAAGATGACTAAAACTCCGTTCTCCGGAACAATGGAGCGAGCAACCAACTTATTGGAAAAAATACATACCGATGTATGCGGTCCGATGAGTGTTGAGGCGCGCGGTGGATATCGTTATGTTCTCACGTTCACTGATGATTTGAGTAGATATGGTTATGTCTACTTGATGAAGCATAAATCTGAAACATTTGGAAAGTTCAAAGAATTTCAGAGTGAAGTAGAGAACCATCATAACAAGAAAATAAAGTTCTTACGATCTGATCGTGGAGGAGAATATTTGAGTTACGAGTTTGGCAATCACTTAAGACAATGTGGAATTGTTTCACAGCTCACGCCACCTGGAACACCACAGCGTAATGGTGTGTCCGAACGTCGTAATCATACTCTATTAGATATGGTGCGTTCTATGATGTCTCTTACCGATTTGCCACTATCATTTTGGGGTTATGCATTAGAGACAGCTGCATTCACTTTAAACAGGGCACCATCTAAATCCGTTGAGACGACACCGTATGAACTGTGGTTTGGTAAGAAACCTAAGCTGTCGTTTCTGAAAGTTTGGGGAAGCGATGCTTATGTCAAAAGGCTTCAGCCAGATAAGCTCGAACCCAAAGTGGGTAAGTGCGTCTTCATAGGATACCCAAAGGAAACCGTTGGGTACACCTTCTACCACAGATCCGAAGGCAAAGTATTCGTTGCTAAGAATGGATCCTTTCTAGAGAAGGAGTTTCTCTCGAAAGAAGTGAGTGGGAGGAAAGTAGAACTTGATGAGGTAATTGTACCTCCTCTGGATAGTAGTACGTCACAGGAAGAAATTTCTATGACACCGACACAGACCAGAGAGGAAGTAGATGATGATGATCATGAAGCTTCGGATCAAGTTGCTACAGAACCTCGTAGGTCAACCAGGACACGCTCCGCACTAGATTGGTACGGCAATCCTGTCTTGGAGGTCATGTTGTTAGACAACGGTGAACCTACGAACTATGAAGAAGCGATGGCGAGCCCAGATTCCGACAAATGGCTTGAGGCCATGAAATCCGAGATTAGATCCATGTATGAGAACAAAGTGTGGACTTTCGTAGACTTGCCCGATGAACGGCGAGCTATTAAAAATAAATGGATCTTTAAGAAGAAGACGGACGCTGATGGTAATGTCACCGTCTATAAAGCACGACTTGTTGCTAAAGGTTATCGACAAGTTCAAGGAGTTGACTACGATGAGACTTTCTCACCCGTAGCGATGCTAAAGTCTGTCAGAATTATGTTAGCAATTGCCGCATTTTATGATTATGAAATCTGGCAAATGGACGTCAAAATGGCATTCCTTAATGGATTCCTTAAGGAAGAATTGTATATGATGCAACTGGAAGGTTTTGTCGATCCTAAAGGTGCTAACAAAGTATGCAAGCTCCAGCGATCCATCTATGGACTGGTGCAAGCATCTCGGAGCTGGAATACTCGCTTTGATGAAGTGATCAAAGCGTTTGGGTTTATGCAAGTTTATGGAGAAACTTGTATTTACAACAAAGTGAGTGGGAGCTCTATAACATTTCTAATAAGTATATGTGATTGGAAATGATGTAGAATTTCTGGAAAGCATAAAGAATTAATTGAAAGGAGTTTTTCAATAAAAACCTGTTTTTGAGTTATCCACGGTTTGGGCATCGAGATCTATAGAGATAGATCAAGACACCTGATAAAAGATTTTCACACACCTTGATGAGATTTTGAAGAAGTTCAAAATGGATCAAGTCAAAAGAAATAAGTTCTTGGCTGGTGTGAAGTGGAGTAAGACTTGAAGATCTAGGTAAAGGTTGTTTACATGTTAGGCATCAAAATCTATAGAGATAGATTGAGACGCCTCATATGACTTTCACAAAACATATACCTTGACAAGATTTTGAAGAAGTTCAAAATGGATCAGTCAAAGAAGGAGTTCTTGACTGTGGTGAAAGGTGTGAAGTTGAGTAAGACTCAAATCTCGACCACGGCAAAATAAATAGAATGGATGAAGGTTATCCCCTATGCCTCGGCCATAGGTTCTATAAAGTATGCCAAGCTGTGTGCCTTGCCATGTGTCTGGCAAAAGAGGTACCAAAGTGATCCAGGAGTAGATCACTGGACAGCGGTCAAGAATATCCTGAAGTACCTGAAAAGGACTAAGGAAGAATTTCTCGGGAATAGAGGTGATAAAGAGTTCGTCGTAAAGGGTTACGTCGATGCAAGCTTTAAACACCTATCCAGAAGACTATGAGTCTCATACCGGATACGTAAAGTGGGACAGTCGGTTTGGAGTAGCTCCAAGCAGAGTGTGGTAGCAGCATCTACATATGACATAGAGATTTTCCAAGAACACACGGATCTGATTATTGCAGACACGTTGACTAAAACCTCTCTCACAAGCAAAACATGATCAGCCCTAGAACTGATTGGATGTTAATTACATGGAGATGTAAACTAGATTATTGACTCTAGTGCAAGTGGGAGACTGTTGGAAATATGCCCTAGAGGCAATTAATAAAGTGTTTATTATCATATTTCTCCATTCATGATAATGGTTTATTATTCATGCTAGAATTGTATTGACCGGAAACTTAATACATGTGTGGATAATAGACAAATACTGAGTCCCTAGTAAGCCTCTACTAGACTAGCTCGTTGATCAAAAGATGGTCAAGATTTCCTGACCATGGACATGAGTTGTCATTTGATAACGGGATCACATCATTAGGAGAATGATGTGATGGACATGACCCAACCGTTAGCATAGCAAATGATCGTTCAGTTTATTGCTATTGCTTTCACTATGTCAAATACACGTTCCTCTGACCATGAGATCATGCAACTCCCGGATACCGTAGGAATACTTTGGGTGTATCAAACGTCACAACGTAACTGGGTGATTATAAAGGTGCACTACAGGTATCTCCGAAAGTGTTTGTTGAGTAGGCATGGATCAAGATTGGGATTTGTCACTCCGACTATCGGAGAGGTATCTCTGGGCCCTCTCGGTAATACAGCATCACAGAAGCCTTGCAAGCACCGTGACTAAAGAGTTAGTTGCAAGATGATGTATTACGGAATGAGTAAAGAGACTTGCCGGTAACGAGATTGAACTAGGTATTGGATACCGACGATCGAATCTCGGGCAAGTAACATACTGCCAGACAAAGGGAACAACGTATGTTGACATATGAGGTTCACCGATAAAGATCTTCGTGGAATATGTAGGAACCAATATGAGCATCCAGGTTCCGCTGTTGGTTATTGACCGGAGAGTCGTCTCGGTCATGTCTACATCATTCCCGAACCCGTAGGGTCCGCACACTTAAGGTTCGATGACGATTTAGTATTATATGAGTTATGTGATTGGTGGCCGAAGTTTGTTCGGAGTCCCGGATGAGATCACGGACATCACGAGGAGTCTCGAAATGGTCGAGAGGTAAAGATTCATATATTGTAAGGCTATATTCGGACGTCAGAAAGGTTCCGAGTGATTCGGGTATTTTTCGGAGTACCGGGGAGTTACGGGAATTCACCGGGAGAAGTAATGGGCCTTATTGGGCCATACGGGAAAAGGAGAGGCAGGCCACGTGAGGAGGCACGCGCCTCCCCTTGCCCAAACCGAATTGGACTAGGGGAGGGGGCGCAGCCCCCTCTTTCCTTTCCCTCTCCCTTCCCCCTTTCCTACTCCGTATGGGAGGTGGAATCCTACTAGGACTAAGGAGTCCTAGTAGGACTCCCCACACTTGGCGCACCCCTAGGGGGCCGGCCTCCTCCCTCTCATCCTTTATATATGGTGGCAAGGGGGCACCCCAAAGGAAAACAATTGTTCCAAGCCGTGTGCGGCGCCCCCTTCCACCGTTTACACCCTCGGTCATATTTTCGGAGAGCTTAGGCGAAGCCCTGCTGAGATTACTTCACCGTCATTGTCGCCACGCCGTCGTGCTGACGGAACTCATCTACTTCCTCGACATCTTGCTGGATCAAGAAGGCGAGGAACGTCACCGAGCTGCACGTGTGTAGAACTCGGAGGTGCCGTACGTTCGGTACTCGATCGGTGGAGCTCGAAGGATTGTTCGACTACATCAACCGCGTTGTGAGACGCTTCCGCTAACGGTCTACGAGGGTACGTAGACATACTCTCCCCTCTCGTAGCAATGCATCTCCATGGATAGATCTTGCGTGAGCGTAGGAAAAATTTTGAAATTCATGCTCCGTTCCCCAACAATATAAGCCTCCACGTTCCGACTGATTTGCTTTTGCAAACACTTTTGTATCATGCGCATAAAGGTTGCCCCATAATTCTTGAGGCCGAATGGCATAGTGATATAACAGAAACACTCGAATGGGGTGATGTAAGTTGTTTTTATTTCATGTGGTCCATACATTCGGATCTGGTGGTAACCGGAGTACGCATCCAGGAACGACAGGTGTTCACATCCAGTGGTGGAATCTACTATCTGATATATGCGGGGAAGGGGAAAATGATCTTTCGGGCAGGCCCGATTGAGGTGTTTGAAGTCGATGCACATCCGGATGGACTTTTCCTTCTTAGGCACCAACACAGTGTTGGCCTGCCATTCGGAATGGTAGACTTCGCGAATGAACTCAGTAGCTAGGAGCCGAGCAATCTCTTCGCCAATCGCCTTGCCTTTCTCGACGGAGGATCGACGCAAGTGCTCTTTGACCGGCTTGATATTCGGATCGACTTGGAGTCGGTGCTTAGCCAGCTCCCTGGGAACCCCCGGCATGTCAGACAGTTTCCATGCGAAGATATCCCAGTTCTCACGGAGGAACTGGATGAGCTCGGCTTCCTATTTTTCATCGAGTGTGGTCGAGATGTTGGTTGGAGCAGCACTCGGGTCGTTTGGGTGAATGTGAACCTGCTTGGTCTCACCGGCCGACCGGAAAGCTGATCTGTTGCCGGCCGCTTGGACTTGAGCAGATCCGCCGTGTCCACTGCTTTCTTGTTTCCGTCGAGTTCCACCATGAGTACTTGTTCATTGGCAATCTTGGAGCCCTGCTGGAGGCACTCCTCAGCGACTGTCCGATCACCGGTCACTGTGATAACTCCTCTCGGCACTGGCATCTTAAGTTTAAGATACACGTAACATGGACAGGCCATGAAACGCGCGTAGGCAGGCCTACCCAGGATGGCGTGATAAGCGCTCCGAAAGTCCACCACTTCAAACGTCAAGCGTTCCTTTCGGAAATACTTTTCCCCTTCGAACACGACGTCCAGGGCGATCTGACCAAGTGACTCGGCTTTCTTCCCGGGGATGTGATGAGGACATGACTACCTTGGATACGACAAAAATATTGCATACGTGCATATTTGTGAGGTGATTTCTTATAAGAATTATGCAATAATTTATTTATGTTATCCGGAACAAAAATACTTCACCTATTTTTATTTTATGCCTAAATGCAGAATGGCCGAACACTTGTATGAACCACATGTGATGACAAAGGAAGAGGAAATGGTTGGGTGCTATTCAAGAGGTCCTCTCATGTCAAAGAAAATAATTAGGTGCTATTCAAGATGTCCTCTCGTTTGTGTTCCATGACCAGACAAAGGCGTCATAGAACCCCACTTTCATCAATAAAGCTTTCCTCTTATATTCGCAATATCCAGATTGCAATTTCAGTTTCTTGCTTTGTTCTTCGTTTGCTTGTAGGAAATAGACCCTCGTGGTCAGGTTGATCGTGCTCCGGCGTGGTCAATAACCTCTCGGAGTTGGTTTAGCGATTGCTAAGGTGCGACGTCCTCCCACGTTCGTAGTCGGATCGTCAAAGTCTTCTCCACCATAAACGATACTCACATCTCATCGAAAGACAGGGACAACTTCGCCTCTATCAAGTGGTATCAGTTTTCAGGTTGCTCGCTGAGATTTTACCAGTTTTTATAGTTTAGATCGCATCTATTCTTCATACCCATAGTCCATAAATAAGCCACACACACAAAAATTAGGGTTAGATCATCATATCCGAACCAATCTAAGCCTTTATTTTGCAATTTTCTTTTCGGTGTTTTGCTTTGTTGAACTTACGGTTGAATCGTCGTGTCGAGTTGCTAGTCTTAGCGTCTAGTCTTTTAGAGTTTCGAGTTCTGTTCACACTAGTCACGCCACCGCTGCATCATTATCCTTTCCGTTGTCACCCACCATCATTCATCAACTTCCATCATGTGCTCCCCATCGTTCATTGTCATTATCACACTTGAGGTCATTCGCATCTACACTTGATCCAATCTGCATCTTATCTGATTTGTTGGAGAGAAAAAAGAAGTGAGAGAAAAAAAAGAGAAGTAAAAAAAATGAGAGAAAAATAGAGAGAAGAAAAAAAAAAGTACAAAAAATGTGAGAAAAAAATAGAGAGAAGAGAAAAAATCAAATTTTGGATCTACCTAGACTCAATCTCGTATCTGAATTCGGATTGAAATCTATTTTGCGCAGTGTTCAGTAAAACAGGCGTATCTTCCTCATACGAAGTCCGTTTTGGCTCTACGAGTACTCAAATTCAAGCTATCGACGATCCGCATCTGAATAGTTGATTAAGCTTGTTCATTATCTTCACTTCCAATTCGGCTTCTAAATAGGATTTTTTGCCCTCCGAAGGTCGCGAACACAGTTTGTCATTATTTTTCAGGTTTGTTCCCGAATTTTTTGACTCCTCATACGAACTCGGAATTGAGTGATTCTTTTTGCATCCGAAAGCTTGGGTCAGTAGCATTATTGAGAAAAAATATCAGAAATTTGACATAGTATTTTCAAGAGGAAACTTACAGAGAGAGCTTTAGTATATCCTGCTTGGCGGTCATTTATCATCACGATCTTCACTTATATCTTGTTGTCCAGAGCTAATTCATATCATCCGTTGCTGCTATTTGTCCTACGCCGTGATTCCATTAGTGTTCTAGGCTCGCGTATCTAGTACGGTCTAGGCTAGGACCAGCACAGTTCCATCGTTGAGCGTTTATTCAACATTGCATCTCTGAATTGATTATTGCTAATCTTTTGCTACCATATATTAAGCCCTCCAAGCTCCACATATTTCTACACCGTGTATACATACATTCACCTGGTAATCGCTTTACTCAATCTTCGGAGATATTGACACCGTCGGTTGCCGGTCACCACCTGCTGCATGGTAAGAATTTGTAAGACATTGATATTTGCTTTACTGTGAGCGTTTTACCACCACATCCCATTAGTTCATAGGAACAATATTCTTGGATTTTGTTTCTTGTTTCTTCTAATCATGATAGGATGAAGTGTTGTCAATTTGTGGGCTTCGTCAATCGTGGGAGACGTGCCACCACCTAAGCAAATGACACAACCGTCACGAGAAGTGCAAAGACATCCCAATACACACGATCAGGTTAATGTTTCTATACCACCATTTAATGGCCGTTTTAGACCTACTTTATATATTGAATGGGAGTTTGAAATAAATGATATATTTGCTTCCCATAATTTTGTTGAACATAAGAAAGTTAAGGTTGCAGTTGGTTCTTTCACTGGTTATGCTTCAGTTTGGTGGAGCGAATATTGTCGGTTACACCATGATATTATACCTACTACTTGGGATGATTTGAAACTTTCCATGAGACACACATTCGTTCCTGCTTATTATACTCGTGACATGATTAAAAAGTTACAACATTTAAAACAAGGTAGTGACACCGTAACGAAATATTATGATGATTTACAAACGACCTTGTTGCGTTCCTCATTAGAAGAAAGTGAAGAAGATTTTATTGATAGATTTTGGAGAGGATTAAACCGTGATATTCAGGAGATATTAATTCATGAAAAGTTTTATCCTATGGATCATTTGTTTCGTCTTGCTTGCAAAGCTGAACAGGAAATAAAACAACATGTTGCCCATAAGGAGAATGAGTGTAAGGTGCACATTCCAAGAGTTGACACGGTTGTTCCTTCAACTACCAGGCATACTATGACAACCACATCAATTGTTGTGAGGGTTACATCACCATCACCATGTGACATGTCACCACCGAGAGTGCCTACGTCATCTGAGTTGATCATAAGAGGTAATGACAAAGATACTGATCTTCCACCTGCAGAGGAGTATGATGAATGCCTTGTCAATTCCAATGTACCATGTGATGAGCTACCCGTTACTTTGATCACACCACCTATTTTAGAGGACTATGTTCATGATTTGACTTTGCCATGTGATCATATATCAACAATTTTGAGTGCACCCATTGAATTAAATGGTGATCAGAAAGAACCATGTGAATCAGGAAATAAATCAAATTTGGATCAAATATGTTTGAAAATAATTCTGCCACTGTTTAATCATTTTGATATGACCTCCAATTTTGGTGATGATTCTGTGTCAAATGACATGTTGCATGTTTGCTTATTAAAGCATGTTGTAGCATCTAAATTTGGAATAGTTCAAGTTTGTTTACCAATGTTGGGATGGTTTAACGATGAACATTGTCAATTTTTTGATATGAATAAGGACTTCACTTATATGTGCAAACTGAGTTGCAATATTTTCATGCCTTCTACTTCTTGTGATAATATTTTGGCTTTACATTTCATGACATTTGAAGTGTGCTCTTGTATAAATGTGTCACATGTGCCACAACTGAGATCAATAAAAATAGATGATATATACATATACAACATGTACACCTTGTCTCTTTTGTTAGCCATATTTCAGACTAAGCAACGCCGAGGACGGCTTTGTTTTCAAGAAGGGGAGGATGATGAGGACATGACTACCTTGGATACGACCAAAAATATTGCATACGTGCATATTTGTGAGGTGATTTCTTATAAGAATTATGCAATAATTTATTTATGTTATCCGGAACAAAAATACTTCACCTATTTTTATTTTATGCCTAAATGCAGAATGGCCGAACACTTGTAGGAACCACGTGTGATGACAAAGGAAGAGGAAATGGTTGGGTGTTATTCAAGAGGTCCTCTCACGTCAAAGGAAATAATTAGGTGCTGTTCAATATGTTCTCTCAAGTCACTTTTATCTCAAGAGAAGATAGAGTCCAAGTCTCTCACGTTCTGGACTCAGATTCGGACTGCACAGACACACCTGTCTCAAAATGCCAATAACATTTTCATCCGGACTCCGAATTGGGTGATTCTTTTTTTGTTGGAAAGTAGATTTCATATACGTTTCAGAAAAATTGGAATTACCCTAAAATTAGTCCGGAGCGTGGAGATATTGACGAAACAATCTGACGTTGCAGCAGAATCCGAGTCAAACTACAAGTCCAAAGGTGTTGCATCACCTCCACTTGGGCCCATGGGCCTTGTACGACCTAGGGTTAGTTTTAGGCTGCCTTGGGACGTCCTCCCACCTCCTTGGCCGCCACCCCTTGCTCCTATATAAGTAGATCAATCTAGTAGCTTTTTCTTTGGGTTTTGTTTAGATTAAAAGTTCGCCATAGCTGCAACTTTGCGTTCTTCGTTTGTGTTCCACGACCAGACAAAGGCATCACAGAACCCCACTTTCATCAATAAAGCTTTCCTCTTATATTCGCAATATCCAGATTGCAATTTCAGTTTCTTGCTTTGTTCTTCGTTTGCTTGCAGGAAATAGACCCTCGTGGTCAGGTTGATCGTGCTCCGGCGTGGTCAATAACCTCTCGGAGTTGGTTTAGCGATTGCTAAGGCACGACGTCCTCACACGTTCGTAGTCGGATCGTCAAAGTCTTCTCCACCATAAACGATACTCACATCTCATCGAAAGACAGGGACAACTTCGACTCTATCAGGATGACCCCGTGGAAATGCATGTTACTCTTGCTCGGTCGGGACATCGGGATGTCCATTGCTCTGAGTGTGTCCGCATAGATTATGTTGAGCCCGCTGCCTCTGTCCATGAGGAATTTGCGCAGTCGGACTCCATTCACGGCTGGATCGACAACCAGTGCCTGCATCCCAGGGGTGGCTATGTGGGCTGCATGATCCGACTGGTCGAAGGTAACGGGAGTCTTCGTACAGTTGAGGTACTTGAAGACTGTCGTAGGTGCCATGTTCACCTCCCGATTGACAACCTTCAACCGACTCTTGCTTTCGACGTCACCAAAGATCATGTTCAAGACCTTGTCGACGTTCGGATACTCGGAAACATCCTCACATTCCTAGTCGTCGTCCTTCTCGGCCGAGGTCTCTCTAACCATCTCTTGTTTGAGCATTCGGCACTCCCGAGTGGTGTGCTTAGGGTAGATGATGTTGCCCTCTTCAACTTTCTTAGTATGGACAACACAGGGTTGATCCAATACCTCCGATTTGTACTCAGGCTTCTTCTTATTAGCCCAATCCTACTTTTTATTTTTCTTTGGCTTGGGCTTCCCTTGGACTGGAATTGTAGCAACTCCCGCCTGTCCCGAAGGATCGGCTTTCCGTTTCTGCTTTTTGCCTGCGCTTCCTCCCGACTGAGGGGTGTCGCTGACTCGTCCTTTGCCGCTTCGGAGGCGGTCTTCTTCCTCGCCATTGGCGTACTTGTTAGCAATTTTCATGGCCCGACTGAGAGACAGATCTCCCGATCATCCAAACTTCAGGATGAGCTCGATACCGAGTGCCTGCCTTGAAAGCGTAGACGGCATGATGCTCGGTAACATTCTCAACCGTATTATGCAGCGTAGTCCATCGGTGAATATACTCCCAGAGAGTTTCGTTGTTCTTCTGGACACAGTGCTGCAACTCTGTCAATCCACCCGGATGCTTGTATGTGCCCTCAAATGTGTTGATGAACACCTGCGCCAGGTCTTCCCAGCAGTAGATGCTGCTAGAAGGCAATGGGTTCATCCAGGCTCGTGCAGATCCCTCCAGCATGAGAGGAAGATGTTTCATTGCCACAAAATCGTCGCCGCCCCCGATCTGAATGGCCACTCGTTAATCCTCGAGCCTTGTTTCCGGCTTCGACTCGCCGTTCAATTTTCCGATCCCCGTTGCCAATCTGTAGTTGGAGGGAATCTCGGCCTCTCGGATATACCTGCTAAAACAGTCGAGCCCCGACGTCCCCCATCTGCTCACTCGGTCTCTGACCAACCGGTTCTTGTCCACCACGTTCTACGTGATGATAGGTCTGGCGTTGAGCAGCGGGGGTCGCTGACAACCCTCTTCGTAGCCCCTGGGCCGAGCTGGACTCCGATTGCGGTCCTCTCGGCGAGGTCGCCCGCCTTCATAGGGCCGCTTGCCATACGAATCACCCCTCGGAGGAGGCGTCCGACTGACATCACGGTCATCACGCCATCGTCCTCCATGCAGGCCTCTTGGAGGAGGCGGAGAATGTCGACGCTTCCCATGAGCAGACGGGCTATGCGCGGACTGAATTGTGTCAGCCCGAGCCGACTTGCTGTAGATGCGCTGGTGCGACTGGGACACCTCTGAATTTTGCCTCAGGCCGGTCTTCAGCAGAGTTTGAATCTGCCTAATGCCCTCCCCAGTCGCAGAACCGGATGGCTGAATAGATTCAGCTATCCGAGTGGCTGCTGCCAAGTTCTCCATCGGTGTGCGCATCACTGGGATCTTGGGCGGCCTGTCATCCGGAAATAACCGCCGCCGACTGTGACTGGAATTGGGTTGCTCACTGGCTGCGCGGTCGACGAGTGACCGCTGGAGTCGCTCAAGGTGCTCGTGCTCAGCCAAATTGGCTTGGCGCGTAGCCTCCAGAGCTATCTCCTCCGGGGTAGTTCCCGTGATGGGAATGAGTAGGACTTCGTCGTCCCATCTCCTCCTCTCCTCCCGTTGCTCCCGGCTGAGAGGCTGGGGTAAATAGGTGTCGGTGTGGCCGTCGTTGCAGCCACCGTCTCGACCACGGGAACCTCCCGTAGAGTACCCAGGAGGTCCGTGGTTAGTGGTATGGGCCATCAATATCTCTACAGCGTTCTCGTTGCTTTCGCACTCGGATTCGTCGGACAACTCGTCTCCCATCGAGGGAGACAAGCTGGCGGTGGGCTCTCCGGAGTCTAGTGCTTGAGCCACCACTGCAGCCGCGAACGCCCGGAGCCCTTGCGACGGCTTGAGGCCGGACGAGTCGGCATGGAACGATAAGGCTCCGACGGCTGTCGCAGGAGGACGCCGTGCGCCGCCGCACTGAAGTGCATCGCCCCGCGGGCGGGGAACGCGTCCGGGTCTTGTGGTGCCACGTGCAACCACGTTGAACCGTCAACGACGAAGCGGAGGCTGCCAAAAAGGATCTCACCACTGACTACCAACATGATGACAGGAAAAACTGGATCTCCACTTGCGTCGGAGTTTGCTAGACGTGCCGCCCCACGGTGGGCGCCACCTGTCGTGGGTGTAATAATGACAGTAGTACGGGGGGGTACGTAAGAGTAAGGGCGAGGCCTAGCTACAGCACAAGTGTAACACTCGGATGTACGAGTTCAGGCCCCACTCGGAAGTGGTAAAGACCCTACGGCTCGAGCCCTGAGGCTTAGTGTTTGCTTATGTGTCTCTGAATACATGGAGTTTGTAACCCTCGCTCTGGCGCCAGGGGGTGGCTTATATAGAGTGCGCCACCTCCAGCCGAGCGTCACTACTAGGGCAATAAATGATGGTAACTGCTGGAGTTACTGGTAACGGCTGTGTTTACTAGAGACGTTACAGGTAACGTAGTCTTCACAACACTTTATACTAGTTAAGTCTCGCGAACGTTGGAGCTCCCACGTCGCCTTTTCTGCTTCACGTCCGAGTGCCTAATCCCGGCCGACTGGCTGATGACGTCCGAGTGACTTCGAGAATCCGAGTGGATCTGGTACATACGTCCGAATGCCAAGATAGTCGAGAGACCTCCATGAACTTGTAAGACTCCAGGTGTCCCTCAGATGTAAGGTCTATGACCCTACCAAGGATAGATGACCTCATCACGTACAATTGATGAATTTTCTCAATCCGCTGGTTGATTTGCCTGCCTCTCCGTGTCCTTGGAGACTGGGTCCCCTTTTGGACCAAACCAAAACTGGTGTTGCCTGCTAGTGATCCATCAGCTCCTGCGTGCGAGCCAACTTCACGACCGCCAGCTTGGGCCGCCGCTGCATCCGCCTGGCCAGCCCACCAGCTACGCAACACCGCTTGGACCGCCTGTCCGTTGCGTTCCATCAATCGAGCGGTCTCGCTGAGACCGAACTAATTTAGAACACTGCAAGATGCGTGTCCGCTGCCGCTGCCGAATCGATCTGCCGCTGCATGCCGAAGGATACTGCTTCTGATTGCTAACTTGGATCTGATAATGTCTCCCGATCGCTTCCGTCCGATGCTAGCCGACAATGATCACGACATCGAATCTTCCTTTTATAGACCAGCAACCTCGAACAACCTAGGATGCCACTTGTTAGAATAAATCCGAGGCGTTTCGTTGATCATTCGAGTACCAAGCAATAACACAAGCACGTCACCGAGATTTGTTAACGAGCTTCACTGATATGGCTACATCCGTGGGGCTTGACAACGGGCACTCCTTCCCGTGACACTGTCACAATACCGCACCCCGGCCGCCATGGGCACCGGCACACGCCGCCAGCTCCCCCTGCGTGCCTGTGCTATTATGTTGGCGTAGGTTATATTGTGTGTCTAACCCCGCTATATATGACTGGTCAAGGATACAAGTGTCTTATTAGGATACGACTCCATATCGTGTCTAAACACAATACTACTCAGAGTCTAACTGTAACATACCTTGTACATAATATTCGACACAACTCTAACAATCACTGCTTCATTTGAAGATTTCTTTAGCTAAACTCATACTAGATATGCGGCTATTTTGAATGTGTAATGTTTTTTAACCGTACAGATGTATATGGCTATAGTTAAATGGCCGGTTTCCGTATCACTGTCTACGGATTGGTCCTTTCGTTCAAGGACAGATGCAGTGTTTCAGTTTGGGGTTAACGTTGAAGATGCCCTTAGGACAGAAAGTTGCATCTAGAATATGCATATTTGCTGAAGCAACATAGCAATTGATATCATCATATTTATAGTGTGAATGTTAACACGACACGGAGGGGATCGACGGGAATACATTCCTAGACCTACGAACACAGTATATACGATCATCCAAGGAACTCTGCCACGTCATCCAGCGACTTCAGGGTCTTCTCATAGTAGAGGTACGACTCGTACACCTTGGGAGTCCGCACGAACCGGTCGAACTGCACGGCAACCTCATCAGAATGAAATACAGTATCTATCGAGAAAATTAACGAATAAACTGTTGTGCAGAAGTGCAACGGCAAGAAAGAAAAGTTCTAACCTCGGTCATATTGTCGACGAGCTCGTTAGCGACGAGGACGTACTCGGGGCGGCGCGGCTCGGGGACACCGGCCATGGCGGTGGTGAGGTCGAGGTCGAGGTACTTGGACTTGAGCCGCACATAGAACAGTACGTACTTCCACGACATGGTCTCCAGCATTGGCCGAAGCGTCCGCATCCCCTCCGCCGTTTGCCGGATGCGCGCTGCGGCCTCCTCCGTGGTTAGCCCGGGCTCGAAAAACCTCTCTCTGACGTACGACCTCGTGCCCCACCTCGGCACTGTTCCCGGGGGCGCCGGTGCCCGCACAGCGGCAGCCTCCGCGGCCATGGCTGGGGGCGGCGCGGCGGGTCGCCGGGCGGAAAGTGCAGCCGTTGCGACCATTGCCGTTGACGCGGCGACTGCCAGCCGGCGTGTGGAGGACTGCGTCAGGTGGGCGCGCTTGTCGGCACCGTCGGGCGATGACGGCGGGCGACGGTTCGACGGGGACGGAGTAGCCGAGGACGATGTGGTAGTGCTGGAGCACAGGATGAGGTGCTTGACAAGGGTGGCCATTGCCGGCGAAGCTCAGTCAGTGGAGTGGAGTATGTCTGAACGAGGGTGAGGTTCTCTTGGTGTCCAGGTCCAGGAGATTATTTTTTTGAAGTTGGAAGGAAAGGGTGTGGCCGTGTGAGTCGAATGGTAGGGATAAGATCTACTTTGTTTTCTTTAGGGCCGTTGAGACTTGAGAGAAAGAGGTTGAGATGAGGACGTGGAGCATGTGAGCTCGGGCTCACATGCACCCGTTGCTACAGTCCACACAAAAAAAATATTTAAAAAGTTCAAAAAAATCTGAAATTTTTTGTCAAGAAACTTTGATGTTTTTTCTACATGCGTGCCAATTTTCGTGATGAAATGACATTTGTGGAGGTCCCGGCAAAAAAAACAAAATCATGCTCCAAAAAAACTGTTTTTGGAAGCATTTTGGAGCATCGATTTTGTTTTTTTTGCCGAGACCTGCATGAATGTCATTTTGTCACGAAATTTTGCACGCATGTAGAAAAAACATCAAAGTTTCTTGACAAAAAATTTCAGATTTTTTTGAACTTTTTAAATATTTTTTTTGTGTGCACTGTAGCAAAGGGAGCATGTGAGCTCGTCCTCACATTAGACTTTTCGTTGAGATGATGGTATAGATGCGTGCATTTCTTGTGGTTTGAGGTTCATAGCGGATATTCGACAACCACGATAACGAAAATTCACAAGGGCACACATCTATATGTTTTCAATATTTCATCATGTTTCATAATTTTACATTAAAATAGGCTTTCGTCTCGTTTTATATATAAATCAGCAATCACAAGTACACGACCGAACGATAGAATGTGGCGAGGAAGCCCTCAAACAAAGCAAAACTTAGAAAAGAACGGACAACATACGTCGGAATGACTATGTCGCCCAACAAAAACAAAAATACAAGAGAACCTAAGGACTAGACGGCGACGACCAATGATCCCTGGGTTCCCTCGGCAACGCCCTCAAGAGGGGAAACGACGCAACGCGTCGCCATTGCCGCGTCCGACGAAATAGACCAAGGTTTTCACCCGGAACACCGACAAGGGAAGCCAACTGCGACGACGTCCTCAAGAGGAGAGCGGCACCCACAGCCACCGTCGTCGGCGGCGCCGAAGCGCAGAGCTTTCGCCCAGTTGCAACCACCAGCCATACAGGAACCAAGTTGGACGCCGTGACATAGCCAGGAACATCCAGAACAAGAACTGGGCACCTCCTCTGCCATGATAGAGAAGACGCCAGAGCCTCCCATTGCTGCATCCCTCGCCGCCCACACGACCGAGACACGCAGCCACCACCGCTACCCGACGACCCACCGGAGAGCCAACCGAGTAGCCCGCCACCCGAGGCCGCCGCCCCGGCATCCCTCTCCGAATCACTCCCTGGCGCCACTACACGCACACGCTGCCACCAAGAGGGGAAGCAGACACCTCCCCGCCAACCCGCAGAGTCCCATCACACAACCGGCCGGAGGGGGGACCATAGCCGGTCAGCACCGCCACCACAGCTGCCTAGCGACCAAGCACTAGACCGTCGAAATGAAGGAAGCCCGGCATGGGCAGGGGTGCCCCTCACCCCCACATCCGGGCCCATGCCGCCGGCACTCCGCCGACAGCACCTCGGGAGGGAAGCGGAAGCCAGTGCCCCGTCAGATCTGGCCAATCCAGATCCGGACGGGGAGCCACCCGGGTCCCGACAGCTCTGGTCATCGGGCAGCCACGACAGGACTAGCCACGGCCACCTCCACGCCTCCAGACCAACGCCAGCCCCCACCGTAGCCCACCGATGACCGCCATCTCTCCAATCGTGCTCGTGTACGTGCCCGCAGAGAGGGATGGAGCCCTGACAGCCGTCGGGCGCCGGCACCCACGGCGCCACGCCCAACGTTGTCGAGCCACCTCACCAGGCATAGCTGCCGCCCAAGAGACCGCAGCAGCCGCTGGTCCGCGCCACCCATGGCTCGTGCCGCCACCACCTGCTACCTAGCTCCAGACCTGAGGGAGGCTCCGGACGTCGCCAAAGCAGAAGGGAGCGCACCCCACCAGGATGCGGCCAGCCACGCAGCCGAATCCACTGGCCGCCATCGGCGGGAGGAGATCCACCCGCAGCCACCGGAGGCCCAGATTCGAACCCCATCAGCAGCTACGGGACATAGCCGCCGCGCACCAAGCAGCCAGCCCACCACCTCCGCGCCGCAGCACGCCGCCACGCCGCCGGGCCCCGTGCACGGCCGACGCCTCCGCCCCGGCAGGCTGCTCCGCATCCACACCACCGAGACGAGGAGAACGGGTCCCCCGCCGCCAGCGACCTCAAGGAGCTTTGCCCCGGCGGCTCCAGCCGACGGCGGAGGCGAGGGAAGGATGAGGGGGTCGCTTGAGACGGGATCTAACGCCGTCGCCCGCGGGGGGGGGGGGGGGGGGGGGGGGCGGGGGGGGGGGGTACGATGCGGGGGCAAGGGGGGGAGTTTTCCCTCAGGAGGACATAAGTCTCTCTTCCATCTTCATAATTTTACCTATTAGTCTAACTGATATGTCCTTTTACTATATCCTGATTTTATAGTGATTTTTCAACTTAAAACCCACTAGTAAGTGTGCACATGCAATGCACGACTCATTAGAATTCAAGATTTGAAGACACATAGTATGACTAATAGGCACCATACTTCATGCATGTGGGTTGCTGCAACATACCTAGTAAAGATAACAATAGTGCATAACTCAAAGTTATAAAACAACAAATTATATATTCATACGCCTTCATATGACTTTCCAGTCACCTTTATACATACACATAATTATCAAAGCCTCACCTAATATTAGTTGGTCAAAATATATTTAACAGTCACAACAAAGGATTCAGTGCTACATCGAGAAATAAATCACCATACATCTCAGTGCTGAAAAATGAGATAGTGACAATGTATACAAAAACAGAGGGAGTATGATAAATTTAATTATTTGTAATGTTCCACTTCACCGGGAACACTGAAGCTGTAATTCGGTCCTACAGCTCGAAAAAGAAAACGTTCCTACGTTGTAACTTAGATCACGTGCAAGTAGATTGCATGGCCACCATAGCGTGGCATGAGTGCAGAGTAATAGCATTTCTCTTAACCAGCCTTTATTGGTGTATGGACACAAAGCTTGTCTTGATCTTCAGTTTTAGCATTCTGCAACAAAGCTATCCAAAACCCCACCATTTGTGAAAATATATACATATAAAATAAAAAGGATAAGCTGCTACAAAATAAATTGTCCACAGTGATCATGAATTCACAAAGTGAAACTCTTCATGAGGTTGGATGGTTGATCAGCATTCAGAAGATAATGATTTCAAAACTCATTGGAGCCATACACCAAGTGAATATAAACATTCAAAGATACATTTTTTCAGAAATCATTAGAGCCATACTACAACAGAAAATAATGGCCCTAAAAACAGAGTACAATGCAGATACATGAGTGACATACACCTTACCATGATGGCGAAAAGGGCCATTGCGGGAACATATTACGGGAATAGATCCTGCGCCTAAAACATCATTTATTATTCAGGTTACATACGCAAACAACAAACAAAGTATGTTTTCCTTGCCACTATCTTTCTTCTTAACATTAACTTAGAATGGCCTGCAAGTCTCCCATGATAATATTTATATTACTAAGGTTCAGAAATATGTTGTTACCTATAGGTAGAATGATATTCATGTCAAAAGGAAGCTCGGGATTATACCAGATCTGTAGACCTGTATAGCAAAAGATTCTCAAAACGAAATCGTACTTAATACTCTGTCTTTGTATGCGTCAGCTCGGTAATGTATCATCTTATACCATTAGAAAAATCCTTCTTCCAGTAATCTCTGTGAGGATGGCGCTTAACAATGCAATTTAGAATCTTAAATGATCATGGTTAGAAACAAAATCTTAGTGCTCAACAAAATTTATGGAAAGTAGTGTATCACAAACCTGAATAATGCCAATCGATACATGATTCCAATTTTTCCCGAAAATTCTGGATTTGAGATAAATCATTACTTTTCATGCTGAACTGTTAGAAAGGGACAACCAAATGATTAAGATATTAACATACCTACAGAAGTAAGGATACAACTTGCATAAAAGCCTTCACCATTTATCATTCCAAATTGCTGGTAGATCAACAAGCCAACACTCACCTGCGCATATTGCCAAAAGTTGAATTCACATGTTCCGTTTATTCGGTAGCATATCCTGTTTAATTCACATGTCCATCGGAAAAGATTGAATTGGCAACAAATTCTGGATAATATGTGGGGGCAAACCTTGCATGATTGTAGCATGGAGAGAAGGTAGTCAGTCATCGGGGCAAGGCATTCCGCACATCCAGCCCCCATATCCTGGAGAGACGGCCATGTTCAAGGGTGCACTTGCAGAATGGAGAGGAGAGAGTTGGTGTCGTTGGGCATGTGGGGAGGTCTTTCAATCGGGGACTGGATCTCCTCTGGCTCCATCGACGCCAATGAGCGCAGGCGCGGGGGCACGTGTATAGTAGGCGGCGCCGCCGCCGATAGGGATCAAGAGGCGGAGTCATTGGAGCTCTGAAAAATATGAAGGCACCTGCCAAAGAGCCATGGCCCATACAAAAATCAGTGAATTCAAGAGTAGCACTTCCCATAACAAAAGCACATGCAAATTAGTTATCAAACTCTCATGCTAGTTCATTATGTACATAGACCAAACCTAGATGATGCAACAACATTTGGTGAGTGGTGACACAGAGGCTGTGTTGGAAGACTCTGAGATGGAGGGGTTAGGGAGAAATTACAGGTCAGTCGTCATGGCCTATCGACATGAGTGCATGACCATCCACGCCCAATCTTTGAGTATATGTTCATCCATGTCTAGCCGTATGTGAGCAACTCCTAATGCAACATCGATAATGATAATAAGAGTAATCATGTACTTAGTGGTTCAGCAAACGTTAGACATGTAGGCTGTTGGACCAGCAAGAGACGAACTTAAAAGGTGCCCGTGAGTTCCTCCACTCGGCAACCTTCCCGATGACGACAACTTGGGAACTGCCTGGTTTGTTTCAAACTAATGGCACCACACCTGCTCTGTTGCATGCAAAACCAGGAGCAAGATTGCTTACCTAGTTCGCTTTGGTGTGATGACGCATCAAGACAACTAAATTTGATCTCCAATTTGATTTTCACATGTAGCCATGTGATACCTGGAGAAGAGAGCTTCGAGGCTTAAGTACGAAGATAGATGAAAGAGATAATTGATGCCACTACAGCCAAGCGAGTTGAGGAGGGAGGCACAGGGAGAGACATGGAGGGAGCGCGAAGCAGAACAACATACCGCCCCGATATCCACTGCGCCTCCATCGGGCCGCTTGCCGTGGATCCGCGGAGGCCGAGATGGAGTAGCTGCGGACGCTGCGGATGCGCCTTCATGGTTGCTGTGGATCCATCCTTCGCATCCATCGGCCGTTGGCAATGGATCCGCATGGCCCGAGGTGGAGTGGTCAGGGACGCTGCGTATGCACCTCCATGGTTGTTGTGGATCCGTCCTCCCGATCTGTGGCTTTGAGAAAGAAGGGTCGGGAGGCACGGGTGGAATAGATCCGTAAATCATTGAGTCGCACGCGGGCCCGCGGGGATCGAAGACGCGGAGCGCTACTATGATTGGCAAACCAGGACATCTGCCCGGCAGAACATTCAATCTCAGACATTCATCTTGTTGGCAGAACATTGGCCTAATAAGGGCAGTAGGATGAGTTTAAGTTAATATGATCTGAGGGTCCTAGTTATCTTGTTTATAGTTTGTTGCTTGGCTTTAGAATATTTTATGTTTGCTCTTTTGGTAGTAGTGTAGATACTCACATTTTACCTACCGCTGGACCAGTACATAATAATACATAAATTTTGTCTGGATATCGATTTGATATTCATGTCTACCTATCTATAATTTTCACGTTTTCTAACATCACACTTCTTATATTTCAAAATTAAGCGTACTCATCGTTATCTAAAAAATAGTCTTTATAGAAATAATCTCACCAACATACAAATTCTTTTTGTAAGAATACTCAGTTCATAATTTTTATAGGCAATCTTCTTTATTTACTTCCATATTTTCTCAAGTCATCCTCTACTTTCTAAGAAATAATTTCTTAAAACACATCGGCATTACAAAATCTGTTTCAACTCAAGTCGGCCCCTCCCCCCCCCCCCCCCCCCCCACACACACGGGCGACTCGGGCGGCAGCGCCCATCATCTTCCCCTAGCCTCCTCACCCACTTACCACAGCCTCGCCGCCGGCCGGCGCCGCCTGGGCAAAGCCCCTTGCGGTGGCCGGTGGGGGCCCTGTTCTTTGCACCTCGTGAGGGCTGGTGCAGGGCGGTCTCACCAGGCGGCATCGGCGAGCGGGCGCGGGATCGACGGCACAACGGCGACGGCTCAAGGTGGCAGTGAACTCATCCAGACGGGGATGCGGTGGGGGTTGCCCGTTGTATGCTGGTTGCGTGCCCGCGGCAGCGGTGGGTCAAATATGATCTGATCTCGGAACTGCTGCGGCGGCATGGCGGGCTTGGTCATCGGTCAGATCTGATATGGCCGGTGCAGCCTATTCCATGTGTGGCGGCGGTGATCGGTGGCGGTTCCGTGCACACGATGCTGGATGGAGGGTCTGAAAGTACAAATTCTCCCTTGGAGGTTTTGATAATTAATGAAAACATACAATATCTCTTGGACTAACATTTTTACCTAGTTTATTTCGTATCAAGTCCAATGATAGGAGTGGCTGGGAATTGTGAGAAGGATCCACAAGATGGAAAGGATTCATACTGGCAAGAGCTTCAAAATCTTCAAGACACTACATTTTACTTTATGTGAGAAATCACAACTGAGTCCATAGAAAAAGCCAATAATATTAAAAGGGGATGAGGTATTGATAATGATCTGGTTGCTCAAGTGCTTAGAGATTTGCCACCAAAAGCCTCAACAAAACTCTAACAAAATATTATGTCCAAAACCCTAACTACCAAAAGTGGTGCCACCAACTTTCCCATATCGGCCTCACCGAGTTTGCGAAGACAGAACCAAGATTTGATTTTTTTTCATTCCGGTGCCACCGAGATTTGGATCTGCCCTAGGACAACCGAATCAGTCTCATCAAGTTGTTCCTATCGGTCTCACAGAAAAGCCGAAAGTTGCATCCTTTTTCACTAGTCGGTGTAACTGAGTTTTTACTTCGGTTCCACCGAGTTGGGCAATAATGCTGTAACAATTGGATTTTTGGAGATAGCTATTTATACCCCTCCACCCCCTCTCATTCGTAGAGAGAGCACTCAGAACAAGCCAACACTTCCACCATTCATTTTCTGAGAGAGAACCAGCTTCTAATGTGTTGAGATCAAGGTCTTCCGCTCCAACCATATGAATCTTGATTTCTAACATCCCCAAGTTGTTTTCCACCCAATCACCTTCTTCCACCAAGCCAAATCCTGTGAGAGAGTGATTGAGTGTTGAGGAGATTATCCTTTGAAGCACAAGAGCAAGGAATTCATCATCCATACACCATATGTTACCTTTTGGAGAGTGGTGTCTCCTAGATTGGTTTGGTGTCGCTTGGGAGCCTCCGGATCGTGTGGAGTTGAACCAAGAAGTTTGTAAGGGCAAGGAGATTGCCTACTTCGTGAAGATTTACCCCGTGTGAGGCTAGTCCTTCGTGGACGTAAGCCATGGTGGAATAGGCAAGATTGCTTCTTCGTGGAACCTTTGTTGGTGGAGCCCGCCATGGACCCGCGCAACCGTTACCCTCCATGGGTTGAAGCCTCCATCAACATGGACGTGCGATAGCACAACCTATTAGAACCACAGGAAAACTCTTTGAGTCTTCATTGCGTTTGATCTTTCTACTCTACCATCCTTATGTTTCTTGCAAATGTATGATGTACACTTTCCGCTGCTTAATCTATAGATATGCATGTATAGGAATCTTTGGATGCAACTTAACTTGTGCAAAATCTGCCTAAACTTGCTCATTTGTCTTGTTAAGTGTCTATTAACCCCCCTCTAGACGCCTCTTCTCAATCCCACAATTGGTATCAGAGCATTGGTCTTCATTGTTTTGGTTTATCACTTGGAGGAAGATGGATATGTCTACTTTTGGGAGTACTAGATGTTGAGTGCCTATTCTCAATTAAGAGTACTATGTTCATTGGAGAGATGAAATGCTTGATATATTTGATGAATTTAACTTGATCAAGTATGTTCATACTCCATATGCACCTCCCGTTGATCACTTACATCCTACTCACGAGGAATAAATTGACATGCTTCGTAATCTAAGGACTATCAATCTCATCATTAGAGGATTACCTAATAACGTGCTTGGTTCCATGCAAAACTTTACTTGTGCCTACACTTTGTGGAAAGATTTGGAAAATAGATACCCAAATTTCTCTTTAAAGAACCTTGATGAAATTCTTCATCAAAATATTGCTTTCCACAAAATGAAGCTTAGTGATCCCAAGTTTGATGATTGTCTTTTTGAGCTTCGTGACTTCATGCGTGCTAAAGGAGATGTTACGACCATCAACAATATCATTCTAGAATCCATTCACGTTCATTCCCTTGAATATTGTGATGATCAAAATTCTAACGACTCACTTGATGTTTGTGACGAGGATATCCCATTTGATGATGACAATGAGGAACATGGCTACTATGATGAAGATGAGGAATTCGACATTGAGTTTGAGAATACAATGAAGAATCTAAGTCTCATGGCAAACTTCAAAGACTACATGTCCGATGGAAAGGAATGGATTCTCGATAGTGGATGCACCGATCACATGTCCGTAGATAGAGACATGTTTCATTAGATTACACCAAATGATGGACCGTGCAGGTACGTGACTTTCGGAGACAACTCGAAGGGTGAGGTACTTGGCCTTGGTAAGGTGGACATATCTCATGATAGCTCCATTCAAAATGTCATGCTAGTTGAATCACTTGGCTACAATCTTCTTTCCGTATTTAGACTTGTCGATTTCGGTCACAATGTACTATTGATTAAAGTAGACTGCCAAGTGTTTCGTCAAGACAATCATAACATGATATTTACCAGTTTCCGTAGAGGTGATCTATACATTGTTGATTTCACTAAGAGAGCCCAACCTCGCACTTGCCTTATTGCAAAATCTTCTAAAGGTTGTCTATGGCACAGAAGGCTAGGACACATATGCGTAATCTAGACAAACTCATTATAATGGTGATCACATACGTGGTGTTAAAGATGTTATCTTTAATAAAGATAGACTTTGTAGTGCTTGTCAAGCGGGAAATCAGGTTGGTCCCAATGCTTACAAAAGCCTCGGTGGAAATTCGTTTGGTTTACTTATAGTTAATGATTTTTCTAGATTTACGTGGGTATTCTTTCTTGATGATAAGTAGCAGGTTCAAAAGATCTTCAAGAACTTCGCTCGGACGGACCAAAATCAGTTTGAAGTGAAGGTCAGGAAAGTTCGAAGCGATAATGGATCGGAGTTCAAGAACAGAAATGTGGATACCTTTCTTGATGAAGAAGGCATCTTACATGAGTTCTCGGCTACGTACACGCCCCAACAAAATGGAGTTGTTGAGAGGAAATACTAGACTCTCATAGAGATGGCTAGGACGATGCTCGACGAGTACAAAACTCAATGACACCTTTGGGTGGAAGTGGTGGAAACAACTTGCCAAGCAACAAACCGACTCTATCAACACAAGCTTCTCGGCAAAACGGCATACGAGCTACTCATCGGTAAAAAACCCCAAGTTGGATACTTTCGGGTATTCGGCTCAAAGTGCTACATTATTGATAAGCATCATCGCTCTATATTTGCTCCTAAATCTCATGAGGGTTTCCTACTCTGTTCTGGATCGAACTCTCACACTTACCGTGTCTACAACAACTTCACTTGAAAAGTTGAAGAGACAGTAGATGTGAAGTTTGATGAAACTAATGGTTCACAAGTCGAACAATTGCCAAATGATGTAGGAGATAAGGAACCTTCGGAAGCAATCCAAGACTTATCCATAGGCAAGATTCGTCCCATGGAAGTGAAGGAAAGTACTTCATCAACTCAAGTGGAAGCCCCTACCTCAAGTCAAGGTGAACCACAACATAACATGGAGTACACGGCAAGATGAAGAGAGTGAATAAGTACATCAAGATGATCCACCTCAACCTCCTTCACCACCTCCACAAGGGAACAACACCTTCAACAACACCAAAGAAGAAGATGATGATGAGGAAGGTCCACCATCCAACAAGCAAAAGCTACCCCGAGTTCGAGCAAGGGTGGATAAGGATCATCCTGTAGAGAAAATTCTTGGTGACATAAGAAACGGTAGAATCACTCGCCCTAAAACTCGCTTAACTAACTTTTGTGAAAATTGCTCATTTATCTCTAGCTTTGAGCCTATGAAGGTGGAACAAGCTCTCGACAACCCGGATTGTGTGAATGCTATGCACGAGGAGCTACACAACTTTGATAGGAATCAAGTTTTGACTCTAGTAGAGAATCCCAAGGACGAACACAACATCATTGGAACAAAATGGATGTTTTGCAACAAGCAAGATGAAGATGGACAAGTAGTACGCAACAAGGCTTCCCTTGTATCTCAAGGCTACACTCAAGTCGAAGGTATGGACTATGGTGAGACTTACGTCCCTGTTGCTAGACTTGAGTCCATTCACATTCTTCTTGCTTATGCCAATCATCATGATATCACACTTTACCAAATGTACATTAAAAGTGCGTTTCTAAATGGTGAAATTGAGGAGGTAGTCTATGTTAAACAACCTCCCGGCTTTGTGAACCCTAAGAAATCTAATCATGTCTATAAAGTTCGCAAACCTCTTTATGGTCTTAAACAAGCCCCTCGAGCTTGGTACAAATGCTTAATGAAGTTTCTTATAGGAAAGGGTTTTGAAATTGCTAAAATTGAGGCAACCTTTTTCACTAAAAGAGTTAATGGTGAGTTATTTGTGTGCCAGATTTATGTGGATGATATCATTTTTGGATCTACTAACCCGCATTTTAGTGAGAAATTTGGAAGGTTGATGTCCAAGAAATATGAGATGTTTATGATGTGTGAGCTGAAATTCTTCATTGGTTTTCAAATCAAGCAAACGAGAGATGGTACCTTTGTCTCTCAAACAAAGTATACCAAGGAATTTTTCAAGAAGTACAACATGCAAGAATGCAAAGGTATGAAAACCCCCATGCCTACTAGTGGACATGTTGACCTCCCTAAGGAGGACAAACCAGTTGATTAAATGGTTTATCAATCAATGATTGGTTCATTACTACACCTTTGTGCCTCTCGTCTCGATATCATGCTAAGTGTGTGCATGTGTGCCTGATATCAAGCGGAACCCAAAGAGTGTCATCTTAAGGCCGTGAAGAGAATTGTGAGATAAGTGATACATACACCAAACTTTGGCCTTTGGTATCCCAAGGGATCTTCATTTGACCTTATTGGCTATTCTGACTCGGACTATGCCGGAGATAAGGTTGATAGAAAATACACCTTCGGTACTTGTCAATTTCTTGGGAGATCTCTTGTATCTTGGTCCTCTAAGAAACAAAACTCGGTATCTCTATCTACCGCCGAAGCTGAATACATCGTCGCCGGATCTTGTTGTGCGCAATTGCAATGGATGACCCAAACTCTTAAAGACTATGGAATACATGTGAAACATGTTCCATTGTTTTGTGACGATGAGAGTGCTATCAAGATTGCACACAATCCCATGCAACATTCTCAAACTAAGCATATACAAGTTCGTCATCATTACATTTGCAATCATGTTGCCAAAGGAGATATTAATCTCAAACATGTTCGTATCGATAAGCAATTGGCGGATATCATCACAAAATCACTTGATGAGAAAGTGTTTTGTCACTTAAGGGGTGAGTTGAACATCATAGATGCTTCAAACTTGTTCTAGGGACTCACTCAAATGCATGCAAGGGCATGAGCTTACATGACTATTCCTTGATACTCTTGACACGATACTATTTCATATCTTGAAAACATATGCTCCATTGTGTTGCATCTAACCCTTTTGTAGGTACTTGGATGGATTACACTCCACGAGATTGCCATGAACTCAAACTATAAGCAATCTTGTCATGACCAAGTATCAACAATCATTCTTTGTGATGAAGCAAGAAGACAATACAAACTATATCCTTGACAAACATTTGATTCAACACTTCACTCTTGTCATCTGGATATATTCATGTTATTCCTTGCATGACAAACCCATGTAGGAGGATCTACTTAAGAGAAACAAGGATAGCTCCATACTCCAACACTTGAGCATCCACAACAAGCCACCTACATGCTTACACATCAACGTCACTCAAAGGTATGTAATCATATCCTTGAAGTAGCTTTACTCCAAGTCATGAGTCAAAGAAATTCTAATTGATATGAAAACATAAAAACGCTTAAACAAAAAATGGTAACCCCATTTTGAGCTTAATGATGAGTATGACCTATGATCATGTATTCTTGCTTGGCTCCTTAAGTCAATATACTCTAACATAGGTGACATAGTCGTCGACCTTCATCTAGATGAAGTTTCTTGGTTGATTAATCTTTAAGTTGCATGTTTTCTTGCTACCAATCAATCTTCATCTAGTTGAAAATTCCTTGCAAATCTTATTGAAAATTCCTTGCAAATCTTATTGAAAAATTCCTTGCAAATGTTATAGAATTTTTGTTGCAAATCCAGTCAAGTTTTCTGAAAAATCTCTTTGACAAAATGGCCAAGAATACATTTGCCAAGTTTCTGTTTGCAACTCGGAATCTCCGATAAAAGGAAATCGACATCACCGATATAACAGTTTCACTGCATAGTGCTTCCTCGGTGAAACTGGCATGAATCACTTCGGTGCCACCGATATCCCTCTGAACCTGAAAGGTCACTTCATTCCTATGACCCTACTCGGAGCCTCCGATATTTGCTTTCACAAGATTTCTTTGCCAGATTTATTTTTCCAATCTTAAACATTTTTCAAGACTATTCTCTATGACCCTACTCTCTAGGATGCCTTACCTTCTGACCCTTCTTGAAAATTACTTCCAAAGGGGGAGAAATATCCAAGCTTAAAGCTATCAAAAGGGGGAGAAACATTAAGGGGGAGAGACCAAATCAAGACTATTTTAAAGGAGAGAGACTATGTGATGTGATTGACTGACTATGTGTGGTAGACTTGTCTCACCCTACCTATTCCCAATATCTACATGCTAAGATTCAGGGGGGAGAGTAAGAAAGAAAATTCATACTCAGGGGAGAAAGTCCTAAACACTCTTGGAGACATGTCAATCTTAAGAGAATATTATTTCTTACATGTCTTCCCTATCCTGGTGCATTCAAAAGTTCTTGCATTTGTATGAAAGAAACATTCTTCTGTTATCTAACCCTGTTTTCTCAAGTATGTTTGTCTAGTTAAAATGCTACAGTGTTTCAAGGTAAGTATATGCATCTCTTCTTCATGATCAGGACTATCTCTTGCTTCTTGCACATATTGTTCTCAAGAGTGAGTCATGAACATGAATATACTTCATTCACATATATGTTTGATGCATATAGCCAAGGTACATATGACTTATCATGTCTTCTCTGCCATATGTGTGTTCGTGCATTCGAAAAGCAATTATTCCTTAAAAGGAATTGCACACTTTTAGTGGGGCTTGCTTTAGTCATATCTCTCTCAAAGCTATCATATACTACCGCATACTTTCATTTGAAGCTTTGATTATATGTTGTCATCAATTACCAAAAAAGGGAATATTGAAAGCACAAATGCTCCCTTGGAGGTTTTGATAATTCATGACAACATGCATTATCTCTTGGACTAATAGTTTTACCTAGATTATTTTAGATCAAGTCCAAAGATAGGAGTGGCTGGGAATTGTGAGAAGGATCCCCAAGATGGAAAGGATTCATATTTGCAAGAGCTTCAAAAGCTTCAAGACACTACATTTTACTTTATGTGAGAAATCACAATTGAGTCCATAGGAAAAGCCGATACTATTAAAAGGGGATGAGGTATTGATAATGGTCTAGTTGCTCAAGTGCATAGAGATTTGCCACCAAAAGCCTCAACCAAACTCTCACAAAATAAATTGTCCAAAACGCTATCTGCCAAAATCGGTGCCACCAACTTTCCCATATTGTCCTCACCGAGTTTACCAAGACAGAACCCAGAGCCAAAACCCTAGCACCTCGGTACCACCGAGATTTGGTTCGGTACAGCCGGAAAGTGGTTGCCACCTCTCTGTGATCGAAGTGTTTAACTTTGGAATTCCCGAGTTTTTCATTTCTGTGGCATTGAGATTTGGATCTGGTCTAGTTCAACCAAATCGGTCTCACCGAGTTGTTACTATCAATCTCACCGAAAAGCTGAATTTTTCAGCCTTTTGCACTAATCGGTGTAACCGAGTTTTTACTTTAGTTCCACCGAGTTGGCCAATAATGTTTTGATTTTCGGAGATGGCTATTTATACCCCTCTACCCCCTCTCATTCATAGAGAGAGCACTCAGAACAAGCCAACACTTCCACCATTCATTTTATAAGAGAGAACCACCTACTCTTGTGTTGAGATCAAGATCTTCCACTCCAACCTTACGAATCTTGATTTGTAGCCTCCCCGAGTTGCTTTCCACCCAAACACCTTCTTCCACCAAGCCAAATCCTATGAGAGTGATTGAGTGTTGAGCAGACTATCTTTTGAAGCACAAGAGCAAGGAGTTCATCATCCATACACAATCTATTACTTTTTTGAGAGTGGTGTCTCCAAGATTGGTTAGGTGTCGCTTGGGAGCCTCCGGATCGTGTGGAGTTGAACCAAGAAGTTTGTAAGGGCAAGGAGATTGCCTACTTCGTGAAGATTTACCCCGAGTGAGGCTAGTCCTTCGTGGACGTAAGCCATGGTGGAATAGGCAAGGTTGCTTCTTCATGGACCCTTTGTGGGTGGAGCCCTCTGTGGACTCGCGCAACCGTTACCCTTCGTGGATTGAAGCCTCCATCAACGTGGACGTACGATAGCACCACCTATCGGAACCATGGGAAAAATCTTAGAGTCTTCATGGCGTTTGATCTTTCTACTCTACCATCCTTTATGTTTCTTGCAAATGCATGATGTTTACTTTCCGCTGTTTAATCTCTAGATATGCCTGTGTAGGAATTTTTGGATTCAACTTAACTTGTGCAAAATCTGGATAAACTTCAAGAACTAAAAATTGCTCATTTGTCTTTATAAGTATCTATTCACCCCCTCTCTAGACGCCTCTTCTCGATCCCACAGGGTCCTCGAGCAGATCTGGGTGAAAATTCTACTCTTGGCACGTTGCAAAGTTCGGCGATGGCGTTGTTTTTCTACATCGTCCCCTTCTTGAAGGCATCGCCGTGGAGAAGCTCTAGACTCCTATCCTCTACATCCAGGGGAAACCCTAGATTAGTCAATGAAATGACGGTGGCGCTCATGTGTCGTACTCCTCTTGAGGACGTCATTCTTGGAGATGTGCATAGGATCGAAGGACCAGTGGACGGCATCTTCGGTGGAGTGGTGTTCCCTGTGATGCATTGATGTCATGGAGTCTCGGCGGCGAGGCATAGCAAAGTCTCGGTGATGGATGCGTGATGATGAACACGCGTAGGGAGGAGGCCCTGTCTGGCACCGTGGGGGCGTCGACGGCAAGCCTGGCCAGGTCAATGCGTCAGTACCCACTATAAAGATGGATTGATGGAATACGACGACGATGACCTATGAGAGAGAGACAGACCGGTTTGTGCCCCGTACCCGGTATGTGGCTTGGTCGAGGCTACCGGCTTTAGATTTTAACCTAGGTGAGAGGTCTGGGTATTCGTCTCACACTTTCTACACCCTTTCATCAATGGATAGGAGTAGCGACAGATGCTGCCAAGATGGCGGCTTCAGACATATTAATGTATTAGTTTGTAAGGTCTTTGTGAGTAATTAATAAAGTGGCTGCATGCATCTCCCAGATGCAGAGGCCGGGGGTCATCCCCCTTTTCAAAAAAACTCAGGTAAAAGCTTTGTTTGAGAGAAAAGAAGGGTTCACTTTCATTGTGTATGTTCGCAATAATCAAGAAAGACCATATTTCATTGGCAAATTTTGGAGACAATTCTTATATGTGTATAACATGCACCTGGGAGTTGACAAGGGAATGCACCTCACTTTAGCTGCCAACCCAGACCACTCCATATATGTGCAGCTACCCAATGGTCTTTCATCCATGTATGTATCTTACTACCATAGTTCGGTCTAAATTTCCTTATGTTGTACTTTCACATATTTCTAGTACTATCATTATTTACTATTTATATTGATACAACATTCTTTACTCCTCCCTAGAAGTTCCATCTTACAGTCTAACTAACTTTTCTTATATACATGTCATAGCTTACTTGAAATTTGATTAAGCAAAGAAGAACATTGTGTTGAGCATTGATACTACATATGGCACAGCAGAAACCTGGCAAGACATTGTCCATGCTATTAAGTTTATTAAGCATATTTAGTGGTTTCTGAAGGAAAGCGGAATTCAGAGTGTTGATCACCTCCACTCTTGGCCACTTTGACGACGTTTAAATTTAAGAAGAAATTGTTGGTAATATTTCTATTAACTATTATGTTTTCAACACATTTGTCTTACATTATATTTAGTCGTTGCTTTCTTACACTACTTTTTTTGTAACAGAAATTGCCAAAACATGGCATGCCTAACATGGTAGATGAAGTAGGTTCCATCAGGATTATTCCACATCCCACTATCAACTTGCCAAGTATCTACACATCTTCTGTCGATGATTGCATCATCATTAATGGCTTGCCACAAGTACTGAAGAAGAACAAATTTAAAGTTTCACAAAAACGGATGTTCATGCACCACCAAAATAGTTAAGGGGTTTTGCTATCTCTTGCTCGCATTTGATTATGAATTTAAGCTTATCTTATCATCTGACAACTGTAGCTGACCGTGCTATATGGAACTGTTCGTAGACTTGTGTTACTATCGCGCATATCTCGTTTTGTACTTTCGGTACTACTCATGTGGGGTCTCAATACATGTCATGCTTATGAGATTCTATTCTCTCACAATTTCTTAATCGTTTACCCTTATGTTTTACATTTTCCTGTTCTTTATTCCATTGTACTTTAAGGTTTAAACAATTACAAATGCACTCTCACAAATGCTTGAACTAGTTCTACAACTTTTTCTGCTAACTTCTTATCGTAGTTGAGATATTATTAAAACACAATTTATAAATCAATAATTTCCATATAATTCTAATACTTTGTTTGCTACCCATTTGACGGTGCTAAAACTGGCGGATCTCGGGTAGGGGGTCCCGAGATAGTGATCTAGGAAAGATGGTGAACACGAGACAAGGGGAACAACATTGTACCTAGGTAAAACCCTACGTCCTGCTTTGATTGTATTGATTGGATGGGGTACAAAGTACAGGGTAATCTACCTTGAGATCAGATGATTGTTTTCTTAACCCTTAGACTGGTATTCGTGCCTCTAAAGACTAAACCCTTCGATTTATATATGCACTAGGGTTACCTAGGTTACACGTATTGTCACGACCTGTCGTGGTTTTGTCACGGCAGATGTTCTCTTAGGAGAACTTGAGTGTGAGGCCATCGCCGCTACGTGGCAACTCAAAGGGGTTGATCGGGAACGAGAGACGAGTTTACCCAGGGTCGGCCCCTCCGATGGAGGTAATAGCCTATGTCCTGCTTTGCGTGTATTGATGATGATCTCGATTACAAGGGTGCGGAATCGCTAACCTAGCTCCAGAGGGTTTTCTTGTTTCTAACTTGATCTCTCTAGCCCAAGGGCTCCCCTTTATATATAGGCGGAGGCCTTGAGCTTACAACACAGACCGGGTCGTAAAGAGCCTCTAACCTAATTTAACTCCTCCTTTCCTTGCTCCTCAAGGGAAAAAGGATTTGTTACATCTTCATGCTTAAGCCGGTCATGTGGACGACGTTGATCAGCCGGCCCACCCAATGAGCCGCCTGTCTAGGCCTTGAACTTCTCATGGATATCTTCTGTATGAGCCGTCTTAGTAGAGCCCGGGTTACGACCTAGGCGGGTTATACCCGTGGGGTATATCGCCGACATTAGCCCCCAGTTTAGTTTGGATTCATCCATGCTAAACTCCATCTTGATCATGCTGAGAACTTGAACCTAAGATCAATTTATGAGCCAGCAAAAAGAACTCAATCCGGGTCAAGATTATGCCGGGTCATCTTCCCCTTGTTTAGACTCAATATTTTCCAATCAATACTCTCGTGATGTCATCTTGCTGACCGTTGTCGTCTAGAGTCATCATGGAGAATCTTTTGAAAATAGCACCAAATCCGAGCTGGCGCGAAAATCCAGGCGCAATCCCAACCACAAATTTACCATGACCGTTTCGCCTCGCCCGGTGCCGTTTCAGTTTTCTTTCCCTTATAAATAGGTCGGTCGGACCCAGTTATTCACTTTCCACTCCTTCTTCCTTGCGCCCCTCTTCGCAGCCGAGCAACGCTGGCGCTTCGAGGACGACGTCGGGACCTCCAAACCATACCGCCTACGCCACCAGACTTCTCTCGCAGCCGCCGGAGTGGACGCGGACATCCCCATCTTCCTTTCAATAAGATCTGGTACGCCTTTTTCCACATTAGGGTTTGACCTTCCACCATTCGTACCATGTTCATCGCGTTCGTCTGAACGGTCGCTTGTAGATCCATAGGCTCCTCATTCTTTTAGCATTCACAGTCTTGTTGGGTTTCCGCATTATATTTCTCGCAAATAGATCCGAAATGAGCCATTGAAGGGTACTTACGAATGTCTCAGTTTTGGTTCCTCCGCTAACTAGAGCACATTTACCTCTCTTTTTTGTGTTTATTTAGATCCATCTCGAAGAACGTCTCTGTAGAAACTTATTTGTGCATAATTTCTGCTAAGTCTTGTGGTGATGTCATATGCCTTCGTACTCCCTTACTTGATTTTGCCGGCTTAAACATCTTTCTGCTGATTTTGCCAGCTAGAACGTCTTTCTATAGAAACTTAATTTGTCTCGCCTTTTGAGTAATAACCGTAATTGGAGATTTATAATATGCACCGGCTTATTTTCCCTATCTCCCTTGTAGTTGTTCCATAACACGCCATGGCTCCTAATAACTCCAAACTCTGCAACTTGGTGAGGACCCAAGAATCCAAGCTCACTTTGCAGAACCCTATGAGCCAAGGTTTCCTGCCGGCTCGGAAGGAAATAGAATGGCGTGCTCCCAAAGAAGAGCCTTATCCGCAGCCTCGACAAGGAGAAGTCGTTATCTTTTCTGATCACTTACGTAGAGGTTTTCGACCCCCCGGCTCAAAGTTCTTCGGGGACCCTATTCATTTCTTCAACCTCCGGCCTCAAGATATTGGTCCTAATTCTATGACCAATATCTATCTATTCCAAGTTCTGTGCGAAGTATATCTCCAGATTGAGCCGTCTGTGACCCTTTTTAGGGAATTTTTCTATCTGAATTGCCAAACTAAGATCAAGAATGGCGCCATTTGTGAACTTGGTGGATATATATTCAGAAGAGAAAGAATAGCCCTTTTCTTGACTCCAAATTGGCGAGTCATCCAAAGGGATGGAACAAGACTTGGTTGTACTGCAAAAACGCTGCTCCTGCAGGAGAAAATCCTTAGTCGGGTTATAAGCTGGAACGGCTCCGAAGCAATGCAGAATTTCCGGGTTGGCCAACGACTAAAGAAAGGGACATGATAACACCTCTTCGTACAAAGTTAAGGGCCCTAACCGCACATGGCCTGACCGGAATTGACCTGATTCGTTGTTGGCTGAAGTGGCAGATCTAGCCCATCAGCGTGAGGGACGGCTTAATGTGTGATTACTCGGGCAACTCATCCGACGCTCAACGCTTTTCCAGCGAGGACTTATCCGATGATGCCCTCAACATGGAAACAAAAAGATTTTTCTCTGACTCAAGGGAGAAATGCAGTGTTACCGGTCTGGGTCCGTTTTATTTGAAGAATCCAACGCCTCCAGTATCTGTTATTTTTTACATGTATATTCCTTTCCTTCGTTTATTTTATTTTAACCCTCCAATCTCATCATATGCTTTGTATTGCTGCAAGAGGGTTATAACTTCTGGAAGGTCACGCCTCAAATTCCCGTTCCTTCATCAGGTCAAATAGATGACCCGCCTCTTGAATCGTCCTCGAGGGAGCAATCTGAGGTAGAACTTGACTCTCTTGGCCGCTTGTTTATTGAACTTGCTGACGCGCCTTCTTCTTAGGGTGACTCGGAATCAAGTCAAGCCGGCAATATTGAGGCAATTGCAATCTCCTCCAGTTCTTCAGAAATGTTTGTTCCAATATTTAAGTTGTCACATCCAGACGCTCACTTAGTTCCCAATTTTCTATTGAATAAAGAGCAATTTGTCGGTCAATCGAAACGCAAGACCTGAAGTGGTTCTAGCGACTTAGACCCTGGTTTGTCTCACGTGCCGCCGGCTCGCAAACCGCACCTCGAGGTGCCACATAGTCCAACCAATTCTCGTCCTAGAGTCGGTCTATTTAAACAACCTCTTAGCCCTACAAACTCACTTTATCAGGAATATTCTCTATCTTCGGGCAACTCGACTGCAACACAACTTCCCGCTTTTAATGTCAATCGCGGGTAAGTTTCTGATCTTGCATTGATTTTGTGTTTTTGACCTTTGCTTCTTTTTCCTTAATATAACATTTGATTCCTGGCAACTGTAGTGCCAAAGCTATTTTGTCAAGGCGCGCCGCCGGGTCAACCTCAGGTGCTGCAAACCAGGACACTCTGATGCCCCCACCTGAAAAGACAGCCACTGAAATTGATCTTTCTAGAGAGAATGATCCAGATGTGAGGGTTGAGCCGACAGCCAATACTGAGACACCCAGACCAGGTGAGCCGGTTTTGATGGATGCACCAACGGAGGCCCGGGACATGTCAGTTGATCCATCTGCTCGTCCGCCAAGCCCGGCTCATCCTTCCAGTCCGGCGGCTCACGTTCATGACCCCATTCTGCGAGCTGATCAAAGCACTACGGACATTGTCATTGTTAAGGAAGGCTTTCAGGCTCCCGTTGTTTCCACTTCTTTGGCTAAAATTGTAGCCAAGGAAGAGCCGGTGAACCTAGATAAAGGAAAAGCCAAGTTGGAAATTCTAGATCTGTCTGCGCTTGGTGTTGATGATATCCACCAGCAGTACTTGAGCCAGCTGTGTGAGAGCCGGGAAATTGAGATGAATTTAATCAATGCTCTTAAGGAAAAATATGAGGTAAGATTCTTTGCTTTAACCGTTCTGTCTTTATATAATGTCTTCAGCCCCCAAGGACCAGCTTATTATTAAAATGGTAAGCTGGTTCTTCAGAATAGGTATATTGAACTGCAGCTGTAGCCCCCAAGGACCGGGTCGTTATGATGAGAACAAGTCGGTACTTTGTACTATAATAAAAAACAAAATCATGATCTAGCCCCCAAGGACCAGCTTATCTTGTTGAGTTAGCTGGGTCTTCCTTCATAGAAACAAGCATTTGCTTTGTAAGCTTGAAATCATGTAGCCCCCAAGGGCCGCCTTATTTCTGCGACATAGAGATGAAGCTGAAGGCTGAAGCCGATCTAACGGCGGCTCATTTTGAAGATTCTGCGCGTCAAGCGCATGATCGTCTTGAGTAGGCCCTGAAATTTTTTGAAGAAGAAAAAGACACCCTTTTGAAGCGTGCTAAAAAGGCTGAGGGTAAACTTGGTCCTTTGAAGGAAAACTATTCCACCCTTGTGAAACAGATAAACGAGATGCTGACGGCCATCTTCGGTATGTACTCATAGCTCTTGATGTGGCTCTTGATGTGAGCCTGTAATAGGGGTAGTTTAAAACTCTCAAATGCTCTATCGTTCCATCGCGCACGTTTTGCACTTGTCTTGTTCTGATGAAACTTGTCACGAAACTTTGATATTTTGATCTGTTTGCCAAAATATTATTGCTCTTCTCTTTTGCTTGCCTCAGAATATCTGTGTTGTGCTCAATGAGCCTTTGATTGAATCAGACAGGTCAAAACGAGCCGGCAAAGAGGCTTGCTTGCAAGGCTTAGGTCTTGATTGAACCATTCTGTCGGCGTTCTGGGAGCGGGGGTACCCATACCTGCCTGCCTGCGGCCCAGGGCATGGCCCACCTCGTCAGCCAAGCACGGCCTGGCGCGACTTCACTCAAGACAAGGCCCTCGCAAGGACCCTAGGCTCGCGAGGAAGAACAACACCAAGATCAGCAAGGGATGGGCCTCCTCAGGCCCCCTCCGGAGCGGTGGAGATCTCTATGCAGAACCCGGCCTCAGGAGTCAAGGATGACGCAAGGAAGGATAGGCGGGCGCCAGCACGCCAGGCGGTGCAGCTTCCCCTTTGGTGCAAAGGGAGCAAGGACGTACACGGGTTCCCAAAGCGCCCCCCAAAGGTTTCCATTCCGGTGCCACAAGACCACGACCATGAGCCCAGCACGACGGATGTCATCGCCGAGCCCACCTCTGCATCATCGACAGCTACTTTGTAGGCGAAGACCACCTTTGAACAGGGCGGGGATGTACTCCTGCCCCCCTTCAAATTTGGTCGTTGTGGGATCCTTTCCCGCCATTGCGATAAGGGAAGAGGACCCGGGCCACTCCTATATATAGAGGCTAGGTTGCACCATAGAGAGGGGGACGAACAGGGACGGACAGGAAGGAACAGGGGAACACAACAGATAAGGCAGAGAGCCAAGAACACCACTCGAGCGCCCTCGCGAGGCTCCTCACCACTGTACTAGTTCATCCACCACACCTCCCCGAGAGGCAATCCACCAAAGCAGGAGTAGGGTATTACGCTTCGCAGTGACCCGAACCTAGGTAAATCACCGTGTGCATCTTCTTCCTCGTCATCGCAGGAGTTCGTCGTAGTAGTCATCGTGTAGTGAGCTAGGTAGGGCGAGGCTGCAGGGGATCTTCGCACATGCCCCTGTGTTCGAACTTCTTGGGGTTTTGCAGAGCCTGAAATCCGACAATTGGCGCCAGGTAGGGGGCGTGTCGAAGTCTTCCTCAAGCCAAGCTCTTCCTTCGCCTCGCCGCTCCGATGTCTGACGCTCGCCGAGCCCGCGCCGAGAGCCGAGCTGCCTGCGTCGCCCAGACGGCGCCCGTGGGCCGCGCCGCCGCGCGCCGGTCCCCCTCACCTGTGGCCAACGCCGCCACGGGCCCGGAGGCCCACGAACAACAAGACTCCTCCCAGCCGGTCACCGCGCGGCGCGATGGCCACACCGCCACTCCGTCGATCGTTCCATCTACCGGGTCATCCTCCCACGTTCGGCTCGGGCCGGCGCGCGGCTCGGGCGCACTCGCCATGGCAAACGAGCTGCTCCGCTACCGCCCTACCCCCGACCGCCAGGACGACTGGCTCCGGCGCATCGCGGAGCTCGTCAGTGCTGCCGGCGAAGCTTCAGCGCTCTCCTACTCGCTTCGACCCCAACCTTCTCTGGCGGACGACGCGCCCATGATGCGCCGCGTCCTCCTCCACAGTGCAACGTCGACCCCGAGTCCGGGCGTGAAGTGCGCCTGCGCGACCAGCCCCGCAAACCGCGGGCAAGGGCGAGAGATGAAGTAAGCTGCCAGGTGGTGACGTGGCCGCGTATCAACGCGCGGGCGCTCCCCGCTCTACAAAACCAGCGTTGTGACCGTGCACCACTCGAGGCGGCCCCACAAGAGCGTCAGGACCCGGTCCCTCCCACACACGCAGCACCCGTCGAGCCGGTGGGGTGCCACGCCATCGCCCCGGAGCTCCATCCAACCACGTGGCCCTGCAAGTTCAAGCCTGATCTGCCACCTCGCTACGATGGCACCCCAGATCCCGCCGAGTTCCTACAGCTCTACTCGCTGAGCATCCGGGCGACCGACGGAGATGACAAGGTCATGGCGTGCTGGTTCCCCATGGCGCTCAAGGGCGGCGCGCTCTCCTGGCTCCTCAACCTCCCGGAGGGATCCATCACTTCCTGGGACGACCTGCGCAAGCGCTTCGTCGCCAACTTCCAGGGTACCCGCGACCGAGCGCTCACTGTGAACGACCTGCGACGTGTGAAGCAGCAGGAGGGAGAGACCCTGCACAAATTCATACAGCGCTTTACGACTACACGCCTCAAGGTCTCGAGGGCGTTGGATGAGGCTATCATCTCCGCATTCACCGACGGCGTCACGGACCTCAAGATGAAGGAGGAGCTCGCCATGAACGACGAACTGTGCTCAGCCCTGGAGATGTTCAACCTGGCGAACAAGTGCGCCAAGGCCGAGGAGGGCCGCCTTCCTCTCCGTGCGCTCCCGGAGGCGGAGCCGGAAGACAAGAAGACCAAAACCAAGGAGGCGAAGCGCAAGGCCCCAGTGGTACTTGCGGCCGAGCCTGAGGCAAAGCGCAGCCGAGGCGAGGAGCACCCCGCAGGAGGGAGACCGTCCTGCATCTTCCATGGCACCAACAACCACGACACCGCCGACTGCCAGGAACTCAGGCTGGTCCGCGCCAAACACTTCGGCCGATGCCCTGGACGCACTGACCGTGGTTACGGACGCGGTGGAGGCCGCGGCAGAGGCCGTTGGGACAACCGGGAACCGCGTCAGGGGTGGCGAGACCAGCCTCAGGAGGACCGCTGGCGCGATCAGGCTCGGGAGGACCGCTGGCGCGATCAGGCTCGGGAGGACCGCTGGCGCGATGACCCTCCGGAGGGGTCACGCCATGGCCAACCTCGTGAGGCCGGCCTACCACCACTACAACCACCACCCAGAAGGATGGAGGAGGATAGGAAGGACGACGGGGCTGGGGGCTTCCAGGAGGTCAGGGCGATAGCCTGTATCCTGGGCGGCGCCCAGGCCCCGGCGTCGAACTGCATCTTCAAGTAGTTCACGCGGGAGGTGAACGCAACTCTCCCAAAGCCAGAAGCCATGCGTCCCCTCAAGTGGTCCCAGACCGCAATCACCTTCAACTCGAGGGATCAGCTCAGGTGCTCGGCCATGGCCGGCATGCTCCCCATGCTGTGCACTCCAACCATCAGCAACGTCCTCGTCACCAAGACCCTCATCGACAGTGGAGCGGGTCTCAATGTCCTCTCCATTGAGACCTTCGAGACGCTCCAAGTACCGTAGGACCAGCTCATGCCGACCAAGCCCTTCTCAGGAGTCACTGACGGGTCCACCATCCCCATTGGGCAAGTGCGCCTGCCCGTCACCTTCGGCGGATGCAAGAACTACCACACTGAGATTATCGTCTTTGACGTCGCACACTTCCACCTCCCATACAACGCGATCCTTGGGTACCCGGCCCTCGCCAAGTTCATGGCGGTGACCCATCATGGCTACAACGTCCTCAAGATGCCCGGGAGTGGCGGCGTCATCACCATCGCCTGTGATGAGAAGGATGCCGTCTGCTCCCTCGAGCGTGCTTACCGCGCCGCGGCGGCCGAGCGCTCGGATGACGAGGAAGATGCCCTGCCTTGTGAGGATGCACGCAGGAAGAAGAAGCAGCTCCTCACCATAGGGCGCCAGGGGGCTGGGACCTCCAAGGACGGCGGCTCAGGCTCTGTGCCCAGGGATGGGGTCCCACCCTCCATCGCATAGGAAGGCGCGCTCGGCGCCCCCCTTGGGTCGGGCTTGGGGGCTTCCATCCGGGAGGCTCTCGGCTTGGCCGGTGAGACAAGGGAGGTACTCGGGCACAACCTGAAGGTGCGTCCTGACGCGCGTCTGCCTGAGCCAGGAGCGCAGCGCGAGGCGCCAAGCTCGCAAGAGTCTGTCATCATAGCGATCGAGGAGCTTCAGGAGGCGCAGGCCATGCGAGGCGGGGACTACCCTGCACCACCAATCGCAGCCGCCATCGTCGGCCCGGTCAACCAGCCGCGCGTCTACGTCAACACACTCGCAATCAACAGGGCCGCATCCCAGGGCCTCTTTTGGCCAACACGTGCCGATCGCAGATGGGTCTACCCGCACAACTACGTCCGCATGCCCTTCGGCCTGGCGAACGTAGGCGTCACGTTCCAGCGCCTTGCCCGGGCCATGCTCATACCTTGCCTGGCGAGGCGCGGCGAGGAGTTGGAGGAGATGCCCGGACAGAGCAGGGGTCCCGAGCCCTTGGAGACGACGGGCTCGTGAGGGTCGCGCTCGTGGAGGTATAAGATCAGGCTACGACGGCAGCTTCGACTCTTCAGCGGCATGGCCGCCAGGTGACTTTTTGTTGGTCTTTGCCATGTAACCTTTTGGTTTACTCCGTTTGAGGGCACCCACCGGGCCGCATTATCCTCAGGCGATCAGGGCATACCCCTGCAGCCGCCTCATTTACGCATATTTCAGTAGGTTCTCATGCATGTGATCTGTTTCCTAACGTTTCACCTTGCCTGCACGGCTGTTTGCCGGCGTGAATGTCGCCACACCCGAATGATCCTACCTTCGACCGCCTCATGAGAGGACTGGGCACGGCGTCTGTGCTCGGGTCCGTCCCTGCAGCGTTGATAAATCCAGTGGCTGAGCTCTGTCTGGCGGGCCGGCCCCGTTCACGTCACCTCCTGGGGTCACTGGTGCTTGGCCCTCTCATGCGATGGCCCTAGGGAGCACGTTCGGCGTAGGCTTCTCCAAAATTTGTAGGACCTCGGATGGTGCTATCTACAAGAAGATCCAGGCACAAACCGCCTTTGAGATAGGGACCTTGCGAGGCCAAAGCGCCCTCGCGAGCTCCCAGATACACCTCCCAGTTTTGCCGTGCAAGCCACGCGTACGAACTCAATGGGTTGTACACGCCCGGAGCCCCCCGAGGACGTGGAGGGGTTCCTTCCCACGCAATGTGGAAGCCCCATGCTCCACGCTGGCGGACAACACGGTCCACCAATGACTATGCCCACGCAGGGTGGAAGCCCCATGCCCCATGCTGGCGGACAACACGGTCCACCAATGACTATGCCCACGCAATGTGGAAGCCCTACGCTCCGTGCTGGGGATAAACAACTGAGGGCGCCCCAGCGGCTGCATCCAACCTCAGGAAGGCCCCTCGCGGCCCCGTCTCGCTGCGTTCCCCTGGGATGTACGCGTGAGGGGGCTGCATGGGGGCTACTACCGGGCCAGGCCTGGTACACGCCACCTCCCCAGGTCTGCCAAACCTGGTCTTCACGCGCCCCTCTCAGGAAAAGCTAGCAAGGAAAGGTATGGGAGCCGCTTGTATGTCAAGGGGGACTCCTGAGCATCGCGACTCAGGAGCCTCACTGGCCACGTAGCCCCTCACCCCTTGGAACCGTCCTTGGTGATCTGGACGGCCCAACGGCGGCTGAGGTATGCGTGGGGCCGGGCCCTGCCGACGCAGAGCGCAAGGTGTTCGAAATTTCCAAGTTAACCCAATCTTCACCATGTTCCCTTCATGAGGGCTGCTCGTACGTCAAGGGGGATTCCTGAGCATCGCGACTCAGGAGCCTCACTGGTCATGTAGCCCCTCACCCCTTGGAACCATCCTGGTGATCCGGACGGCCCAACGGCCGCTGAGGTATGCGCGGGGCCGGGCCCTGCCGATGCAGAGCATCACAGCAAGCAAGAAGGAAACAAGGCGAAGAGAGTAATCACACAGTTCAACAGTTATTACAAGCATTAAAAGTTTTCACAAATACAAACAAGTTTAACGCCTCCGCGAGGCACGATAAACGTTGCAGGAAAGGAATAAGGAAGAGGAATTAGGAGGAGCTTCCGCCACCACTCGTCCCATCCGCGGGGAACTCGTCGTCGACATCGCTGGCGTCGTCTTCTTCGCCGCTAACCCCTGCAGCTTCAGGAGGCGGAGGGATGGTGACGCAGGTGAACATCTTCACCAACACCTCCACAACGCCCTTCACCACCGCCGCAGCGCTGGCGCGGACCTCGAGGGCGACCGGGCGGATCACGGTGTCAAAGTGAAACCCCGACTCGCGAAGGTGAAGATGGCTGAAGATGCGTGTCGCGGCCTCAGAAAAGAGGTCGCGGCACTTGCTCTCCAAGACCCCCTCCACCTTGGCAACGGCGCCCTCCAGCGCCTTGACGAGCTTCGAAGCGAGCCCCGGGAAGCCGCTCTCTGGAGCCACCAGGGACTCCGCAAACCCATCCCGGCAGAGGGAGTGGAGCACTTGGCGAAGCCTGAGCTCGACGGAGGGAAAGGCGCTGAGCTCCGCGGCCGTTTTCTCCTCGGCCGCGGCTAGAGCCTTCTCCCTGGTGTCGAGCAGGGCCTTCTCCGAAGCGACTTCCCTCTCCTGTGCGTCCAGGCGCTCTCGCTCCGCGACCTGGCTGGTCGCCGCCTGGGATAGCTCGGAGTCCCGAGCAGCAAGCTTGGCCTCGCGGGTCTTGAGGGTTTCCTCCTGCTGATGCAACTGCTCTGCAAGCGCGGACTTCTCCTCCTGGAGAGCCTTCAGGCGGACCTCCACCTCTTTGCAGCGCCTGACAGCAGACGCCGCGTCGGCCAGTGCTACCTCGTGGGCTGCCCTGGCAGATGCGGTCTCCTTCTCTCTCTTCGCCACGGCGGCCTCGGCCTGGCCTCAACCCGCCACGGCAGAGGCGTCGGCCTGGAGCCACCCGGAGAGGAGCCCCAGGCGCCCACTCGCGAGGCGATCGTCAGCGCCCCCGAGGGCGTCCCGAACCTGACCCAGAGCGGTGTAGGCCCCATCCAGGACGCCGGGGCCGCGCAGCGCGGACAGCGAGGCCTCATCAGGGGGAGTCGCGTGTGCCATCACAGGAGACGTCCCTGGTGTTGGGGAACGTAGCATGGGAAACAAAATTTTTCCTACGCACAGACAAGATCTATCCATGGTGATGAGCATCTACGAGAGGGAGAGTGAATCTACATACCCTTGTAGATCGCTAAGCGGAAGCGTTAAGAAACGCGGTTGATGTAGTCGAACGTCTCCGCGATCCAAATCGCAAGTCGTCCCTCGATCCGATCACGAACTAGTGCCGAACGGACGGCACCTCCGCGTTCAACACACGTACGGCTTGATGACGCCTTCACCTCCTCGATCCAGCGAGCGATGGTGAAGTAGTAGATGAGTTCCGGCAACACAACAGCATGGTGATGATGGTGAGGAACAATCTCTGCAGGGCTTCGCCAAGCACTACGGAGATTATGATGGGAGAACTAGAGGGTTAGGGTTGCCGACACACAGCTTGGGAAATCTTAATGTGTCCCGTGTGCTAGCCCTGCCCCTCTATTTATATGTTGAGCCTTGGGGTCTAAACTTGGAGTAAAAGCCTCCTCCAGGTCGGTTTTGCCCGCACAAGGTCGGTTTGGCCCGCAGGGAAGGAGTCCAACTCGGATCCCTGCAGTATCGCGTGCAAGCGGTAGTACCGCTTACGATAAGCGGTAGTACCGCCTGTAGCGGTAGTACCGCCTGTAGCGGTAGTACCGCTTACGATAAGCGGTAGTACCGCCCTTAGCGGTAGTGCCGCCCCAGACGCCAGCAAAACTTCCTTTTGCACCTTGCCTAAGCCTAGTGGGCTTTACCCCTTGGCCCAAATAAAGTGTTCTCGTATCCGAACATTTCGGGAAACATCCGGAACCTCTTCCGGTGAATTCCGGAACCCTTCCGGAAACCAAAACACTATTATCACATATATCAATCTTTACCTCCGGACTATTCCGGAGATCCTCGTCATGTACGGGATCTTATCCGGGACTCCGAACAACCTTCGGTCACCAACACAATAACTCAACTATACTAATCGTCACCAAACGTTAAGTGTGTAGACCCCGCGGGTTCGAGAACTATGTAGACATGACCGAGACACCTCTACGATCAATAACCAATAGCGGGACCTGGATGCCCATATTGGCTCCTACATATTCTACGAAGATCTTTATCGGTCGAACCTCTATGTCAAGGATTCAGTTAATCCCGTATACTGTTCCCTTTGTTCTTCGGTATGTTACTTGCCCGAGATTCGATCGTCGGTATCTCTATACCTAGTTCAATCTCGTTACTGGCAAGTCTCTTTACTCGTTCCGTAATACAAGATCTCGTGGCTAACATTTTAGTCACATTGCTTGCAAGGCTCATTGTGATGTTGTATTACCGAGTGGGCCCTGAGATACCTCTCCGTCACACGGAGTAACAAATCCCAGTCTTGATCCATGCCAACCCAACAGACACCCTCGGAGATACCTGTAGAGCACCTTTATAGTCACCCAGTTACGTTGTGACGTTTGATACACACAAGGTATTCCTCCGATGTCAGGGAGTTGCATGATCTCATGGTCATAGGAACAGATACTTGACATGCAGAAAACAATAGCAATAAACTGACACGATCAAATGCTACGTTCGTAGTTTGGGTCTTGTCCATCACATCATTCTCCTAATGATGTGATCCCGTTATCAAATGACATCTCATGTCCATGGCTAGGAAACCTCTACCATCATTTGATCAACGAGCTAGTTAACTAGAGGCTTACTAGGGACACAGTGTTGTCTATGTACCCACACATGTATTTGAGTTTCCAATCAATACAATTATAGCATGGATAATAAACGATTATCATGAACAAGGAAATATAATAATAACCAATTTATTATTGCCTCTAGGGCATATTTCCAACACCTGGGGCGGCGGAGGCATGAGGAGCAGGAGGCACCGGAGGCTCCGCCACGACCACAGGTAAGGTGGATGCAGATGAGTCTAGGGGCAGCTGGCCTTCGGGGGCTGGCTCCTAGGGCAGCAACACCGACGCGCCCCCAGAAGTAGGAGCGGCAGCACCAACGCGCATCGGGGGCTCGGGGGGCTCCACGGCGGTGACCAGGAGGGTTGCCTCGCGAGGCCCCACCCCCTCGGCGGCAGGCGCCTCGTCAGGCGACGGCAGGACGACAGGTGCGGGCGGTGCATCGGAAGGCGCCTTCGGCTTGACGCCCGCCTTCTTCTTCCTCATCTTTAGCGCGGCGGCGTTCCTAGTTACCAAACAAAGGAAAATCATCAATACACAAGCTACCGGCAGGCGACCAAGGCCGAGCGGGATTACTTACTCTTCAACATCGACCCACTTCCTCTTCCTCTCCACTCCGACGATGACGGGGGTGCCCTCGCCTTTCTCGGTGAGGGCACCACCACGCGGGGGAGCAGGGGCACTGTCCGCAAGGGCAGCCGCTAGAGGGATCGCCATGGCCCCGGCCTCGTCCGCCTTGCCCGCGGGCTGTGATCCGGGCGGGGGCGAGGCCGGCACTTCAACCGCCTTGCCGGCAGAGGCAGGGCACATCGAAGGAGACTCCGCTCCGCGCTTCCTGGGGGTCGCCAGGCAGGCAGACCGTGTGGCACGAGGGGCCGGTCCTAGCCCCCTGAGGACCTTGGCGGGACGTGGAGAGCCTGCAGCAGACGCTTCACCAACATCGTCGTCGTCCTCAACGTCACGCGAGAGCATGCTCTGCGATGGGGGAGACACCCCCGCCAGGTCATCGTCCGCTGTCTTCTCTGAATCCTCCCCGCCCGTGGTGTCGCCTGAGGACACCATCACCAGAGAGCCAAGGCCCTCGGCTGGGGAGAGCCCCAGTTCGTTGAAGACAGGCATCGTGGCGACCAGATCGGCTCCGTCATCGCGGCGGTACAGCGGGGCATAGGCGTCGGGGAGATCACCGGGGTCGCCGTTGAGCAGGGTTGTCACAGCCCTGTTCAGTTCCTTGGGGGTTATGCGTGTGGACCGAAGCCTAAGGTTGTCGCCGCTGCCCTGATAGTCCCACAAGGGCCTAGAATGAGACTGGAGGGGCGCCAGGCGCTGCGTCAAGAACTCCTTCACTATCATCCCCCCAGTCAGCTTCCTGGCACTGATATCGCGAGAAATCCGCTTCAGGACGGGCCTGGCCCGGGGGTTGGAAAGCTTCGCGGAGCTCCACGCGGGGGTCTTCTCCGGCAGCCCCTTCGGCAGATCCAAGCGGGGGTTGGTGCTATTGAGATCCATGAAGACCCAGCGGTGCCTGAAGTTCTCCACCTTCTTCCCGGCCTTTAAGAGCATGTTACCGCTCTGGATCGCGACGAAGCAGACGCACGCCGACTGCTGAGCGCCATCGTGCATGCGCAAGCTGAAGAAATGGTGGAAGAGGGCCACCGAAGGCTTCACGCCCACGAAAGCCTCGCAGTAGAAGGCAAAGACAGACAAGAGCAGGATGGAGTTGGGCTGGAGATGAAGGGCTTGAATCCCGTAGTGGTCAAGGATGGCGGTGAAGAACGCGGAGAAAGGCGGGACGAGCCCGGCGAAGACGCTATGGAGAAAGAAAGGGTAGGCCGACCTGGATGAGGGCCGCTTCTCCGAGGAGCCACCCCATATCAAGGTCCGCCCCCACTCGTTGGTCCCGTCCGCCGTGGACGGGAGCACCGGGACGAGGTCTCCATCCTTGGCAATGGTGGATTTCGAAAGCGCTGGTGAGATGGGAGCGGAGGCTGAGCTCTGGGCCTCTGGCTTCGGCTTGCCAGCGGGAGCCATCGGGAAGTTTGCGGGGCCGACGCGGCAAGGAGGAGGACGGAGCGGCGCCGGATCTGGAGAGGTCTCTGCTAAGGCCGGGGATCTGGGAGTAAGAGCAGGTGCACAGAAGAGGAAAGCAGTAATGGCTCGGCGTTGGAAGTCAGGCTTTTGTCGATTCGAGCAGTGGCCGAAGGGACGTTGGACGCCCGACATCAACCGCATGACGTGCGCCAATCCTGGCCCGCAGGCGTTTGGGGCCCGCGGCACTTCGGGCCGTCCTCAAGGCTTCGCCCGGAAGCCAGCTCGAGCGCGCCTTGGGCCCGGGGGCTACTGTCGGCGTTCTGGGAGTGGGGGTACCCAGACCTACCTGCCTGTGGCCCAGGGCATGGCCCACCTCGTTAGCCAAGCACGGCCTGGCATGACTTCACTCAAGACAAGGCCCTCGCGAGGACCCTAGGCTCGCGAGGAAGAACAGCACCAAGATCAGCAAGGGGTGGGCCTCCTCAGACCCCCTCCGGAGTGGCGGAGATCTCTATGCAGAACCCGGCCTCAGGAATCAAGGATGACGCAAGGAAGGATAGGCGGGCGCCAGCGCGCCAGGCGGTGCAGTTTCCCCTTTTGTGCAAAGGGAGCAAGGACGTACGCGGGTTCCCAAAGCGCCCCCTAAAGGTTTCCATTCCGGTGCAACAAGACCACGACCACGAGCCCAACAGGATGAATGTCATCTCCGAGCCCACCTCTGCATCATCGACAGCTACTTTGCAGGCGAAGACCACCTTTCGACAGGGCGGGGATGTACTCCTGTCCCCCTTCAAATTTGGCCGTTGTGGGATCCCTTCCCGCCATTGCGATAAGGGAAGAGGACCCGGGCCGCTGCTATATATAGAGGCTAGGTTGCACCGTAGAGAGGGGGTCGAACAGGGACGGACACGGAGGAACAGGGGAACACAACAGATAAGGCAGAGATCCAAGAACACCACTCGAGCGCCGTCGCAAGGCTCCTCACCACTGTACTAGTTCATCCACCACACCTCCCTGAGAGGCAATCCACCAAAGCAGGAGTAGGGTATTACGCTTCGCAGTGGCCCGAACCTGGGTAAATCACCGTGTGCATCTTCTTCCTCGTCATCGCGCGAGTTCGTTGTAGTAATCATCGTGTAGTGAGCTAGGTAGGGCGAGGCTGCAGGGGATCTTCGCACACGCCCCTGTGTTCAAACTTCTTCGGGTTTTGCGGAGCCCGAAATCCGACACATTCCACAACATTGTTGCAGAAGATATGTGATTGAACTGGTCATAGTATGACTGCAGTTTGTAACCCGGACGCCCATTTATGAGCCGGTAATAAGAATAACATTGTACCTGAAAAGTTATAATGTAATAATAGAAGACATTGTAATAATATAAGGAATTGCTAATAAGCCAGCTCAGTGAGACTCGGCAAAGAGACTGGCTTTCGAGGTTCAAGTCTTGCTTCAATGAAGCTGGTATGATAAGCCATGGTTTATCCTAGCTTTCTGTATGCCGGCTCTCACGTGACTCAAGCCGTGTTTTAACCTTGATAAGTTCAGGGTCCAGATGGATTGACTCATCAAGAGTACACAGGGTCACCTGATCGGAGTCGCATCAATCAAACAGGCGGGTTTAACCATATTTTGCGTCTTATAGACTAGTCAAGAAGGATATTAACGGGTGACTCGTTGAGTTGGAAGCCCCCAAGTGACTTATGTTTCAAAAAATAAAGACGCATGCTCAATTTGTAGCCTGAAATGATAGACCCCGAGTTTCGGGGGTGCCAGCTTTATTTTATTTGAACATGAAGAAGTATGTACATAATTTGCAAGGGGGGGTTACATAAAGAAAAAGGAGTGGGTGGCTCTAGGTATAATAAGGCCGCAGGTGAGTGACGTGGCTTGCAACTGCGTCGGTATTTTCCCAAAGAGGAAGGGATGATGTAGCACAATGACGGTAAGTATTTCCCTCAGTTATGAAACCAAGGTTATCAAACCAGTAGGAGGATCACCACCACCCAATAAGCAGCACCTGCACGCAAATAACAAATACTTGCAACCCGACGCGAAAGAGAGGTTGTCAATCTCTCTACGGTAAAAAGATAGTTAGGTAGTGATAGATAGGATAGATAGATCTCTCAAGAACACAAAATAAAAAGGGCAAATAAAAAGTGCAGCAATATATTTTTGGGTTTTTGGTATAGTAGATCTGAAAACGAAGAGGCAAAAAGATAGATCGGAAAGCATTATGTTGGAAAAGTAGACCCGGGGGGCCGTAGGTTTCACTAGTGGCTTCTCTCATGAGTATAGCCCACGGTGGGTGAACAAATTACTGTTGGGCAATTGATAGAAGATCAAATAATCATGACGATATCCAAGGCGATGATCATTCTATAGGCATCACGTCCAAGATAAGTAGACCGACTCCTGCCTGCATCTACCACTATTACTCCACACATCGACCGCTATCCAGCATGCATCTATTGTATTAAGTTCATGGAAAAACAGAGTAATGCAATAAGGACGATAACATGATGTAGACAAGATCTATTCATGTAGGAATAGACCCCATCTTTTTATCCTTAATGGCAACGATACATGTGTGCCTTGCTGCCCCTTCTGTCACTGGGAAAGGACACCGCAAGATCGAACCCATCACAAAGCACCTCTTCCCATGGCAAGAATAATCAATCTAGTCAGCCTAACTAAACCAAAGATTCGAAGAAGAAATACGAGGCTATAAGTAATCATGCATATCAGAGATCAAAGAAGACTCAAATAATATTCATGGATAGAAACTGATCATGAACTCAAAATTCATCGGATCCCAACAAACACACCGCAAAAGTTTACATCAAATAGATCTCCAAGAGACCATTGTATTGAGAATCAAAAGAGAGAGAGGAAGCCATCTATCTAGCTACTGCCTACGGACCCGTAGGTCTATGGTGGACTACTCACGCATAATCGGAGAGGCACCTATGAAGAAGATGAACCCCTCTGTGATGGTGTTAGATTGGATCTCAAGGTTCTGGAACTTGCGGCGGCTGGATGTGTTTTTCAATGACACCCCTAGGGTTTTCTGAATATTTGGCTATTTATAGGCGTCAGAGGCGGTGGAGGGGGCCCCGTGGAGGGCACAACCCATCACGGCACGCCGGGGTCTCCCTGGCGCGCCCTGGTGGGTTGTGGCCTCCACAACCCACCTCTCCGGCATTTCGTTGGCCCACTGGGTGTCTTCTGGTCGAAAAAAATCTCCAAAAAGTTTCGTCGCAATTGGACTCCGTTGGTACTGATATTCTGCGAAGTAAAAAACAAGCAAAAATAGCAATTGGCATTTTGGCACTATGTCAATAGGTTAGTCCCAAAAAATGATACAAAGTTGATATAAAGTGATTGTAAAACATCCAAGAATGATAATATAACAGCATGGAACAAGCAAAAATTATAGATACGTTGGAGACGTATCAGCATCCCCAAGCTTAATTCCTACTCGTCCTCGAGTAGGTAAATGATAAAAACAGAATTTTTGATGTGGAATGCTGCCTAACATGTTCATCTCATATTCTATTTCTTTTGTCGCATGGACATTTGGACTTTTAGATGTTTCAAAGCAATAGTCTGGTTTTAAAATCATGTCTTTCAAAGTATCAACACTAAAGAAAGTTATCCCTAGCCCATCTTGCTCAATCATTGATCCATTTATGAAACACATTCAAATATTAGCTATACCCAATGCTCAAGTACGATCATAGTCCCCCCTAGTTGGTGCTTTATAAGAGAGGATGGACACTCAAAGTAAAAATAAAAATTGCATAAAGTAAATAGATAGGCCCTTCGTAGAGGGAAGTAGGGATTTGTAGAGGTGCCAGAGCTCAAAGTTTTAAATTGAGAGAGAAAAATATTTTGGGTGGCATGCCTTTCCTTTCAACGAAAACGACAAAGTAGTTCACAATACTTTCCATGCTAGATATATCATAGACGGTTTCCAAACAGAAAATAAAGTTTATTCCTTTTTCCACCATTCTTTCACATTCCATGGCGGGCCGTATCCACGGTTGCCTTCCATACCAACACTTTCCAAGGAATTTATTATTTGACAACATAAAGTAAATATTTTTTATTTTTCATTTGGGGAATGGGCATCCTTATTACTGCCGCACTCTCGTGCAATGACAAGTGAATAAACACTCATGTTGAGAATAACACATCTAGCATGGAAAAATATTGGACACTCCCACCGTTTCATGAGCGGTACGAGCACACAAAAGAGAAGTTTATTTTGAAAATTAGAGATGGCACATGAAAATTTGCCTGGAACGGCATGGAAATACCGCATATAGGTAGGTATGGTGTACTCATAAGGCAAAACTTGGTTTAAGGATTTTGGATGCACAAGTAGTATTTCTACTTAGTACAAATGGAGGCTAGCAAATAGATTGAGAAGCAACCAAACCAAGAAACGAAAATTCACATAAGCGAGCATTGAGCATAACTAACACCGAATAATGCAACATAAGTAGGATGTAACTTCATTGCATAACTATTGGCTTTTGTGCATGCATAGGGAATCACAAACCTTAACACCAATATTCCTACTAAAGCATAATTACTCACTAACATGACTCACATATTACTATCATCATATCTCAAAACTATTACAAAGAATCAAGTTTAATTTGTCCAATGATCTTCATGAAAGTTTTTATTATATCCTCCTTGGATATCTATCACTTTGGGACTAGTTTCATATATTGACATTGCTTTTTGACAAGCTCAAACAAATTTAAGTGAAGCACATGAGCATAAAGATTTCATCTCTCAAAATAGTATAAGTGAAGCATGAGAGGATTTCTTCAAAATTTACTATCTCTCAAATTAATCTAAGTGAAGCATGAGAGTATTTCTACAAAAAATTCCAAGCACACCGTGCTCAAAAAGATATAAGTGAAGCACTAGAGCAATTCTATAACTCAAAAAGTTTAAGTGAAGCATATAGAGCAATTCTAACAAATCATAGCATAATTTTGGCTCTCCCAAATAGGTGTGTCCAGCAAGGATACAAGTGAAAAACTAACAAGCAAAGCAAGCAAAGACTCAAATAATACAAGACGCTCCAAGCAAAACTCATGATATGTGACGAATAAAAATATAGCTCCAAGTAAAATACCGATGGTCGTTAGAAGAAAGAGGGGATGCCACTCGGGGGCATCCCCAAGCTTAGTTTCTTGTTTCTCTTTGGATATATATTGGGGGTGCTGTAGAATCCCCAAGCTTAGGCTCTTTTCACTCCTTATTCCTTCATCCATAGTGATCTCACCCAAAACTTGAAAACTTCAATCACACAAAACTCAACAAAATCTTCATGAGATTCGTTAGTATAATAAAGAAAATAACTACTTTAGGTGCTGTTGCAAACCCATTCATATTTTATTATTGCATTATACCTACTGTGTTTTAACTTTACCATGGCTCATACCCTTCAATATAACCCATAGATTCATCAAAACAAGCACACAATGCAACGAAAACAGAATCTGTTTTAAACAGAACAGTCTAGTAATATGTACTCTAACCATACTTCTGTAACTCTAAAAATTCTGCAAAGTTAGTAAAACGTAAATAATTTGTATAGAAACACTTTGTTAAAATTTCATCTCAAGATCACGTTCCAGTAAAAAATGAAAATTCGAGCACTGGACGCAAAGTTTCTGTTTCATATCCATCATTGTTTCTACTCATCTTATGATTCATCCTAAAGGCTCTACTTGGCACAAACACTAAATAAACCATAAAAACACAATCATAACAGAGGCATAATTGTGTCAACACTCAAAAACAGAAAGGAAAAAGCAAAAATAAATTTATTCATTGGGTTGCCTCCCAACAAGCGCTATCGTTTTACGCCCCTAGCTAGGCATAATGATTTCAATGATGCTCACATAAAAAGTAGTAATTGAAATATGCAAGAGAGCATCATGAATATCATGACAAGCACATTTAAGTCTAACCCACTTCCTATGCATAGGGATTTTGTGATCAAACAATTTATGGTACCAAGAATCAACTATCATAGGAAGGCAAAACACGCATAACTTCAAAACTTTGAACACATAGAGAGGAAACTTGATATTATTGCAATTCCTACAAGCATATGTTCCTCCCTCATAATAAATTTCAGTAGCATCATGAAGGAATTCAACAATATAACTATCACATAAATCATTCTTTTCATGATGCACAAGCATAGAATTTTCATTACTCTCCACATCAGCAAATTCCTTTTCATCCATGGTAGTGGGAGCAAACTCAACAAAATAACTATCACGAGACACTTGATTGACATAACCACATTGCAAATTAAAACCATGATGATAAGTTTCATGGTCATCATTACTCATTATAGATTTCGTGTCATCACCATCATCATGAATAGGAGGCATGCAATCATCATAATAAATTTGCTCATCAAAACTTGGGGGGTTAAAAATATCATCTTCATCAAACATAGCATCCCCAAGCTTGTGGATTTGCATATCATTAGCATAATTGACATTAATAGAATTTAGAGTAACATCATTGCAATCATGCTTTTCAATCAAGGAGCGATCATGAATCACCTTATAAATTTCTTCTTTCAACACTTCATCAAAATTTTCAGATTCATGATTTTCAAACAAAACTTTATAGAGATAATCAAGTGCACTCAACTCACTAGCAATTGGTTCATCATAATTTGGTCCTTTGAAAAGATTAGCAAGTGGATGAGGATCCATAACAATATATTTTTAGCAAGCGAAGATGCAAGCAAATAGAAGGCACATGGCAACACAAGCAAACGAAAAGATATCCGGCGAGAAAAAGGCGAACGAGAAAGAGGGCGAATAAAACAGCAAATTTGGTGAAGTGGGGGAGAGGAAAATGAGAGGCAAATGGCAAATATTGTAATTGCATGGAGATGAGATTTGTGATTAGGAACCTGGTAGATGATGATGGTGTCTCCTCGGCGCCAGAGATTGGCACGTAGAAGAGACCGCTTCCTCCCCGGCAACGGCGCCAGAAATTCCATTGACGTGGCTTGAGACTGCGTCTTTATTTCCCCAAAGAGGAAGGGATGATGCAGCACAGCGACGGTAAGTATTTCCCTCAGTTATGAAACCAAGGTTATCGAACCAGTAGGAGGATCACCACCACCCAATAAGCAGCACCTGCACACAAATATCAAATACTTGCAACCCGACGCGAAAGAGAGGTTGTTAATCACTCTACGGTAAAAAGATAGATTAGGTAGTGATAGATAGGAGAGATAGATCTCTCAAGAACACAAAATAAAAAGTGCATCAATATATTTTTGGGTTTTTGGTATAGTAGATCTGAAAACAAAGAGGCAAAAAGATAGACCGGAAAGCAATATGTTGGAAAAGTAGACCCGGGGGTCGTAGGTTTCACTAGTGGCTTCTCTCATGAGTATAGCACACGGTGGGTGAACAAATTACTGTTGGGCAATTGATAGAAGATCAAATAACCATGACAATATCCAAGGCGATGATCATTATATAGGCATCACGTCCAAGATAAGTAGACCGACTCCTGCCTGCATCTACCACTATTACTACACACATCAACCGCTATCCAGCATGCATCTATTGTATTAAGTTCATGGAAAAATGGAGTAATGCAATAAGAACGATAACATGATGTAGACAAGATCTATTCATGTAGGAATAGACCCCATCTTGTTATCCTTAATGGCAACGATACATGCGTGCCTTGTTGCCCCTTTTGTCACTGGGAAAGGACACCGCAAGATCGAACCCATCACAAAGCACCACTTCCCATGGCAAGAAAAATCGATCTAGTCAGCCTAACTAAACCAAAGATTCGAAGAAAAAATACGAGGCTATAAGTAATCATGCATATAAGAGTTCAAAGAAGACTCAAATAATATTCATGAATAGAAACTGATCATGAACTAATAATTCATCGGATCCCAACAAACACACCGCAAAAGTTTACATCAAATAGATCTCCCAGAGACCATTGTATTGAGAATCAAAAGAGAGAGAGGAAGCCATCTAGCTACTGCCTATGGATCCGTAGGTCTATGGTGGACTACTCACGCATCATCGGAGAGGCACCTATGAAGAAGATGAACCCCTCCGTGATGGTGTTTAGATTGGATCTCGAGGTTCTGGAACTTGCGGCGGCTGGATGTGTTTTTCGTCGACTCCCCTAGGGTTTTCTGAATATTTGGTTATTTATAGGCATCAGAGGCGGTGGAGGGGGGGGCCCGTGGAGGGCACAACCCATCAAGGCGCGTCGGGGGACCCCTGGCGCGCCCTGGTGGGTTGTGGCCTCCACAGCCCACCTCTCCGGCACTTCTTTGGCCCACTGGGTGTCTTCTGGTCCAAAAAAAATCTCCAAAAAGTTTTGTCGCGATTGGACTCCGTTTGGTACTGATATTCTGCGAAGTAAAAAACAAGCAAAAAACTGAAACTAGCATTTTGGCACTATGTCAATAGGTTAGTCCCAAAAAATTATATAAAGTTGATATAAAGTGATTGTAAAACATCCAAGAATTATAATATAACAGCATGGAACAAACAAAAATTATAGATACGTTGGAGACGTATCAGTGAGCAATGTTCGGGTTTATTTTTCTTTGGAGGTATATGATCCTTCTCTTAAATATATCAGAAAATATAAACCATTATTGAGGTTTCCGCTGATGACGAAAGGACCCTCCCAACGTGGGGAAAGTTTGTGCATCCCTGTTTGATCTTGAATCAGACGGAGCTCTAAGTCGCCTTCTTGAAAAGTACAGCTTCGGACTCTACGGCTGTGATAGCAACCTAAGTCTTGCTGATATATAGCAAATCTAGCTGCTGCTAAGTCACGTTCTTCTTCTAATGCGTCCAAAGAATCTTGACGCGCTTGCTCATTATCTGCTTCAAGATAAGCAGTGACTCGAGGGGAATCATGGCGAATATCGCTCGGTAATACCGCCTCAGCTCCATAAACCAGAAAAAACAATGTATATCCACTGGATCTATTTGGAGTTGTGCGAATACTCCAAAGTACTGAGGGGAGTTCTTCAACCCAACATCCTGGTGTGCGCTGGAGTGGAACCATAAGTCGGGGTTTGATCCCTCTGAGAATCTCCTTATTAGCTCGTTCGGCTTGTCCATTGGATTGTGGATGTGCAACTGCCGCTTGGTCAGGACGGATATGTCCACGTTGACAAAACTGCTCCATAGCTCCTTTGGACAAGTTGGTACCGTTGTCAGTGATAATGCTATGAGGATAACCAAAATGGAGAATCAACTTCTTCAGAAATTTGACAGTTGTCTTTGTGTCACAATTGCTGATAGGTTCTGCCTCGACCCACTTTGTAAATTTATCAACCGCCACCAATAGGTGGGTTTTCTTGTCAGAAGTTGGTTTAAACGGGCTGACCATGTCAAGCCCCCAGATCGCAAATGGCCAAGTAATTGGGATCATACGCAATTCATGAGCTGGCACATGAGCTTGTTGAGCGGACTTTTGGCATCCATCACACTTGTGCACGATGTCTTCTGCGTCCGCATGAGCCGTCAACCAATAAAACCCATGACGAAAAGCCATCACCACCAGGGACCGTGAGCCGGCGTGATGACCGCAATCGCCAGCATGGATTTCATTGAGGATCTCCTGGTCTTCCTCAGGGGAAACACAGCGTTGGAAAACACCGGCGCTGCTTCGTCGATGTAACTCGCCATTGACGATAGTCATGGACTTGGACCGCCGAATTATCTGTCCAGCGATGACTTCCTCAGCTGGGAGCTTGCCTCGAGTCAGATAAGCCAAATAGGGCACCGTTCAGTCGGGAAGAGCATGGTGAGCCGCCACCAGGTGTGCCTTAGGGTCAAGGATAGCGATATCTTCCTCAGAAGGTAATTTAACCGAGGGGTTGTGAAGCACGTCCAAGAACACGTTGGGAGGGACCGGCTTGCGCTGAGAACCGAGTCGCGATAGAGCATCGGCTGCCTCGTTAAGCCAGCGATCAATGTGATCAACTTGATACCCTTGAAAGTGTCCCTCCACCTCGGTGACTGCCCGTCGATAAGCCGCCATCAAGGGGTCCTTCGAATCCTAGGTCCCTGAGACTTGTTGAGCTACCAAATCCGAGTCGCCCAAGCATCTGACCCGGCTAAGATTTATCTCTTTAGCCATTCTGAGCCCGTGCCAGAGGGCCTCATATTCAGCTGCATTGTTAGTACAAGGGAACATGAGCCGTAAAACATAACAAAATTTGTCACCTTGTGGAGAAGACAAAATAACTCCAGCCCCCGAGCCTTCCAATTGTCTAGATCCATCAAAGTGTATAGTCCAATACGTGTTATCTGGCCTATCCTCTGGGATTTGTAGCCTAGTACAATCATCGATGAAATCCACCAGTGCTTGTGACTTAATGGCTGTACGGGGCATGTATTTCACCTATTGAGGCCCAAGCTCAATCGCCCATTTAGCAATCCGGCCAGTGGCTTCTCGATTTTGTATAATATCGCCAAGAGGTTTTGAACCGACCAAAGTGATTGGATGGTCCTGGAAGTAGTGTTTCAATTTCTGGCTTGCCATAAAGACACCAAAAACCAACTTTTGCCAATGCGGATACCGCTGCTTGGATAACGTCAAGACTTCACTGACAAAATAAACCGGCCCCTGTACTAGATATTCCTTTCCTGCCTCCTTTCGCTCGTCGACAACTGCAACACTAAATGCCTTTGAATTGGTTGCAATGTACAGGAGCATAGGCTCTTTATCCCTCGGGGCGGCTAGGGTTGGCGGCTAGGCTAGCTGCTTCTTGATTGCTTCAAAGCCTTCATTAGTTGCGTCAGTCCAAACGAAGTTGTCTGTCTTCCTCAACAACTGATAAAGAGGGATTGCTTTCTCCCCTAGGCGACTTATAAACCGGCTTAACGCCGCAATACGACCAGCCATGCATTGAACTTGATTCACGTTGGCCGGCTTAGCTAGCGAAGCTACTTCTTTGATTTTATCTGGATTAGCCTCGATGCCTCGTTCGGAAACCAGAAAACCCAGTAACTTGCCTGTAGGAACACCAAAGACGCACTTAGCCGGGTTGAGCTTCATCTGGTACAATCGAAGATTACCAAACGTCTCCTTGAGGTCATCTAGAAGTGTCTCCTTTTTCTGAGACTTCACCACGATATCATCAACATAGGCATGAACGGTGTGTCCAATCAGTGGGTGGAGGCAGTTCTGAACACAGCGCTGATAAGTAGCACCCGCGCTCTTGAGCCCAAAGGGCATAGAGACATAGCAGAAAGCGCCGAAAGTTGTTATGAAAGCCGTCTTCTCCTGATCCTCAATGGCCATCTTGATCTGATGATAATCAGAGTATGCATCCAAAAAACATAACCGCACACAACCCGTCGTAGAATCAATGATCTGATCGATGCGTGGGAGAGCAAAAGGATCCTTAGGACAAGCCTTGTTGAGATCTGTGTAATCAACACACATGCGCCAAGTACCGTTCTTTTTCAGAACAAGCACCGGGTGAGCCAACCACTCGGGGTGAAAAACTTCAACAATAAACCCGACAGCTACGAGCCGGGCTACCTCTTCTCCAATAGCCTTGCGTCTCTCCTCGTTAAAACGACGGAGGTATTTCCATACTGGTTTCATCTTTGGGTGCACATTAACGTGGTGCTCAGCGAGTTCTCTCGGGACTCCTAGCATGTCAGAAGGCTTCCATGCAAAGATGTCTCGATTCTCACGGATGAACTTGATGAGTGTGCTTTCCTATTTCGGATCCAAGCCGGTCCGAGTAGTGAACTGCTGAGATGAGTCGCCTAGCGTGAAGTCAATCTGCTTTGTATCTTCAGCTGGCTTAAACTTGAGGAATGGCTCAGACTCAGTAGTGGGCTTCTTGAGGGGGCTCATATCAGCAGGATCAACATTAGCCATATAGAACTTCAACTCCTCTGCTGCACAGGCCGACTCGGCATAGGCTGCATCACCTTCTTCACACTCTTGAGCTATTTTCCTGCTACCATTCACAGTTCTCGTACCATTTGGATCAGGCATTTTGAGCTTTAGGTAAACATAAAAGGGTCGGGCCATGAAACGAGCATAAGCCGGTCGCCCGAAAAGGGCATGATAAGGGCCCTTGATCTTATCCACTTCAAAGGTTAAGGGCTCGCATCTGTAGTTGAATTCATCACCAAAAGCATTGTAGCCAAATCCTTGCGAGCTCCCGAGCAACTCCGCCGCGGAAATGGTCGTCGGAGCAACTTCGGCGCCATCCGCAGACGTGGCCGGCCTAGGGCCACACCTGGGTCACTGACCAGTGGGTCCCCCTGGCCCAGTTGACTGGGTTGACCCAATCAACTTTGCTGACTTGGCGGCCCAGCCACTGACTTGTGGGCCACACCCCTTAATTAACCAATTAACTAAGACACGCGAAATAATTAGTTTAAATTAACAAGTCACTGACATGTGGGACCTACTGGCTAATTAATCAATTTAGTTAAAATTAAACCCTATTTAACTCCACTGTCTATGACATGCGGGACCCAACTATCAGGTTTGACCTAGACCGGCTGGGTTGACTGCTGACGTCATGCTGACATAGTGCTGACGCAATAAATGATTTTTGAATTAATAATAATTCCATAAAATGTTTAAATCTTTGAAAAATCATATAAAATAATCTATAACTCGGATGAAAATAATTTATATATGAAAGTTGCTCAGAAAAATATAACGAATCCGAATACGCTATCCGTTAATCTGTCACATGCCTCTATCATGATGAACATGGAACTTTCCCCTCTGATTCATCTGTCCGATAAATTCCTAAGACCCGGGAAATATCCACAGATATTTTCCCGTTTCGTCTGCAACACGTAGCACTGCGTTAGGTCAACCCCTAGCACAACATATTCCCTTGTCATGCATCGTGATGCATTTGTTTGCTTTATAATTATTTTTTCTCCCCCTCTTCTCTTCGGTAAACCCCGAGACTGACGCTGCTACCGGGTACAACTACACGTAGCACTACGTCCAGCAATTTGCAGCAGAGTATCCAGGCAAGCAAAACCCATTGATCATTCAAATATTGCCAATTTCTTCTCTCTCAAGCTTGCATTAGATTTTGCTACTGTTGTTGATAGCTCCTATTCTGATGCATAGCCTGATTTTGTAACCTGCCACTAGTGTAGAAATGGCTAGCCACATCTCTTGTTTGTGGCGCACCATTTCCCTCCAGCGCCAACACTAATATTTTCAAATAGTGTTGGCGTTGGCTAAATTTGCATATTATTGCTACACACATAGTGGTGGCGTTCAAATTCTATCGAACGTCACTTGTATGAGGACCCCAGCGCTCTCGCCTTTCACCTATTAGTGTTGGTGTGGCTAAAGTTCCTATGCCATAGGTATTTTTTAGTAGTGGCGTTGCACATTAGGCCCGGCATTGCGCATTCAGGCCCATTAGGCCCATGCCAGCACTAGTCGGTTTTAACAGTTAAAACCTTATCCTTTCGTCCTCACTCTCTCGATGCCTAACTCCACCCGTTCTCCTCTTGATCCCTGCCGCCGCCCCGCCGCCGCCGCCCGACGTTGCCCGTCTCCGCCCCGCCCGACGCTGCCCGTCTCCGCCGAACGCCGCCCAGCCCGACCATGCCCGTCTTCGTCGGTGGAGGAGCGTGAGGCTGCCCCGCTCGACGCCGACCCGCCCCGCCCGACTCAAGCAAAGGTAATTCAATTATGTCCTACTCCCTCCTTTTCTAAATATAAGTCATTATATATAATTTTGGTCCTTATGTAGTGTTTCTAGAGATCTCAATATGGAGTACATACGGATGCATGTAGACATATTTTAGAGTGTACATTCACTATTTTTTTTCCTTATGTAGTCTATATTGAAATGTAGATGAATTCACCATGATAGACAAATTGTCATGACAGAATAGCTGTAGTACAACTCCTGTTAAACTAGTTGTAGTATAACATGTCGATTAATTCGCCATGATAGATAAATGTTATGATAGATAAATTGTCATGATAGACTAGCTGTAGTACAACTCTTTTCAAACTAGCTGTAGTATAACATGTAGATAAATTGTCATGATAGATAAAAGAGCACACTGTATTTCATAATGATTCGTAATTTTACTAAATTTTACGGTGCTTAAATATGTTCTAGTTCTTTTTAAATTCGGCATGTTATTTTTAAATTCTTCATTCTATAAGATGGTGAGCTTTCATTACAGCACATATGGACAATTCATCAACCAACAACGAATCGGTGGACAGCGTGCAGAAGTGGAATCAGTGGCGATTAGAGTCTTTAGACTGGCGCATCAAAAAGTCAAAGAAGGCAATGCCTCACTGAAGAATGAAAGGGATAGTCTGCTCATAGAGGGTGCTAATGCCCAAACTATGTTAAACAAACTGAGGGATCTGGGGGATGAGTTGACGGGGAAGAGGGACAACTTGAAGATGGAGAAAAATATATTGGCTAGAGAAGTATAACCTACAGACACACGTTGATCACTTCAAAAAAGATGGAGAGAACAATCGGAAAAAGCTTCGCCAGCTGGACTTAATCCTTGATGATGTTGAGTAGTTTTAAACTGTGAAGTTTATGAGTATGTTTAGTTGTTCAGTACTAACTAAGTTTTAAAGTCTGAAGTTTATGAGTATGTTTAGTTCATTAGTACTAAGTTTTAAACTCTTATTAAGTTTATGAGTATGTTTAATTGATTTGTACCTTTTGTGATGTTTAAGCTCTTAGTTTCTGAAGGAGTTTTTTTATTATCCAAAAAACTAATTGTTGGCATTGCACAACAACACACGACAAAGGAAGTGTAGATGTATAGCTAGCATTGGCCAATTTGGACGCCAGCATCATGTAATATACTGCTGGCGTAGGATCCAACGCCACCACTATTTTTTAACCGTGGCGCCATATTGGTGGCGTCGGGTGTCTACACCAGCAAGGCCATTATCGCCAAGTCATAGCTAGGCTTTTCTGCACTAGTGTGCTATTGTTACCTTACCTGTTATCAATGTTGAGGAAATCGGTAACTGGCAACTGCTCGGTTGGCTTCGGAGTAGCGATTAATCCGTGAATTGGCCTATTAATTGGATTAATAGGTCGACCATTAATCGGTAGATCAAATAGGAACATGCCAACATATATCTAGATTTTCTATGTATTATAACATACTTCCATGGTCCCAACAATGTAAGATACAAAAATATTCTACGGTATGCATATAAAAAACATAGACAAGAGGTAAACTTGATAATCCTTATGCATCCAAACATGCAAATCTCAAAATTCGAAAGTACTGATTAAACATTAAAACTTGTCCACATACTTGCCAACATATAACCACAAACTATGCTACAAATAAAAACCCAAAGCAATAGTTCCATCCACTAACCTACAAATTTGTAATTTGTAGTCTACTAAGCTATGAATGTTGGATTCCCCAATGAGAGAGGGGAATAAGATGGTAGTACCTTGCTCGTAGGTGACACCATGAGGAAGGGGTTGGGGAGTAGCCATCGGGAAGAGTTGGGAGCAGTCAACGGGTCAGGCGATGGGGCGCTGCCCTCCAGAGAGGATGGGGAGTAGGTGACATGAGGGTATGCAGTCCATGCATGCAACTCGAGCGATGTGGCTGCTGAATATTGGAAATTTAGTGTGGTGGTTAGTGTTTGCGAGGATCCGGACAAACGTCAGCTAGGCCGGGAGGGGATGATAGGAGCATGAGGGGGGCGGGAGGAGGTCTAAACCCTAGCTATCAAGGAGCGGGAGGGGGATGGGATGATTTATGGGCCAAAATTTTAGACTAGTTTGCCAACGAGTTAGCGGGCCAATAGCGATTAATCGGTCTAACAATCGATTAATCAGTCTGACAACTAATTAATCGGTCTGATGGATCGATTAATCGGCATGGCAAGTTAACGCGATGAATAGGTGCTATTAGATTCCGCCACCCGATGAGTAGCGATTAACTAAAAAGTTAATTGATTAATTGGACGAATTCTTAAGCAGTGTCTGTTATCCTATATGCTTAGTATAGGTTGGTTAGTGATCCACCAATGACCCCTCACCTTGTCCCTGTTGCCCCTGCTTCATCATCGATGACTCGATCAACGTGATCGACGTCTTGAGCCCGACACATCACCTCACACCCCCTTAGTTGTATGACTCTGCAGAGCTACTATCGAATACCGAGGGTGATACCTCATAACGCACTCCTGATGATAACTCTATAGTGAAGCTAGTCGGTCGTGGATTACAGAGGGTGATTACTCCTTCACCACTCCCGATAACAACTCTGCCGTGCAACACCCCAAGTGTGAACCCTCGAGGGTGATTCCTCCCAGGTCTCCTTGACGGTTACATCGAGTGGAATCCATCGAGGGTGATTCCTCGGATTCCCCCTTGATGTATGGACACACGGTTACTTTGAATTTAACCGCAGAACCATGAGAAACACGGGTCTGCCCCGAGGGGTACCCGCGAGAGAAATGTGAAAGACGGGTCGGCCCCGAGGGGTACCCACGAGTGTAATCGGGTTGACCTGGAAGGTACCCGCGAGATAACTATGCGGCCCGATCGGGCATTCTTAGCCCTTGCTGTAAGTCCGGGAGACGGGGCGACGGAACCATAGATCGTGGATCATTGATGGTCACCGCGCGCTACCAAGACACTAATGGGTTTGGATATGTGATCTGAGTAGGCCTCTGGCCTTTTTTGCACTGACCACTGATACGTCCCCAACGTATCAATAATTTTTGATTGTTCCATGCTATTATAATATAATTCTAGGATACTTTTTGGGTGTTTATTTACCAATTAATATTATTTTCGAGTACTAACCTATTAACCTAGTGCCCAGTGCCAGTTGTTGTTTTCTGCATGTTTTTTGCTTTTCAGGTTTACCATACCAAACGAAGTCCAAAAGCCACGAAACTTTAATATGATTTTTTATGGACCAAAAGAAGACCTGGAAGCTTCGGGAGGAGATGACAGGCTGCACGAGGGCACCACGAGCCAACAGGGCGCCAGGGGGCTAGGTCGCGCCCTGTTGGTTCGTGGCCCAATCGGCTTCCCTCTCGTGTCTTTCTTTGGCCTATGAATTCTCAAATATTCCAAAAACCCTAGGAGAGATCCCGAAACACTTTTTCCGCCGTCGCAAATCTCTGTTCCGCTGCGTACCCATCTGTCGACCTTTTCCGACGATCTACCAGAGGGGGAATCGATCACGGAGGGGCTCTACATCATCCTTGCTGCCTCCATGATGAGTTGTGAGTAGTTTACCACGGACCTATGGGTCCGTAGTTAGTATCTATATATTTATCTCTCTCTCTTGATCTTCAATACAAATATCATCGCATCTGCGCTTTGATCTATTCAATGTAATGCTTTTGTGCTGTGTGTTTGTTGGGATTCGTTGAATTGTGGGTTTATGTTCAAATTATTCATGAAAAGTATTTTGAGTCACCTCTGATTATTATGATTCTTATTTGAATGATCATTATAGCTTCTCTCCGATCTATTGGGATAGTTTGGCCAACTAGATTGATATTTCTTCAGTGAGGGGTGCGTTGTAGTGGGTTCAATCTGGCGGTGCTCTATATCCTAGTGACAGAAAGGGACAAGACACGTCTTTGCATTATTGACACTAAGGATAAAACGATGGGGTTAATTCATATTGATTGAATTCTCTATGTCTACATCATGTCATCATTGTCCAAGCATTACTCTGTTTTACTTAATACTCTAGATGCATGCTGAATAGCGGTCGATGGGTGGAGTAATAGTAATAGGTGCAGGCAGGAGTCGGCCTATTTGCTTATGGACGTGGTGCCTATGTATACATGGTCATTGCCGTGAATAAAGATTGCATAACTATCCGCTCTTCTATTAATTGTCCAACAGTAATTTGTTTACCCACCGTATGCCTACTACATGAGAGATGCCACTAGAGAAAACTACGGCCCCCGGGTCTATCCACTTATGAGTTTACAAACGCTTTCAATAACATGCTGCCATTATTTATATTTTATTTTATTTTGCAATTTACAATTATCTACACATCTCACTTACTTGCAAATAACGAGATCAAGGGGATTGACAACCCTCTTGTCGCGTTGGGTGCAAGTGTGTGCTCTTTTGTGTGCAGCCACTGAAGACGGTTGATGACAGATATTCCTATTGGTTCGATAAACTTTGGTTCTTAAATGATAGAAATTCTTACCCGCATTCTGCCGCATCACCAGTTCCTCTTCACGGAAAACCAAACGCAGATCACAAGCATCAAGAAGGATTTCTGGCAGCGTTGCCGGGGAATATCATCATGAAATATCAAGTAACTTCACACAAATTATCATTCACTTATTCTTATTTTTATTTGTTGCTATATTTAGTTTGCATTATAAAAATCAAAAATACAAAAATATTTATCTTTGCTTGTCACTAGTTTACTTGTCGCTTGTTGCTATGGCTAGTTCTTCTTTTGTTCCCTCTTCTCCCGATAATGAGGTACTCAATTTTAAACAAAGGGGAGGAGAAAGTTTGAAAGATGCATGGTATAGAATTTGCAATGCTCAAAATAAATCAATTCATAAGCAATCTCCTATTATCTTGCTTCACAATTTCTATGTTGGGATTACTAATACGATACGATCACCGGTGGTAATTTCTTAATGAGTCACACTTCGGATGCTTTTAAGGCCATGGAAAATTTGGTAGGATCCTCTTATTATTAATGAAACTATTTTGACGATGGAACATGTCATGCAAAGGCTTGATGCTATTGAAAATAAAAAGAATACTAATGAACTAATTGAGGAGTTAGATAAAAAGCTTCATAATCATATCACTCAATTTGGGTCATGGGTAGGAATGACGTTGAAAACTTTAAAGGAGAAACATACAATTATTGACGAGAGGGTAGAAAAAAGCTTGAGTAGGATTGATAAAATGGAGGAAGTCATTGATAAAGTATGTTCCGCTTTCACTCCCTCAAAAGCTAATGCTAGTACTTCTCGGAATAAAAGTCCCAAGTTCATATATGACCCCAAGAGCATTAGTACCCCTCCTACCAAAAGGAACGAAGATCTCAAAATGATTAGTGTGCATCCCAACTTTATAAACTTAATAAAGGACCCTATTTTCAAGCCTCCTATTGTTCCTAAGAATCATGGTTGTGTTATTGAGGAGCTTGAGGTCAAAGATGACAACACTTGATCATACGTGTTATGCCTAGCTAGGGGCGTAAAACAATAGTGCTAGTTGGGACGCAACCCAATAGTTATCTTATTTTTCTTGTTTTACTTTCTGTTTGTGTGTCATAATATGATTGTTTCCTCTGTAATGATTGTGTTTTTATGTTTTAATTATTGTTTGTGCCAAGTAAAGCCTTTGGGATAATTTGCATGATGAATATAATTGATGCTGTGAAAAAACAGAAACTTTCGCCTACAGTGCAAAAAAATTGGTTCTCTGCTGGAGCGTGGTAAATTCCTGAAATTTTTCAGAGTATTGTTATACGAATTCCCCAGGTTGCCCTAATGTTTCAGATTTTTTAGAGATACAGAAGTATAGTTTCTCTACAGATCTTTACATACTGTTCTCTTTTAGACAGATTCTGTTTTTGCTTGCATGTTTTGCTTGTTTTGGTGATGCCATGGATTATAATGGGAAATATAAGTCATGGAGAAGTTGGAATACAGTACCTTATGCAATAATAAAATATGATTCAATTTATAACAGTACCTAAAGTATTTGATATGTTTATTATACTAATGGATCTCACGAGGTTTCTGTTGAATTTTGTGTGCTGGAGTTTTCAAGTTTTGGGTGCTATCACCATGGACGCAGGAATAAGGAGCGGCAAGAGCCTAAGCTAGGGGATGCCCAAGGCACCCTAAAGTAATTTTCTAGGAAGACTCAAGCGTATAAACTTGGGGATGCCTCAGAAGGCATCCCCTCTTTCGTCTCAATCCATCGGTATGTCACTTGGAGCTATATTTTTATTCATCACATGATCTCAGAAAAATATAACGAATCCGAATACGCTATCCGTTCATCTATCACATGCATATTGCATGATGAACATGGAACTTTCCCTCCGATTCATCTATTAGATAAATGCCTAAGGCCCGGTAAATATCCACATATATTTTCCCGCTCCATCTGCAACACGTAGCACGACGTTCGGTCAACCCCTAGAACATCATATTGCCTTGTCATGCATCGTGATTCATTTTTTTATTTATATTTATTGTTTCTCCTCCCTCTTCTCTCAGGTAGAACCCGACACCGATGCTATAACCGGGTACGACTACACCACTGACGTCCAACCACTTACAGCAGAGTATTGACGTGGCTTGAGACTGCGTCGGTATTTCCCCCAAAGAGGAAGGGATGATGCAGCACAGCGACGATAAGTATTTCCCTCAGTTATGAAACCAAGGTTATTGAACCAGTAGGAGGATCACCACCACCCAATAAGCAGCACCTGCACACAAATAACAAATATTTGCAACCCGACGCGAAAGAGAGGTTGTCAATCTCTCTACGGTAAAAAGATAGATTAGGTAGTGATAGATAGGAGATATAGATATCTCAAGAACACAAAATAAAAAGAGCAAATAAAATATGCAGAAATATGTTTTTGGGTTTTTGGTTTTGTAGATCTGAAAACAAAGATGCAAAAAGATTGATCAGAAAGCAATATGTTGGAAAAGTAGACCCGGGGGCCGTAGGGTTCATTAGTGGCTTCTCTCATGAGTATAGCGCACGTTGGTTAACAAATTACTGTTGGGAAATTGATAGAAATTCGAATAATCATGACGAAATCCAAGGCGATGATCATTATATAGGCATCATGTCCAAGATAAGTAGACCGACTCCTACCTGCATCCACCACTATTACTCCACACATCGACCGCTATCCAGTATGCATCTAGTGTATTAAGTTCATGGGAAAACGGAGTAATGCAATAAAAACGATGACATGATGTAGACAAGATCTATTAATGTAGGAATAGACCCCATCTTGTTATCCTTAATGCCAATGATACATGCGTGCCTTGCAGCCCCTTCTGTCACTGGGAAAGGACACCGCAAGATCGAACCCATCACAAAGCACCTCTTCCCATGGCAAGAAAAATCGATCTAGTTGGCCTAACTAAACCAAAGATTCAAATAAGAAATACGAGGCTATAAGTAATCATGCATATAAGAGATCAAAGAAGACTCAAATAATATTCATGGATAGAAACTGATCATGAACTCAAAATTCATAGGATCCCAACAAACACACCGCAAAAGTTTACATCAAATAGATCTCCAAGAGACCATTGTATTGAGAATCATAAGAGAGAGAGAGGAAGCCATCTAGCTACTGCCTATGGATCCGTAGGTCTATGGTGGACTACTCACGCATCATCGGAGAGGCACCTATGAAGAAGATGAACCCCTCCGTGATGGTGTTTAGATTGGATCTCGAGGTTCTGGAACTTGCGGCGGCTGGAATTGTGTTTCGTCGACTCCCCTAGGGTTTTTGGAACATTCGGGAATTTATAGGCATCAGAGGCTGTGGAGAGGGGCCCCAAGGAGGGAACAACCCATCAGGGCGCGTCGGGGCCCCACTGGCGCGCGCCCTGGTGGGTTGTGGTCTCCACGGCCCACCTCTTTGGCACTTCTTTGGCCCACTGGGTGTCTTCTGGTCCAGAAAAAATCTCCAAAAAGTTTCGTCGTGATTGGACTCTGTTTGGTACTGATATTCAGTGAAGTAAAAGACAAGCAAAAACAACAACTGGCACTTTGGCACTATGTCAATAGGTTAGTCCCAAAAAATGATATAAAGTTGTTATAAAATGATTGTAAAACATCCAAGAATGATAATATAACAGCATGGAACAAGCAAAAATTATAGATACAGTGGAGACGTATCAAGTATCCAAGCAAGCAAAACCCATTGATCATTCCTATATCGCCCATTCCTTCTCTCTCATGCTTGCATTGGATTTTGCTACTGTTGTTGATAGCTCCTATTCTGATGCATAGCCTGATTTTGTAACCCGCTATTGTTACCTTACTTGTTATCCTATATGCTTAGTATAGGTTTGTTAGTGATCCACCAATGACCCCTCACCTTGTCCCTGTTGCCCCCGCTTCATCATCGATGACTCGATATACGTGATCGGCATCCTGAGCCCAACACATCACCTAACACCCCCTTAGTTGTACGACTCTGCAGAGCTACTATCGAGTGTCGAGGGTGATACCTCATAACGCACTCCTGATGATAACTCTGTAGTGAAGCTAGTCGGCCGTGGATTACGGAGGGTGATTCCTCCTTCACCACACCCAATAACGCCTTTGTCGTGCAACACCTCAAGTGCGAACCCTCAAGGGTGATTCCTCCCAGGTCACCTTGACGGTTACATCGAGTGGAATCCATCGAGGGTGATTCCTCAGATTGCCCTTTGATGTATGGACACACGGTTACTTTGACTTTAAACACAGAACCATAGAAAGATGGGTCGGCCCCAAGGGGTACCCGCGAGAGAAATGTTTAAGACGGGTCGGCACCGAGGGGTACCAATGAGTGATGTGTAGTTGGGTTGACAAGGAAGGTACCCACGATACAACTACGCGGCACGGCCGAGCATTCTTAGCCCTTGCCGTAAGTCTATGAGACGGGGCGACGGGACCACAGATCGTGGATCATTGATTGTCACCATATGCTACCAAGACACTAACGGGTTTGGATATGTGACCTGAGTAGGCCTCTGGCCTTTTTTGCACTGACCACCACGCGGGAATCAGTATGCGCACTCTATGTCGTACATTCTCCCGAAAGCTCTTCAGACGTCACAGTTGAGTGGCACACGCCTGGGTGGCCCACGTAAGCACGTGCTTTGTATAAGGAGGTGCCAGGACTGACACCGTCCGTCCTCGTAACGTGCAGGAGTTCAAAGGGCGATGGGCCCAAGACCGCTGGGCGGTTAGGATTTAGACCGGCGTGCTGACCTCTCTATTGAGCGTAGGTAGGACTATGGCGTGTCAATCGGCCGAGGCAGGGCATGACCTGGAAAGTGTGTCCGACCAGAGTTAATCGAGCATGTTGGGTAAGTTTGTGCACCCCTGCAGGGAAGTATATCTATTTGAATAGCCGTGTCCACGGTAACGGACGCTCAGAGTTGTATCCCGATATATACAACTAGAACTGGATACTGGAGACATGAAATGTAAATGATGGCTCTAGGATTGCTTTCTCGTAGGAGTCGAGGAAGGGTCTCTGGGCGTTACTACAACATACTTACTTACATTATGCTAATCTACACTCTTCTAACGCTGCAAGACACCGAAGATGCTAGTCTTCGATAGGACTAGGCCTTCCCTTCTATTCTGGCATTTCTGCAGTTCGATCCAAAGATATAACCCCAATCCTTTGATATTGATGCATACTTAGCATAGATCTGATGCAAGTCTTGCGAGTACTTTGGATGAGTACTCACCGTTGCTTTGCTCCCTTTTTCCCCTCGATACGATTGCTACGATCAGATGACGGAACCCAGGAGCCAGTTGATCCCGCCTACGACAACTACTACCACGACGGAGCCTACTACTGCGTGGAGGCTGCCGATGACCAGGAGTAGTTAGGAGGCTCACAGGTAGGAGGCCCTGCCTTTTCGATCCGTGTTGATGTTTGTGCTACCCTTCTTAAGGCAAACTTGTTTACTTATGTCAGTACTCACATATTGTTGCTTCCGCTGACTCGTTTGTATTCCAGCTTATGTATTCGAGCCCTCAAGGCCCCTGGTTTGTAATATAAAGCTTGCATGACTTTAATTTGTGTCTAGAATTGTGTTGTGATATCTTCCCATAAGTCTCTGATCTTGATTGTGCGCATTTGCGCGTATGATTAGCGTACGTACAAGGTGGGGGCGTCACAATGCATCCATGTTTCCTTTGCATGTTTGAATTTGAGACCAACATGACTGATACGTCTATTTTGCATCATGATTTCCTACTGTTATTTATATTGTTTTTGGTATTCCAATTTATGACACAACTCTAATGCATTTTCTCTCTTCATTTGCAAGATTTACATGGAGAGGAATATTACCAACAACTGGAATTCTGGACCTGAAAAAGCTACAACAGGGATACCTATTCTACTGAACTCCAATGACCTGAAACTTTACGAAGATTTTTTTATGAAATATATAAAAAATACTAGATCAAAGAATTACCAGAGGGGCCCTCCACCTGCCCACAAAGCAACATGGCACAACCACCACCCTTGACGCACCCTGATGCCGTGTGGGTCCCACAGGCGGACTCCTTTGCCCATATTCTTCACTAAAAGGGTTCTGACCTAGAAAAAATCATAAAGCTACTATCGGGATGAAGTGTCACCGTATCGAGGCGGAACATGGGCAGGAGCACTTTTGCTCTCCGGTGGAGCGATTCTGCCAAGGAAACTTCCCTCGGGGAGGGGGAAATTGAAGCCATTATCATCACCAACACTTCCTCCATCATGGGAGGATCAATCTTCATCAGCATATTCTCCAACACCATCTCATCTGAAACCCTATTTCATATCTTGTATTCAATCTTTGTCCCAAAACCTTAGATTTGTACCTGTGGGTTGCTAGTAGTGTTGATTACATCTTGTAGTTCATGCTAGTTGGTTTTTTTGGTGGAAGATTATATGTTCAGATCCTTAATGATATAAAATACCCCTCTGATCTTGAACATGAACAAGATTTGTGAGTAGTTACTCTTGTTCTCGAGGACATCGGAGAAGTCTTGTTATAAGTAATCATGTGAAATTGGATGTATGTATGGTGTTGCTTACTTTAGTAATGTCATGTGAACTTCGACTACATGACAGTTCACCATACTTGGGCCGAAGGAAGGCATTGTGGAGTAATAAGTAGATGGTGGGTTGCGAGAGTGAGAGAAGCTTAAACCCTAGTGTATACATTATTCTGTAAGGTGCTGATTTGGATTCATATGTTTCATGCTATGGTTAGATTTATCTTAATTATTCTTTCGTAGTTGCGGATGCCTGCGAGAGGGGGTAATCATAAGTGGGTTGTTTGTTCAAGTAAGAACATCACCCTAGCACTATTCAGTCCAGATATCAAATCATCAAAGTGATGAACATGAATAAATTAAACATGATGAACGTGACTAGACGATAGTTCCCATGTGTCCTAGAGAGAGGTTTGCTTTATATAAGAGAACTTTTAGGCTTGGCCTTTACTACAAAAAGGATTGGGCCACCTTGCTGCACATTTGTTACTATTGTTACTTGGTACTCGTTACGAGCTATCTTGCTACAAAACTATCTATCTCTGTTACTTACAACACTTGCATAGAATACCTTGCTGAAAACCGCTTGTCATTTCCTTCTTCTCCTCGTTAGGTTCGACACTCTTACTTGTCGAAAGGACTACGATTGATCCCCTATACTTGTGGGTCATCAATGAGCAACATGTGTTTTTCAGCCCCCAATTTGAATTCAAATGGGGGCAATGGCGGCCTCACCCTAAATTAATTTTCAACAATTGCATTAGGGCAGGAAAGAAATTTCCAAAGATTAATCATATGCCCTAATTTATTTCAGTGGACCGTGTTCTAAAGTAGTTTATTTTGGGAAAATAAACCATCAGTAAAACCGTGGTACATTTAAACAAAATAGAAAAATCTAACTCAATTGAAACTCTTTATAGTAGTGGGAGCAAACTCAAAAAAGTAACCGTCATGAGATACTTGGTTGACATAACCAAATTGAACACGAAAATAATGAGGACATGTTTCACAATTATTATTACTCTTTATAGAATACATTTCATCATAATAATCAACATATATAGCAACTTGTTGTCATAATCAATTGAAACCTCTTCCAAAATAGTGGGATCATCAGTAAATAAAGTCATGACCTCTCCAAATACACTTTCATAATTATTAGAATAAGATTCAACACCCTCCTAAATAATGGTATCATTAGTACCTAGAGTTGAAACTCTTCCAAACCCACTTCCATTAATATACTCATCATAAATTGGATACATGCTATCATCATAATAAATGTGATCATCAAAAGTAGGGGGACTAAAAAGATCATCTTCATAAAACATAGCATCCCCAAGCTTAGGCTTTGCATATCATTAGCATCATGGATATTCAAATAAGACATACTAATAACATTGCCATCATGATCATACTTCAAGGATTTTATGCCATACATTTTATTGAATTCTTCTACTATCAATTTGGCATAATTTTTCGATCCATCATTTTCATGGAAGACCTTATAAAGATGAAGAAACTGAGGCAACCTTAATTCCATTTTCTAGTTTTCGTTTATAAAACCAAACAAGTGATAAAACAAGAAACTAAAGGATTCAATTGCAAGATAAAAAGATATACCTTCAAGCACTCACCTTACCCAACAATTGCAAGATCTAAAGATATACCTTCAAGCACCCACCTTTCTTCAATCGTAGCCGCTAGATCTCGCATGAACGGACCAGATCAATCCACTTAAACGGGTCGAACCGTTTTCCTCTCAGCCTCGACCATCCGCCGCTTTGTGCTAACCGCGGACGCCCTCTGGCCAATGGCAGCAAGCCACAATAGAAATTAAAATAGAAAATGCAGTTCTGCAGAAAAGTCCCTCGAACTTAGAACCTTCATTAATAATTATCCAGAGGTCCAAATTCAGTGATTCTTCTTGCAAATGAAACCTTATGAAATGTTGATTCACAATAATTTGGATTTTTTTTGAACTTTTCAAATTTGAATTTCAAACAGAACCTTCTGATATGTCTTCGTCGTATCTACTTTTCCTCACACCTTCTTTTGGACTCTAATTTGCATGATTTGAAGGAAACTAACCCGGACTGACACTGTTTTCAGCATAACTACCATGGTGTTGTTTTTTGTGCAGAAATAAAAGTTCTCGGAATTGGACGAAACTTTTTGGAGATTTATTTTAGAATAATTAAAAAATACTGGAGCCAAGAACCACCGGAGGGGGCCCCCTGGCTGGGCAAGATACACCAGGGCGCGCCAGCCCCCCCCCCCCCTCAGGCGCGCCCTGGTGGGTTGTGCCCAACTCGTGGCCCCACTGACCCTAATGCGGCACTATAAATTCCTATTTTCGGAGAGAAAAATCAGAGTGAAAGTTTCATCGCGTTTTACGATACGGAGCCGCCGCCACCTCCTGTTCTTCATCGCGAGGCCAGATCTGGAGCCCGTTTGGGGCTTCGGAGAGGGGAATCTTCGGTCTTTGTCATCATTAACCCTTCTCCATCGCCAATTCCATGATGCTCCCCACCGGGAGTGAGTAATTCCTTCATAGGCTTGCTGGTCAGTGAGGAGTTGGATGAGATTCATCATGTAATCGAGTTAGTTTTGTTAGGGCTTGATCCCTAGTATCCACTATGTTCTGAGATTGATGTTGCTATGACTTTGCTATGCCTAATGCTTGTCACTAGGGCCCGAGTGCCATGATTTCAGATCTGAACAGTTTATGTTATCACCGTTATATCTATGTTCTTGATCCGATCTTGCTAGTCATATGCACCTATTACGTGTTCTAATCCGCAAACCCCGGAGTGTCAATAGTCGGGATACTTTCCGGTAATGACCGTAGTTTGAGGAGTTCATGTATTCACCGTGTGTTAATGCTTTGTTCCGGTTCTCTATTAAAAGGAGGCCTTAATATCCCTTAGTTTCCTTATGGACCCGGCTGCCACGGGAGGGTAGGACAAAAGATGTCATGCAAGTTCTTTTCCATAAGCACGTATGACTATTTACAGAATACATGCCTACATTACATTTATGAACTGGAGCTAGTTCCGTGTCGCCCTAGGTTATGCTGTTATATGATGAATATCATGCAACGAGTTCACCGATCTAGTGCCTACGAGTTTTCCACATATTGTTCTTGCTAAGTTACTACTGTTGTTACTACTGCTCCAACTGCTACAAAACTATTGCTATCACTGCTACTGTTACCGTTACTGCTACTATTGCTATCATACTACTATGCTAATGATCACTTTGCTGCAGATATTTAATCTCCAGGTGTGGTTGAATTGACAACTCAACTGCTAATACTCTCAAATATTCTTTGGCTCCCCTTGTGTCGAATCTATAAATTTGGGTAGAATACTCTACCCTCAAAAACCGTTGCGATCCCCTATACTTGTGGGTTATCAAGACCTTTTTCTGGCGCCATTGCCGGGGAGCATAGCTATATTTGTTGAGTCACTTGGGATTTATATCAATTGATCACCATGAAGAATCTGAAGGATCCAAAGACCAAGATTTTTCCCTCTAGGACGAGGGGAGGTAAGGAACTGCCATTTAGCTCTGCACTTGATTCACCTTCTTTTATGAGTAAGTTTGCAACTCCACCACATGCTAGTAATCCTGATATGTTGCAAGTAATTGATGATGCTACCTCTGCTATGAATGATGCTTATGATGATGCTAGTACCATGCTTGATGATGATGTGCCACTAGGAGAATTTCTTGATGAACAAATTGCTAGAGCTAAAGAGAATGAAACTACTGAAACTGATGAGATTGCTGAAACTGATGAAGCCTATGAAACTGATGATGACTATGAAACACCTATTAGTCCTAGCTCTCCTAGGTTTGAAATGCCTAAGATACCTGAAGGTTATGTTATGGACGAGGAGGTAACTAGAGAAATTCTTTCTTGCAAGGATAGAAACGATCTTAAGAAATTGCTACGCAAGTATAAGGAAAAGACTTTGAATGCTAGAATGAAATGTGATCCTAAGTTTGCTACTTCACCTATCTTTGTTACCGATAAGGATTACGGATTCTCTGTTGACTCAGAGTTAATTACTTTGGTTGAATCTGATCCTTTCCATGGCTATGAAACTGAAACTGTAGTGGCACACCTTACTAAGCTGAATGATATAGCCACCCTCTTTGCTCATGATGAGAAGATTCGCTACTATTATATACTTAAGTTATTTCCGTTCTCATTAAAGGGTGATGCTAAGACATGGTACAATACTCTTAATCCTGGTTGTGTGCGTAGTCCCCAGGATATGATTTACTACTTCTCTGAAAAATATTTTCCTCCTCATAAGAAACAAGCTGCCTTACAGGAAATATTTAATTTTGTGCAAATTGAAGAAGAGAGTCTCCCACAAGCTTGGGGGAGGCTTCTCCAGTTGCTTAATGCTTTGCCTGATCACCCTCTCAAGAGAAATGAAATACTTGGTATCTTCTATAATGGACTAACCGATGCTTCTAGGGACTTCCTGGATAGTTGTGTTGGTTCTGTTTTCAGGGAAAGAACCGTTGAACAAGCCGAGGAATTATTGAATAACATATTGAATAATTATGATGATTGGACTCTTCCTAAACCACCGCCTAAACCCACTCCGAAGAAGAGGGGTATCTTATTTCTCAGTCCAGAAGATATGCAAGAGGCAAAGAAATCTATGAAGGAAAAATGTATTAAAGCTGAGGATGTTAAGAATTTGCCACCTATTGAAGAAATACATGGCCTTGACACACCACGACCTCCACAAGTGGTAAAGGTAAATTCTTTATTAAAGTTTGATGAAGGTGATATCCCTCACAATAAACATCCTAGTCAATGCTTATATGAGTTTGACCACTATATTATGAAGCAAGATCACTTCAATGCACATGTTCTGAAAGAATTGAAATATAATTCTGATATGATTGCTCGCTTGAGTGACTTGCTATTTAGAATCAGTAATGATGTTAGAGGTGTAGGAAAGCATGCCTCTATGGTTCAAACTTAGTTAGAAGAAGTTGCTAAACCCCAAATCAAATTAGGTCAAAACTCTAATTCAAATAATTCAAACAAGAAAACCCTAATTCAAACATTATTTGAAATGAAATCATTAAGTATAAAACCTAGTAAGGTTCAAAGTAAAGTCAAATTTGAAAACTCTTTGAGAGGAACAAACCTACTAAGTGTCAAATGGCCCAACCAAGATGATGTGACCAAATCAAATGCAAATATTGATAACCAATTGAAAACATAATTGAGCCTAAACCCAAACCACAACCTAACACTTGTGTTGTGCGATGTGTATTGGCATTCATGCAAGTTTTCCCTTTGCATGAACTATTTGCTTATGATTGCTATGTGATACATCTCCAATTTATCTACCTTTCCAAACACTTTTGCTCTTGTTTTGGACTCTAATTTGCATGAATTGAATGAAACTAACCCGGACTGACGATGTTTTCAGAAGAACTACCATGTTGTTGTTTTTATTAAGAAATAAAAGTTCTCGGTATTGGACAAAACTTTCTGGAGTTTTTTATGGAATAAATAAAAATACTGGAGCGAAGATCCACTGGAGGGGAACCAGAAGTTGCTCACAAGGCAACAGGGTGCGCCCACCCCCACTGGGCGCCCTGTTACCTTGTGGAGCCCAGGTGGCTCCGCGGACCCTAATTCCAGACATATATATTCCTATTCTCCGAGAAAAAAATCATAGAGAAGTCTTCATCGTGTTCTACGAGAGGGAGTCACCGTCACCTCCTGGCCTTCCTCGGGAGGGCTGATCTAAAGTCCGTTTGGGAATCCGGAGAGGGGAATTCATCGCCATCCACATGACCAATTCTTCCCCATCAACAATTTCATGATGCTCACCACCGGGAGTGAGTAATTCCTTTGTAGGCTTGCTTGACAATGATGGGATTAGATGAGATTTATCATGTAATCGAGTTATTTTGATAGGGCTTGATCTCTAGTATCTACTATGTTCTGAGATTGATGTTGCTATGACTTTGCGATGCTTAATGCTAGTCACTAGGTCCCAAGTACCATGATTTTAGATCTGAACCTATTATGTTTTCACGAATATGAGATTGTTTTTGTAACATCCCAAAATTCTAAATTTTGGAATGTTATATTTAATAAGTGATTGTGATTATTTGTGTGAGTGATTGTGTGAAATGGAATTTGAAACTTTTTGTATGTTAAATGAGAGGGAATAAAAGGATTTTCCCAGGATTTTCCATTTTAATCCCTATTCAATTTTGAGTTTGAATATTTTCAAATCCTTTGATAAAGAAAATAAAGATAGAAGGAATATGACCCTTCAAAATTCAGAGACAATTTGAATCATGTTGGATCAAAGAAAAAAAGAAAAAAATGACATTTGCAAAAAATTTGAATTTCAAATTCCAATTCATTTTGGAGTTATTGCAAAAATGATTTTTTTAAATTATTTTATTTGGCCATAAAAATATGTTCATGTTTTAGGAAATTTTCTACTGAAATTTTGATATATAATATGTCTATATAAAATTTTTATTTATTTCATTTTCTTGTTTTTATTTCTCTATTTTATTTCAAAAAGTTAAAATGCCCGAAGCCCATGTAGGCCCACAGCCCAGTAGACAACACCCACGCCTGAATCGGTTTGGAATCGCCTACCCGCTCCCTTTCCATTCCCTTTCTCTCTCTAATACTCCGAGCCCGCATCCGATCCAATCTCCAGACGGCCACCTTCCTTCTCCCCACCCCACCTTCCCTAACCCGCGCGACACCGTTGTCGGCAGGGGATCCCAAACCCAGATTCGCCTCGATGCCATGCTGAAACATCAGCCCGTGCCCCTAGCTATAAAAGTCACAACCCCTGACACCCGTTCCCAGCAAAAGCCCCTAAACCCGATGCCCCTCTTTCCCGCACGAGCTCGCCGGAGTTGACCTGAGCGCCACCCCACCACTGCCGTCCCAATGCTTCACCCCGTACCCCTCTCCCACGTCTGACATCACCTCTCAAACCCCCACGCTGCAGCGCATCGCTCTGTGCCCTTGCCTTCGCCGGAGACCCAAGGAAACATCACTGATGACCACCAGGAGCTTCGGACCTCGCCGGTGACTTCGCCGGAGACGACCTTCCCATTGTAAGTTTCCCCGAGTGCCTGCCACCATTGAATCTAATCATGACTCTCGAGATTAGATCCCTTAACTAATCAAAACCGGTACGCATTAAGGTTCGACCATTCGCTCTTTTTCTTTACCACGTGCACACCTTAGCTAATCAGGATGTGCCACGTAGCACTTAGCCGTCTCGTAGCACTTTTTCGTTTTCTGTTTTTTATTTTGTTTTCAGTTTTGCTTCTGATTTTAGATTGCTTATATATTTTATGTTTTTAATCCAAATTGAGTGATTTTTTTGCATTTGGTTCGAAATTTTATAAAGTTTCTGTTAGATCCAATAGTTTTCACATTTAAAGTTTTTAAATTTGAGTTTGATCAAATTATATTCAAAGACTAGATTGCTAATATCTTTTGTTTGAAAATAGATTTGTTGCTGATTCTTTTTCCACTTTGTCAGTGGGTGAATTGTTTATCCAATTGTATTTAGTGATTTATTTTTAGTTTACTTTAAATTAGGTTTTTAGGTAAAACATTATTGATTTACTTATAGTTTTGTTTTAGTTTCACTTTGTTGTTTTATTCATTTTTAATTATTTTATTTTGTCACTTTTTGACAAATTTTGTTAGTTTAATGTTAGTCAACTGTGGACATTTTTATAGGTTTTAAAAATTGTTTTACTTTTGTTTTGTGTTAAAACTTGTATAGGTCATAAAATGAGTTTTATGAAAGCTTTATAGTTGATTCTTTTTGCTAGGGAAAATGTTATAAAATAATTTATGTTTATTTATTATTTTATTATTTTACTTTCTATTAATTTATTTGTTTAGCATTTTCTTTGTTGTTAAGTTTTACTTAGGCCAAAAACTATTTTTGTTGTTTCTAATAAAGTCCTATAGTTTCCTTTAGGAGTTTTCTTTGGATTTCCTTGACGTTTTCTTTGGATTTTTATTTGGTTTTCTTATATTTTTATCTATTTGTTTTTTGGGTGTTAAAATTATTGTTAGAATTGCCTGCTAGATTAATTTCTTATTCAAATGTAATGTTTGACTATATAGATTGTTGATGATCCACAAGTATAGGGGATCAATCGTAGTCCTTTCGATAAGCAAGAGTGTCGAACCCAACGAGGAGCAGACGGAAATGTCAAGCGGTTTTTAGCAAGGTAATTTCTGCAAGCACTGAAATTGTAGGTAACAGATAGTTTGATAGCAAGATAATTGATAACGAGCAAGTAACGGTAACGGTAAATAAAGTGTAGCAAGGTAGCCCAATCCTTTTGTGGCAAAGGACAGACCAAAACAATCTCTAGTAATTGGCAAAGTGTTCTTGAGGGTACACGGGAATTTCATCTAGTCACTTTTATCACGTTAGTTTGATTCGGGTTTGCTACTTTGATAATTTGATATGTGGGTGGACCGGTGCTTGGGTGTTGTTCTTACTTGAACAACCTCCCACTTATGATTAACCCCCTCGCAAGCATCCGCAACTACGAGAAAAGTATTAAGATAAAATCTAACCATAGCATTAAACGTTTGGATCCAAATCAGCCCCTTACGAAGTAGCACATAAACTAGGGTTTAAGCTTCTATCACTCTAGCAACCCATCATCTAATAACTACTCCACAATGAATTCCATTAGGCCCAATAATGGTGAAGTGTCATGTAGTCGACGTTCACATGACACCACTAAGGGAATGAGAACATACATATCATCAAAATATCGAACACATATCAAATTCACATGATTACTTGCAACATGACTTCTCCTGTGACCTCAAGAACAAAGGTAACTACTCACAAATAATAATCATGCTAAGGATCAGAGGGGTAATGAATAGCATAATGGATCTGAACATATAATCTTCCACCAAATAAACCATATAGTAATCAACTACAAGATGTAACCAACACTACTAGTCACCCACAGGTACCAATCTGAGGTACCGGTACAAAGATTGAACACAAGAGATGAACTAGGGTTTGAGAGGAGATGGTGCTGTTGAAGATGCTGATGAAGATTGGCCTCCCAAAGATGAGAGGGGTGTTGGTGATGACGATGGCTTCGATTTCCCCCTCCGGGAGGGAAGTTCCCCCGGCGGAATCGCTCCGCGGGAGGGCAAAAGTGCTGCTGCCCAAGTTCCGCCTCGAGATGGCGGCGCTCCATCCCGAATGTCCTCCCCTCATTTTTATAGGTAAAAAGAGAATATATACCACAAGATGGGCACCGGAGGTGGGCCGAGGAGGGCACAACCCACCAGGGCGCGCCTGGGGGGCCTGGCGCGCCCTGGTGTCTTGTGCCCACCAGGTTGGGCCCCTCCGGTAGTTCTTTGCTCCCGTATTTTTTATTAATTCCAAAAATAATCCCCATAAAGTTTCAGCTTCATTGGAGTTGTGCATAATAGGTATCTCTGATGTGCTTTTTTCAGGTCCGGAATTCCAGCCGCCGGTATTCTCCCTCTTTGTATAAACCTTGCATATTATGAGAGAAAAGGCATTAGAATCACTCCCTAAAGCATTATTATTCAACAAAGCCTAATACATAACAGTAGGAAATCATGATGCAAAATGGACGTATCAACTCCCCCAAGCTTAGACCTCGCTTGTCATCAAGCGAAAGCCGATATTGAAAAGCATGTCCACATGGTTTGAGAGAGAGGTGTCGATAAAAACGAAATACGGACGTAGTAGCATCATGCTTATTAACATAACAGCAACAAACTCTATCATAAAATTTATTCATATAATTTCATCATATAACTTCTCATGAATAAGTAACAATTCAGCACAACATAGAAGTATAAAGCATAAACCCTATTGAAAACCAACAAACTATGTTCTCAGTAAACTTTGGAACTACAATTCATCATATTTTCAGGAAGGGTCTCATGTCGGAGCCTTTTGGCAAGTCCACATACTCAACCATCATTTAGTCTTCTATGATTGCTAACAGTCACAACATACTCATGAGGAAAAAGTTTCAACCGGACACATAGAAAGATAGGGGCTTATAGTTTTGCCTCCCAACGTATTCACCTCAAGGGTGATGTCAACAATAATAACTCATGCCTACTCACATCCAACTGGATATATGTGCCTAGATCTTTCCTCACCACATGATGCTTGCAAAAGAAAAAGTAAAAAGGGAATAGTGAAGAATACTTGACTCTTGCATTAAAGTAAATACATAAAAGTAAAAGATAATCCCTTCGCAGAGGGAAGCAGAGGTTGTCATGCGCTTTTTGGTTTGTATGCCCAATCCCTTAATGTAAAAGAACGTCACGCTATATTGCCCCCCATGATAGCAACCTTTATTATGCAGTCCGTCGCTTTTATTACTTTGCCATCATAAGTTCGTATAGCGCTCAATTTTCTCTTACACTAATTGATCAAAACACTTTTAGAAGCAATTTTTATTGCCTTATTGCATTGATGACAACTTACTTGAAGGATCTTACTCGATCCGTAGGTAGGTATGGTGGACTCTCAAAGAATGAATTTGGGTTTAGGTTTTTGGATGCATAAGTAGTATCTCTACTTAGTGCGGAATTTTTGGCTAGCAAAGATATTGAGCAAGCACCACATGTTGAAGGATCTATGACAATATAACTTCTATGTGGATATGAACAAGCATAAATCATTACGTTCTCTTCCTTGTCCAACATCAACCATTTTGACATATAATATTTAATGGGGGCTCACAATCATAAAAGATGTCCAAGATAGTGTATTTGCATGTGAATCTTCTCTTCCCTTATTAATTCTTTCATGAATTGCATCATTGATCAATGCTATGTTTGTCAATCTCCAATATATTTTACTGCTTATACTTTTCCTTATGTGATGTCATTACTCACCATAAGATTAGCATATTATTCTTCTCATTTATTTCTTTTGCCTTTATTTTGATTGCAACAATAAAGTAGAGAGACAAAGATCGAACTAAACTTTATTATATAACTCTCACTCGATTACATAGATAGATAGACCACGAAACTAGCACACAAAAATAGATCAAGCTAAAATTTTATTCAGCTAAATCAAAGGAAAACTAAAGATTGAACTAGGATAGGTAAACGTCAATAAAAGTGATGGTGATACGATACCTGGGCACCTCCCCCAAGCTTGGCTCAAGCCAAGGGGAGTGCCCATACCCGTGTGCTCAAGTCTCCTTTGGTGGTGGTGATGAAGAAGGTGGTGGTGATGATGTATCACACTTCAGATTCAATAGGTACTCAATTTGAGGATGACTCTACGAAGGGTACTGATGTGCTCCTCTAGCAAAATATTTTCACAAATGAGAAATTTATTCTGAACATGGACCGCTTCGAAAGCCCTAAAAGCTTTGATTTCAATAGGGGTGAGATGACTATAATAAGGTTGAAGGATATCTTCTTCTACTCCCTCCTTTGTCGGCATGGATTAACCTCCTTCTGGGGGCTGATCCTCCATAGCCTCCTTGCCCTTGTCTTCCTTGTTAGCTTCTTTTGGCTCGTCCCTCTTCAGCTCCATCTTCATTAGCCAGGCATCTTCTTCTATGTTATTATAAGAGGGAGAAGACATGATGACTGGCTTGACAGATCTGATAGGAAAATAGCACGAAACAAGAACAGAGGATTTTTCTGCGACACGGACGTCAAAACAGTCGGGGGTATATATATAGAATTTTATTCTTTGGAAACAAGCATATGGAAGGAAAACAGAGTCGGGAAGGTGTCCGAGGTGGGCACAACCCACTAGGGCGCGCCCAGGGGGGCTGGCGCGCCCTGGTGTATCGTGCTCACCTCGATCACCTTCCAGTTTATTTATTAATTTCCAAAAATTTCTAATATTCCAAAACTGACAAAAAATATTTTTGCGGATTTTTCGGAGTCTGTTTACTTACCGTATCACGTACCTCCTATTTTTCAGAATTCTGGAGTGTTCCGGAAGGTTTCTTTTATGTGTTCCTCCGGTGTCATGGTTTGGACAACATTGCTTTCAACGTTAAAACAGTCAGGGGTATATATAGAGAAAATAGCACGAATCAAGAACAGAGTATTTTTCTGCGGTGCGGTCGTCAAAACAGTCGGGGGTATATATAGAGAATTTTTATTCTTGGAAAACAAGCATATGGAAGGAAAACGGAGTCGGGAAGGTGTCCAAGGTGGGCACAACCCACCAGGGCGCGCCCAGGGGGGCCTCGCGCACCCTAGTGTATCGTGCTCACCTCGATCACCTTCCGGTTTATTTCTTAATTTCCAAAATTTTCTAATATTCCAAAACTGACAAAAAATATTTTTGTGGATTTTTCGGAGTCTGTTTACTTACCGTATCACGTACCTCCTATTTTTCAGAATTCTGGAGTGTTCCGGAAGATTTATTTTATGTGTTCCTCCGGTGTCATGGTTTGGATAACATTGCTTTCAACGTTAATAGGCGTACCTGAGATATAGTGCTTAATTCTTTGTCCATTGACCACCTTTGGGTTAGTACCTTTGGCATTATTAATCTTGATAGCTCCAGAACGATAAACCTCTTCGATAATATATGGTCCTTCCCATTTGGAGAGAAGCTTACCTGCAAAAAATCTTAAACGAGAGTTGAACAAAAGAACATAGCCTCCTATTTTGAATTCCCTCTTTTGGATTCTTTTGTCATGCCATCTTTTTACTTTTTCTTTGATAGTTTGGCATTTTCATAGGTTTGGGTTCTCCATTCATCTAGTGAGCTAATATCAAATTGCCTCTTCTCACCGGCAAGTTTGAAATCATAGTTGAGTTCTTTAATTGCCCAAAATGCTTTATGTTCTAATTCTAGAGGCAAATGACAAGCTTTTTCGTATACCATTTTGTATGGAGACATACCCATAGGATTTTTATAAGCTGTTGTATAGGCCCAAAGTGCATCATCTAGTTTCATAGACCAATACTTTCGAGACCTATTGACAGTTTTTTGTAATATCAATTTTATTTCTCTATTGCTAAGTTCAACTTGACCACTAGATTGAGGATGATAGGGTGATGCAATTCTATGGTTAACATCATATTTAGCAAGCATCTTACGGAAAGCACCATGAATAAAGTGTGACCCACCATCGGTCATTAAATATCTAGGGACTCCAAACCTCGGGAAGATAACCTCTTTAAGCATTTTAATGGAGGTGTGGTGATCAACACTACTAGTTGAAATAGCTTCTACCCACTTAGTCACATTATCAACAACAAACCAAAATATGAGTGTACCCATTAGAGGAAGGAAAAGGTCCCATATAATCAAAACCCCAAACATCAAATGGTTCGACAACAAGTGAATAATTCATAGGCATATCTTGACGCTTACCGATATTACCATTTCTTTGACATTCATCACAAGACAAGACAAACTTACGGGCATCCTTGAAGAGAGTAGGCCAATAAAAACCAGATTGCAATACCTTGTGAGCAGTTCTATCTCCCGCATGATATCCTCCATAAGCTTTGGAATGACATTTATGTAGGATTTGTTCCTGTTCATGCTCATGTACACAACGTCTAATAATACCATCTACTCCTTCTTTATAAAGATGTGGGTCATCCCAAAAGTAATGTCTTAAATCATAGAAGAATTTTTTCTTTTGTTGGTATGTGAAGCTAGGTGGTATATATTTAGCGACAATGTAATTAGCATAATCAGCATACCAAGGGGTGTTTTGGGAAACACTTATTGCAGCTAACTGTTCGTCAGGGAAACTATCATCAATAGGTAGTGGGTCATCAAGAATATTTTCTAACCTAGACAAGTTATCAGCTATGGGGTTCTCAGCTCCTTTCCTATCAACGATATGTAAGTCAAATTCTTGAAGCAAGAGAACCCACCTAATGAGTCTAGGTTTAGCATCTTTCTTTTCCACGAGATATTTTATAGCAGCATGATCGGTGTGAACAATAACTTTGGAGTGAACAATATAGGATCTAAATTTATCACAAGCAAACACAACTGCTAAAAATTCTTTTTTAGTAGTAGCATAATTGCATTGAGCACTGTCTAGAGTTTTACTAGCATAATGGATAACATTCAATTTCTTATCAACTCTTTGTCCTAGAACAGCACCAACAGCATAATCACTGGCATCACACATAATTTCAAAAGGCAAGTTCCAGTCAGGTGGTTGAACGATATGAGCAGAGGTTAAGGCTTTCTTGAGTGTTTCAAAGGCTTCCACACAATCATCATAAAAAATAAAAGGAATATCCTTCTGCAAAAGATTAGTAAGAGGACTAGAAGTTTTCGAGAAGTCTTTAATGAACCTCCTATAGAAACCAGCATGACCAAGGAAAGTTCGAATATCTTTAATATCTTTAGGACATGGCCTTTTCTCAATTGCATCGACTTTAGCTTTATCCACCTCAATACCACGTTCAGATATTTTATGCCCCAAGACAATACCTTCATTAACCATAAAGTGGCACTTCTCCCAATTCAAGACAAGATTAGTTCGTTCACATCTCTGCAAAACCTGATCAAGGTTGCTTAAGCAATCATCAAAAGAAGTCTCGTAAACGGAAAAAGCATCCATGAAAACCTCCACAATCTTTTCACAAAAATCAGAGAATATATCAATCATACATCTTTGAAAGGTAGCAGGTGCATTGCATAAACCAAAAGGCATACGTCTATAAGCATAGGTTCCAAAAGGGTAAGTAAAGGTGGTTTTCTCTTGATCAGATTGTGATATAGGTATTTGAAAGAAACCAAAATATCCGTCCAGAAAACAAAAGTGTGTGTGCTTAGATAATATTTCTAGCATCTGATAAATGAAAGGCAGAGGGTAATGATCTTTTCTAGTAGCTTTATTTAATTTTCTAAAGTCAATTACCATTTTATAGCCAGTGACAATTCTTTGTGGAATGAGTTCATTTTTATCATTAGGAACAATAGTAATACCTCCTTTCTTAGTGACACAATGAACGGGACTTACCCATCTACTATCAGCTATGGTATAGGTTATACCTGCTTCCAGAAGCTTTAATATTTCAGCTCTTACCACTTCCTTCATCTTAGGATTTAATCGCCGTTGGTGATCAACAACGGGTTTAGCATCAGGTTCCATATTAATCTTGTGCTGACATAGAGTGGGACTAATGCCCTTAAGATCATCAAGAGTATATCCAATAGCAGCCCGGTGCTTCCTTAGAACTTTTAATAATCTTTCTTCTTCATGTTCTGAAAGGTTAGCACTAATAATAACAGGATATATCTTTTTCTCATCAAGAGAAGCATACTTCAAACTGTCAGGTAATTGCTTTAATTCAAACACAAGATCACCATTAGGTGGAGGAGGACCTCCAAGAATTTCAATAGGAAAATTGTGTTTCAGGAGAGGTTGTTGTTCAAAGAAAATTTTATCTATTTCGTTTCTTTCACACAAGTGCATATCATTTTCATGGTCAAGCAAATATTGTTCTAATGGATCAGTAGGAGGCACGGCAATAGAAGCAAGACCAATTATTTCATCCTTACTAGATAACGCTCTATCACGAGGTTGTCTACTAAACTTGGAAAAATTAAACTTGTGAGACACACCACCAAAACTGACACCGACAATTTTTTTTTCACCATCTATCTTAGTAATGATGGTGCTCAAGAAAGGTCTACCAAACATAATGGGACAAAAGTCATCTTGTGGGGAACCAAGAACTAGAAAATCAGTAGGGTATTTTGATTTCCCACACAAGACTTCAACATATCTAACAATCCCAAGTGGTGTGATGGTGTTTCTATTAGCAAGCTTAATAGTAACATCAATATCCTCTATTTCAGTAGGTGCTATTTCATTATCTTCGTGTGGTTGGCATGTTGAATGCTTATTGAGTCTTCCTTATATGATTTCTGGATCAAGGCTAAGTCCCCGAGTGTGGATGATGTCCTCACTCGGAGTAGTTTTTAACTTAGGCGATACGGAGTCGCAGCTAAGCCCCCGAGTGTGGATGATGACCTCACTCGGAGTAGTTTTTAACTTAGGCGATACGGAGTCGCAGCTAAGCCCCCGAGTGTGGATGATGTCCTCACTCGGAGTAGTTTTTAACTTAGGCGATACGGAGTCGCAGCTAAGCCCCCGAGTGTGGATGATGTCCTCACTCGGAGCAGTTTTTAACTTAGGCGATACGGAGTCGCAGCTAAGTCCCCGAGTGTGGATGATGTCCTCACTCGGTGCAGTTTTTAACTTAGGCGATACGGAGTCGCAGCTAAGCCCCCGAGTGTGGATGATGTCTTCACTCGGAGTAGTTTTTAACTTAGGCGATACGGAGTCGCAGCTAAGCCCCTGAGTATGGATGAAGTCCTCACTCGGAGTAGTTTTTAACATAGGCGATACGGAGTCGCAGCTAAGTCCCCGAGTGTGGATGATGTCCTCACTCGGAGTGGTTTTTAACTTAGGCGATACGGAGTCGCAGCTAAGTCCCCGAGTGTGGATGATGTCCTCACTCGGAGCAGTTTTGAACTTAGGCGAAATCAGGTTCGCGGCTAAGTCGTTCACCCACTGAGGGTTATGTTTTATATGTGTCCAGCTGAGCGATGGTGCGCAGAGCGGCCAGGTGATGAAGACGGGCCGCACGGAGTGGCGATACGCGGGACATCCGAGTGAAGTAGACGCGTGTGGCTGAGTGGCGACGCGCGGGGCGGCCAAGTGATGTAGACGCGTCCAGCACAGTTGCGATGCGCGGGGCATCCGAGTGAGGTAGATACGTCTCATTGAGTGGCGATGCACAGGGCGGTCAAGTAACGGCGCGCGGGGCGGCCTAGTCGAGAATGTTGTCGCGGAGGCATCCGACCAAGTGACGGCGCGCGGTGTTGGGGAACGTTGCATGGGAAACAAAAATTTTCCTACGCACACACAAGATCTATCCATGGTGATGAGCATCTACGAGAGGGAGAGTGAATCTACATACCCTTGTAGATCGCTAAGCGGAAGCATTAAGAAACGCGGTTGATGTAGTCGAACGTCTCTGCGATCCAAATCGCAAGTCGTCCCTCGATCCGATCACGAACTAGTGCCGAACGGACGGCACCTCCGCGTTCAACACACGTACGGCTTGATGACGCCTTCACCTCCTCGATCCAGCGAGCGATGATGAAGTAGTAGATGAGTTCCGGCAGCACGACGGCGTGGTGATGGTGGTGAGGAACAATCTCTGCAGGGCTTCGCCAAGCACTACGGAGATTATGACGGGAGAACTAGAGGGTTAGGGTTGCCGACACACGGCTTGGGAAATCTTGATGTGTCCCGTGTGCTAGCCCTGCCCCTCTATTTATATGTTGAGCCTTCGGGTCTAAACTTGGAGTAAAAGCCTTCTCCAGGTCAGTTTTGCCCGCACAAGGTCGGTTTGGCCCGCAGGGAAAGAGTCCAACTCGGATCCCTGCAGTACCGCGCACAAGCGGTAGTACCGCTTGAGCGGTAGTACCGCTTCATACAAGCGGTAGTACCGCTTACGCGGTAGTACTGCCTTACCAGCGGTAGTACCGCTTAAGGCAGCAGCAAAACTTCCTTTTGCACTTTCCAATACCTCGTGGGCTTTACCCCTTTGGTTCATATAAAGTGTTACTGCACCCGAACACTTCGGTAAACATCCGGAACCTCTTCCGGTGAATTCCGGAACCCTTCCGGAGATCAAAACACTATTATCACATATATCAATCTTTCCCTCCAGACTCTTCCGGAGATCCTCGTCATGTCCGGGATCTTATCCGGGACTCCGAACAACCTTCGGTCACCAACAAAATAACTCAACTATACTAATCGTCACCAAACGTTAAGTGTGTAGACCCTGTGGGTTCGAGAACTACGTAGACATGACCGAGACACCTCTACGATCAATAACCAATAGCGGGACCTGGATGCCCATATTGGCTCCTACATATTCTACGAAGATCTTTATCGGTTGAACCTCTATGTCAAGGATTCAGTTAATCCCGTATACTGTTCCCTTTGTTCTTCAGTATGTTACTTGCCCGAGATTCGATCGTCGGTATCTCTATACCTAGTTCAATCTCATTACCGGCAAGTCTCTTTACTCGTTCCGTAATACAAGATCTCGTGGCTAACACTTTAGTCACATTGCTTGCAAGGCTCATTGTGATGTTGTATTACTGAGTGGGCCCTGAGATACCTCTCCGTCACACGGAATAACAAATCCCGGTCTTGATCCATGCCAACCCAACAGACACCCTCGGAGATACCTGTAGAGCACTTTATAGTCACCCAGTTACGTTGCGACGTTTGATACACACAAGGTACTCCTCCGATGTCAGGGAGTTGCATGATCTCATGGTCATAGGAACAGATACTTGACATGCAGAAAACAATAGCAATAAACTGACACGATCATATGCTACGTTTACAGTTTGGGACTTGTCCATCACATCATTCTCCTAATGATGTGATCCCGTTATCAAATGACATCTCATGTCCATGGCCAGGAAACCTTCACCATCTTTTGATCAACGAGCTAGTCAACTAGAGGCTTTCTAGGGACACAGTGTTGTCTATGTACCCACACATGTATTTGAGTTTCCAATCAATACAATTATAGCATGGATAATAAACGATTATCATGAACAAGGAAATATAATAATAACCAATTTATTATTGCCTCTAGGGCATATTTCCAACAGTCTCCCACTTGCACTAGAGTCAATAATCTAGTTCACATCACTATGTGATTTACATTGTAATGAATCAAACACCCATGCAGTTCTGGTGTTGTTCATGTTTAGCCCTTGGAAGAAGTTTAGTCATCGGATCTGCAACATTCAGATCCGTGTGTACTTTGCAAATATTTATGTCCTCCTCCTTGATGTAATCGCGGATGGAATTGAAACGTCGCTTTATGTGTCTGGTCCTCTTGTGAAATCTTGGTTCCTTGGCTAGAGCAATGGCACCAGTATTATCACAAAACAGAGTCATTGGGTTAAGCGCACTAGGCACTACTCCAAGATATGTCATGAACTCCTTCATCCAGACACCTTCCTTCGCCGCCTCCGAGGCAGCGATGTACTCCGCTTCGCATGTAGAATCAGCTACCACGCTTTGCTTGGAACTGCACCAGCTAACCGCACCCCCATTAAGAATAAATACGTATCCGGTTTGCGACTTAGAGTCATCCGGATCAGTGTCAAAGCTTGCATCGCCGTAACCTTTTACGACAAGCTCTTGATCACCTCCATAAACGAGAAACATGTCCTTAGTCCTTTTCAGGTACTTCAGGATATTCTTGACCGCCGTCCAGTGTTCCATTCTTGGATCACTTTGAAACCTTCCGACCATACTTATGGCAAGGCTGACATCGGGTCTTGTGCACAGCATTGCATACATGATAGAGCCTATGGCTGAAGCATAGGGGATGACACTCATCTTTTCTCTATCTTCTGCAGTCACTGGGCATTGATTCTTACTCAACTTCACACCTTGCAATACAGGCAAGAACCCCTTCTTGGACTGATCCATTTTGAACTTCTTCAAAACTTTGTCAAGGTATGTGCTTTGTGAAAGTCCTATTAAGCGTCTCGATCTATCTCTATAGATCTTGATGCCTAATATGAAAGCAGCTTCTCCTAGGTCCTTCATTGAAAAACTCTTGTTCAAATATCCCTTCACGCTTTCCAACATTTCTATATTGTTTCCAATCAGTAATATGTCATCCACATATAATATTAGAAACGCTATAGAGCTCCCACTCACTTTCTTGTAAATACAAGCTTCTCCGTAAACTTGTATAAACTCGAACGCTTTGATCACCTCATCAAAGCGAAGATTCCAACTCCGAGATGCTTGCACCAGTCCATAAATGGATCGCTAGAGTTTGCAAACTTTGTCAGCATTCTCTGGATCGACAAAACCTTCTGGTTGCATCATATACAACTCTTCCTTAAGGAAACCGTTAAGGAACGCTGTTTTGACATCCATCTGCCAAATTTCATAATCGAAAAAGGCAGCTATTGCTAACATGATTCTGACGGATTTAAGCATCGCTACGAGTGAGAAGGTCTCATCGTAGTCAACTCCTTGAACTTGTGAAAAACCCTTTGCCACAAGTCGAGCTTTATAGACGGTGACATTACCGTCCGCGTCCGTCTTCCTCTTAAAGATCCATTTGTTCTGAATGGCCTTACGCCCTTTAGGTAATACTTCCAAAGTCCATACTTTGTTTTCATACATGGATCCCATCTCGGATTTCATGGCCTCTAACCACTTCTCGGAATCCGGGCCCATCATCGCTTCTCCATAGCTCGTAGGTTCATCGTTGTCCAACAACATGACTTCTAAGATAGGGTTGCCGTACCACTCAGGAGCAGTACGCGTCCTTGTCGACCTATGAGGTTCGATAGCAACTTGATCCAAAGCTTCATGATCATCATCATTAACTTCCTCTTCAGCTGATGTAGGCTCTACAGAAACATCTTTCTGTGCTGCGCTACTCTCAGGTTGAAGTAAAGGTTCAACAACCTCATCAAGTTCTATCTTCCTCCCACTCAATTCTTTCCAGAGAAACTCTTTCTCAAGAAACGTTCCGTTTTTAGCGACAAACACTTTGCCTTCGGATCTGAGGTAGAAGGTATACCCAACTGTCTCTTTTGGGTATCCTATGAAGACGCATTTCTCCGCTTTGGGTTCCAGCTTTTCAGGCTGAAGCTTTTTGACATAAGCATCACATCCCCAAACTTTAAGAAACGACAGCTTTGGCTTCTTGCCAAACCAAAGTTCATATGGCGTTGTCTCAACGGATTTTGATGGTGCCCTATTTAAAGTGAATGCAACTGTCTCTAATGCATAACCCCAAAACGATAGTGGCAAATCGGCAAGAGACATCATAGATCGCACCATATCCAATAAGGTTCGATTACGACGTTCGGACACACCATTACGCTGTGGTGTTCCAGGCGGTGTTAGTTGTGAAACAATTCCACATTGTCTTAAGTGACTGCCAAACTCATAACTCAGATATTCTCCTCCTCGATCAGATCGTAGGAATTTAATCTTCTTGTTACGATGATTCTCAACTTCACTCTGAAATTGTTTGAACTTTTCAAATGTTTCAGACTTGTGTTTCATTAAGTAAATATACCCATATCTACTTAAGTCATCAGTGAAGGTGAGAAAGTAACGATAACCACCGCGCGCCTCAATGCTCATCGGACCGCACACATCAGTATGTATGATTTCCAACAAGTCACTTGCCCATTCCATTGGTCCAGAGAACGGCATTTTAGTCATCTTGCCCATGAGGCATGGCTCACATGTGTCAAGTGATTCAAAATCAAGTGACTCCAAAAGTCCATCAGCATGGAGCTTCCTCATGCGTTTTACACCAATATGACCTAAACGGCAGTGCCACAAGAAAGTGGTATTATCATTATAAATTCTACATCTTTTGGCATCAATGTTATGAACATGTGTATCATTACTATCGAGATTCAATAAGAATAAACCCCTCACATCGGGTGCATGACCATAAAAGATATTACTCATATAAATAGACCAACCATTATTCTCTGATTTAAATGAGTAACCGTCTCGCAATAAACAAGATCCAGATATAATGTTCATGCTTAACGCAGGCACTAAATAACAATTATTCAGGTTCATCACTAATCCCGATGGTAATCGAAGAGCGAGCATGCCGACGGCGATCACATCAACCTTGGAACCATTTCCCACGCGCATCGTCACTTCGTCCTTTGCCAGCCTCCATCTATTCTGCAGTTCCTGTTTTGAGTTGCAAATATGAGCAACCGCACCGGTATCAAATACCCAGGCACTACAACGAGAGTTGGTAAGGTACACATCAATAACATGTATATCATATATACCTTGTTTGTTGTTGGCCGCCTTCTTGTCAGCCAAATACTTGGGGCAGTTCCGCTTCCAGTGTCCAGTTCCCTTGCAATGAAAGCACACAGTTTCTGGTTTGGGTCCAGCCTTGGGTTTCTTCACGAGAGGGGCAACTGCTTTGCCACTCTTCTTGGAGTTACCCTTCTTACCCTTGCCATTTTTCTTGAAACTAGTGGTTTTATTGACCATCAACACTTGATGCTCCTTCTGAATTTCAGACTCAGCGGCTTTCAGCATCGCAAACAGCTCGGCGACTGACTTGTTCATCCCGTGCATGTTATAGTTCAACACGAAGCTCTTGTAGCTAGGTGGCAATGATTGAAGAACTCTGTCAGTGATAGCCTCTGGCGGAAGGGGCATCCCCAATTCAGCCAGACGGGTGGAGTACCCAGACATTCTGAGTACGTGATCACTGATAGACCCGTTCTCCTCCATCTTGCAAGCATAGAACTTATCGGAGATCTCATATCTCTCGATCCGGGCATTCTTCTGAAAGATAAACTTCAACTCCTGGAACATCTCATATGCTCCATGACGTTCAAAACGTCTTTGAAGTCCCGGTTCTAAGCCATACAACATTGCACATTGAACTATTGAGTAATCATCAGAACGAGCCTGCCAGGCGTTCACAACGTCTAGAGACTCAACTGGAGCGGGTGGATCACCAAGCGGTGCATCAAGGACATAAGCCTTCTGGGAAGCCGTAAGGATAATCCTTAGATTACGGGCCCAGTCCACAAAGTTACTTCCATCATCTTTCAACTTAGCTTTCTCTAGGAACGCATTAAAATTCAGGGGTGCTACTGCGCGAGCCATGATCTACAACATAAATATAGCAAAGACAACTTAGACTATTGTTCAAGATAATGAGTTTAATTAATCATATTACTTAAAAACTCCCACTCAAATTGACATCCCTCCGGTCATTCGAGTGTAACATGATCCAAATCCACCAACTCAAGTCCGATCTTCACGTGAGTCGAGCTGGTTTCAATGGTGAACATCTTCATGTTGATCATATCTACTATATGACTCATGTTCGACCTTTCGGTCTCTTGTGTTCCGAGGCCATGTCTGTACATGCTAGGCTCGTCAAGTTTAACCCGAGTGTTCCGCGTGTGCAACATGGCTTGCACCCGTTGTATGTGAACGTGGAGTCTATCACACCCGATCATCACGGCGTGTCTCGAAACGACGAACTTTCGCAACGGTGCACACTCGGGGAGAACACAATTTATCTTGAAATTTAAGTGAGGGATCACCTTATAATGCTACCGTCGTCCTAAGCAAAATAAGATGCATAAAAGGATTAACATCACATGCAAATCATAAGTGACATGATATGGCCATGAACTTGTGCTTTTGATCTCCATCTCCAAAGCACCGGCATGATCTCCATCGTCACCGGCATGACACCATGATCTCCATCATCTTGATCTCCATCAACGTGTCGCCATAAGGTTGTCGCGCCGACTGTTGCTTCCACGACTATTGCTAACGTTTAGCGATAAAGTAAAGCAAAACGGCGAAAATAATTAAAGACAACTCTATGGCTCCTGCCAGTTGCCGTACTCATCGACATGCAAGTCGTGATATTCTATACAACACATGATCATCTCATACATCACATATATCTCATCATGTAATTGGCCATATCACATCACAACATACCCTGCAAAAACAAGTTAGACGTCCTCTAATTGTTGTTGCAAATTTTACGTGGCTGCTACGGGTTTGCAAGAACCGTTCTTACCTACGCAAAACCACAACGTGGTGTAGTGATTGCTTTTTGATCTTCTAAAAGAACCCTCTTCATTGAAATCGATTCAACTAAAGTGAGAGAGACAGACACCCGCTAGCCATCTTTATGCAACAAAGTTACATGTCAGTTGAAGGAACCGGTCTCTCGTAAGCGTACGAGTAATGTTGGTCCGGGCCGCTTCATCTCACAATACCGCCGAATCAAGTATCAACTAGTAACGGCAAGCAATATGTATACACCCACGCCCACAACTCATTTGTGTTCTACTCAAGATCTCATCTACGCATAGACCTAGCTCAGATGCCACTGTTGGGGAACGTTGCATGGGAAACAAAAATTTTCCTACGCACACACAAGATCTATCCATGGTGATGAGCATCTACGAGAGAGAGAGTGAATCTACATACCCTTGTAGATCGCTAAGCGGAAGCGTTAAGAAACGCGGTTGATGTAGTCGAACGTCTCCGCGATCCAAATCGCAAGTCGTCCCTCGATCCGATCACGAACTAGTGCCAAACGGACGGCACCTCCGCGTTCAACACACGTACGGCTTGATGACGCCTTCACCTCCTCGATCCAGCGAGCGATGATGAAGTAGTAGATGAGTTCCGGCAGCACGACGGCGTGGTGATGGTGGTGAGGAACAATCTCTGCAGGGCTTCACCAAGCACTACGGAGATTATGACGGGAGAACTAGAGGGTTAGGGTTGCCGACACACGGCTTGGGAAATCTTGATGTGTCCCGTGTGCTAGCCCTGCCCCTCTATTTATATGTTGAGCCTTGGGGTCTAAACTTGGAGTAAAAGCCTTCTCCAGGTCGGTTTTGCCCGCACAAGGTCGGTTTGGCCCGCAGGGAAAGAGTCCAACTCGGATCCCTGCAGTACCGCGCACAAGCGGTAGTACCGCTCACGAGCGGTAGTACCGCTTGAGCGGTAGTACCGCTTCATACAAGCGGTAGTACCGCTTACGCGGTAGTACTGCCTTACCAGCGGTAGTACCGCTTAAGGCAGCAGCAAAACTTCCTTTTGCACTTTCCAATACCTCGTGGGCTTTACCCCTTTGGTTCATATAAAGTGTTACTGCACCCGAACACTTCGGTAAACATCCGGAACCTCTTCCGGTGAATTCCGGAACCCTTCCGGAGATCAAAACACTATTATCACATATATCAATCTTTACCTCCGGACTCTTCCGGAGATCCTCGTCATGTCCGGGATCTTATCCGGGACTCCGAACAACCTTCGGTCACCAACAATATAACTCAACTATACTAATCATCACCAAACGTTAAGTGTGTAGACCCTGTGGGTTCGAGAACTATGTAGACATGACCGAGACACCTCTACGATCAATAACCAATAGCGGGACCTGGATGCCCATATTGGCTTCTACATATTCTACGAAGATCTTTATCGGTCGAACCTCTATGTCAAGGATTCAGTTAATCCCGTATATTGTTCCCTTTGTTCTTCGGTATGTTACTTGCCCGAGATTCGATCGTCGGTATCTCTATACCTAGTTCAATCTCGTTACCGGCAAGTCTCTTTACTCGTTCCGTAATACAAGATCTCGTGGCTAACACTTTAGTCACATTGCTTGCAAGGCTCATTGTGATGTTGTATTACCGAGTGGGCCCTGAGATACCTCTCCGTCACACGGAGTAACAAATCCCAGTCTTGATCCATGCCAACCCAACAGACACCCTCGGAGATACCTGTAGAGCACCTTTATAGTCACCCAGTTACGTTGCGACATTTGATACACACAAGGTACTCCTCCGATGTCAGGGAGTTGCATGATCTCATGGTCATAGGAACAGATACTTGACATGCAGAAAACAATAGCAATAAAATGACACGATCATATGCTACGTTTACAGTTTGGGTCTTGTCCATCACATCATTCTCCTAATGATGTGATCCCGTTATCAAATGACATCTCATGTCCATGGCCAGGAAACCTTCACCATCTTTTGATCAACAAGCTAGTCAACTAGAGGCTTTCTAGGGACACAGTGTTGTCTATGTACCCACACATGTATTTGAGTTTCCAATCAATACAATTATAGCATGGATAATAAACGATTATCATGAACAAGGAAATATAATAATAACCAATTTATTATTGCCTCTAGGGCATATTTCCAACACGCGGGGCGTCCGAGTCCTGCGTGTCGTCGAGGAGGTGTCCGAACAAGTGACGGCGCGCGGGGCGGCCGAGTTGAGCATGTCATCGAGAATGGCGCACCGAGGCATCCAGGTAACCTGTGTATGAAAAATAACACAAGCTAACATAAAAAATTCTCGAAGTAATTTGATGTTTGTTGAAATGATTTGTGTAAATTACAACCCTAAACACCCACTGGGTGTGCCAGGTTCTTGCTTGTCCGGAACTAGCAATAGTCTAAAAGAGTGAAGGATCCGACTGAACTTGTGAAAGTGAAGGATCCGACTGAACTCGTTTTGAGTATTGGATCCAAATGAAGCGGAAGTGTAGTGTTCCGACATGAAAATAAACAACCGAGCGCAGAGGTATGCTCGGTGGCGTGGCCTCTGAGTGGACGTCATGCGCGACTTACGTGCCACTCGATAATGCGAAAATAACTATTTAATTGAATGTAGTCTGTGAAGAATGACTTAGCTGTCTGACGACGCGCGGGGCGGTCGAGCGAAGTAGACACGTCCGGCTGAGTGGCGATGCACGGGGTGGCCAAGTGACGAAGACGTGTCTCTCCGAGTGGCGATGCGCGGAGCTGCCGAGTGACGACGACGCGTCCAGTAGAGTGACGGCGCGCGGGGCGGCCGAGTGACGATGGAGCATCCGGCTGAGTGGTGATGCGCGGAGCTGCCAAGTGACGAAGACGTGTCTCACCGAGTGGCGATGCGCGGAGCTGTCGAGTGATGACGACGTGTCCAGTAGAGTGACGGCGCGCGGGGCGGCCGAGTGACGATGGAGCGTCCGGCTGAGTGGCGATGCGAGGAGCTGCCGAATGACGAAGACGTGTCTCGCCGAGTGGCGATGCGCGGTGCTGCCGAGTGATGATGACGCGTCCAGTAGAGTGACGGCGCGCGGGGCGGCGGAGTGATGATGGAGCGTCCGGCTAAGTGGCGATGCGCGGAGCTGCCGAGTGACGAAGACGTGTCTCGCCGAGTGGCGATGCGCGGAGCTGCCGAGTGATGACGACGCGTCCAGTAGAGTGACGGCGCGTGGGGCGGCCAAGTGACGATGGAGCGTCCGGCTGAGTGGCGATACGCGGAGCTTCCGAGTGACGAAGACGTGTCTCGCGGAGTGGCGATGCGCGGAGCTGCCGAGTGATGACGACGCGTCCAGTAGAGTGACGGCGCGCGGGGCGGCCGAGTGACGATGGAGCGTCCGGCTGAGTGGCGATGCGCGGAGCTGCCGAGTGACGAAGATGTGTCTCGCCGAGTGGCGATGCGCGGAGCTGCCGAGTGATGACGACACGTCCAGTAGAGTGACGGCGCGCGGGGCGGGCGAGTGTCGATGGAGCGTCCAGCTGAGTGGCGATGCGTGGAGCTGCCGAGTGATGACGACGCGTCCAGTAGAGTGACAGCGCGCGGGGCGGCCGAGTGACGATGGAGCGTCCGGGTGAGTGGCGATGCGCGGAGCTGCCGAGTGACGAAGATGTGTCTCGCCGAGTGGCGATGCGCGGAGGTGCCAAGTGATGACGACGCATCCAGTAGAGTGACAGCGCGCGGGGCGGCCGAGTGACGAAGGCGTGTCTCGCCGAGTGGCGATGCGTGGAGCTGCCGAGGGATGACGACGCATCCAGTAGAGTGACGGCGCGCGGGGCGGTCGAGTGCCTGCACGTTAGTCATCTGGGTAGAAGTGCCATCTGAATGTTTTAGTTGTCATCGTGGACATTTAGTTGTCCGTTTGACTGATATATGCCGAAGGGGCGACACATGGTGTGCTAGTCGACACCGAAGGAAGGACCGGTCGTGTGACCGTGCTGCGTCGGTCGGTTGACGCCGGAGGGGGGAGCAGTCGCGCGTCCATGCCGCGTCGGCTAGTAGATGCCGAAGGAAGGGACCACCGAGAGCCTGCGTCATGCCCGACCTGTGTCTCCCATGCCGAGTGCCTGTATGTTAGTTGCCTGAGTGTAAAAATACATGCGAACGCACTTACTTGGTTTGCTTCTTGAGTGCAAAATTCTTCGGTAATCCGTCGCAAAAGGCGAGCGGCTGCTTGCCACGGGCCGTCGGACAGAATCCAGAGCGCGTTTACCAACGCCTGGCGGGAGTTACCATGTCCCACGCGTAATTAATCAATGCATGGAAGGCGTTTGCCACGTCCTACGTATAATTAATCTACATGCAAGAGGCGTTAGCGGTAATTGATCAAGCGTTAAAGCCTCTTACGCATGCAATGGAAGTTTCCTTTTTCCACGCCTCATTTATCTCCCTGCATGCGGTTTATTGCGACGCCTCACACTTGTTCAGTCGACGCCGGAAGGAGGTGTTCTGCTAGTAATGGAGCCGACAGCGTCGGAGCGTGGCTGTCCACCGGAACCAGCGCCGGAGCGTGGACCTCCGCCGAAACCAGCGTCGGAGCACGGCCGTCCGCCGGAATCAGCCCCGCGTCAAGCAAAGAGAGGAGCTGCTGCTCGGCCGTGGCAGGAATTGTTCCGGTAGCCGATATTGCGGTGTGTCTCCACTGTGGAGAGGATCGTCGAGCCGCCCATGTCGGAGGAGGTAGCCGCTCTAGGACGAAGCAGTAGTCGTGGTCGAGGGCGGTGCCGGCCCTGGCCGAACCTCAACCGTGGAGGTGACCATCGTGAAAGGCCCCAACGCTTGCGCTGCGTTGAGTTCGAGCTTCCGCAACGAAGATTGCTGTCGTGCAGCCGATTGCGGTGCCTCGTTGATCAAGAGTCGGATTGAAAAAATAACCATCCGCATCATGGTTCGATAGACGCCATGCCCCACGGTGGGCGCCAAATGTCGTGGGAACGATTCCGACATTAGAAACGGGTAGGATAACGGAGCATGATCTATCGAGATGCAAATGGGTGACACGGTGATTTTAGCGAGTTTGGGCCTCTCACGGTGGAGATAACAGCCCTACGTCTCGTGCTCCAGAGAGGCTTTGTTTTATCTGTCATGGACATGAGTTACATGGTATATTTGAGAGAGGAGAGAACGGATCTCCTAGCTAAGTCCTGAGACTAGAGAGAGCCAGAGCTCCAGGGGAAGAATGAGCCTGCCCGGGGGAGAAGAAAACTAGCCCCTGAGCTATGTGGTGGGGGGTGGCTTATATAGAGTGCGTCACCCCCTCACCTCCTATGTTACAAGATGGAACATTAGTGCCATGATGACAACCCACGTGTAATCTGCCGCAATTTAATGTTTTCAGGAAAAATTCCGTTTTCAGATTAGATCTCGGATATGGTTTTTTGTATCTTTAATTCTATAGCTCCGATTTCGATGATTCTTTTTGCTATGAAAAATATTTTTGGAAGTTTTAAAATTTGAATTCAAACAGATTTGTATTAAACACTAATTTGGGTATATCTTTTATTTAAAAATAGGTTTTTGAGAAATTCTTTTTGCTACAGCTTTCTGCTGTATCCAGAGAACTAATAAAAATATTTTTTGTTTCTATAAAAACTGAATCTGGACAGATTTTAGTTCTATCTTAAATAGGCCATAACTTTTGTTTAATAAAACCTTTTTAATTGATTCTTTTTTGCTAACTAAAACCAATAGCAAATACTTTCCGTTAAACTAAAGTTTTATATTATTTTCTTCTGTTAAAAATAGTTTCTGTCCAGAAACTTGTTTTGCCAATTTCTTTGAGCTTCCAACTTTTGTTTTGATGTTGTTTTGCATATGATCTTGTTTGCTCGATTGTGATCATGATTGCTTATTGTATGCTTATTGTTTGTCACGCTAGATTGTCCGGAGTGCGAGGCGGAGTACTATCAATCCTTAGAGTTTAACGAACGTCAGCAAGGCAAGTTCACACTTTGATCATACTTTCCTATACCCAGTTTTACTATGCATTAGTTGCACTCTTACAAATTTGCATGAGTAGGATTTGGAAGTTATGGTATTGCTATGTAGTTCATGAGGTAGGAACCTATGACACTTGATCACCCCGGGAATATTCATTATGTTTACATATTGCTTAACCATGCTCGTAGATGGGGATTGGTATGTGTGATTCATGTAAGTTATGAGAGAGAAATAGTAATTTTGGGATAACCTTAAGGTGGCAACATTAACACAACTCCGGGTGGAATAGTTGGGGCACCTGGAGAATCCAGTGCTTGCCCTAGGGGATCTCGGAGGACCCGTGTGATCACCCTATGGAATGCCACCCAGGCTCAAAGGGATCATATGATATTTCATGCCTAGAAACTTCCACGTGCAGCCACAAGCCATTATGGGCTCTGGCATAGTTGAGTAAGTTTGTGTGAGCCTTTCCGGGTAGGCTAGCAGATGTAGGGGAAAGTAGGTGTACCGGCCTATCCAGGGTTAAGGGGAACACATTCAGAAAGACTATGTCTCAATCTTTCGATCATGGATGTGGTCGAGTCTTGTGGGGAAAAGTGCGCAAACCTCTACAGAGTGTATAAACTAATCATGGTTAGCCGTGTCCCCGGTTATGGACAACTTTGAATATCTAGAAGTGAATTATTGGTTGATCTCATCACTCTATTTAATTAATGAATTGGGTTGTAAGTAACTAGGGAATTTTGGGAATTGAGTTGGAGGAACCTTCTCAATAATGGCATAAACTTGGTAGTAAATAAAAAATTTATTTCCTTTGTTGTAGGGAAAAATTAGCTTTATGCAAAATTAAACTTAGAGCCTCCACCAGCCAAATTTGCATATAGAGATAGTAACTTTTCATCAGTACTCCATGGTGTGACATTGCCAGCATATTCCATGTGCTGACCTACACGGCTGCAACGTCTCATGTTGCAGAGTTTTCCAACGAGGACTAAGGTGCGATAGGTCGTTGTTCTGCACTTAGTTTTGCCAGTGGAGTTGATGAACTCATTTACCTTCGAAGCTTCCGCAGTTATTTTATTTAGATGGCCTTCGACCATATTTATGTAATAAATACTCTCTTGAGGACTTGATGTAATAAAGTGTGTGATTGAACTCTGTTATAATTCCTCGAGTATTGTGTGTGCTAGCAAGTTCGATCCAGGGACTAGCACGGTATGCACAGAGACTCCGATTTTTGGATCGGGTCGCTACAATATCAGTGGGAAAGGGTGGCCACAGGGTGGCAATTCGAAGGGGGACAGGGTCCAGGCCTATCCTGACTAAAGGTGGTGATGTGGAGCATCCCACCATCATCCCCATGAAACCTACTACATCAAACCAACCCCCAAGTGTTCCTATGACAAGAGCACGCGCACGCGACATCGGAGCTAAGGTGAACTCACTCCTCTTCGAGTTAGACTTGAATATCAACGGAACATGGATGCTACCTCACAATGAAACCCTTTGCATACTCAGGTACTCGGGAGAGGAACACGCAAGTGGCCACGAGGACGCCAAGCTTGGAAGCCCCAAGAAGGAGCCGCAGACGAGCTACAGCTCTCGGACGACCGACGCCGCTCGGACGTCCGAGACTACCCAGCCGCCGGACGACCGACGCAGCTCGGACGTCCGAGACCACCCAGCGCCCGAACGACCGACCCCTCTCCAGAATTCCGTCGCCAGCTATCCAGAGCCGAATCCACGGAAATCCGAAGGCCTCCGGATGAACGAGCCTCGGACGTCCGAGACGTCCCGAAAATCCGGACACTCCGCTCCCGCACCGAATCCTCGGACGATCGGCCGCCTCCGGACGTCCGGACCGCCGTGAAGCCTCGGACGTCCGACAGCGTCCGGACGTCCGACAGCGTCCGGACGTCTGACAGCGTCCGGACGTCCGACACCTATTTGCGCACAATCGCTCGGGCCTTGGCCCATGTACCCCCTCTTTCGCCTAAGACTATATAAACACCTTCCCCTCCTCTCTCTAGGGTTAGATTATGTTTAGCATTGGATATTGTTGAGCATAGCTCCATCTACCTCTTTCTCCCACGGAGTTGACCACCTCCATCGAGAGAAGATCCGAGTTGGATGCCAAGGCCCCATCTAGGGAAGATCCCACGGGATATCAAGACCTCATCTCCACGGAGTGAGACGACTATCGGTTACCGTGTATCGCTTGTTTGACTTTGGATCTTTGTATCTTGTGTGCTTGAGTGGATTTAGCAGATGTGTGATCGGAGATCTTCCTTGTGTTCGTGTTTTCTCTTGTGATTTCTCCCTTCTTCCCCTCCAAGTGTGAAAAGGTCGACCTACGCGGGCGTGCCCCGTATCATATTGGTATCATGAGCCACGTTGATTCACACCTTGGAGTCCCTCCACCCACTTTCTAGCCAATTTTTGTTTCGTTTTTGCCCTAATTTCGAAAATCCCCACAAAAATAACCATACCAAATTTTCTTGGATTTGTTAGATTTGAGGAGATTTTGTTTATTTTGATCTGCGGATTTCGTTGTGGACAAGTGGATCTACCTTTCCCCCATCTTTCCCACCATTTTGCCCAAATTTTTCTTTCCCTTTCGCGTTCATAGTTCCCCTGGTGAACTGGTGAAGCCCGCAGGCTTCGGACGCCGGACGGCCGACAGGGCCCGGACGTCCGAGCAACTCTGACGAAACTGCATTTTTCTAGCCCAAAAATTTTGTTCCATCTACCATTTCTTCCGCATTGTGCCACCGCCATTTCTTCCACAACCCCTTTGCATTTGAGATTTTGAGTCGCGAGCATCGCCACTTCCTAAGGAGTTTCGGCTAATTAGGAGTGGTTCTTCATTGACATCGCCGCTCATCAACGCCCCGGATCGTCGCCGACCAACTCTTTGTTGAAACCACACCGTAAGCAAGGATGGTAACCGCGACGACTCTCTCGTTATATACCCGTGCCATTGCATTGTTACCCCGAGCCTATTTGTGTTACTTGCCTATTGAAACTAGCCATTGAGTATTGCCGGGCTATGCTACTTGTGCCCTTTAGTGATACATACGCCGCATAGCTAAAATTGTGTGCATATATCTTAGTATCATCTTTTGTGTTACGAATAGTACCCGCATACATAATTGCTATCTTGGTGCGCACATCCCGCATTGTGACCATACAAAATATCATTGCAAAAGAAAAGAGAAGCAAAGCTTTTAAGCACGAGCAAAAGAGCAATAGCATCGCAAACTTCGCATAGCATACTTGATCATTTTGGATCACTTGAGCGAGTGACACGTGCCTCATACATACATAGCAAGTCGGGCATAGGAAGACGACACGTTTGGTTCCTTTTAGGTTGTGCACAAGTGTGTATCACGCCCATTGGAGCAATCGTGCTAGCGTCTCTCTAGTATTGTGCAACGGGAGCGTTTTTCCATGGATTCCACATTTTGGCTCATCCTTGGTTGCACGAACCCAATTTTCTTCCGTGTGTGTGTTTCCGTGTATACTCTTTGCTATTGATCTACATTGTCTCATTTGCGAATTTACGAATCTCTTTCAACATTATTGAATCTTATCTTTCGGATTGCTTGGAATTTGTGCCACTATCCTAACCGAGCTCCTCCATAAGCCTTATTTGTGTAGGTGTGAGAAGGACGATCTTCGGTACCAATTCAACTACTTCCACATTTGCACATCAAGTGATCTTTGATCCATTTTCAAACTTGTGGAACGGTAATTGATATTTTCATCTCATTCTTCCACTTATATCTACTTGAGTGTTGTTATGGATAGGTCAAGCATCCACAACCCGGCATTTGAGGAGCAAGAGGACGACAAAACCACCTTCATCACCAAGATGAAATTCTTCGTAGCGCAAAAGGCAATGCGCCAATCGCATGACGTCTTTAACGACCGCATCGAGCAACTCACCACCGACGTGCGTGAATCCGAAGTACGAACAAGGGACTACCTCGACACCAAGCTCTCAAGCCAAATGGAGGAAATTCGCGCCTTGATGGTCACGTACGCTTCTTCTACATCTACATCCTCCGGACGGTGGCACTCAAGTCGTCACTCATCGGAGTACTCTTCCGGCGAGAGTCCACCTCGACCACGCTCTCATCATCGAGATGACCACTCCGGTCCAAGTTCACACCAAGGCCGCCAATGTCAAGCTTCGGACAATCCCTTCCATGGCAATGGACTACAAGATCGACTTCACGATCATGCACGACGTCAACAACAAGAACAAGAGGCATTGGAACAAGAATGCCAACAACAACGCTGTGAAGAAGAAATACGTCTTCATGAGGAACAAGCGCTTGAAGTCCAACGTGCACTCCGTGATTCTACTCGTGCGTTGGAGGAACGAAACTGTCAAGCACGTCTTGAAGAAGAAGCGCTTCATCGACAACGACAAGAAAAAGCCAATCGCCAAGAGGAGAACCAAGAAAGGCGCAACCGAGTGCATCCACCTCGTCACCGTCCTCAAGATCATCGCGACGAACCCGAGCATGAAGACGAGCAAGGCCAAGATCAACGCCAACACGCCCAAGACAATGACGATGAGGATCCACCTCCAAGACAAGGATTTCGGCCTTACCACCACAATGATGAACAACGCTTCGGCAAGCTCAAGTTCACAATGCCAAAGTTTTCCGGAAGCAATGATCCCGAAGACTACCTATCATGGGCACTCAAAGTTGACAAGATCTTTCGCCTTCACAACTATGATGACGAGAAGAAGATAGCCATGGCTTCACTTGAGTTCCAAGACTATGTCCTTATTTGGTGGGAACAAGTTATTGAGCGAAGAAGAGAAAGAGGCGAGCCACCTATCAACACTTGGGCCCAAATGAAGGATCTCATGAGAGCTCGTTTTGTGCCTACACACTACAACCGAGATCTCTTCGAGAAGCTACTACAACTCAAGCAAGGCACCAAGTCGGTAGAAGAGTACTATCAAGAGATGGAAATCGCAATGATACGAGCCAATGTCAAGGAAGATGACGAACAAACAATGGCGCGTTTCTTGAATGGCCTCAACTACCAAGTGAAGAAAATCGCCGACTTCCAACCATACTCCAACTTACTTGAACTCGTGCATCAAGCAACAAAGGCGGAACGACAAGTGCAAGATGACTACAAGTACTCCAAGTTCTCTTCCAAGACCTACAGTTCAAGTTCTCAAGCTACTACGATCACGATGCCTTCGACTACGAAATCTACAACACCTACCGACGACAAGTCAAGCTCCAAGGACAAGACGACTTCGTCAAGCCGACCTCCTACAAGTAACTACAAAGCGAGAGCCTCATCCTCTACACCAACAACGGATGCTACCGCCAAGACAAGCTCCATCAAGTGTTTCACGTGCCAAGGCCGAGGCCACAGGACTTATGAGTGTCCAACAAGACGCACCATGATCCTTCAAGAAGATGGCACCTATGACTCTATGAGTAACGGTGAGATGGAAGCTTTGGAGCACGTGGCCATGCATCATCAAGTCAATGAAGATGATGATTCGCAAATCTTTCGTGACAACGATCCGAGCCCCGCTCTCGTTGTCTCCAAGGTTTTGACGCTTGAACAACAAGAAGACGAGGACCAACGTTGCCACATCTTCCACACCAAGGCGGGCATTCAAGGAAAATCCATCAAGGTCATCATCGACGGCGAAAGTTGCCACAATTTGGCAAGTGAGGACCTTTGTTCCAAGCTACAATTGGTCAAGAAGAAGCACCCTCGCCCCTACAAGGTCCAATGGCTAAGTGATTCCGGCACCCTCCAAGTTGAACATACCGTGGAAGTTTCCTTCAAGATAGGCGCTTATGAAGACACTTTGGAGTGTGATATGGTTCCTATGTCCGTTTGCCACCTACTACTTGGTAGACCATGGCAATTCGACCGGGGCGTCACCCACAATGGTCGGACAAATCACTATAGCATCAAAATGAAGGGCAAGCAATATGTACTTCGACCAATGACTCCAAGTCAAGTCATCGCCGACAAACACGCTTCATCCCATCGTGGAGACAAAAGTGAGAGAGCGATCCACCTAAAAGAGAGTGAGCGTCACAAGCCAAACTTGAGTGACTCCACGATGAGGGACATGAGTGATACAGTTCTTTTAGCCACCAAAAGAGATTTGAGGGATGTGAGTGAGAGCCCATCGACCGTTCTTCACTATGTACTTGTGTGCAAAGATGACGTCGTTCGGACTAACCCATCACAACATCTTCCTCTTGTGCTATCTCAATTGTTGCAGGAATTCCAAGATGTTTTTCCCGATGAGCTACCTCCGGGACTACCACCAAAACGAGGGATCGAACACCACATAGACCTCATCCCCAGAGCACCGCTCCCTAACAAGGCTCCCTACCACGTCAACCCTGAAGAAACAAAGGAAATACAAAGGCAGGTCCAAAAACTTATAGATAAAGGGCATGTACGTGAGAGTTTGAGTCCTTGTGTGGTTCCGGTGATACTAGTACCCAAGCAAGATGGTAGTATGCGCATGTGTTCCGATTGTCATCCTATCAATGCTATAACTATTCCACATCGTCATCCCATTCCTCGCCTAGATGATATGCTAGATGAACTTAGTGGTGCCACTATATTTTCTAAGATTGACTTAAAAAGTGGTTACAACCAAATACGAATACAAGAGGGTGACGAGTGGAAAACGGCATTCAAGACTAAGTTTGGTCTCTATGAATGGCTAGTGATGCCTATGGGCTTATCCGAAGCACCGGGTACATTCATGCGCGTCATGCATTATGTTTTGCGACCCCTCATAGGATATTGTGTTGTGGTCTATTTTGTTGACATTCTTGTCTTTAGCAAGTCTCTTGAGGAGCATGCTACCCACGTTCGTGATGTTTTGCAAATTCTTAGGAAAGAGCAACTTTATGCAAACAGGGAGCAATGCACATTCGGTGTTGACAAGGTCGTTTTCCTAGGATTTGTAGTATCGTCTAAGGGCGTTCATGTAGATGAAACTAAAATTGATGCTATTAAAACTTGGCCTACACCAACAAATTTGCAACAAGTGCGTAGTTTCCTAGGACTAGCCGGTTTCTATCAACGTTTTGTCAAGGACTTTAGCACCATTGCATCTATTCTCCATGCTTTGAGCAAGAAGAATGCACCATATATTTGGGGTCCTTCCCAAGACACCGCATTCCATGAACTTAAAAATTTGCTCACTCATGCACCTTTGCTTGCTTTGCCCAACTTTGATAAAACTTTTGAAGTGCATTGTGATGCTAGTGGTAATGGAATAGGTGGTGTGCTTATGCAAGAGAAGCGCCCCATTGCGTATTTTAGCGAGAAACTTTCCGGCGCTCAACTTAACTATCCCATCTATGACAAAGAATTGTATGCTTAGGTGAGAGTTTTACATGTGTGGGAACATTATTTGCGACCTAATGAGTTTGTCATTCACACTGACCATGAAACTCTCAAGTACCTTAAGGGTCAAACTAAGTTGAACAAACGGCATGCTAAATGGAGTGAATTTATTGAGTCTTTTCCCTATGTCATCAAATACATAAAGGGTAAAGAAAACATAGTGGCGGATGCTCTTTCCCAGAAATGCATGCTAGTTACTCAAATTGAATTGAATGTTATTGGTTTTGAGCATATCAAAGATTTGTATGAACATGATGTTTATTTTGCTAATCCTTACACTATGTGCCAAGTGAAACCTTGTTGGGAGAACTATTATATGAAAGATGGCTATCTTATGCGTGCTAACAAACTTTGTATACCTGAGTCTTCTCTTCGTTTATTGCTTTTGCAAAAGGCTCACGATAGAGGACTTATGGGTCACTTTGGACGCGACAAGACGTATGCCACACTATCCAACAAGTACTATTGGCCAAAGATGTTTCGTGATGTTGCACGCTTCACAAACCGATGCTCTACATGCCGCAAAGCTAAGTCTAAAGCTCAATCTCATGGTCTTTACATGCCTGTTCCCATACCTTTCCAACCTTGGGAAGACATTAGTATGGATTTTGTGCTTGGTTTGCCACGAACTAAAAATGGCCATGACTCTGTTTTTGTCGTTGTGGACCGCTTTTCCAAAATGGCTCATTTTATTCCATGTCACAAGATAGACGATGCTTCACATGTTGTAAATCTCATTTGTAGGGACATCTTGCGACTACATGGCGTTCCCAAGACCATTGTCTCGGATCGCGACGTCAAATTCCTAAGCTACTTTTGGAAGACCCTATGTGCCAAGCTCGGAATCAAGCTTCTATTCTCTTCGTCCTATCATCCGCAAACCGATGGCCAAACAGAGGTGACGAACCGGATGCTATCTACTCTCCTATGTGTTTTGATCAAGAAGAACATCAAGGAATGGGAGGAATGCCTCCCCATCGCCGAGTACGCCTACAATCACGCAAGTCACTCCGTCACCAGCAAGTCTCCTTTTGAAGTGGTCTATGGCTTCAACCCTTTGTCCCCATTGGACATCCTTCCTCTACCACTCCAAGAGCGCGTTAACATGGACGCAAGTGCACGGGCAAGCTACATCAAGCGGATGCATGTCGATACAAGACGCATGCTCGAACGTCAAGTGGAACGCGTCACCAACAAGCGCAACCTCAACAAGCAACCCATGGTGTTCAAGACCGGTGATCTTGTGTGGCTACACCTTCGCAAGGACCGCTTGCCCAACGAATGCAAGTCGAAGCTACTTCCTCGAGCCAACGAACCCTTCAAGGTGTTGGCACGCTACAACAACAATGCCTACAAGATCGACATCCCCCGCGACAAGTACAACGTGAGTGACACCTTCAATGTCAAGGATCTATCCCTTTTTCATGGTGATGAAGATCTTGATCCGAGGACGGATCTTCCCCCAGGAGGGGAGCTGATGTGAAGCATCCCACCATCATCCCCATGAAACCTACTACATCAAACCAACCCCCAAGTGGTCCTATGACAAGAGCACGCGCACACGACATCGGAGCTAAGGTGAACTCACTCCTCTTCGAGTTAGACTTGAATATCAATGGAACATGGATGCTACCTCACAATGAAACCCTTTTGCATACTCAGGTACTCGGGAGAGGAACACGCAAGTGGCCAAGAGGACGCCAAGCTTGGAAGCCCCAAAAAGGAGCTGCAGACGAGCTACAGCTCACGGACGACCGGCGCCGCTCGGACGTCCGAGACTACCTAGCCGCCGGACGACCGACACCGCTCGGACGTCCAAGACCACCCAACGCCCGGACGACCGGCCCCTCTCCGGAATTCCATCGCCAGCTATCCAGAGCCGAATCCTCGGAAATCCGAAGACCTCCGGACGACCGAGCCTCGGACGTCCGACACGTCCCGGAAATCCGGACACTCCGCTCCCACACCGAATCCTCGGACGACCGGCCGCCTCCGGACGTCCGGACCGCCGTGAAGCCTCGGACGTCCGACAGCGTCCGGATGTCCGACACCTGTTTGCGCATAGCCACTCGGGCCTTGGCCAATGTACCCCCTCTTTCTCCTAAGACTATATAAACACCTTCCCCTCCTCTCTCAAGGGTTAGCTTATGTTTAGCATTGGATATTGTTGAGCATAGCTCCATCTACCTCCTTCTCCCACGGATTTGACCACCTCCATCGAGAGAAGATCCGAGTTGGATGCTAAGGCCCCACCTAGGGAAGATACCATGGGGATATCAAGACCTCATCTCCACGGAGTGAGACGACTACCGGTTACCGTGTATCACTTGTTTGACTTTGGATCTTTGTATCTTGTGTGCTTGAGTGGATTTAGCGGATGTGTGATCGGAGATCTTCCTTATGTTCGTGTTTTCTCTTGTGATTTCTCCCTTCTTCCCCAACAAGTGTGAAAAGGTCGACCTACATGGGCGTGCCCCGTATCAGGTGGTCTTCGCCTGGTAAAGCAGTCTTCGTGACGCACTCATGGGTTTGGTGATGACCTTTGTCCTAGCGTGTCGATCCGTCCTAATTCTCTTTCACCGAAGTGGCCAGCTTTGGGGAACCTACTTTTTGAGGGGCAGCAGGAGCTTCCCCCTAATCACCAGAAAGGAAACTGTACCCGACGGCGCCTGCTGGCACGGCCTCTGTCACCCTACCCCACATGGGTGCGCCACCCATGTGCCGGCAACAGGGTCCTGCGACCGGCGTTGTGCGCCAGTCCTCGCGGCGTGGCCCCTCATGGAGGGGCCTCACGAGGCGATCCGGTACTTTGGTGGATCAGGCTAGGCGTAGCCTGGCGACGAGGGTCCTCGCAAGACTAGTCCCCTCGCAAGGCAGTCTCTCCGGGGCGGCTGACGCCGAGCCATCCTCTGCGGGCCGGCCCGCCAGTCGCCTCCTGGTCCGACGGCAGATGGCCGTGGTACCCTGGTTTGCAAATGGCCGACAAGCCGTATTTCGAAAACGAATCGTGCCTTAGCTAGGCCTTTGTCTGTTATCCTTGTATCGCACCAAATGTAACCCTGCGGGGATGCAAGAAAACATGGTCGGGTAATTTCAACTAAATATTTACTATTTACTATGACTGCTGCAATGAATAGCAGGTTTCCCTTATATGTAATTTTACACTTGTATGTTCTTGATCCCTATGCTTGCTGGAAAAGTTTGCTGATGCGCACACCTTTGCCGCGAGCGCTTTAGGAACGAATCCTTAGCGGCCTGCTAGCTATGCCGCTGCTGGCAAAACCACCTTGCCATCATTGTCACAGCTACTTTTGTTGTCGAGCAGGCTCGAAACAACTTAAGAGCGCGAACAATTTCGACAAGGGCCCTTCGCTTGCAAGTTTTCTCATAAAATTTCTAAAAATCGTTGAAGGGAGAACAACTCTCAACGAAGAAATTTTTCGAAACCTTTTGTGACATAGCTTTTCTTTGTTGTACTTCTTGCCGCAAAATGGTTGTCCATGAATGAGTTTAGGTATCTGTACCGTCACCCCCCCTCCCAGGAAGACTTGCACGCGGGAGGCCCTTCTACCTTTTGAGAAAAAGAAAGAAGAGAAAAAGAGGAGGTAGGAACCTTGCCCGTTTAGCAACCACTTCAAGCAAGTTATGGTGGTCACAACATTTTCATGCACATACACATAAAATAAATATGTACTTTGACAAAAAGTTGTAGAACACTTAGCTTTATTGATTACGCACAGGATCTTTGCCTGGCTTTGTACAAAGGATTACATGCCTTGCCATCTGACTTGTACAAAAGGGGCTGCTGGGAGGGCCGGTAAAACTTGCGAAGATGCTCGATATTCCACGAGTTTTGCACCGGGGTGCCATCTTTGGTCTCCAGGCGGACATCGCCAGGCCTAGTGACTCGTACCACACGGTAAGGGCCTTCCCACTTCGGCGTCAACTTGTTTGATCCTCTCGCGGACTGAATCTGGCTAAGGACAAGGTTGCCATCCTCAACGATTCTGGCGTGCACCTTGCGGTTGTGATAGCGGTGCAAGGCTTGCTGGTACCGAGCGGCATGCAGTGGAGCTTGAAGGCGATCTTCCTTGAGGAGCGTGGCATCGTCTTGCCGCAGTTGCTCTTGCCGATTTTCGTCAAAGGCTTGTATTCGAGGTGACACGTATATGAGTTCTGTGGGGAGTACCGCTTCTGCACCATAGACCAGGGAGAAGGGCGTCTCGCCGGTGGCTCGATTTGGTGTCGTCCTGATTGACCAAAGAACCGCCCGCAGCTCGTCAATCCAGTCCCTTCCATGCTTGTGTAGCTTGTCGAAAGTCCTTGTCTTGAAGCCCCCCAACACTTCAGCATTCGCTCTCTCTATTTGATCGTTGCTCCTGGGGTGGGCAACTGAGGCAAAGCAGATTTTCATGCTGATATCTTGACAGTACTGCATGATAGTGTTGCTGGTGAACTGCGTGTCGTTGTCAGTGATGATCCTGTTGGGCACCCGAACCGGCAAACGATTCCTCTGATAAACTTGACTGGTGCTTGCATCGTTACCTTCCTCACTGGTTCCACTTCAGTCCACTTTGTAAACTTATCGATTGCAACAAACAAGAATTGAAAGCCCCTGGTAGCACAGGGGAAATGGTCGATGATGTCAAGCCCCAGATTGCAAAGGGCCAGGAGAGTGGTATGGTTTGAAGGGCTTGTGCTGGTTGATGTATCTGCTTGGCATGGAACTGGAATGCTTCACATGCGGTTACCACCGCTGAGGCGTCTTGAAGGGCTGTCGGCCAATAGAATCCTTGTCGGAATACCTTGCCAACAAACGTGTGGGATCCGATGTGGGATCCGCATACCCCTTCGTGTATCTCTGTCAACGGCTTTTGTCCATCTTCCCGCGGTATGCACTTCAATTTCACCCCATTTGGTCTTCATTTGTGTAGAGTGTTGTCCACACATTGGTACATACTTGACTGTCGGGCTACTTTTTCAGCTTGCCCTTATTCCTCAGGAAGCTCTCCTATTTGGAGGTATTGAACAATCTGTTGTGCCCATGCCGGAGCCTGTGGCTCGACGAGAAGGACCAGAGGCATCTCTTCTACTACAGGAGCGCTAGCTTCAACGGCAAGGACCATGGGCCCTGTCAGAGCTTGCTGCTCGCCGGCAAGCGTCTTGTCGTTCCTGGCAACTTTCTTGGCGGCAGCTGGTAGCTCTGCCAGGAAGTAGTCACCGGGACTAATCTTTCTCTTCCTTGCTTGCCGAGCTGATGGTGTGATGGATGGTTGAGTCAGTTGGAGCACGAAAGTGCCTGGTTCCACACATAGCTTTTGTGCGGCTTGTTTCGACAGGTCATCAGCGATGCTGTTTTCCGTACGAGGGATGTGCTCTGTTTGTCGACCGTCAAAATGCTCTTCCAACTTCCTCACTTCATCTACATATGCTTCCATCAGAGGGCTCTGATAATCTTTGTTTACTTGATGCACAACAAGCTATGAGTCCCCTCGGACTATCAATTTTTTGATGCCAAGGTCTACCGCTATCCGCAGACCGGCAAGCAGTCCTTCATACTCAGTTGTGTTATTTGTCGATACCTCCTGGGGAAATGCATCTGGATCACATACTTGATGTGTTCTCTAGTAGGTGCGACAAGTAGCACCCCGGCACTGGCGCCTTGTAGCGAGAAGGCTCCGTCAAAGTACATGATCCATTCCTGTGGTGCTTCCTTGTTGTGGAGGGTCGTTTCCGGGATTTCTTCGTGTGGCGTTGGTGTCCATTCCATAATGAATTCCGCCAAGGCTCTGCTCTGAATAGTTGTTGTACTTTTAAAGCTTAGATCAAAGTTGGCCAGCACCAACACCCACTCAACAATCCTGCCGGTTGCTTCTAGATTTCTCAGAATATGTTGCAACAGAAAGCGAGTGACGACAGTGATGTGATGTGCTTGGAAGTAGTGGCACAGCTTCCGAGAGGCCATGCGAAGGCCAAAAGGCAATTTTTGCACTCCAGAATACCTTGATCTAGACCTCTGCAGAAGAGAGCTGACAAAGTTGGGCGCTGCACAATTTTCTTCTTCTGCACAACTTGTTGTTCTCTTTCTATCACCACGCTCGTGTTGTCGGCTCCTTGGCTTGCCGGAGTTGAATCAGGCTTGCCGGTTGCCGGCCCGGGGGTTGTCGTCTCTTCATCCTCAGCTTCTCTCTCTGCCACCAGTGCAGCACTAACCACTTGGTTTGTTGCCGCCAAATATAGCATCAATGGCTCTTGTGGTTTAGGCGCGAATAGTATTGGCGTTGAGGGCCTCTTCAAATCTTGCAGCGCTGCCTCCGCTTCCTGAGAACATTTCATTGGACCTGCCTTTTTCAAGATTTTGAAAAACGGCAAGGCACGTTCCGCAGACTTGGAAATGAATCTGCTAAGGGTGGCGATGCAGCCAGAAAAGAGTCTTGATGACCCACAAGTATAGGGGATCAATCGTAGTCCTTTCGATAAGTAAGAGTGTCGAACCCAACGAGGAGCAGAAGGAAATGAAAAGCGGTTTTCAGCAAGGTAATTTCTGCAAGCACTGAAATTGTAGGTAACAGATAGTTTGATAGCAAAATAATTGGTAACGAGCAAGTAACGATAACGGTAAATAAAGTGCAGCAAGGTAGCCCAATCCTTTTGTGGCAAAGGACAGGCCAGAACAATCTCTAGTAATAGGCAAAGTGTTCTTGAGGGTACACGGGAATTTCATCTAGTCACTTTTATCACGTTGGTTTGATTCGTGTTCGCTACTTTGATAATTTGATATGTGGGTGGACCGGTGCTTGGGTGTTGTTCTTACTTGAACAACCTCTCACTTATGATTAACCCCCTCGCAAGCATCTGCAACTATGAGAAAAGTATTAAGATAAAATCTAACCATAGCATTAAATGTTTGGATCCAAATCAGCCTCTTACGAAGCAGCGCATAAACTAGGGTTTAAGCTTCTGTCACTGTAGCAACCCATCATCTAATAACTACTCCACAATGCATCCCCTTAGGCCCATGAATGATGAAGTGTCATGTAGTCGACATTCACATGACACCACTAAGGGAATCACAACATACATATCATCAAAATATCGAACACATATCAAATTCACATGATTACTTGCAACATGACTTCTCCCGTGACCTCAAGAACAAAGGTAACTACTCACAAATAATAATCATGCTCAAGATCATAGGGGTATTGAATAGCATAATGGATCTGAACATATAATCTTCCACCAAATAAACCATATAGTAATCAACTACTCAAGGTAATCAACACTACTAGTCACCCACAGGTACCAATCTGAGGTTCCGGTACAAAGATTGAACACAAGAGATGAGCTAGGGTTTGAGATGAGATGGTGTTGTTGAAGATGTTGATGAAGATTGGCCTCCCAAAGATGAGAGGGGTGTTGGTGATGACGATGTCTTCGATTTCCCCCTCCGGGAGGGAAGTTCCCCCGGCGGAATCGCTCCGCCGGAGGGCAAAAGTGCTCCTGCCCAAGTTCCGCCTCGAGACGGCGGCGCTCCGTCCTGAAAGTCCTCCCCTTATTTTTTATAGGTCAAAGTTGATTATATACCAGAAGATGGGCTCCGAAGGTGGGTCGAGGAGGGCACAACCCACCAGGGTGGGCCCCTCCGGTAGCTCTTTGCTCCATTATTTTTTATTAATTCCAAAAATAATCTCCGTAAAGTTTCAGCTCCATTGGAGATGTGCAGAATAGGTATCTCTGATGTGCTTTTTTCAGGTCCGGAATTCCAGCTGCCGGTATTCTCCCTCTTTGTATAAACCATGCATATTATGAGAGAAAAGGCATTAGAATCACTCCCTAAAGCATTATTATTCAACAAAACATAATAAATAACAGTAGGAAATCATGATGCAAAATGGACGTATCAACTCCCCCAAGCTTAGACCTCGCTTTTCCTCAAGCGAAAAGCCGAAATCGAAAAGCATATCCACATGGTTTGAGAGAGAGGTGTCGATAAAAACAAAATACGGACATAGAAGTATCATGCTTATTATCATAACAGCAACAAACTCTATCATAAAACTTATTCATATACTTTCATCATATAACTTCTCATGAACAAGTAACAATTCATCACAACATAGAAGTATAAAGCATAAACCTTATTGAAAACCAACAAACTATGTTCTCAGTCAACTTTGCAACTACAATTCATTATATTTTTGGGAAGGGTCTCATGTCAGAGCCTTTTGGCAAGTCCACATACTCAACTATCATTTAGTCTTCTATGATTGCTAACACTCACAGCATACCCATGAGCAAAAAGTTTCAACCGGACACATAGAAAGATTGGGGCTTACAGTTTCGCCTCCCAACGTATTCACCTCAAGGGTGATGTCAACAATAATAACTCATGCCCACTCACATCCAACTGGATATATGTGCCTAGATCTTTCCTCACCACATGATGCTTGCAAAAGGAAAAAGTAAAAAGGAATAGGGAAGAATACTTTGACTCTTGCATAAAAGTAAATACATAAAAGTAAAAGATAGTCCCTTCGCAGAGGGAAGTAGAGGTTGTCATGCGCTTTTTTGGTTTGTATGCCCAATCCCTTGATGTAAAAGAACGTCACGCTATATTGCCACCTATGATAGCAACCATTATTATGCAGTCCATCTCTTTTATTACTTTGCCATCATAAGTTCGTATAGCGCTCAATTTTCTCTTACACTTATTGATCAAAACACTTTTAGAAGCAATTTTTATTGCCTTATTGCACCAATGAAAACTTACTTGAAGGATCTTACTCGATCCGTAGGTAGGTATGGTGGACTCTCAAAGAATGAATTTGGCTTTGGGTTTTTGGATGCACAAGTAGTATCTCTACTTAGTGCGGAATTTTTGGCTAACAAAGATATTGAGCTAAGCACCACATGTTGAAGGATCTATGACAATATAACTTCTATGTGGATATGAACAAACGTAAATCATTACGTTGTCTTCCTTGTCCAACGTCAACAATTTTGACATATAATATTTAATGGGGGCTCACAGTCATAAAAGATGTCCATGATATTGTATTTGCATGTGAATCTTCTCTTCCCTTATTAATTCTTTCATGAATTGCATCATTGACCAATGCTATGTTTGTCAATCTCCAATAAATTTTACTACTTATACTTTTCCTTATGTGATGTCATTACTCACCATAAGATTAGCATATGATTCTTTTCATTTATTTCCTTTTCTTTTTATTTTGATTGCACCAAGAAAGTAGAGAGGCAAAAACTCAAACTAAACTTTATTATATAACTCTCACTCGATTACATGGATAGATAGGCCATGAAACTAACACACGAAAATAGATCATGCTAAACTTTTATTCAACTAAAGCAAAGCAAAACTAAAGATCGAACTAGAATAGGTAAAGGTGAATAAAAGTGGTGGTGATACGATATCGGGGCACCTCCCCCAAGCTTGGCTCAAGCCAAGGGGAGTGCCCATACCCGTGTGCTCAAATCTCCTTTGGTGGTGGTGATGATGAAGGTGGTGGTGATGATGTGGTAAGCTTGTCCTCCAGCTTCCAGGGCAAGGGCTCCCCATCAAAAGTTGATGCAAGAGTCCCCTGAGTCATGCAACTGGCAGCTAAACTCATACCTTTAAATCTTGCTTCATATTCAAAAACTTGGTTTTGAAGATCATAAACCTAGCTTTGCAGAAAATTAATTTGCTCGTTGAGGGTGGAGATGATGTTCACAGACCGGCCATCCACCATCTGATCAGAGGTGAACTCCGTGATCATGGAGTGATTGGCACTAAGTCCACGCTCCACCATCTTTTGGCACTTGAAGATTTCTTGTTCCACCGCCACGAGCCTAGCCTCCACGCTTCCGGTCCTCTTGGGTCCCTAAACATCTCGGATGTGGAGCACCCCCTCACGCATCCGGCAAGTACGGTTTGATGACCTTCTCGGAGAACTTGTCCTTGGAGGAGCTTGGTGGACCCATGGAGATCTAGATCTGACGAGAAAATAGCACGAATCAAGAACAGAGTATTTTTCTGCGGTGCGGTCGTCAAAACAGTCGGGGGTATATATAGAGAATTTTTATTCTTGGAAAACAAGCATATGGAAGGAAAACGGAGTCGGGAAGGTGTCCGAGGTGGGCACAACCCACCAGGGCGCGCCCAGGGGGGCCTCGCGCACCCTAGTGTATCATGCTCACCTCGATCACCTTCCGGTTTATTTCTTAATTTCCAAAATTTTCTAATATTCCAAAACTGACAAAAAATATTTTTGTGGATTTTTCGGAGTCTGTTTACTTACCGTATCACGTACCTCCTATTTTTCAGAATTCTGGAGTGTTCCGGAAGATTTATTTTATGTGTTCCTCCGGTGTCATGGTTTGGATAACATTGCTTTCAACGTTAATAGGCGTACCTGAGATATAGTGCTTAATTCTTTGTCCATTGACCACCTTTGGGTTAGTACCTTTGGCATTATTAATCTTGATAGCTCCAGAACGATAAACCTCTTCGATAATATATGGTCCTTCCCATTTGGAGAGAAGCTTACCTGCAAAAAATCTTAAACGAGAGTTGAACAAAAGAACATAGTCTCCTATTTTGAATTCCTGCTTTTGGATTCTTTTGTCATGCCATCTTTTTACTTTTTCTTTGAATAGTTTGGCATTTTCATAGGTTTGGGTTCTCCATTCATCTAGTGATCTAATATCAAACAGCCTCTTCTCACTGGCAAGTTTGAAATCATAGTTGAGTTCTTTAATTGCCCAAAATGCTTTATGTTCTAATTCTAGAGGCAAACGACAAGCTTTACCATACACCATTTTGTATGGAGACATACCCATAGGATTTTTATAAGCTGTTCTATAGGCCCAAAGTGCATCATCTAGTTTCTTAGACCAATTCTTTCGAGACCTATTGACAGTTTTTTGTAATATTAATTTTATTTCTCTATTGCTAAGTTCAACTTGACCACTAGATTGAGGATGATAGGGTGATGCAATTCTATGGTTAACATCATATTTAGCAAGCATCTTACGGAAAGCACCATGAATAAAGTGTGAACCACCATCAGTCATTAAGTATCTAGGGACTCCAAACCTCGGAAAGGTAACCTATTTAAGCATTTTAATGGAGGTGTGGTGATCAGCACTACTAGTTGGAATAGCTTCTACCCACTTAGTGACATAATCAACAGCAACCAAAATATGAGTGTACCCGTTAGAGGAAGGAAAAGGTCCCATATAATCAAAACCCCAAACATCAAATGGTTGGACAACAAGTGAATAATTCATAGGCATTTCCTGACGCTTACCGATATTGCCAATTCTTTGACATTCATCACAAGACAAGACAAACTTATGGGCATCCTTGAAGAGAGTGGGCCAATAAAAACTAGATTGCAATACCTTGTGAGTAGTTCTATCTCCCGCATGATGTCCTCCATAAGCTTCGGAATGACATTTCCGTAGGATTTGTTCATGTTCATGCTCAGGTACACAACGTATAATACCATCTACTCCTTCTTTATAAAGATGTGGGTCATCCCAAAAGTAATGTCTTAAATCATAGAAGAATTTTTTCTTTTGTTGGTATGTGAAGCTAGGTGGTATATATTTAGCGACAATGTAATTAGCATAATCAGCATACCAAGGGGTGTTTTGAGAAACACTTATTGCAGCTAACTGTTCATAGGAAAACTATCATCAATAGGTAGTGGGTCATCAAGAATATTTTCTAACCTAGACAAGTTATCAGCTACGGGGTTCTCAGCTCCCTTCCTATCAACGATATGTAAGTCAAATTCTTGAAGCAAGAGAACCCATCTAATTAGTCTAGGTTTAGCATCTTTCTTTTCCATAAGATATTTTATAGCAGCATGATTGGTGTGAACAATAACTTTGGAGTCAACAATATAGGATCTAAATTTATCACAGGCAAACACAATTGCTAAAAATTCTTTTACAGTTGTTGCATAATTTCGTTGAGCACTGTCTAGAGTTTTACTAGCATAATGGATAACATTCAACTTTTTGTCAACTCTTTGTCCTAGAACGGCACCAACAGCATAATCATTAGCATCACACATAATTTCAAAAGGCAAGTTCCAATCAGGTGGTTGAACGATAGGTGCAGAGGTTAAAGCTTTCTTGAGTGTTTCAAACGCTTCCACACAATCATCATCAAAAACAAAAGGAATGTCATTTTGCAAAAGATTAGTAAGAGGCCTAGAAATTTTAGAGAAGTCTTTAATGAACCTCCTATAGAAACCAGCATGACCAAGGAAACTTCGAATACCTTTAATATCTTTAGGACATGGCATTTTCTCAATTGCATCAACTTTAGCTTTATCCGCCTCAATACCTCGTTCAGATATTTTATGCCCCAAGACAATACCTTCATTAACCATAAAGTGGAACTTCTCCCAATTCAAGACAAGATTAGTTTGTTCACATCTCAGCAAATTTCGATCAAGGTTGCTTAAGCAATCATCAAAAGAAGTCCCGTAAACGGAAAAATCATCCATGAAAACCTCCACAATCTTTTCACAAAAATCAGAGAATATAGCAGTCATACATCTTTGAAAGGTAGCAGGTGCATTGCATAAACGAAAAGGCATACGTCTATAAGCATAGGTTCCAAAAGGGCAAGTAAAGGTGGTTTTCTCTTGATCAGATTGTGACACAGGTATTTGAGAGAAACCAGAATATCCATCTAGAAAACAAAAGTGTGTGTGCTTAGATAATCTTTCTAGCATTTGATCAATGAAAGGCAGAGGGTAATGGTCTTTTCTAGTAGCTTTATTTAACTTTCTAAAATCAATTACCATTCTATAGCCAGTGACAATTCTTGGTGGAATGAGTTCATATTTATCGTTAGGAACAACGGTTATACCTCCTTTCTTAGGAACACAATGAACGGGACTTACCCATCTACTATCAACAGTGGGATAGATTATACCTGCTTCCAGAAGCTTTAATATTTCAGTTCTTACCACTTCCTTCATCTTAGGATTTAATCGTCGTTGATGATCAACAACGGGTTTAGCATCAGGTTCCATATTAATCTTGTGCTGACATAGAGTGGGACTAATGCCCTTAAGATCATCAAGAGTATATCCAATAGTAGCCCGGTGCTTCCTTAGAACTTTTAATAATCTTTCTTCTTCATGTTCTGAAAGGTTAGCACTAATAATAACAGGATATATCTTTTTCTCATCAAGATAAGCATACTTCAAAGTATCAGGCAATTGCTTTAATTCAAACACAGGATCACCTTTAGGTGGAGGAGGGTCTCCAAGAGTTTCAATAGGCAAATTGTGTTTCATGAGAGGTTGATGTTCAAAGAAAATTTGATCTATTTCATTTCTTTCACGCAAGTGCATATCATTTTCATGGTCAAGCAAATATTGTTCTAATGGATCAGTAGGAGGCATGGCAATAGAAGCAAGACCAATTATTTCATAATTACTAGATAACGATCTATCACGAGTGTCGGTGTCAAAACCGGCGGATCTCGGGTAGGGGGTCCCGAACTGTGATACTTAGATCGATGGTAACAGGAGACAAAGGGGACAAGGTTTTACCCAGGTTCGGGCCCTCCTATGGAGGTAATACCCTACGTCCTGCTTGATTGTATTGATTGTATGGGGATTACAGAGTTGATCTACCACGAGATCGTATGACTAAAACCCTAGATGAGTTCTCTTGGTCTACATCCGAAAACCCTCCGGCTTATATAGACGCCGGGGTCCCTAGGGTTTACACATGGTCGGTTACACGTCGAAGGGATAAACATGACTATTCGCTATTCCAAACGTGGAGGACAATCCACGATTCCCGAAGCTTCCTCCTTGGAGACGAGGTCTTCTATTCTTCCAGTATTCGGCAAGTGGCCCATACAGTCCGGCCCATAAGACATAGGCCGGCCTCCCGAGGACGCCTTAGTCCAGGACTCCTTCAGTAGCCCCCGAACTAGCCTCCAACGCCAAGGGTCCAGGCTCCAGCTGCTTCGAGTGATCAGAGTCTTCGGCTTGTGAGGCGAGTTCCTTTCTCCAAACAGTGTTCAGCCCGAGCTATAGTTCGGCCTCTATCGACGTGTAATGTTTCCGATCATAGACTGTCCGCACACCATGAGTAGTTCGGCTTTGAAGGAAAACGTCAGAGAACCAATAGTGTCTTCTGACAACTTTTCAGACGAAAGGCCACGGCCTACCACGACCTCTAAACCAGTCGTGAAGACTCGATTCGCGGTTCGAGGCCGTTTCCACCAGCACGATCTATCAATGCACAGATCGTGCCCCGTTTTACACGGGATATGTTTAATCGCGCACAACGGCACGCATGTCTCGGGAAGCGGAGGGATTCACGGCGCCGCGAAGGGAGGCTAACCGGCAGTAATCTTTAATAAAAGGGGAAGGAAACCCCAAGGCTTATCCGCATCTCCCATTCACCTCCTGCTTCCCCATACTTCCGAGCTCCCTGAGCCCAGATCTAAGTCTTCCATTCTTCCCCCTCCGAGCTCAGCCATGGCCAGCAGCAAATGGGAAGCTTCCACGGTCAAAGACCAGGACATCCGAGATCTCAAGGACGCCGGCTATCTCCCCGCCAACGTCTTCCACCGAGCTGCAGAGGAGGGCCAGGTGATCCCCACCCCCAAATCAGGCGAGAGGGTGGTCTTCGTCCCTCACTTCATCTGGGGATTAGGCTTCCCACTTCACCCCTTTGTGAGGGGTCTTATGTTCTTCTATGGACTCGACTTCCACGACCTCCCGCCGAACTCTTTCATGCATATATCTGCCTTTATCATTATCTGCGAGGCATTCCTGCGGGTCGAGCCACACTTCGGACTGTGGCTCAAAATCTTCAACATCAAGCCGAAGTGTGTCGCCGGTGCACATGCGGACTGCGGCGGAGCAGTCATCGGCAAGCTTCCGTGCGCAGTGTGGCCATCCGACACCTTCATCGACACCATCAAAACCTGGCAGAGGGAGTGGTTCTACATCACCGAGCCAAAGGAGGACGAAGGTGGAACTGTTCCTACCGAATTCAGGTTCGGCCCCCCAACCAGATTGACCTCATGGGTCAGGAAGGGTCTCGACTGGGGGTCGGAAACAGAGGTGGAGGACCTGCAAAGGGGCATCGCCTCCCTAATCAGGGAGGGAGTCGGCCTGACCAACGTGGTCCAGGTCATGCTTCGGCGGCACATCCTCCCCTGCCAGCGCCGGAGTTCCCCTATGTGGGATTACCGGACTGACGACGACCCTACAGTTCGTCAACTCTTCCACACTACGCGGGAGAAACTATGGAAGGCGATGTTCAAGGCGCAGGAGAACTGGCCAGGCAGAAAGGAGGACAAGGGCCTGAGCGCCATCAAGCCCGCACCCGAGGTATAGTGTAGTGTTATTTCACCGGTTCCATCTCCTCAGAGATAGTCTAAGCATTTTCCGATTACCTTTCGTAGGAATGGTTGAGCAAAGCCACGGGCATCAAGTGTCCGGCTCCACAGCCCGAAGACCCCAAGTCTCCGCTGCTGTTGGAGATGCTCGTCGTGGCGCCCTACAAGGCGCCAGAGAAGAAGGAGAAGAAGAAGCCAGGCTGAACTGGCCTGCGCAACAGGGACCAGCCAGGGGCTGCGTCCGAAGAGACTCATGCCTCCTCAAATCATGAGGAGGAGCACGAGGCTGAGGGGGAGGCGATTCCCCCCTCACAGGAAAGAGGGCGGCGTCATCGGACGCCTCGAAGGAGGTAGCTCCTCCTGCCCAGAAGAAACCGCGCCGGACACAGGTGATATCGTCCGACGACAGTTCGGACTCGAACACTGAGTCCGAGGAGTTCGAGAGGGTTCCGCGGAGGAACCTCAGGGTCAAGCCCCCACCTCGAAGGTAAGGATCCGAAGACCTACTGAGCCATCGATGCTTAATTTAGAATGTTATTTAACATGTGAGCGCCCATCAATTTGCAGCCCACCACGCGTTCTCCCCACCGATCAAGTTTCGGACGGGGAGACCCCGCCCGCCGAACTTGCGGAGAGCGGGTCTGCGTCGCGCCCTTCTCCTCCGGGCACTATGAAGGATGCCACGGAGGTGTCATCCCAGCAGGCTTCCCTGGAGCCGAATACTGGAGGTGAAGGCGACGACGTCATGGTCGAGGCTAATACCTCGGCCACCGAAGACCCGGGGGAGAAGACTCACCCGGACACCGAGGAGGTCGGACATGGAAGTGCCCAGTCTCCTCCGAGGCCATCTCCGGAGCACACAATGCCTCCAGAGGTACCAATTCAATCTCCGGCTGGAGATCGGGCTACCCGTTCCCCACCGGCTCCGCCGACCACTAGGTGGCCGGCCATGGGGGAGGCTCTGTCCAGCGCCTCCATCTCCAGTGAGCACCGCATCCTTATGGGTGCGGTATTGCGGAGCATTCAGTCCGTGGATTCCGGACTGAAGGAGGCCTTCAACGGTCTCCTGACGGGCTTTTAGGTAAGCCAAGTAATGCCCTACTTTGTGAAATATTGATTTATTTAAGTAATTGTTATACACATAGCAGCCCCCGAGCCCTGGGTAAGTTTGAAAAACTTACCTGGGGGTCCAACGTAGCCTTACATCCGAGCTGAGCGCCGGACAATATGTGTTCGGATAGGTCTATCAGCCCATTAGTGGTCCGGACACAGAGTCAGTTTTAGTGACAGTTCGGAGTTTGTAAACCTCTTTAATGGTTATATAACTCTGTGATACAGGCTTCGTCGACAGCAGCGGCTACTAACGCCGCCGAGCTAGAGGAGCTGAATCGAAAGCTCAAGAGCTCCGAAGACGAGCTTGATGCTCTAAACAAGAGATTCGACGAGGCGCAAGGTAAGCCGAAATTAGAGTATCGAAACTCTTTTTTACCGCTCTATCAACACGGTTTCTGAACATAAGTCGATACTTACGCAGCCTCGGCGAAAGAGATAGAGAAGCTCAAAGCCGAGCTTGAGAAAGCGAAGCAAGAAGCTTTGGTTGAGAAGGCGGCGGCCAAAGAAGCGGCCACCGCTCTATCCGCCCTGAGAGCCACCAGCGACAAGCATGAGGCTCGGGTAGAAGAGATTCAACAGGAGCTCAAGGACGCCAGCAAAAAGTGCGAGGTCCTTGAGCTGAAAGGGAAAGAGCAAGCCGCCGAACTATCCACCCTGAAAACCGATCTCCAAAAGGAGCGGGTGGATAGGCGTTCATTTGAAGAGGAGCTCCGCCAAGCCAAAGCTATCATGGATGGTAAGCCGTATTCATTGCAGTGTATCTTCGGGGACAGCAAGTTCGAGTTGCTTAACCAGGTATGGCGTTCCTCAGGCGCCTGCTCGGACCTCCAGAAGGGCTTAGCGGACGCGAAGCAGTTCTATGCTTCGCGGGGAGAAGAAGATGAAGCTCGTCTATTCTGGGCGCAATTCGAAGCCCCCGAGCTTTCTCCTCTCCTTGTGGAGCAGCTGAAGCAGCTGATGGAGCTACATCGGATGGCGGAACCGGCCCTGAAGGATCTCTGGATCCGATCCGGCTGTGGCCCAACAAGCCATTGCCAGGCAGTTACTTCGGCCTGGTGCGGAAGCTGAGCGACGCCACTCCTCGGATCGACGCATTGAGGCGGTCTTCCTGCATCGAAGGAGCAAGGATGACCTTTGTGAGGGCCAAGGTGCACGGGCCAGGGCTAGATCCATTGAAGGTAGCTACAGCTCCTCCGCCTCCTGGAAAGGGTCATAGGCGCCCCGAGTTGTACTTCTCCGGAGTTATGGAGGGTGCTCGGGCCATAGAATCACAGTGTACGAGAGAGAATGAGTATGAGTAGAATGCTGTAATATGTCCGAAGACTTGTCAGCGTGTATAAATTTAAAATGCATGGTTTTTTATCATGTCTTGTATGTTTTGCATCCTTTATAACTCCTTTGTGGCCGTTAATCCTGAAAGCTGTGAGTCGTCGGCTTCAGCCCCCGTGTAGATACTGCACAAGGTGTCTCTTCCAACCGCACTATAACCCTTAACCGAACTTATCGGCACCCGAAGGCGGTAGTGTGGGGCGGACAAGGCAATCGGACCATAATGCTTTATTGCTTTCACTTAGCCATAGGGGCGCGAGAAAGGAGTGCGGGAGCCAACAACGAGCCCCCAGGTGTTTGTGATGTTCGGATGAACCGTGGCCAAAGCCTATATCACTGGTTTGTGCGAACACCAAACCCATCGTATGACACGGAATAACCTCTGACGAGATTTAGTTAAGCTCGGATTCGCAGACCGGTTCACGCATACCATGACAGTCAGTTTTCGGCTTTCTCCGCTGAGGCGCTTGACCAGGCTAGCCGGAAGCACAATCGCAGCGGTGCTCCCTTTGCCCTTTTAGCCGAACGAGCGGAACATAAAGGGGCAAGCATAGGAGCCGGGCAACCCAACTATTGACCCAAGACATAGTTCGGAACCAATGCATATAAAGCGGAATTCCAAGATGCCGAACACTTAAAGAAATTGTGATTAGGGCGATTTTTAAAGTCGAGCCCCCGGTCTATTAGCCGGTTGCATCATACAATATACCAAAACAGGTTCGCAAGAAGAGGGAGAAAACAGAAAGTGTTCCGAAAAGGGACAGCAAAGAGAAAATGATATATCTGTATTTTACTCAACAACTCTTATTATTCAAATTGCCGATGCAACTGTTTACAGGTATTTGATAAATGAAATATAAATTTTACAGGAGAGGTTGTACCAAGGGCCTTCGATAGATGACCTGACGTCCTTGATGTGCCCTGTCGCTTATCTGCTCCTGCATCTCCTAAGGAGGTGTATGCCTTTATGGGCTTTGTTAGTTCGGCGAACGGACCTTGAAGAAAGGGTCTTGAGAAGTTGCCGAGGTATGGATAAGCTTGACGCCTTTAGCAGGCACTTTATGGTACCTGTAGTAAGTCCGAAGACGTGTTGATGGTAATAATTCGGTCCAACCGAACACCTACCCTCTAATAGTTTGCCCCCACCACTGCCCATGGAATTTTGAGCGCGAAGTTGTGCCTCTTCGGCACATCCTTTGCCGGTGATAGGGCCGTGCGATGGGGGGCGAGTCCCTATTTACAGGGAGTGGAAGGTTCTGGTATCCCGGGTTGAGACCGAGCTCTTTTCCCAGCCTTGGGTGCCTTGACGGCAGATGTCGGCGATTGCCAATCATCGGTGTAATGGAATTCGGCCGCCAGGGCCAACGCATGTTCCTCAGTTCGGAGGGAGCGCTCTGTGTTGCCATTTACAGTAATGACCCCCCTAGGGCCAGGCATTTTGAGCTTGAGGTATGCGTAGTGCAGGACGGCGTTAAAGCGAGCAAACGCTGTACGGCCGAGCAGGGCGTGATAGCCGCTGCGGAAAGGTACGATGTCGAAGATCAAGTCCTCGCTTCGGAAGTTATCGGGCGAGCCGAACACAACCTCCAGGCTTACAGAGCCTGTGCACCGGGCTTCAACGCCTGGGATCACTCCTTTGAAGGAAGTGTTGCTGGGCTTGATCCTCGAAGGATCTATGCCCATCTTTTTCACCATATCTGAGTAAATCAGGTTAAGGCTACTTCCACCGTCCATGAGGACTTTAATAAGGTGGTACCCATCTATGATCGGGTCTAGGACGAGTGCGGCCGAACCCCCATGACGGATACTGGTCGGATGGTCGCGCCGATCGAAAGTGATCGGATATGCCGACCATGGGTTATACTTCGGGGCTACAGGCTCTATGGCATAGACATCTCGAAGGGCGCGCTTCCTCTCCTTTTTGGGTATATGAGTGGCGTAGATCATGTTTACCGTTTTCACCTCTGGAGGGAATTTCTTTTGACCGCCACCGATCGGACCACGAGGCTCATCCTCGTCCTCGCTGCGTGGGCTCTTACCTTGGTCCTCAGTTGCGAGTTTGCTGGCCTGCTTGAAGACCCAACAGTTACGGTTGGTGTGATTGGCGGGCTTCTCCTGAGTGCCATGGATCTGGCAAGGTCTCTCCAGAATCTTGTCCAGCGGGGTGGGTCCGTCGTGTTTGCCTTTAGGAGGCTTCTTCCGCTGCCCAAAGCGGGAATTGCGGAAGCCGGCGTTGACGGCCGTGTCATCGGCATCACTATTATTGTGCCGACGCTTGTTCTTGTTGCGCTTCGGTTTCCCGTTCCCATCCCGAACTTCAGAGGTTCCGGGGTCTTCGGGGTTATGGCTACGTCGAGCGAGCCAGTTATCCTCGCCCGCGCAAAAGCGGGTCATGAGTGACGTGAGGGCGGACATTGTCCTTGGTTTGTCCTGGCCGAGCTGTCGGGCCAGCCATTCATCCCGAATATTATGCCTGAAGGAGGCTATAGCTTCGGCATTCGGGCAGTCTACGATCTGGTTCTTCTTGGTCAGGAAGCGGTTCCAGAATAGCCGTGCGGACTCTCCGGGCTTCTGAACGACGTTGCTGAGATCGGATGAGTCTGGTGGCCGAACATAAGTGCCCTGGAAGTTAGATCGGAATGCCTCTTCTAGGTCCTCCCAACACCCAATGGAATTTTCGGGGAGGCTATTTAACCAGTGCCGAGCTGGCCCCTTGAGCTTCAGGGGTAAGTACTTGATGGCGTGGAGGTCATCTCCCCGTGCCATGTGGATGTGGAGGAGGAAATCCTCTATCTATACTGTTGGGTCAGTTGTCCCATCATATTGCTCTATGTTTACGGGCTTAAATCCTTCCGGGAACTGATGCCGCATTACCTCATCTGTGAAACACAGTGGGTGTGCAGCCCCTCTAACCCGAGCTATGGTGCGCCGATGATCGGCGTCTGCCCTAGTTCGGTGCTATTCCCGATCTTGATTGTCGCGGTCGAACCGAGGCCGGTACCCGTCCCGTCTATCGGGTGAGTATCCTCTGGATCCGTAAATGGATCGCGTGCGGCCTGCTCTATAGTCCAGGTCATGTCGCAGGTCGAACCTGTCATCGGGCTCTAGTGGCTCCTTTCCCCGTCGACGGGGTATCGTCGGCCTGTGGCCGGTATCATCAGCCGTCCGGTCTCGTCCTCGAGGGGAGCGGTCTGGCTTGTCATATGGGGTATGCTTGGGAGACGGCGTATCAGTGAGCTCGTCATCGAACTGCGGCAGCAGCCTTCTGCGTGGGTAGCTCTTAGGTTGGTCCGATAGACCGGTGCCGTATCCTTCCTCAGCTGAGAGGACTCTCGTCCAACGGCTGTTGAGGTCGTCTTGTTCGGCTCTGAGTTGCCGCTCTTTTGCTTTCAGGCTTCGAGCCGTGGATATGAGCTGTTGTCTGAACTGTTCCTGGTCAGCAGGATTATCGGGGATGGCAAAGTCATCGGCATCCGTGTTATATCCCCCTGGATAGAGCGGAGGTAGTCATCGTCCTCGGGATCATCTGGATCATCTGGGTCATGACGGTCTTCGGGTCTCTCCTGACCCTCTAACGGGTGTTCGGGGATTTCGGGGCCGCCGATGTCTTCCGGGGCATCACCATCCCCGGTGCCATCGGTAGATTTTCACCCCTTTTTCCCTTTTGACCGTTTATGCGGCCTTCGGCGTCTCGACGGCGCTTCATCCGATTTATCGCCGTTATCTTTTGGGGTGTCCACCATGTAGACGTCGTATGTAGAGGTGGCAGTCCACTGCCCGGTCTTAGCGGGGGTGAGGGCGTTATCCTCCTCATCCAAATGCTCTGCTTCCTCGGAAACATAGTCAAGCATGTCGGTTAATCCTCAACGGTGGCTATGAAGTGGGTGGTGGGTGGGACAAAAAATTTGTCCTGGCCCGTCTGAAATCCGGTCTGAGAACAGATCAGAGTTGGATCGTCGGTGATCTTCATCGACGAGATCCGGTCCAGAGCCTCATTGAGTATCGAGAGCTCGGTCGGGTCGGCCTGCATAGGGTTTCCGGAGTGAACCTCCGATGCGTCCATGCGGGGGGAGTGTTCGGCAAGAACTGGTGTCCGGGCATCGGGCGCTATGACCTGATCCGGACTGGACGTCGGGCCCTCGCCGGGGTTGATCCCAAGGGAGGGGCCGAGTAGTGGGTCTGGGGTTAAAGCCTCAGAGCCTTCGGGCATGGCGGGCGAGACCGCGAGCCCAGACAGTGATAGATCGCCTCGAGAGTCTACGGAGAACTCTAAGTTCCCGAATCTGACCTCTTGATCAGGGGCGAAGCTTCCGACGCGACCTAGATGGCCGGTGTGGTCGGCGTGTAGCACTATGCTGCCGAAGGCGAAGATCTGTCCGGGGACAAAAGTACCCGTGTTGCAGACCTCGTCGTTGACGACTAGGCGAGCCATCGATTCCTTCTGGCGATCACGGCGGTCCTCTCAATGAAAGCACCAATGTCGGTGTCAAAACCGGCGGATCTCGGGTAGGGGGTCCCGAACTGTGATACTTGGATCGATGGTAACAGGAGACAAAGGGGACAAGGTTTTACCCAGGTTCGGGCCCTCCTATGGAGGTAATACCCTACGTCCTGCTTGATTGTATTGATTGTATGGGGATTACAGAGTTGATCTACCACGAGATCGTATGACTAAAACCCTAGATGAGTTCTCTTGGTCTACATCCTAAAACCCTCCGTCTTATATAGACGCCGGGGTCCCTAGGGTTTACACATGGTCGGTTACACGTCGAAGGGATAAACATGCCTATTCGCTATTCCAAACGTGGAGGACAATCCATGATTCCCGAAGCTTCCTCCTAGGAGACGAGGTCTTCTATTCTTCCAGTATTCGGCAAGTGGCCCATACAGTCCGGCCCATAAGACATAGGCCGGCCTCCCAAGGACCCCTTAGTCCAGGACAACCTCAACGAGGTTGTCTACTAAACTTGGAAAAATTAAACTCATGAGACACACCACCAAAACTGACACCGATAGTTTGTTTTTCGCAATCTATCTTAGCATTGATGATGCTCAAGAAAGGTCTACCAAAGATAATGGGACAAAAGTCATCTTGTGGGGAACCAAGAACTTGAAAATCAGTAGGGTATTTTACTTTCCCACACAAGACTTCAACATCTCTAACAATCCCAAGTGGTGTGTTGGTGTCTCTATTAGCAAGTTTAATAGTAACATCAATGTCTTCTATTTCAGCACGTGCTATTTCATCCATAATTTCTTGGTATAAGGTAAAAGGGATAGCACTCACACTAGCACCCAAATCACATAAACCATGATAGCAATGATCTCCTATTTTGACTGAGACAACATGCATGCCTTCTATGGGTCTATGTTTATCTTTTTCATCGGGTTTAGCAATTCTAGCAGCTTCATCACAGAAGTAGATAACATGCCCATCATTATTTTCTACCAAGAGATCTTTAACCATAGAAACACTAGATTCTACTTTAATTTGCTCAGGGAGCTTAGGTGCTCTAATATTACTCTTACGAACCATAGTTGATACCTTAGCATGTTCCTTTATCCTAACAGGGAAAGGTGGTTTTTCAATATAAGCGGTAGGCACAACTGGATCAACATTGTAAATGATGGTTTCATCTTTAGCTATGACTGGTTCTTTAATTTCTTCTTTAATAGGGGGATGATATTTAAACCACTTCTCCTTAGGGAGATCAACGTGAGTAGCAAATGATTCACTGAAAGAGGCTACTATCTTAGAGTCAAGTCCATATTTAGTGCTAAACTTGTGAAAAATATTGGTATTCATAAAAGATTTAACACAATCAAACTCAAGCTTTATACCTGACTCATTACCTTCGTCGAGTTCCCAATCTTTAGAGTTGCGTTTAATTCTTTCTAAGAGATCCCACTTGAATTCAATAGTTTTCTTCATATAAGAACCATCACAAGAAGTATCGAGCATAGATTGATCATTATGAGAAAGCCGAGCATAAAAATTCTGAATGATAACTTCTCTCGGGATGTCATGATTGGGGCATGAATATAACATTAACTTAAGCCTCCCCCAAGCTAGAGCGATGCTTTCTCCTTCACGAGGCCAAAAATTATATATATAATTCCGATCACGATGAACTAGATGCATGGGATAAAACTTTTGGTGGAATTCCAATTGCAAACGATTCCAGTTCCACGATCCAAGATCATCACATAGCCTATACCATGTCAATGATTTTCCCTTGAAAGATAAAGGGAAAACTTTCTTCTTATCTTCATCTCCGGGTAAACCTGCAAGCTTAAATAATCCACAAATTTCGTTCGCATATAATAGGTGCATATCAGGATGTTCAGTTCCATCTCCTGCATAAGGTTTAGCAAGCAGTTATTCTAACATACCCGAAGGAATTTCATAACCAATATTTTCAGTAGGTGCAGTAGGTTGAGGGGCAACTAATTGTGGTTTCGGTCGAGGTGAAGATACCCCGAACAAACCCCTCAAAGGATTGTTTTCCATAGTAGCAAGTAGCAATAAATTTCAGCACGTAGTATAAGTTTTTCCTTACCGATTTCCACTTACCAAGAGCGCTTCACTCCCCAGCAACGGCGCCAAAAAAGAGTCTTGATGACCCACAAGTATAGGGGATCAATTGTAGTCCTTTCAATAAGTAAGAGTGTCGAACCCAACAAGGAGCAGAAGGAAATGACAAGCGGTTTTCAGCAAGGTAATTTCTGCAAGCACTGAAATTGTAGGTAACAGATAGTTTGATAGCAAGATAATTGGTAATGAGCTAGTAACGGTAACGGTAAATAAAGTGCAGCAAGGTAGCCCAATCCTTTTGTGGCAAAGGACAGGCCAGAACAATCTCTAGTAATAGGCAAAGTGTTCTTGAGGGTACACTGGAATTTCATTTAGTCACTTTTATCATGTTGGTTTGATTCGTGTTTGCTACTTTGATAATTTGATATGTGGGTGGGCCGGTGCTTGGGTGCTGTTCTTACTTGAACAACCTCCCACTTATGATTAACCCCCTCGCAAGCATCCGCAACTACGAGAAAAGTATTAAGATAAAATCTAACCATAGCATTAAATGTTTGGATCCAAATTAGCCCCTTACGAAGCAGCGCATAAACTATGGTTTAAGCTTCTGTCACTCTAGCAACCCATCATCTAATAACTACTCCACAATGCATCCCCTTAGGCCCATGAATGGTGAAGTGTCATGTAGTCAACGTTCACATGACACCACTAAGGGAATCACAACATACATATCATCAAAATATCGAACACATATCAAATTCACATGATTACTTGCAACATGACTTCTCCCGTGACCTCAAGAACAAAGGTAACTACTCACAAATAATAATCATGCTCAAGATCAGAGAGGTATTGAATAGCATAATGGATCTGAACATATAATCTTCCACCAAATAAACCATATAGTAATCAACTACGCAAGGTAATCAACACTACTAGTCACCCACAGGTACCAATCTGAGGTTCCGGTACAAAGATTGAACACAAGAGATGAACTAGGGTTTGAGATGAGATGGTGTAGTTGAAGATGTTCATGAAGATTGGCCTCCCAAAGATGAGAGGGGTGTTGGTGATGACGATGGCTTCGATTTCTCCCTCCGGGAGGGAAGTTCCCCCGGCGGAATCGCTCTGCCGGAGGGCAAAAGTGCTCCTGCCCAAGTTCCGCCTCGAGACGGCGGCGCTCCGTCCCAAAAGTCCTCCCCTTATTTTTTCTAGGTCAAAAGTGATTATATACCAGAAGATGGGCTCCGGAGGTGGGCCGAGGAGGGCACAACCCACTAGGGCGCGCCCCGGGGGCCTGGCGCGCCCTGGTGTCTTGTGCCCACCAGGGTGGCCCCCTCTGGTAGTTCTTTGCTGCAGTATTTTTTATTAATTCCAAAAATAATCTCCGTAAAGTTTCAGCTCCATTGGAGATGTGCAGAATAGGTATCTCTGATGTGCTTTTCTCAGGTCCAGAATTCCAGCTGCCGGTATTCTCCCTCTTTGTATAAACCTTGCACATTATGAGAGAAAAGGCATTAGAATCACTCCCTAAAGCATTATTATTCAACAAAACATAATAAATAATAGTAGGAAATCATGATGCAAAATGGATGTATCACGGCGTACATCACTGACGCGCTTCGGTGCCTCCAACTGCTCGATTGCTTCTTTCTTGGTGAGGTTAGCTTCAATCCTGCGCTGCGACACAAAGAAACTGATAAGCTTGCCGGATGGAACTCTGAATACACATTTTTCATGGTTGAGCTTCAAGTTGATCTTGCGCAAGTTTGCGAATGTCTCTTCTAAATATTGAATGAGTGTTGCCTTGTCCTCGGTCTTGACCACTATATCATCTGTATATGCTTCCACATTTCTATGCAACTGGGGCTCAAAACCAATCTGGACAGCTCTTGCAAATGTTGAGCTGGCACACTTCAACCCGAAAGGCATACGCTTGAAGCAGTATGTGCCACACGGGGTGATAAATGCGGTTTTTTCCTCATCTTCCTTGGCCATAAAGATCTGATGATAACCAAAGTAGGCGTCAAGGAACGACAGCAGATCACAGCCGGTAGTGGAGTCCACAATTTGATCAATGTGCGGCACGGGAAATGGATCTTTTGAACAAGCTTTATTGATATCAGTGAAGTCGATACAAAGCCTCCACTTTCCGTTTGCCTTCCGCACTACCATTGGGTTTGCTAACCATGTGGGGTGGATCACTCCTCTGATCAAACTTGCTGCCTCTAGCTTCTTGATTTCTTCGGCAATAAACTTTTGCCATTCTAGGGCTTGCTTCCTGACCATCTGCTTGACGGGGCATGCATGGGGACAAACGGAAAGGTGGTGCTCAATCACCTCCCTGGGAACACCGGGGATGTCAGATGGTTGCCAGGCAAACAGATCGACATTCGCCCATAGGAAGGAGACGAGCGCGCTTTCCTATTTGCTGTCAAGGGTGGCACTTATGGTGAAAGTGCCGCCCTTGTCGTCCTCCCTCGCAACCACTTGTTTCGTCTTGGGGATGGTCACCTTGCTTTTGTTGCTCCTGGCGACAAAGCTTTCTCGCAAGTCCTTGACGGGCGTGTTACCCTCTGCGGCGCGCTTCCCGGAGTTCTTGCCAGACGTCTTGCCGGAACTCTTATTCTTCTTCCCCTCAGGAGCTTTGTCGGCAGGAGCAGGTGCCTTGTCGGCAGATGCTGCCACTGCCTCCCGATAGAGCTTGTCAACGCAAAGGACTGCACTTTTATTGTCGGCGTGGACGGTGATGACGCTCATCGGTCCTGGCATCTTCAGCGTACCGTAGGCGTGGTGAGATGCCGCCATAAACTTTGCCAGTGTCGGTCGGCCTAGGATTCCATTGTACGGCAGCAGCATCTTTGCAACATCAAAAACAACCTTTTCTGTCCTGAAGTTGAGCTCGCCGCCGAATGTTACTGGTAGAGTAATCTTTCCCTTGGGTTGGCATCTTCCTGGGTTGACTCCCTGGAATGACCCAGTTGGCTTAAGATACGTGTCGGGGATCTGCAGCCGTTTCATCACATCAGGCGAGATCAAGTTCAAGCCGGCCCCACTATCGACCAACATCTTCGTGACCTTGAGGTTGCAGATTGTTGGTGAAACCAACAATGGCACACACCCGATAGAAGTGGTACGGTCAGGGTGATCCTCATCGTCGAAAATGATGGGAGTGTATGACCACTTGAGGGGTTTCCTTGCCTCTGCCGCTGGCTTTGCCGTGTTGATCTCACAGGCCCACTGCTTGAGCTACCGATGAGAGGAGTGCAAAGATGCACCTCTGTCAATGCACACGGCATCTATCGCCTTCGGAAATTCTTGGCCTTCAGATCCCTCTTCATCTTCATCATCATTGCCCTGGCCATCAGACTTCTTGTCTCGGCCTCTAGCAGGCTTCTCCTTCTACTGCTTGGCCTCTCCGCGGCGACCACCATGGCCGCCACGGTTTTTCTTGCCGGAGCCACCAGCACCATCTTGACCTTTTTCCTTGTCACGCCTCTCGTACTCTTGCTTCTGCTTCTCAGCAAGCTGTTTGACTTGGCGGCACTCGGTGATGTCGTGGCCCTTGGTGTTTTGGATTTTGCAGTATGGCATGTCCGTCTTCTCCCCTGCCGTGGCTTCATTGTCGCCGGAGCAGGTGGCAACCTCTTTGCCGGAGCCTTCGTCCTTGGTTTTCTTGTCGGGCTTGGGGTTGCCAGAACCTTCAACAGCCATGACTGCTTTACCCTTGCGCTTCCGGTTACGCTTCTGGACTTTTTTCTTGGAGTGGAAGCATCCTCGTCATCGGAGTTGACCTCTACGCCGGTGTCCTCGTCGGGGAGTCTTCTTCCTTCTTCAGCACGTGCGCACTTATCGGCTAGAGCATAGAGCTCAGCGATATTGCGCACCTTGTTGATGCTCATCTCTTCATGCATCCGCCTGTTGCGCATGTTCGTGTGGAATGCGGCAATCACTGCAGCTGGATGGATGTCAGGGATGTTGTGTTGCACGCGGCTGAACCTCTGCATATACTTGCGGAGGGATTCTCTGTCTCTCTGGGGGATCACATGCAGATCGCTGGGCCGTGATACGTCCATTTTGCATCATGATTTCCTACTATTATTTACTTTGTTTTTTTGGATAATAATGCTTTGGGGAGTGATTCTAATGCCTTTTCTCTCATAATATGCAAGGTTTACACAAAGAGGGAGAATACCGGCAGCTGGAATTCTAGACCTAAGAAAAGCACATCAGAGATACCTATTGTGACGCCCGGATAATTAGGCTACAGTAATTTCGGTAATTAAGCTACAGTAATCCCACGCTAATGTTGCCACGTCACCGCGTTCACTGTTGCCGCGATCGCTGTTGTTGAATTCGCGCCTGTGCGAACCCCGTTCGGTTCCGTCGCAAATTTAATCCGTCCGAAAAAATGGATTATAAAGTTGTGTGAAACTAAGATTAAAAATGTTGGATGGGTTGCAAGTATTCCGTAATGTTTTATAAAATTGAAATCGGAATTTTAGGAATTAGTTTAGTGCCCCAAAATCATTTTAGACGTTTTTAGAAACGCAGGGAAAATTGGACCTAACCGGGTCAAAATTCGGTGGCCCGTCCGCACGCTATATATACGAAACGGGATGAAACCCTAGCCCCAGCCGCCCCATTTTCCCCGCGCGCCGCCGCGCGCGAGCGCCGCGCCTCCGCCGCCCCTCCGCCCGCGGCCGGCTCGGCCCGCGGCGCCAGCCCCCGCCGCCCGCGGCCACTGCCGCCGGCTCGGCCGGCCACCGCCTCCCCCCCCCCCGCCTGCGCGCCAGCCCCGCCGCCCTGCGCCGCTCGCCTCCGTCCGCGCCGCTCGCCTCCGCCCCGCCGCCGGTTGCCACCACCGGCGACCGCCTCCCGCCGGCCCCTGCTCCCGTCGCGCCGGCCGGCTCGGCCGTGCCCGTGCGTGTGTGCGTGTGTGGATGTGTGTGTGCGTGTAGCGTGCGTGTGTGTTGTGTTGTGTGTGTATGTATATACGTATGGATATACGTATATACGTACACACATACACGTATATACTAATAACAAAATAAAAAAATAAAAGTATTTAAAATAAAAATGAAATTAGAAAGTAAATAAATAAATAAATATTAATATTAATAATTAAGTAATTATATTAATTAATTAGTGATTTAATTAATTAGGTAATTAGTTAATTAATTAACTGATTAAGGTTAATTAGGGTGATTAATTAGTCTGTTAATTAATTGATTTAAATAAACAGTAAATACTGTTTCGGATAATTAGGATATATTAATTAAAAGAAATTTAGAAAATGATTAAATCTTTAATAATTAATATAAAATAAACTGTAGCCCGGATCGAAAAACTTTGAACATGAAAGTTGCTCAGAACGACGAGACGAATCCGGTTACGTTGTCCGTTAGTCTGTCAGATGCCCCTAGCATAGCACACCTGTAACTTTTTGCCTGTTTCTGGCAGATGAATAGTGCATGACTTTAATAAAATAATTCCGGTTAAATTCCTAAATTGACTAGAGCACTTAGATAGGCAGTATATCAACCCTGCGCTGCATCCTAGCTGTCCCATGCTTACAACATCGCAGCCTGGAACATTGCCCCCTCCGGTCATCTGTCTGACACATGTCCGGAACCGGGAATACTTTCCCGGATAGGATCCCCCTTTCTCGGTGTCGTGTAACACTGCGTTAGATCCCCTCTGTCACCGCGTATTGCCATGTCATGCTTTGTGATGCTATTGTTTGCGCTGTTATTTATTTGTTTCCCCTCGTTGCTTCTTTTTCGGTAGACCCTGATACTGCGATAGACGCTGAGACTACCGATGAAACTGCTGTGTACGACTACGTCTGACGACCCCGCCTTTGCCGCAGAGCAACCAGGCAAGCAACCCCCCCTTGACGCATGCCTATATCATCCATTCCTTCTCCCTCCTGCTTGCATTAGAAATTGCTGCATTTTGATTTATCCTAATCTGATGCATAGCCTGTCCTTGTAACTGCTGTTGATACATGCCTTATTATCCAAACTGCTTAGTATAGGTTGGATGGAAAACCATCTGTGGCCCCTCTCCCTTGCTGTAGTTGCTCCGCTTTAGTACCTGTGCCCCGTTCGAATGATCGACGGGCTGAGAACAGCACATCACCGCACACCCCCTAAATTGCTCGACACTGCAGAGCTGGCATCGAGTGCCGAGGGTGATACCTCTTAGCTCACTTTCGATGGTGCCTCTGTAGAATAGCTTCCCGGATGTGTGTTATCGAGGGTGATTCCTCTTACATCACCTCCGCTAAGCTACCGTCGCGCAACTCCTCGAGTGGGAATCCATCGAGGGTGATTCCTCGGATTCCTCCTCGTTACTTGGACACACGGTTACTTTGACCTTTGTTACAGGCGGGTCCACCTCGAGAGGTACCCGCGGGGAAATGTAAAGTCGGGCTGGCCCCAAGGATGCCCGCGAGCGAATATCATTAAAGACGGGTCGGCTCCAAGAGCACCCGCGCGATACTAAATACGCCTAACGGAACTGGGTATTTGATCTGAGTGGGTCGTCGTGCCCATTTCGCACTACCACCACGTGGGATAATGGTTTAATGGGGCCCTCTGCAGCGTAGTATCAGCCGAAAGCTCTTCAGACGTCACAGGTTACTTTGCGGGCTGATCGCCGGGATTGGGCTGGTTACGTCACTGGGTTGTCCAGTGTCGCGCCTGTTTCTCCGGCCAGCCACGCAACGTGCAGGAGTGCAATGGGTGATGGGCCCAAGACCCCTGCGCACTTAGGATTTAGACCGGCGTGTTGACCTCTCTGCTGAGCTCTAGGTCGGGCTGCGTTGTGTCGATCACCCGAGGCCGAGTATTACCCAGCAAGTGTATCCGGCCGGAGGTAATCGAGCGTGTTGGGTAACAGTAGTGCACCCCTGCCGGGAAGATATCTATTCGAATAGCCGTGTCCACGGTAACAGGACGCTTGGAGTTGTGCCCGGATCCATGACAACTATAAAGAGATGATGATACATGATAAACTGTTAATACTGCTCTCGGGATCGCTTTCTCGCAGGGTGTCGAGAAAGGATCTCAGGGCATTGCTACTGTATGACAACATGTATGCTACTACTATCTACTCTCTTCTGATGCTGCAAGACTGCTTGAAGATGCTAGTCTTCGATAGGCTAGGCCTTTCTCTCTCTTCTGGCATTTCTGCAATACAGTCCACAAATACAGCCTTCTCATTTGATACCATTGCATGTTTAGCATAGTTCTGATGTCAGTCTTGCGAGTACTTTGGATGAGTACTCACGGTTGCTCTGCTATTCTTTTTCCCCCATACCCAATTGATGATGCATCAGCCGATGGAGCCCAGGAGCAGGAGATCCCCGGAGGTGTCTGCTACGACTTGAAGATCCCCGTCGGCCAGGAGTAGTTTAGGAGGCTCCCAGGCAGGAGGCCTCGCCTCTTTCGATCCGCTATCTATGTTTGTGCTAGCCTTCTTAAGGCAGATCTTGTCTAACTATGTCTGTACTCAGATATTTTTTTGCTTCCGCTGACTCGTGCTCGTCAGAGCTTTATATTCGAGCCCTCGAGGCCCCTGGCTTGTAATATTAAGCTGTATGACTCTTTATTTGTGTCGTTTGTCGTGTTGTGGTACTAATCAGTGAGTCCCTAATCTTGGCCGTACGCATTGCGTGATTGATTAGCGTACGGACGAGAATGGGGGCGTCACAAGTTGGTATCAGAGCCGACTGCCTGTAGGTAGCCCCCTTTCCAACTCCTTGGCCGAAGTTGAGTCTAGTATTTCCGAAAACTGTTTTACTAACATGGCTGTGTGGCTTACGGGCCCACGTTGCCATTGGGTGGTATTAGGATCTTTTATTCCTCTTCTATACTCTGGGACTCTGATCTCTCTTCTTTTCGGGTTAAAGATTTTACTAAGCTCTGACTCTAGGTTCTCGTAACTACTTCTCCCGGAGAGCCCTCATACCAGAAGATCACCTGTTTCGTCAGAAGGTTCTGACAATACCCTTTTGATGTTTTCCGAGACTTTGAACTTATCGGCTTTGCAATTCCCTACCACCGATATATCCCTATGGATGACTACTCGCGATTGTCATTCATACGATAATTTCTCGTGGCTCTTCTTGTTACAAGATGCCCCGGATTACTCTCCGTTGACCCGAGAATCCTTTGAGTTTACGGCCTTGCAGTTTTGTTCCGCATAAAAATCCTTACGGTTAATTCCTCACATTTATCAAGGATCCGTTCTTCTCAGTTGTTCATGTGTTTCACAAAATTCTTCGGAATGCTTTTCGATCTTCCGAAGATCCTCTGCAGCTTGTTGCTATTGAAATTCTTGTCTGCTTGCATTATGGTTAATTACATATGTCTAGCAATGTTCGTTAAAATCCCTTATGATTGTCATTCTGATCATATTGATTCAGCCTGTGTGCAAATGCACGCAGTCATCAGCTTATCCTTTTAAATTATCTTTCTGACTCAGACGTCCTTCCGGACATGAGATGGTTCTCGGCAAATCAAACCTTGACCGATTGTGCCTTTGAGTCTGTTCAACTTATCCATCCTTGATCAGAGCGTCTGCTGCTGATCCTTCATTTTGGAAGTCATAACTCCTTTGTTATTTAAGCATCGAATTGTTCGGGAGTTCTATACCCCGATGCCTTGCATTTTCTCTTCCTGTGATTGAGTACCAATACTCACATCAGCTCTGTTGTGAACCGTCAGACCCATTGCTGGGTTGTTATCCGATAGTATCCTTCGCATTCGAATCTTGTGAGTTCTCTCCCTGATACTTGAAATGCCTTTGGTAGAATTGTATCCTCTGCTGTTGTCAACCCTGCTCCACCTTCGAGCTTGTGTTAATTACTCTTGAAGCTTGTGGTATATGTTCCTAAGATGCCCCGATGGGTTGAACCTATGCCTTCCCCTAATCCGTGAGAACCCGAAAGTTTTCACAAGTCATATCCTTCTGGTGTTCTACCAGATAAAATTCCAACACTACAGCTTTATCAGAGCGAGAGGTGAATGAAATGTTATGCATTGGAGAAGTGGGAGTCGACCTTGAACTTTGTGTTCATGCCCATGGAAACGATGTAGACCGTCTCGGAAGCTTCTTGCAAAATAATTATCCAGCTGTATGATTCTTTCAGTGTCACTAAATTGATCCCTTGTAGTTATGGTTCCGACCATGCCGTCCTTATTCAAAATGTTTGAAAGAAATTCATTCCCGTGCCTCGTCAAATTTTTGACAAGACTAAAATATCTGCTGTCGTCGGTTAACGACCCAGCTCTACTTCTATCATGTTCTGCCTTCGAGTTTTACCCTCTGGTATCTCGAGGATATCATGCCTTTGCATGGCATCTTACTAACTTTGTTGAAGTAATACCTTTCCTTGTCTTAATCACTCCACGGGTTCTGGGATTGTTGTCAACCGAGAACACCGATAGGAAAATTTATGCCACGCTGCAATTCAATACGCCTAGTAATTGTTACTGGGAAATTTTAAATTCAATCATGTCATTCCTAGACTATCGGTTGCATCCTTCGTCTAGCTATCTTTGACTGTGCCACCTCGTCCTACTCTGGTGCTTCAATTCTTCAGAGTATGAGCACGACTTACGTCGAGTTTTCAACATCATGTTGTTTGTCTTGAAAAGCAACCCCGATATTGAGCTTGCATCTTGTCTGTTGTTTCCTATAACTTTCCACGCTGTCATTCCCCTACTTGACGCCACCGCTGTTCGGTTGCATTCTCTTGAATACTCTCGACAAATGGAGTCGTGATCATCGTCCACAATTTGACTTCTTCCGAGATGTCAGCTGATTCATGATGATAAATACCCTCCTTGCCCTCGATGATTTTTGATATCATCGACAACATCCTTGACTTCCTTTCATCATGAACATGTCCACGTTATGAATGCAACTTGCTCTCCAGCTTGCATTGTGTTCTGCCTTGAAGTATTACTGTCTTTTACGCTGAGTATGTTGTGAGGATTGCTCCACCTTTCAGAAATTCTTGGCATAGTGATACTTCTCACCATCACCATTCTTTCTTGGTCCCCGTGTTGATTCTAACCGGGATACCATCAACAAGCGATGCTGCTTGGATTCTGTAATTCTATCAACCCTATTGCCTTGAAGATAACGATCGACAGTTCGTTCTTTGACTGTTGGTTATTGAGTCGCCGCTCTAACATTGATCTTGCTGCCTAAGGTCATATTTCAGACGCACTTTTCAATCAATGATTAGTGACGTATGTTTCCTCGATCATACAACATTATATCATTTGAGCTGACAAATGTCATCTCCTTGTTCACATAATTGGGGAAATCCATCCATTTGGAATTCTCGATGAATTGTCGCTGAGTCCATTAGCCACCTTCTCATCCTCTCCTTGGTTTAATGATGAACTATATATTCATGGGTTACCTCGATAAATTCGTCGTGTTTTATCTAGACAATATCCTGGTTTACTCCATGAATAAAGAAGAGCATGCTGAACATCTTCGTCTTATACTGGAGACGGCATACAAATACATCCCGTAGGTCCCTGCTGGATTTGGTGCTGCAGCCGACGCTGAGATCTTGACCTCTTTCGCGCGTAACAGTGTCCCGTCTTGCAGAGACCTCCATCCATGGCCACGTGCCATATGTTCTGGTCGATCGGTGATCAATCCCAGGTCTATCGTCCACGGTGACCTCCCAGCTGTTCTTGTCCAAAGTGGAGAGGCGCCACTGTTAAACACGGTCAGGTCAGTCTGTCCATACATGCGCCGGTACGGTACGTGTCACGCGTGTCCCTCCACGTGAGAAGCCAGCCACGCATGGACCCGCCGTGCCATGCATGCAACAATGGCGCGCATAGTGAAACTCTTTACCTAACTCGTGGGTCGGTGGATGGATAGAGTTTACCGTCTCGTCCTCACGCAGATAAGGATCAAGTACCTCCACACCCCACCTCCTCGCAATAAAAAGTAACCGCGTCCACATCCACATCTCCGTGGATCTCGCATCCCCGTTGTTGTAGAACCAAGCATCTGAAGTACCGGTAAACTCAGCCAGATCTGAATCTCAGTCAGATATGATGGTTGTAACATTATCAGGAAATATAACATTGATCCCCGTTACTCGATAAGGTGATGTTATGGTTAGCACACATGTCCGGAGCAACTAATGTTACAGTATCTTGCTCAGCAGGGTTGCCATTCTTCCATGGGGGAATTGTAAGATTTATCTTATAAGTTGTCCCTACTGGATCCTTGTGTATCCAAACTCCATCCTTTATTCGAAACACCATATCATGGCTATCCCGAAGCATGGATGTGGTACATCGATCATCAAAAGGAATAATGTAAGCTCGATGCACATTGTTTCTTGATCAATTATCCAAACATCGTTGTATGGATAAACATCATAAATTCCTTGCCCCTTGACTAAATGGTTACATACCTGGAGCCTTATCATGATTAATCCGCTCTGCTTGCTCTTGGAAAGGATATACACCTGATGCTCGTGTATGCACATTTTCCTTTCCATTGGTCTGTTTAATGTGATATTCACATTTTCCTGTCCATTGGTCTGTTTAGCCTTTCTTGAGAATTATTTGATCTGAGCAGTGATAGTTCCCTGCTTAGGTAAACACCTCGGTGTACAACTCTGTCAGTAAGACCCTGTTACTATTATTGTTAACATTCCGGTAACCGCCGGTGGACGAGAACTTTGCCTATTGGTCCGCCTCGTTTCAATGAGCAGGAAGATGGTTCTCTTCGTCCCCCGCCCTCGTTACCGATGCTGTTGCCGACATAGTTGACAGACTATCCTCTGACATGTCTTGTTACCATGGCCGTACAAGATGTCACCGCTCATCTGCTCTTGCCACATGTTCGGCCCATAACCCATAGTTCCACAGGATCGAAACCTGACTCTCCTGTATCACTTTGATTCCAAAGTATCCTTTGCGCTTGGCTTTGTACGTAATTTCCGAGCCATCGCCCATGGGATGATCTATTGTTGTATCAGACGCAATATTTAATTTGTTGCTCTGAACCCTTCCACCTTTTGTTTGGGCATCGAATGATTGCCTACCCGTTTGAAACTTTGAACCATCGCTTATTGCTCTCGATGAATTATCCGAATTACAACTCGAGAGATGAATCATGACTTTCCCTGGGTTCATCGTCAAACGCCCAACTTGGTGGAGATGCGTTCTACTAGAGTTTTCCCTCCCATCGCATTCGTAGGACGATGAAAATCTCGAAGAGAGGATAACGGCTTCATCAGGATGATCCGGAACAAAGAATTGAAGACATCAACGAAAGGGATCAACCTCTTCGATGAGATCAACAAGAACAAGAAGACTCGTTAGAATTACGTGGCCGAACCTTTTCTCCCTTACTCTACCTCTTAATTCTCGGGACGAGAATTCTTGTTAGACGAGGAGAATTGTGACGCCCGGATAATTAGGCTACAGTAATTTCGGTAATTAAGCTACAGTAATCCCACGCTAATGTTGCCACGTCACCACGTTCACTATTGCCGCGATCGCTGTTGTTGAATTCGCGCCTGTGCGAACCCCGTTCGGTTCCGTCGCAAATTTAATCCGTCCGAAAAGTGGATTATAAAGTTGTGCGAAACTAAGATTAAAAATGTTGGATGGGTTGCAAGTATTCCGTAATGTTTTATAAAATTGAAATCGGAATTTTAGGAATTAGCTTAGTGCCCCAAAATCATTTTAGACGTTTTTAGAAACGCAGGGAAAATTGGACCTAACCGGGTCAAAATTCGGTGGCCCGTCCGCACGCTATATATACGAAACGGGATGAAACCCTAGCCCCAGCCGCCCCATTTTCCCCGCGCGCGAGCGCCGCGCCTCCGCCGCCCCTCCGCCCGCGGCTGGCTCGGCCCGCGCCGCCAGCCCCCGCCGCCCGCGGCCACTGCCGCCGGCTCGGCCGGCCACCGCCCCCCCCCCCCCCGCCTACGCGCCAGCCCCGCCGCCCTGCGCCGCTCGCCTCCGTCCGCGCCGCTCGCCTCCGCCCCGCCGCCGGTTGCCACCACCGGCGACCGCCTCCCGCCGGCCCCTGCTCCCCCGGTGAGCACACCCCTCCCTCCCCCCCCCCCCCGGCGCTCCGGCCGGCTCGGCCGTGCCCGTGCGTGTGTGCGTGTGTGGATGTGTGTGTAATGTGTGTGTGCGTGTAGCGTGCGTGTGTGTTGTGTTGTGTGTGTATGTATATACGTATGGATATACGTATATACGTACACACATACACGTATATACTAATAACAAAATAAAAAAATAAAAGTATTTAAAATAAAAATGAAATTAGAAAGTAAATAAATAAATAAATATTAATATTAATAATTAAGTAATTAGATTAATTAATTAGTGATTTAATTAATTAGGTAATTAGTTAATTAATTAACTGATTAAGGTTAATTAGGGTGATTAATTAATCTGTTAATTAATTGATTTAAATAAACAGTAAATACTGTTTCGGATAATTAGGATATATTAATTAAAAGAAATTTAGAAAATGATTAAATCTTTAATAATTAATATAAAATAAACCGTAGCCCGGATCGAAAAACTTTGAACATGAAAGTTGCTCAGAACGACGAGACGAATCCGGTTACGTTGTCCGTTAGTCTGTCAGATGCCCCTAGCATAGCACACCTGTAACTTTTTGCCTGTTTCTGGCAGATGAATAGTGCATGACTTTAATAAAATAATTCCGGTTAAATTCCTAAATTGACTAGAGCACTTAGATAGGCAGTATATCAACCCTGCGCTGCATCCTAGCTGTCCCATGCTTACAACATCGCAGCCTGGAACATTGCCCCCTCCGGTCATCTGTCTGACACATGTCCGGAACCGGGAATACTTTCCCGGATAGGATCCCCCTTTCTCGGTGTCGTGTAACACTGCGTTAGATCCCCTCTGTCACCGCGTATTGCCATGTCATGCTTTGTGATGCTATTGTTTGCGCTGTTATTTATTTGTTTCCCCTCGTTGCTTCTTTTTCGGTAGACCCTGATACTGCGATAGACGCTGAGACTACCGATGAAACTGCTGTGTACGACTACGTCTGACGACCCCGCCTTTGCCGCAGAGCAACCAGGCAAGCAACCCCCCCTTGACGCATGCCTATATCATCCATTCCTTCTCCCTCCTGCTTGCATTAGAAATTGCTGCATTTTGATTTATCCTAATCTGATGCATAGCCTGTCCTTGTAACTGCTGTTGATACATGCCTTATTATCCAAACTGCTTAGTATAGGTTGGATGGAAAACCATCTGTGGCCCCTCTCCCTTGCTGTAGTTGCTCCGCTTTAGTACCTGTGCCCCATTCGAATGATCGACGGGCTGAGAACAGCACATCACCGCACACCCCCTAAATTGCTCGACACTGCAGAGCTGGCATCGAGTGCCGAGGGTGATACCTCTTAGCTCACTTTCGATGGTGCCTCTGTAGAATAGCTTCCCGGATGTGTGTTATCGAGGGTGATTCCTCTTACATCACCTCCGCTAAGCTACCGTCGCGCAACTCCTCGAGTGGGAATCCATCGAGGGTGATTCCTCGGATTCCTCCTCGTTACTTGGACACACGGTTACTTTGACCTTTGTTACAGGCGGGTCCACCTCGAGAGGTACCCGCGGGGAAATGTAAAGTCGGGCTGGCCCCAAGGATGCCCGCGAGCGAATATCATTAAAGACGGGTCGGCTCCAAGAGCACCCGCGCGATACTAAATACGCCTAACGGAACTGGGTATTTGATCTGAGTGGGTCGTCGTGCCCATTTCGCACTACCACCACGTGGGATAATGGTTTAATGGGGCCCTCTGCAGCGTAGTATCAGCCGAAAGCTCTTCAGACGTCACAGGTTACTTTGCGGGCTGATCGCCGGGATTGGGCTGGTTACGTCACTGGGTTGTCCAGTGTCGCGCCTGTTTCTCCGGCCAGCCACGCAACGTGCAGGAGTGCAATGGGTGATGGGCCCAAGACCCCTGCGCACTTAGGATTTAGACCGGCGTGTTGACCTCTCTGCTGAGCTCTAGGTCGGGCTGCGTTGTGTCGATCACCCGAGGCCGAGTATTACCCAGCAAGTGTATCCGGCCGGAGGTAATCGAGCGTGTTGGGTAACAGTAGTGCACCCCTGCAGGGAAGATATCTATTCGAATAGCCGTGTCCACGGTAACAGGACGCTTGGAGTTGTGCCCGGATCCATGACAACTATAAAGAGATGATGATACATGATAAACTGTTAATACTGCTCTCGGGATCGCTTTCTCGCAGGGTGTCGAGAAAGGATCTCAGGGCATTGCTACTGTATGACAACATGTATGCTACTACTATCTACTCTCTTCTGATGCTGCAAGACTGCTTGAAGATGCTAGTCTTCGATAGGCTAGGCCTTTCTCTCTCTTCTGGCATTTCTGCAATACAGTCCACAAATACAGCCTTCTCATTTGATACCATTGCATGTTTAGCATAGTTCTGATGTCAGTCTTGCGAGTACTTTGGATGAGTACTCACGGTTGCTCTGCTATTCTTTTTCCCCCATACCCAATTGATGATGCATCAACCGATGGAGCCCAGGAGCAGGAGATCCCCGGAGGTGTCTGCTACGACTTGAAGATCCCCGTCGGCCAGGAGTAGTTTAGGAGGCTCCCAGGCAGGAGGCCTCGCCTCTTTCGATCCGCTATCTATGTTTGTGCTAGCCTTCTTAAGGCAGATCTTGTCTAACTATGTCTGTACTCAGATATTTTTTTGCTTCCGCTGACTCGTGCTCGTCAGAGCTTTATATTCGAGCCCTCGAGGCCCCTGGCTTGTAATATTAAGCTGTATGACTCTTTATTTGTGTCGTTTGTCGTGTTGTGGTACTAATCAGTGAGTCCCTAATCTTGGCCGTACGCATTGCGTGATTGATTAGCGTACGGATGAGAATGGGGGCGTCACACCTATTCTGCACAACTCCAATGAATCTGAAATTTTACGGAGACTATTTTTGTATTTAATAAAAAATACTGGAACGGAAAACTACCGGAGGGGGCCTGCCAGGTGGGCACAACCCACCAGGGCGCGCCAGGCCCCCCTGGGCGCGCCCTGATGGGTTGTGGCCACCTCGGCCCACCTCTGGTGCCCATCTTCTGATATATGGTCACATTTGACCTAAAAAAATCAGAGGAGGACTTTCGGGATGAAGCACCGCCGTCTCGAGGCGGAACTTGGGCAGGAGCACTTTTGCCCTCCGGCGGAGCGATTCCACCAGGGGAACTTCCCTCCCGGAGGGGGAAATCGAAGCTATCGTCATCACCAACACCCCTCTCATCTTTGGGAGGCCAATCTTCATCAACATCTTCAACAGCACCATCTCCTCTCAAACCCTAGTTCATCTCTTGTGTTCAATCTTTGTACCGGAACCTCAGATTGGTACCTGTCGGTGACTAGTAGTGTTGATTACCTTGAGTAGTTGATTACTATATGGTTTATTTGGTGGAAGATTATATGTTCAGATCCATTATGCTATTTAATACCCCTCTGATCTTCAGCATGATTATTATTTATGAGTAGTTACCTTTGTTCTTGAGGTCACGGGAGAAGTCATGTTGCGAGTAATCATGTGAATTTGATATGTGTTCGATATTCTGATGATATGTATGTTGTGATTCCCTTAGTGATGTCATGTGAACGTCGACTACATGACACTTCACCATTCATGGGCCTAAGGGAATGCATTGTGGAGTAGTTATTAGATGATGGGTTGCTAGAGTGATAGAAGCTTAAACCCTAGTTTATGCGCTACTTCGTAAGGGGGTGATTTGGATCCAAACGTTTAATGCTATGGTTAGATTTTATCTTAATACTTTTCTCGTAGTTGCGGATGCTTGCGAGGGGGGTAATCATAAGTGGGAGGTTGTTCAAGTAAGAACAGCACCCAAGCACCGGTCCACCCACATATCAAATTATCAAAGTAGCGAACACAAATCAAACCAACATGATAAAAGTGACTAGACGAAATTCCCGTGTACCATCAAGAACACTTTGCCTATTACTAGAGTTTGTTCTGGCCTGTCCTTTGCCACAAAAGGATTGGGCTACCTTGCCGCACCTTGTTTACCGTTACCGTTACTTGCTTGTTACCAATTATCTTGCTATCAAACTATCTATTACCTACAATTTCAGTGCTTGTAGGAATTACCTTGCTGAAAACCGCTTGTCATTTCCTTCTGCTCCTCATTGGGTTCGACACTGTTACTTATCAAAAGGACTACGATTGATCCCCTATACTTGTGGGTCATCAGGCCGCCCCGGGAGCTTGTGGCCCCCGTGGTATGGACCAATAAATTGGTTGCACAGGTTTGCCCAAGATGGACCCCTCCGGCAAGTTCATCAACCAGCTTCTCACGTTGGGCTTGAGCACCAACGGGAAGTAGTTGGCAAACACTTTCTCATTGCGTCCCCCGGCAGCCTACACCACAATGGTGTAGATGCCAAGGAACTCCGACGGGCTGACCTTGTCATCATATTTGTCCTACAACTCAGACTTGAAGGTCTTGGTGGAGGGCCAACGGACTTGCCGCAGCTCACGGGTGAACGTCGGGTAGCCTATCTCGTAAGGCAGGTTACTGGGTACCCCGGGCGCAGGCTCGTCGATGTATGGATCGGCACGGCCATTTGACTGGTGACATGTCTCCCGCTGTCGCTCGATGGTGGTGTGGGCGTCCTCCTTTCTCCGGTCCTTCAAGACTCGGCGTTGATCTTGTTGCCGCGGGTCCGACGACGCGAAAGACATCTCATCTGGCGTGTCGGTCCGGTGGTTCTGTTGTCGCTGCTGCTACGGGGGTGACTGCATAGTAGGTGTCCCGCTAGCGGTATGCCCAGCTGCAGGCCTTGTTGGCTCCGCATGGCGTGTTCGTGAGGGCCCCGCCGCCTCTGGCTTATCGCGGTTGGCGAAGCTCAGCAGGCTTGGATAGCGTCCCTCCATTCTTCCATCTTCTCCAGCGCGGGAGGAAAGTCCAGCAAAAGTTGGGCTTATGCCAGAGCTTCCTCCATGGTCTTCGGCATGGTGCGGTGTGAGGCGTGGGTCGCGCTCTTACTCCTGACAGAGTTTGGCCCCACATGTCCTGAGAATGATGCATAGGGGTCTTGTCCGCGCGTCGCGCGGGATCGCTGCTATTCCGCGGGTGCTGATCGCGGTTGTCTTGAGAAGGGCGTGGTGGAGGTCTCACCGCCGCCGTCGCCGCTGCTGTTGCGGCCGCCGTCGCCGTCGTAGCGTTGTCCTCAGACGCCACCGGCGCGTCTGTGGATGTCACAACGACAAGGTCCGGGTCGCGGCTCGCGGAGCTTCGCGTAGTATTGTGGTTACGCTCACCAGCACGGTGAGCGCGGTGCGCGCCTCCATCGTTTTCGCCTGTAGCCGCCTGCGAAGGCAACTTCGACGTGGACGAGGTGGCTGCTGACGCGCCCTTGACCTTCTTGGTAGCCATGGGCATCGGTGAATATGCTGATGAATACGCACAGAAATCGGTGAAGATTCACACCCGCGATCCCCCTACCTGGCGCGCCAAAGATGTTGAGGTACGACAAACTATGGGACCTACAAGGCCCCTTTGTGGTTCAACTATGGGGATCTACGCACGCAAAGAGCATCACCAATCCAAGCACACTCGGGGTTTAGACAGGTTCGGGCCGCTCAGAGGTGTAATACCGTACGTCCTGTGTAGTGGTTTTGAATGAGTGAGTCCTTAGTACAGAGAGCACAACAACCCGGGAAGGATGCTCGAGAGTGCGGCTACACTTGCAATTGGGCATGGTTCCCTTGGTAAAGGTAGCCATGGACCTCCTTCTATAGATGAAAGGGGTTACCATAGTGGCTAAAACGGTAATTACATAGGGGTAAATAGTGGATGTAACAATGGTCATGCTACTGACATGTTACAGTGGGAAATACCTAACTCTGACGGATTAGGACAGGCGCATTAAATGCGTCGTGAGGTGTCACGCTGGCGTCGTCTCCCGGCAATGATCGTCTCTCCTTCTGTGTCGTTCGCCCAACTACCTCTTATTCTTCCGCCACGCCAATAGGACGGGTGTCATTAAAGCTATTGTAATTCTATCGAGCTGCCACGTGCCCCGACAAGCTTCACCTAACTGCCCGCCCGCTCGACACCTAACTGATGTAGACAATCATGTCGATGAGGTGGAGTGGTGGCTTGGTAGTGGGATCTTGTCGGGTGCATACGCTACCGGGTCTTCTCCACCAGCAAGGAGGCTTGCTGGTGGCTTGGTATTCGCTTGACGTTGTCTTGTGTTGCTGTATCCTTTCGGTTGTGCTTGTCGGGCCGGAGGCTACTGCCGTCTGGGCACAAGTTAGGGTGCTAAAGGACTCGTTATTTAGTACACCGACAGTTGCCGGAGTTGCAAAACGAGGGCTATGAGGGTGCTCGCACCAGCGGGCTCGGAGTTGTTCCGCGGTAGCAAACTCACAAAACGATGGAGCAGGCAAGCCATGGCTGCTACGAGGGAAGAAAGACAGAGAGGAGGAGGCGAGATTGAGGGAAGAGAAACAGAAGAGGGGAGAGGATAGATGCGTGTGTGGATGGATAAGAACGAGGGGGAGGGAAAGCAGTGCGCGGGTCCCATAGAAACACGTCGTCGCGTGCGCGGGTCCATTGAGAGGAGCAAGTGCCGCGTGCGACCGGCCCAATCTTCGATCGGCGCACCGGCTACAAACGTTTACCCACATAGAAGGACCCTAGTTTCATAGCAACTACACCTGAAAAAAAGTTTCATAACAACTATTTAAAAAAAGTGTTATCGCAACCAAAAAAATGTAGGGGCGGCCGATTATCTTCCGTTAAGCCAGTTTTACAAATTTATATTTCATGTGCTGCTTTGAAATGGCATCGTGCATTTTAGTGAGTAACTTTAGAAATTTGGTTTTGCATAGATTAATACCAAGATTTGCTCATATTGAGCATCATGTGCAGTTGTAACTATGCATTTCGAAGGTAGTTTTTTGTAACAGCCCGGAACCGATGCTCCAGAAGATTCCCCTTTTATTTCCATTCTTGTCGTGTGATTCGTTTGGTTGTTGCATTCATCATCGCATCATTCGCATCATCCGCATTGCATCGGCACCCCGTTATCGTTAAATTTTTTTCAAAACTTGCATCCGATCGTAGTGCCGGTTCTCTCCGTTCGTGTCGTTGACCGGTTCGAGTCCAACCACACACGCACGCGCCCGCGGCATCGATAAAAATATTGTTTTCAAAAGTGCGTATAAAATATTCTCGGATTGGGTCGAAAGTTGACGTGCGGTCCTGTTTTATTGTAGGTAGACCGCCTGCCAAATTTCATCTCAATCGGAGGTCGTTTGATACCCGAACGATCGACCATAGCGGCACCATCATCGGTCAAATCATCGGACGTTTTTTTCGGGTTTCAAAAATCATGTCACGGGCCGCAAATTTTCCCTCTCATCTCAGCCCACAACCCCCTGCACAGCCCACTACCCACTAACCTAGCCCCCTCCGCTCGGAGCAGCCCGATCGCGATCGTACGGTCCGAAAACGGTGCAAAACCCCTAACCCTAGCATCCCCTGCTATAAATAGACATGCGCCTGCCAAATTTGGCTTTCCCCTACCTCCCACCTCGTTTTCCGCACGCAGCCTGCCCACCGCCGCCACTTGTCGCCGCCAGATCCACCCAGCGCCGCTGCAGCCGCCGGCCATAGCCAATCAGGCGCTACCAAATTTCGTGCCGCCGCCTCCCACCGCATCAGGCCCGCCAGGCCCGGGCGAGGCCCGCGAAGACCCATCTGAGCCCGAGGGGAGCCGCCGCCTGTGCCTCCCGATCTGGATCGAGGAGGATCCCGTGCTCCTCTGCCCTGCGACCCCGTGAGCCACCCTGGCCGGCGAGCTCGCCGGAGTCCCGCCGCCGGCGACCACCGCAGGCCAGCCTCGCATCCCTCTCTTTCCTTCTCCCTCCCGTCTCTCTTCTCCCTCTGATCTCTCTCTCCCTCTTCATGTAGAAGCCGCCATGGACAGGAGCTTGAAGCTCGCGCGCCAGACCCCGCAATTCCGTGGTTTCCTCACCCGGATCCGCCCCGTTCCCGGCGAGATCCACCCGCTCCGGCCGCCGCTCACCCCTGGAGCCACCGTCGTCGTGCAGAACCACCGTCGCCTTGTCCTATGCGAGGAGACGAGTGCCCCGACGCCGCTCGATCCCCTGCTCGCCTCCAGCGCCTCTGCCCCATGCGTGGGACCCGCCGAGGCCACGTCCAGCCGAGCGCCCCTCCCGTTGACCAGATCGAGCGACAGGGCTCGATCGCCTGTGCTTGGGCCAGATCCGCGCAAGGCCCAGCCGGTGCCTACCCATCTCCTCCTCTCCACCGAACGGGCCAAGGCCCGCAAGGTGAGCGAGCGCCAAATCCCCTATGTTGTGCACCTGATGCGATATTTTGCTATGCTATGCTTAGTTGTTGTTCGGGCCCTATTCCAGATTCGGCCCTTAGTATTTTTTTTCCGTCCAATGAATTTGCCTAATTATCCAGCAAATTAACAGATTTCAGAAAAAAAAACCTAAGGTTCATGCATATCATAACTCACCAACCGTGCATCATATGTAAAAACTTTATATATGTAAAATGTTCAGAATTTTGCGTAGATTAAAAATATTCAACTTTCATCCATGTTTAAAATGTTTAAACTTTCTGTTTGATTAAATTTGCATAAATGCCATGCTAAAATGATTTATTTCATAACTAATTAACCGTAGCTCCGATAAAAATGTTCCACATATGTAACTTGTCTAGAAAATCGTGTAGAATCTCATGGCACACTTTATATTGCTGTTTAACAAATATAAAATATGCTTAGTTCAGATCTGTACTAAACTTAAAATATGCATATGGGGTCGTTTCGGAAATGCTATATGTTGCTTCCGGCCTCATTTAAAATGCCTAGATGATATAGTTGTTCATGCTTCACCTCTTGCCATGTTGATCAACACTTAACATGTTGTTTAGTTAAAACAACATGAACCGCATTTCTCGTAATATGGAGAGTTATTATTTTGTTATATGCATGTTCCCCTCTCCATTTAAAAATGCTTTAATTCCATCTTACATTATGCCATGACCACCCATGTTAAATAACATTTAATATTGTTGAGTAGCTAAACGAGATCGAACAGAAGAATTGGACGTGGAGTTTCGTCGATATGCAACTCGTTGCATATTGAACTTCACTTAATGTGTAGTATTTGATGTTGTGCTTTGTCGTGTCTTGTATAAATAAAACGGACATGCATCATGTTTGTTTGCGCATCATGTCATGCATTTGTTGTGGTGTTCTCATGTGTTGATTGTTGTATCCGGATTGTTTCTTATTGATAGAGTTCCGAAAGCGTTCGGAGTGTGAGGATTCGTTCGACTACGTTGGTTCGTCTTCTTCATGGACTCAATCTTCTTCCAAGCAGGATCTCAGGCAAGATGACCATTTCGCTGGATACCATTACTATCATTGCCATGCTAGTTGTCTCGTTTCTATCGTTGTCTCGCTACCTACCACTTGTTGTCTAGCCTCCCAAATTGCCATGAAAAGCCTCTAACCCCTCCACATCCCAGCAAAACATTGTTTGGCTATGTTACCGCTTGCTCAGCCCTTCTTATAGCGTTGCTAGTTGCAGGTGCAAATTGTTTCCATGTGCCAACATGGATATCCTTTTGTTATATCACAATATTATTGCTATTTAATTTAATGCACATATATACTTGGTAAAGGGTGGAAGGCTTGGCCTTTTGCTCGGTGTTTTGTTCCACTCTTGCCGCCCTAGTTACTTGTGAACCGGTGTTATGTTCCATATTGAGCGCTCCTAACATGCTCGGGGTTGTTATGGGGACCCCCTTGATTTTCGTTTTAGGAAAAAACTTGTCTGGCAAGGCCCAACTTTGGTACTACATTTGCTCAACATAATAATTCTGATAATTAGTTTGACGCATAGGGAGTTAGCACTACCCGAGGTTCGTTTCAACATAATACAGGGGGGCAATGCTGCTGCTGCTGGTCCAAAACAGAGCCACTTGCGGGGCCACCCGGGGCAACTCGGGGGATTTCTATCCGGCCACCGTACGTACTGCTCATCCGGTCATGTCCTGAGAACGAGATACGCGGCTCCTATCGGGTTCGTCGACACGTCGGGCGGCCTTGCTGGATTTGTTTTACCTTTCTCGAACGTCTTGTGCGAGGAATTCCGAGAATACTTCGGGCTATCTCGAGGTTGAGGTTTTCCAACGGAATTGCCTAGGAAATCACGGGATTCGTGGTCGAGGTTATTCCCGTGGCGTGTGGTTAGTTTGTGATGGATGAGTTGGAGCAACCCTGCAGGGTTAAATCTTTCGGAAAGCCGTGCCCGCGGTTACGTGGCAACTTGGAAACTTTGTTTAACACCCGGTCATAGCAAACTTGAAGTAAACTCAAATAAAATACACCAACTGTGTGCGTAACCGTGACTGTCTCTTCTCGTGAATTTTTGGTCCGAGAGAGAACACGGTGGGGTTATGTTTGTTCGTAAGTAGGTGTTAAGGATCTCTTAGAGATCATTACTAGTTCACGTCCATTTATGCGATGATCATCCCCCTTTATTCCTGTACTCGTAAGTTAGCCACTCAAATAAATGCTTAGTGCTTGCTGCAGCCTCACCACTTAACCATACCTCAACCATTAAGCTTTAATAGTCTTGATACCCTTGGAAATGAGATTGCTGAGTCCCTGTGGCTCACAGATTACTACAACAACAGTTGCAGGTATAGGTAATGCGATGCTTTGATGTGAGAGCGATGCTTGTTTGATTTGGAGTTCTTCTTCTTCATCGATCTAGGATGGGTTCCAGGCGGCAGCCTGGGATAGCAAGGATGGATGCCATTTTATCGTTTGATTTTGTCCGTAGTCGGACCCTGCTCTTCTGTATGATGATTGTTATGACGTTGTATAGATGTGATATTGATATAGCGTGTGACGAGTGTAAGCCAATTCCATATACTCATCTCTTCTTTACATGTACTTGTAATGATATCCATTCTTGCGAAACGATGAGATGCGCTTCTATCCCTGTCGAGGCCCTCGAGCCAAAATAAGGATAGGATCACATCTTGGGCGTGACATTTTTTTCTTGGGAAGCAAAGGTAGTAGATTTTGATCCAAACACAATAATATTATTTTCTCAATTGCTTCTACAATGTGTGGAAGTGGCATATATTTGATCGATAATATGGTGAAAGCTTTATACGACAGTGTCACACGTAAATATAAATCGTATCATTTTCTGTTTTCTAAAGATCGACATTCCATGCCAGAAGTTTCACACCAAAGGAAAGGTGAGGGAGGCACGACGGCAGGTAAACTATCATGTACCGCACAAACTCCGGAATTTATTTTATAATATCCATTGCAACACACGGAATACTTTGCATGCACAAATTTCGTGAACAACAAATGTATTTTGCACACAACTAAATACACTTCAACTTTCTCTCGTTGCAACGCACGGGCATTTGTGCTAGTAAACTAGAAGTAAATAAATTGCAGCAAGGTATTTTTAGGTTTATAGCAAATATGATTAGGTAGACCCGAGGCCCATAGTTTTCACTAAAGGCTTCTCTCTCGAAAGTAGCATATGGTGGGTAGACAAATTACTGATGGGCAATTGATAGAAAAGTGCATAGTTAAGATTATGTATTCAAGGCAATAATCATGTATATAGGCATCACGTCCGTGACAAGTAGATCGAAATGATTCTGCATCTAATGCTATTACTCCACCAATCAACCGCTATCCAGCATGCATCTATGGTATTAAGTTTATGCAAACAGAGTAATATTTTAAGCAAGATGACATGATGTAGACAAAGTAAGTACAAGCAATATGTTCAAACCCCATCGTTTTATCCTTAGTAGCAACAATACAATACGTGTCTTGTCCCTTTCTGTCACTGGGATATAGAACACCACAAGATCGAACCCACTATAATGCACACCTCCCGCTGAAGATGAATCAATCTAGTTGGCCAAACCAAACTGATAGATTAGAGAGGCTTACAAAGCTATAACACTCATGCATAATAGAATTCAGAGAAGACTCGATTACTTTTCATGAATAATCTGATCATAAACCCACAATTCATCGGATCCCAACAAACACACTGCAAAGAAGATTACATCGGATAGATCAGCACGAGAATCATGAAGAACTTTGTATTGAAGATCAAAGAGAGAGAAGAATCCATCCAACTACTAGCTATGGACCCGTAGTTCTCTGGTGAACTACTCACATATAATCATGGAGGTAACAAGGTTGATGAAGATGGCCTACGTGATGTATTCCCTTCTGGCAGAGTACCAGAAAAGGCCTCCATATGGGATCGTGGAAGAACACAGGCTTGCGGCGGCGGAAAAATTGTTTCGGGTGGCTCTCTGTTGGTTTCCCGATTTTAGAGAATTTATGGAGGTGGAATTAGGTCATACGGAGCCATGAGGGGCCCACAAGGCCTCAGGGCATGCCTACCCCCTGGGCGCGCCCTGTTGCCTTGCCATCTCCTTGCTTCATGTGTGGTCTCCTCCCAAAGCTTCTTGGGTCTCTTTTGTCCAGAAAGAAATTGTCAAAAAGTATTGTAGCGTTTGGACTTCGTTTGGTACTGATTTCCTGGAAAATAAAAAACAAGTAGAAAACAACAATTGGCACTAGGCACTGGGTTAATAGGTTAGTCTCCAAAAACTATATAAAATAGCATATTATTGCATATAAAGTATCCAAGATTGATAATATAGTAGCATGGAACAATAAAAAATTATTGATACGTCGGAGACGTATCAACATCCCCAAGCTTAATTCCTGCTCATCCTCGAGTAGGTAAATGATAAAAACATATTTTTTGATGCGACATGCTACCCAACATGTAATCTCTTTTAGGTATGATCTTTGAGAAACAATGAATCAATTGACATTAACATAATAATATCCATGAACATAAGAAGCATAATCATTACTATTTCAAAATATACTATCCTTAAAAATTGTTACCCCCTACTCATTTTATCATATTAAGCATGGCATGACTCAGTATAAATCATGAGCACCCCGGTGTCAAAAACCAGGCAATTGGATCATACTTCTAACGCGCTTCAGCATTTTCAACAACACGCAATGCATGAGCGTGAGCCATGGATATAGCATATGGGTGGAATAGAGTATGGTGGTAGATATCAAAGGAATCAAAAGGTGGGAAAGTCTCACATCAACTAGGCAAATCAATGGGCTATGGAGATGCCCATCGATTGATATCGATGCGAGGAGTAGGGATTGCCATGCAACGGATGCACTAGAGTTATAACTGTATGAAAGCTCAAATGAAACAAAGTGGGTGTGCATCCAACTTGCTTGCTCATGAAGACCTCGGGCATTTGAGGAATCTCGTCATTGGAATATACAAGCCAAGTTCTATAACGAAAAATTCCCACTAGTATACATGAAAGTGACAAAACTGGAGACTCTGTATGTGAAGAACATGGTGCCACTTTGAGGCACAAGTGTGGTAAAGGACAGTAGCAAAGTCCCTTCTCTCTTTTTCTCTCATTTCTATTTTAATTTCTTTTCTATTTTTTAATCTTTTTTTCTCTTTTTATCTTTTTTTCTCTCTTTTTTTCTTTTTTCCTTTTTTTTTCTTTTTTTCTTTTTTTGTGGTGGGCTCATTTGGCCTCCCCCATTTTTAATTTTTTGTCCAGAGTCTCATCCTGACTTGTGGGGGAATCAAAGTCTCGATCATCCTTTCCTTACTGGGACAATGCTCTAATAATGATGATCGTCATACTTTTATTGTACTTGCAACTCGAAATTACAACTCAATGAAGAATAATATGACTTTATATGAGTGCCTCTGGCAGTGTACCAGGATGTGCAATGATCTAGCGTAACATATAATCAATGATGAACGGTGGCTTTGCCACAAATACCATGTTGGCTCTATATGATCATGCAAAGCAATATGATGATGAACACACATGTCATGTGATGGAACAATGGAAGTTGCATGGCAATATATCTCAGAATGGCTATGGAAATGCCATGATAGGTAGGTATGGTGGCTATTTTAAGGAAGATGTAAGGTGGCTTATGTGTGATAGAGCAAATCATATCACAGGATTTGGATGCACCGGCGAAATTTGCACCAACTCTCGATGTGAGAAAGGGCAATGCATGGTACCGAAGAGGCTAGCAAATTATAGAAGGATGAGAGCGCATATATCCAAGGACTCACATTAGTTATAAATAACTCATATATTTATTGTGAAGCCTTATTAGCTCTATCAAAGAAAAGCACTACCGCATGCCCCTAGGGAGGAGATTGGGAGGAGTTAACCATCGCGCGCCCCCGATTCGAACAAAACGATAGGATTTCATTTCAGACACAAAAATGCTCACACCTCATCACCATGACATGACCAATACTTAGATGAGAATTGAATAAGAAATTTTAATACTGATATTTCTACTAACCAATGATCATGAACCTATATCATTTCATATTACTAAATCAATATAATCAACACATGTTTTTTCTTTAGTGAGCTACATGAAAGTTCTTATTATATCCCCCTTGAATAATATCCTTTTTGGACTAGTCTTATAAGACGTGCAAATTACCACTCCTATTGCCTTATACTCTCAAAAAGATTTAAGTGAATCATGAGAATTAAACTATTTCTATAAAATATTTATGTTGTCATGCTCTAACAAGATATAAGTGAAGCACTAGAGCAACTGCGTAGCTCAAAAGATATAAGTGAAGCACATAAAGTATTCTAATAGATTATGATGAAAGTGTGTCTGTCTCGAAAAGTGTGTCCATCAAACGATGATTGTGGCAAACTAAAAAGGAAAATAAACTAAAATACACGACGCTCCAAGCAAAACTCATATCATGTGATGAATAAAAATATATCTCCAAGTGACATCTGAGAGATTGGAGACGAAAGAGGGGATGCCTTCCAGGGCATCCCCAAGCTTAGACGCTTGGGTATTTCTTGAGTATTACCTTGGGGTGCCTTGGGCATCCCCAATCTTAGGGTCTTGTCGCTCCTTATTCCTTCATCCATCGCTGTTTCACCCAAAACTTGAATGCTTCACCACACAAAACTCAACAAAAACTCGTGAGATCCGTTAGTATAATGCACATATAAAATACTTTAGGTACTTTTGTAAATTGATTCATATTTTATTATTGCATAATAGGTACTATATTTCAAATTTTCCATGGCTTATACCCCCTGATACGATCCATGGCATCATCAAAACAAGCAAACTATGCAAGCAAAAACAAAATCTGTCTAAAACAGAGTAGTCTCTAATGATATGTACTAAAACCATACTTTTGTAAATCCAAAAATTATGAAAAAATAGGACAACCTGGGAAATTTGTATATGTAAAAAATTCAGATCAAAAATACATTCCGGTAAAATCAGAGAAATTCTGCACGGGGCAGAAAAGTTTCTCTTTTTGCACAACATCAATTCTACTATCTTCCAAATCATCCCAAAGGCTTTACTTGGCACAAACACTAATTTAAACACAAAAACACTACCATAACAGTAGAAACACAAGTGTAAACTCAAAATAACAGAAAGTAAAAGGAAATTTAAAGATAACTATTGGGTTCCTCCCAACAAGTGCTATTGTTTTATGCCCCTAGCTTGGCATAATGCATAGTTTCAAGTATTGTCGTCCTTTTAATTGATTCCATAGGTGGCCCTCATAGTAGATTCATAAGGTGGTTTAATTATCTTTCTAGTAAAGTGTTACATCCCTTTCTTTAATGGGAATTGGAATCTTATATTGCCTTCTTTCATGTCAATAATAGCACCTATAGTTCGTAAGAAGGGCCTACCAATTATAATAGGACAAGACGGATTGCATTCAATATCAAGCACAATGAAATCCATGGGCACATAATTTATATTATCAAGAATAAGTACGTCATTTTTTCTAACCAATGGTTTCTTAATAGTAGAATCCGCTAGATGCAAGTTGAGGGAACATTCATTTATATCGGTGAGACCTAGCACATCACATAAAGATTTCGGTATAGTAGAAACACTAGCACCAAGGTCACACAAAGCATTGCATTCGTAATATTTAATCTTTATTTTAATAGTAGGTTCCCATTCTGCCATTCATCATGCAATTTTCTAGGTATTAAAACTTCTAGTTCAAGGTTTTCTTCATGAGATTTAATCATAGCTTCCACAATATGTTTAGTAAAGGTTTTATTTTGTTCGTAAGCATTAGGTGAACTTATCATGGATTGAAACAAGGAAATACATTCAACCAAAGATAAACTATCATAATTAAAGTCCTTGTAATCAAAAGTAGCGGGCACATCACTATGTAAAGTTTTGACCTCTCCAAACCCATTTTTTTTTCATTTTTATCATTAGGATCATCACCCTCCGAACAATTGGGACGCCTTCTAACTAAAGTTGACTCATCTCCAATCCCTTTCTCATCAAGTTTCAGATTAGTAAACAAAGATTCAATAGGAGAAACACCAATTATTTTAATATCTTCATCATGATTACGATAAAAACCGGGAGGAAACACTTTTTCTAGGAACTCTCGCTTAGCTCTCAACCTAGCGGTCCTCTCCCTAATTTCATTAATAGATATTTGGACGGCTTTAATACTCATTAATATCATGCTTGGGTGACAAAATTTTACTTTTAAGAGTTTCCACATCACGAGCAATCCTATCCATGTTTCTAGCCATATCGTCAACTTTATGTAGTTTTTCTTCTACCATAGTATTGAAAATATTTTGAGAACTAATAAATTATTTAATGGTGTTATAAAGATCAGAGGGTGTCCTATTATTATTATTGAAATAATTACCATAGGAATTGTTATAATTATTAGAGGAATTACCGGGATACGGTCTAGGATTGAAATTACCTCTATAAGCATTGTTATTGAAATTATTTCTAGGGGCAAAGTTCACATAATAGCATCATTATTTTGCTCAATCAAAGTAGATAGTGTCACATCATTGGAATCAACATGAGCATTCTTATTTGCAGCCATATTCGTAAGAGAATCCAACTTATCACTCAAAGTAGCAATTTCTTCAACAGAATTTACCTTCTTACCGGTTGGAGCTCGTTCGGTGTGCCATTGAGAAAAAAAATCATAATATTATCTAGTAGTTTTGTAGCTTCTCCGAATGTAATTTCCATGAAGGTGCCACCTGCAACAGAGTCTAGAAGATTTCTCGACACAAAGTTTAGTCCCACATAATTTTTTTGTATTATCATCCATAAACTTAAGCCATGAATGGGACAATTTCTAATCATTAATTTCATTTTCTCAAAAGCTTGTGCAACATGTTCTTTCTCATGTTGTTTAAAATTCATAATTTGATTTCTGAGAGATATAATCTTAGGAGGAGGAAAATACTTGGCAATAAAACCATCCTTACACTTATCCCAAGTTCCAATACTATTGCGAGGCAAGGATGAAAACCAAGTTTTAGCTTTATCTCTTAGTGAGAAAGGAAATAATTTCAAATTAACCACATCATTATCCACATCCTTTTTCTTTTGCATATCACATAATTCAATGAAAGTATTAAGGTGTGAAGCAGCGTCCTCATTGTTCTTTCATAACCAGATTCGGAAAAGCGGCATTTATATCAAAAGCTTCCGCACTAGCGAAGGGTAGTATAGGAGTATTAATAAAATCATTATTATTAGTATTTGAAAAGTCACGCAATTTGGTATTTTCTTGAGACATGGCGACAAAGCAAGCAAATTAACAAGCAAACAAGTAAACTAGATAAGTAAGCAAGCAAGCAAGTAGAAATATTTTTGTATTTTTGATTTTTATGTAAAGCAAATATAAAGATATAATAAAATACAAGAAAAAAGTAGAACAAGTGATTGATAGTTTGTGTGAAGGTACCTTCAAGCAAAGTTGGTGATGTCTCCCCGGCAACGGCGCTAGAAATTCTTTCTGGTACTTGTGAGCTGTGTTGCGTTTTTCCCCGAAGAGGAAGGATGAAGCAGTACGGTAGAGATAAGTATTTCCCTACGCGAGAACCACGGTTATCTAACCAATAGGAGAATCACAACAACTCGTCTTTCAAGCGGTACCTGCACACACAAAACCAAACACTGGCACCCAACGTGGGCAAGAAGGTTGTCAAGCCCCTTGAAGTCGTTACTTGCAAGGATTACTTCTGATAGTGGTAGATAGATAATAATAAAATAAAAATAAAAGAAAAGAAAATAAATTGCAGAAATCCATTTTAAGGTTTTTAGCAAATACTATTAGGTAGACCCGGGGGGCATAGTGTTCACTAGAGGCTTCTGTCGGTGTCAAATCCGGCATATCTCGTAGTAGGGGTCCTAAGCTAGGCGTCTTGGTGCGATGGTAACAGGGACACAGGATTTTACCCAGGTTCGGGCTCTCTTGAAGAGATAATACCCTACGTCCTGCTTTTGATTGTATTGATATGGGGGATAGTACAGAGTACATGTATCTACCACGAGATTATGAGATGTAATATATTGATCTATTGACTAGCCTGGCCTCGGTTTATATATGCACCGTAGGCCTAGGGTTTAGAGGAGTCCTTGTCTTGTGCGCCAAGTCTTGTGGAATCCTCCTTGTATTCGGCATGGGTTGTCCGAACTGGCCCAATAGTGAATCATCACGGGGGTCCTCGGCCCGACCCACTGGTCGGGAGACGACGTGGTGAGTACCCCCTAGTCCAGGACACCGTTAGTAGCCCCCTGAACCGGTCTTCAAGTTGGGGACGCTCCTCGGTTCTTCCGAACAGTTCTTTGTCTTCGGTCGTCGGCCTTGGAAACTGGTTCAACAAATCTTCCCATCTTCGATCTTGAGGATCGCCGAGCTGAATCCAAAGAGTTCACACGTCAGGCATCCGAGGAGCCCCCTTTAAGTTATCGGCCTTTATCAATGCCTTATTATTTTTTACGCCACACCTCGGGTTTGAAGTGTTTCCCGTGCGGCGGTGTCCTCTTGCGTCCGAGCTACAACGCCGAACTGCATCCGAGGTGTCTTTTTATAGCCGAGCTCCAACGCCGGACTATGTCCGAGCTCCAACGCCAGACTATGTCCGAGCTCCAACGCCAGACTGTGTTCGAGGTGTATTTTTAGCCGAGCTCCAACACTGGTCGGCATCCGAGGTGTCATAGACTACCTCGGTCATGAAAAGTTTGGAGGAGTTCAACCGAACATAATGCCGGAAAAGCCCTCTAGGGAGACAACCACTCGCGTCCGAGCTAGATGCCGGACTTCGTCCGAGGTGTCTTTTTGTAGCCGAAGTCTAATGTTGTTCGGCATCCGAAGTGTCATAGATTACCTCGGTCTTGGAAAGTTTGGAGGAGTTCGTTCAAGCTTATTGCCGAAAACGTCCTCTGTGGAGCCAGCCACTCGAATCCGAGCTTTATGCCGGACTGCTTCCGAGCTCCAACGCCGGACTGCATCCGAGCTCTAACGAGGGTCAGCGTCCGAGGTATCATAAACTACCTTGGACCTTAAAAAATTGAAGGAATTCATCCGAGCTTAATGTCGGAAATGCTCTCTATGGAGCCAGCCACTTGCGCCCGAGCTTTATGCCGGACTGCTTCCGAGGTGGTGCACCACCCCGACCGTGGGCTGATTATTTGTGAATATTTTCGATTGGTGCAATTTATTCTCTGCCGAGATATATAGCCAGTAGCCCTCAAGGTGTGTGTCGGTCTAAAAGCCGAGATGCACCTGAAGGATGACATAAAACCGCTGATCCCAGTAGCCCCTGAGACTCAGGTCGATTCGCAAAATCGGCCTCAGGATCAATTCCTAGCTCGGCAGCATACTTCGGAACACAAAAGCGGTGTGCACAGACCTCGAGACTTAGGTTGGGTGCGGCCGACCAACCCAAGGATCATAATCTCCTCGGAAACTGTATTGCACTGAAATTTTCTGCATTGAATTGTCAATGCAGTAGCCCCCGAGACTTGGGTTGGTCGATATGGCCGACCCTAGGATCGTATTTCCTCGGGAACTAGTTCAACCGTCATGTACGTTTTGACAACGCCGAGGTGGAGTTCGGCAGGAAAGATGCCGAACCATAGTTCGGAAAAGAGTTTCCGGGCAAGACCATCACGCCGAACACCTCAACCAAGAGGATGTCCCGCTTCCTGAAAGGAAAACATAAAACCACTGATCCCAGTAGCCCCTGAGACTCAGGTCGATTCACAAAATCGGCCTGAGGATCAACTCCTAGCTCTGCGGCATACTTAGGAATAGAAACGCGGTGTAATATATTAGAGGAAATAGTGATCGGCAAGTGGGCCCTTGAGAGAGGGTCTTGAGTAGTTGCCATAATATATTAGCTTGATGCCGGATAGGTCCAGATGGTACCTATTATTGTCCGAAGACACGTTTGCCCATAGCTCGGTCAAGCCGAACACTGAGCATTTTGAATTTTCTGCATTGAATAGGCAATGCAGTAGCCCCCGAGCCACTGGTCTAGTGGCAACACCAGATCAGGGGATCGATGTGCCCCTTTAATATTTGTAAATGATAAGCGCGAATAGTATTCGGCATCAGCCGAGGTCAAACCAGTAACACTTCGGCAAATCTTATGAAAGGACCATCGTTTAACACGGGGTGACCTCTATCGATCTGTAGTTTGACACAGTCATCGGATCGATGACCAGTTTACGCCCATTGTGACAGTCAGTTTTCGACTTTCTCCACTGAGGCGCTTAACCATTCGAGCTGGAAGCACAATCGCAGTGGTTCTCCCTTTGCACACCTAGCCGAACAAAGCGGAACATAGGAGGCAAGCACAGGAGCAGGGCAACCCAACTATTGACCAAAGACACAATTCGAAACGGATGCATATAAAGCAATATCCGAGAATGTTTTGCCGAGGACTATTCGGAGTACCTTGGCTTTTGGTGGGTTCGGCTCTAGTCGGAGCCCCCCGTTGATATTGCCGATGCTTTAAAAGTGTACTGCGAGAGTTATGCTCGGAAAAAACAAAAAACTTATGCAAAAAAGGTTTATGTTTAGATAAAATAAAATTGTGCCAATACGAAAGTGGTATAAAATTTAATATGTGCTTCGGTCGTGCTTTAACATGATACATCCGATCTCTAGACTTCAAGTGGGTCAGCCTTCGGCTTCAACCTCCCTATCCCGAAGGCGGAGTGTTTTTCAGGCCAGTTTAGCGAACTAAACGCGAGCGGCTTTAGAGAGAAACCAGGTTACCCGGCTATTGATCATACACTTGAGTCGAGAAAGGAGTGGTAGAAAAAGACTGTGCAACGACTGAGAAGAAAACATCTATTATAAAACGGCTCATATTAATTTAAAAGCCCCCAAGTGATTTGGGTAAAAGAATTTTATGTATAATGATTGTATGTACCGAAGTACTTATATAATATCTATGTTCGCCCGAACTTTGAACGCGTCTTAACCGACCGTCGGCTTCTCCCTCTTCGGCCAAGGGCCGAAAAGTGTTATCTACTCTGCTTACCGAGAATATCGGCGGTGTTTCGGATAACCAGGCAATCAGGCCATGAGGCTGTAACAGACAAAGCGCGTCCAGGGAACTTATGCTATATTACTTATGTAACGTAAAAAGCATCTTCAAAGAAAATAGTGTCCCCAACGGTACCTTTCTTTGGTCGCTCATGATTACTATGAGACTTGTGCAATAGATTTGTGTACGCGTGAGTTCCGTCGTGTGCCGACCATAGTTGAAAATAGTAAGAGCGCTAGCTTTCGGCTTCACCCGTCTGAGGTACGAGTTCGGATGACCCGATCGTAACAATCGCAGAGGTGCTCCCTTTACTCCCTAGCCGAACAATCGGGAATGTAGGCGTAAGCACAGGAGCCAGGCAACCCAGCTTTGCGGAACACTTAAGTCAACATGATGCATATTTTGGCATAATACACGAGCAAGGAAAGAAGCTGTACAATAATAATCGCATGCAAAGAGAAAAGGTTTCATAAAGGAAGCCCCCAAGTAAACGGGGTATTTGAATTTGTTTGTAACAAACAAAGTTTTGACAAAGAAAGTTTTTCACAAACAACTTTTTGTCAAAAAAGTATAATGCTTGGTCGAACCGAACAAAAAGTAAAATTCTAAAGAGAGCTGAGCACGAAAACGACTTAGCTGGTTAATGTGCTCGGTGCGGTCCGGGGTTGTGGCGGGACAAAGACGTAGTCCTCGGCCTGGCCGAGGTCCCAGCCCCCAAGTCCGAGGTAACTGAGCGAAGAGCTCGGGTCGAGAAGTGGCAACGCAGCACGGTTGCCGCGGCGAGGCAAAGCCCCTGGTCTAGCCGAGGAGACAGAGTAGTTCGGCAGCGTGACGACGAAGCCCCCAGTTATCATGGGAAAAGGAAGTGTTGTTAGCAAACAAACTTTTTATTTATCATAAATATAATGCTCGGTAGAACCGAACAAAAATTTAGAAATTTGAGCATTAAAGCGACTTAGCTGGTTAAAGTGCTCGGTATCGATGACGCGATCCGGGCTTGTGGCGGGACGAGGACGCCCATCGAACTTTGACAGATCCGATATGGTGCATAGTCTTCGGCATGACTGAGGTCCCAGCCCCCAAGCCCGAGGTGACCGAGCGAGGAGTTCGGCACTCCGAAGATGTGACACGGCTCTGCCGATGTGGTGAGGCAAAGCCCCCGGTCTGGCCGAGGTGGCGGAGTAGGTCGGCAAGGTGACGCCGAACTGACAGCGCGACGCAGCCGAAGCCGATTACCTGCACATATAAAATAGTGCAAGCCAAGAGTAATAACAAATAAAGGTAATAATATATTAAAAAAAAATCTTCTACTTAGTTAATTTAAGTGAAGCAAATAAGTAAAGGAATATGGCATGGGCGCCAAGGTGCCTGAACGAAGAGTTCGGCTTGACGAAGTGGCGACGCTGCACGGTCGATGTGGCGAGATGAAGTCCTCGGTCCAGTTAACATGGCGAAGCTGTGATTGGCGGACGCCGAAGTCTCATGCAGGTCGGCTGGTAACGCCGAAGCTTCATGCCAGCCGAGGTGTTGAAGCAGGTCGGCTGGTGACGCCGAAGTCGCCGGAGTAGGTTGATGAAGGGATGCCAAAGCCCCGGTCTAGCCGAGGTGACGGAACAGGTCGGCGTGTGACGCCGAAGTCTCAGGCCAGCCGAGGTGTTGAAGCAGGTCGGCGTGGTGGACGTCAGCTTGAAAAAGCAACGGCACGGCAATGCCGACGCAGGTCGGAATTTGTGACGCGGTCAATGCTGGCTTGAGAAGAGACCGTGCGACGATGCTGGCGCGCCCGACCCGTGCAATCCGTGGGGCGACAATCTTGTCTTGATAATTATTTGTCCCTCACGATGCCGAACTCTTGGTCGGCTCGCCGAGGTGATGATCCGAGGTGGTTGTCATCGGCTCGATGGAGCGACGGCGCAGTCGATGTTGGTGCAGGTCGGTAGCCGTGGAGCAATGTGGTCGGGCCGGTTTGACATCGGCGCGACGGTGAAGATCGCCTCGGGAAAGACTTAAAAATTTGTGGGCACGTGTTTGAAAACAACACACAATACCCTATGGAAAGAATTCCTCAAAAAGGATGTCCAATATCCCGTTCATGAAGAAAGATGAATTCGGGTCGGATTCGTTTTCGCGCAGAAAAATAGATCGGAAAATTGAGACACTCATCGGACGTTTCCCGGAGTTTGAACGGTCGGATCGAGCTGCAATTTTGAGGGGTGATCGGTATGGGAATTCCGCAGCCGATGAACGGTAGGATCTTCCAAACGATGTCCGAGATGGAAGCTGGACACCTCGCCCTAAACTCTTCCCGATTCCCGTCCAGATTCGACAGGGCTCCGGTATTTCATAGATCGCCGAAGATTCCTCCATCGGAATATGACAAAATTTTACGGGGTCATTATAGACTCAATTACGCACAGTTCTACCAAAGCAATCGTCAAGGCGACGCTCGAGGAAGCGGGGACGACAAACACGAGTCGCTGTCCAGAAAAACTGCACGGTTGCTCGAGGACGATGTCAACACCGAGCCCCCGAGCTCCATGGATGATTTCTCGTGATCTTGATAGAGATCGGAGTTGATGACGATGAAAGTATCCGTCCGATCTTGACGATCCGGCATGGAGCGCAATCCTCGGTCCAGCCGAGGTGACCAGTCGAGCCGGCGACGAAGATGTCGACGTCGACAACAAAGCTCGGTTCCAACGCGTAGATCGCGTCGGAGACGATCTGAATTCCCATCGCACCGCGGCGACTGCCAGTAGGCTCTCAATGAAAGCACCAATGTCGGTGTCAAATCCGGCATATCTCGTAGTAGGGGTCCTAAGCTAGGCGTCTTGGTGCGATGGTAACAGGGACACAGGATTTTACCCAGGTTCGGGCTCTCTTGAAGAGATAATACCCTACGTCCTGCTTTTGATTGTATTGATATGGGGGATAGTACAGAGTACATGTATCTACCACGAGATTATGAGATGTAATATATTGATCTATTGACTAGCCTGGCCTCGGTTTATATATGCACCGTAGGCCTAGGGTTTAGAGGAGTCCTTGTCTTGTGCGCCAAGTCTTGTGGAATCCTCCTTGTATTCGGCATGGGCTGTCCGAACTGGCCCAATAGTGAATCATCACGGGGGTCCTCGGCCCGACCCACTGGTCGGGAGACGACGTGGTGAGTACCCCCTAGTCCAGGACACCGTCAGCTTCTCTCTCGAAAGTAGCATACGGTGGGTAGACAAATTACTAGCAATTGATAGAAAAGCGCATAGTTAGATTATGTATTCATGGCGATGATCATGTATATAGGCATCACGTCTGTGACAAGTAGGCCGATATGATTCTACATCTAATATTACTCCACCAATCGACCGCTATCCCACATGCATCTATGGTATTAAGTTTATGCAAACAGAGTAATGCTTTAAGAAAGATGACATGATGTAGACAAAGTAAGTGCAAGCAATATGTTCAAACCCCGTCAGTTTACCCTTAGTAGCAACAATACAATACGTGTCTTGTTCCTTTCTGTCATTGGGATATAGAACACCGCAAGATTGAACCCACTACGATGGACACCTCCCAATGAAGATGAATCAATCTAGTTGGCCAAAACAAACCGATAGATCGGAGAGACTTACAAAGTTATAAAAATCATGCATAATAGAATTCAGAGAAGACTCAATTAATTTTCATGAATAATCTGATCATAAACCCACATTCATCGGATCCCAACAAACACACTGCAAAAGAAAATTACATGGCATAGATCAACGCGAGGATCACGAAGAACTTTGTATTGCAGATCAAAGGAGAGAAGAAGCCATCAAGCTACCAGCTATGGACCCGTAGGTCTGTGGTGAAGTACTCACACATCATCATGGCGGGAGCAATATTGATGAAGATGGCCTCCGTGATGGAGTCTCCCTCCGATAGAGTACCGAAAAAGGCCTCCAGATGGGATCACGGAAGAACAGAGGCTTGTGGAGGTGGAAAATTTGTTTCGGGTGGCTCTCTGTTGGTTTCCCGATTTTAGAGAATTTATGGAGGGGGAATTAGGTCAGACGGAGCCACGAGGGGCCTACAAGGCATCAGGGTGGGCCTACCCCCCTGGGCGCGCCCTGTTGCCTTGCCGCCTCCTTGCTTCGCATCTGGTCTCCTCCCAAAGCTTATTGGGTCTCTTTTGTCCAGAAAAAACCTGTCAAAAAGTTTCATAGCGTTTGGACTTCATTTGGTACTGATTTCCTGGAAAACCAAAAACAAGCAGAAAACAACAACTGGCACTAGGCACTTGGTTAATAGGTTAGTCCCCAAAAATAATATAAAATAGCATATTATTACATATAAAGTATCCAAGATTGATAATATAATAACATGGAACAATAAAAAAATATTGATATGTCAGAGACGTATCACCCCCCGGTTCCCCACTCGCACATGCGCTCCTCCTCAACTCTGCATGTCATCGTCTATCGCCGCGCCGACCACTTAGCTCGATGCCTGTCACCGATACGTGTCACACCCTGTGTTTGTATCTTTGCTATGCTATGGATTTATAAAATTTGTACCCATTTAAAACTTTTTGAGTGTAAGTGCTTGTTTGAGTTGTTTGATGTTTGTTTGTTTGGATGATGTGTTCTGGCACTCAAGGATTCTTCTTCCTCTCTCCGTACTCACTTCCTTGACCCAAACCCTTTGCCCAATGATCATAACATGTGTATAGTACCTAAAACTATTTTTATCAAATATTATTTTGGCCAAAAAGCATTTATTCAAATTAGGCTTTATAAAACCCCTGAACAGAGGTTTGTACTACAAGTCCTCAAATTGGGTGGTATGTTTTGCACCAAAGAGTTTATTTGGAACCCACTATATATAATACTTCCCAAAATAACCAAATATTAATTTTAAAGATTATTTTCATATTTTATTTAAAGGCTTTTTCTTAAGGCCAAAAATGGTCTTTCATAGGGAAAACTTTATTTTTATGCTTTCAAAATATTTGAGAAAATTTACGAAAACTCGGTGGACATATATTTTCCATATATATGAGTTTCAATACATGGTAATGTAAAAAATATTGGACAAAACCTTCCAAAACCCTTTCTGCCTGTTTCAAGCTTTTGAAATATTTCTATAGGAAATATTCTCAAATAAATCCAGGAAAATTCTAGCAAGTCACATACGTCTATTATGATGAGATTGCAAAGTTTCATCCAAATCCAAGTTATTTTGGTTCACCAAAATATCCCAAAACCCTCTCTGTCCATAATCAAATTTGAACAACTTTACATTGTGAAGTTTCTCCTATTGCCCCAAAAATTTGTGGACATGTTCTAATACCCAAATAATGCTACTACACAAAGTGGTGCATTTAGGAGATTAGTTTAGCATGCCTATATCAACAGAAACCTGATTTTGTTAATTTCTAGGGTTTACAAAGTTTACATTGCCATTTTTTTTCAAACCATCTAAAACTTGGTGGTCCACTCTATTTTTACCTACACTTTCATCCTGTTAAATCCCATGGCAAGAAAACTCCATTTGCTTGCCCAAATCAACATCAAACACCTTCTGGTTGTTTAGTAAAAACCCTGTTTGACCCCCTTCCATTATTCTCCTTGACCCAAGATTTTTACCACAGTCCTTTGTATACACCTCCCACTTCCAGTAAAAGCTCAAGCACATGTTCAATCATAGAGTGGGGTAAAACCCCATTTCTACCCCCTGGACAACAAGAATCCCTCTCTCTCTCCACTTCCCTCCTGTTCTAGTCGACCTACAGAGCATCCAATGCTCCCCCCAACTTATTTTCTTCCCCTGGACCCCCTAGACGCAGGTGGCCGCACAGAAGCAGCCAAAGGCATGCCGTGGCATGCCAAAAACGCTCTCCAGAGCGTGCTACAGTGCGCGCCCGCACTGTAGCTGGCGCCCATCCCCACCTCTCGACCACCTGGGGATGCGAGAGCGTGTCCCCCGGCTTCCCCTGTGTGATTTCATATAGCTATGTATGCTTTCTGATCTATAAGTTTGCTTTGGTCAAGTAGATGAGTAGATCATCAGAGGGAGTGGTGCATAGTAGTATGTTCAAGCTTGTGGTGTCCTCACCTCGTGACAGAAGGGGTAGCGAGGCACGTATTTGTATTGTTGCTAATAATAATAAAACGACGGGGTCTGGACATATTGCTTGTCTTACTTTGTCTACATTATGTCATCTTTCTTCAAGCATTACCCTGTTTGTCATGAACTTAATACCATAGATGCATGCTGGAGAGCGGTCATTGGTGGAGTACTAGTAGTAAATGCATAATCGTTTTGGTCTACTTGTCACGGACGTAATGCCTATATATATATATATCATGCCATGAATGACCACATAATTATTTGCTTTTCTATCAATTGCCCAACAGTAATTTGTGCACCCACCGATACTATGCTCATGAGAGAGATGCCTCTAGTGAAAGCTATGGCCCCTAGGTGATACGGGGCAAACCCGATGAGGTCGATCTTTTCACACTTGGAGGGAAAAAGGAGAGAAATCAAGAGAAACACTCAAGAACGATTCCCAAATCACACATCCACTAGATCCATAAAAGCATACGAGATACAAGATCCAAAGTCAACGAAAGGATGCACGTTATGGAGCGTCTTCCCACTCCGGAGGAGGGGCCTTGAAATCCACCTGGGGATCTTCCCTTAGAAAGGGGCCTTGACATCCATATGATCTTCTCACGTAGAGGTAGCATTCCAAGGGAGAAGTATGGAAGGAGCAATGCTCAACTATCTATGAGCAACACATTGCTAACCCTAAAAAGAGGAGGAGGAGTCCTTTATACAGTGATAGGTGAAAGAGGGGCGGAAGGAAAGGTTACACGGCCTCTTGGCCCGCATCTGCCCTCACAGGGGCCGGATGTCCGGGGCTTCGGGGGTGGCCGGATGTCCGGGGCTGATGGCGCTGGCTTCGCTCGGCTCTGGTGTGGACTCGCCGGATGTCCGGGGATGTGGGCCGGATGTCCGGGCGCTTGGGGGTTCGCCGGATGTCCGGGCCTGGGGCCGGATGTCCGGAGCCCTTGCGCCGGGGCCTCGTTCGGTACTGGTATCGTCCGGCCGGATTTTCGGGCTGGGGCCCGGATGTCTGGGCCTGGGGCCGGATGTCCGGCGCCTGTAGCTTCCTACAGCTTGGCCTGGGCGCCTGAGTGATCTCCAGGGGCCGGATGTCTGGGGTATGGGCCGGATGTTCGGGGCCTAGATGGTGTTCTTGCCTTCTTTTGGTCCTCTCGTCCGTTCGTCTTCGGATCCATCTTCATAGTGACTTGGCTTCACTCCGAGAGTCTTCTAGATCATCTTCATGGTACCTAAGCATGCAAAGAGTCTCCGCTTGAGGTAGCATCCAAGTTCCATGAGCATCAAAGGGAGAGTCGCATAGGAGAGATGTCACCTCGGTTTCAATGGCATGTGCACGGGCTCTTGTCATGGGACCATTTGGAGCTTGCGGTTTTGGTGTTGGGTCCATGGGGATGACCACGGGATGCTTCGCATCACTAAGTCCATCTTCATATTATATATATATATATATATATATATATATATATATATATATATAAATACACAAAATATTTGATGTTATTTATTTACTTTTATTTAGTATTTATCTATGCTACTCTATCAATATTCAACCCTTGAAATTAACGAGTACAAGGGGCTTGACAACCCTCTTGCCCGCGTTGGGTGCAAGTATTTGCTCTTATGTGTGCAGGAACTGTTGATCGTGTGTTTACATCGCTTCCTATTGGTTCAATAACCTTGGTTCTTAATTGAGGGAAATACCTATCGCCACTTTACTATTTCATCCCTTCCTATTCGGGGAAAAACCCAACGCATCTACAAGTTGCAAGAGCCCACCTGGGTTTCTCCCCCTCGAAGATCAACCGACTCCAACTCCAGTCACACTCGGGGGCTACTGATGGTGTGATACACCTTGGTTGCTTCTCGAAGGGAAGCCCGACAGTAGGCCTACCATGCCCCCCAAAGGTTCACAAGAATCTGGCAATAGGGGGGACCCAAAGGTTTAGAGATATCTCCAAGGATCATCTTGGTCCTTAAGTCAAGATGGCGGTGACCAAATTGAATCAACCCCCCTGTAAAACCCTAACCCACCATCTATATAAGGTGCAAGATAGGGGCTCTCAATCCCATCTACATCCTTAGAACCATACTCTCGGTAGTCTCATACTTCATCCCCATTGTAACCCTCGCATGAGGTAATCCATCATGAATACAAACACAAAGCATGACATAGGTTGTGACTCCTTCCCGGAGGGCCGAACCTGGGTAACTTCCTCGTGTGACCTTTGATCTCGTACTTCCGTCAACGTTCGCCACCCTACCGAGGGTACTGATGGGTTTATGCACCGTCAGTAAGTGGCTCTGGTTGTCTCCACTATCTATTACCTCCATCCCTTCAACCCCCTTTCCTTCCTCTATAATATGGAACATGTTGTCATCAGCTCCATATCCCTCCTCAGTCCCCATCAACGCGATGCAATTTTACCCATGGGTACCCGACCCGCATGGGTAGGATATGAGCACATTTTACGCCCATGGGGAGTACCCGAAACCTACCCGATTATTCGTGGGTAGGGCATGGGTATGATTTAGCACCCATGAGTATACCCAGACCCTACCTGATTATCTTACTAGTGGGTCACACGTGTTATAAACCCTAAGATACCGAGTCATTGTATGTAAGATATGTAACCCCACCCCCATAATGCTCTCCCAATAACATATTCCCCAACAATAGAAACCTCTCGGTGGCTCGCATCACCACCACACATGGAAGTAACAATCACGCCACCACCCTTCAATGTTGTGTTGACCTGTCGATGGATACCCATTGGGCATGGATACACATAGGGTACGGGCATGGGCATGCATATTTACCCGATGGGTAGGGTATGAGTATGATTTTAAGCCCATGAGAAACATGGGTATGGGTATGGGATTATTATACCTGCACCATACCCTACCCATTGCCATCCTTACTACCATGTTAATAAAAGATATGTTTGATAGGGAAGTTGTCCTTTTCCAAATTGTCCCTCCCTTAAAAATGGTACCTAATTTCCCATATCTCATCATCCAAACTATAAGAAAAGTAATTGCAATGGCTTCTCATCATTTTGATAATTCAAAATTTACAAATTCACAATGGAGGCTTATGAACTAGATAATAAAAGAAATACTAGTCTCCTATTATTTATGATGAACTAGACAAAACTTATCCCACTACTAACGCCATTGTACTTTAATTGAAATTTAAAAATTTACAACAATATTTACAGGAACATGTCATTGTCCTCTAATTGAAATTTTGGTAAATAAATAGTAATCTACTGTATTTATCATCCTAACCATCTTCTGACCGTTCTACATTTCAAAAGTGCAATCCATAAGAACATTAACCACCAAATCCCTAATTCTACACCACCAAATCCCCGATTGCAAGCCACTAGAACCCTAACCCTAAATCCCCAATTCCCGACAAACCCTAACTACAATAGCAAATGATAGAGGGGAGGGCGAGGACGATGACCTACTCCACGCTGTCGAGTGCTGAAGCCCACTGATGGCCGCCGTTCGGAGTGGCCACAATCGAGAGGGCGAAGGCCGCCGCCGCCCGGTGCTGCACCGACCACTCCGCCGTCAGCTTTGGCTACATCGCGAAGCTCTGGCTACCGAATCAGTTGCCCACCTCCGAGAACTCATACCCTCACCGCTGGTCCCTCCGTCGCCAACTGACTCGCCGCCGTCATCACAGGACAAAGAGAAGAGAACAAGCAGAAAAGAGGAATCGAGTGAGTGGGAGAGAGAGAGGGAACTGACCTAGCGAGACAGGTGACGACCGTCAACCCCTTTCCGTCTCCCTCTGCTCACATGGCACTGTGAAGCGGCCACCAGATGTGAGAAAACGGGGTTAGTTGGCTCTAATCGATCATCAATGTTTATCAAGAGCTTTAGTAAGGAAAATGGTGGATTTTTTGGGCCGAGCAAGAAATGTGATGGCAATTAAAATATTTTTTTTTGGTAGTATGTACCATATTTTTAGCATTCTCATTTTACGTACAAATATGTACATATTTCACAATATGATAAAAACTATAGGTCAACTTCAATTTTTTTTCATGTAACACACTTTGAAGTATCTTGTATATAGTATGTGAACATACCCAAAGAGATAAATTAGTATATATACTACCACATGGTAGTATATACGACATGAGTGTAATTACACCCGATAGTAGTATGTATTTCCATATATATATATATATATATATATTTTGCAATTCGCTCCAAATGTTGTGTTAAGCCGACATCAGCGCACCAGTCGTGTCAGTCCAACGCCTTCCCGCTTCTCGTCCCTTCTCAGTCCCAGATCCACCTGACCAGCTCCCTTCGACGGCTCAGCCGGTGCCCGCCGTGCAATGGCCGGCCGCCCCCGCCCGCAGGCGCACTCGTCGTCCGCCTCCACGCGGCGGCGCGAGCGGTGGCTGGTCGTCCTCGGCATCGCGCTCCACGCCGTCTACATGCTGAGCATATTCGATATCTACTTCAAGTCCCCCATCGTCCACGGCATGGCCCCGGTGCCGCCCCGCCTCTCCGCGCCCCCCGCCAAGCGCCTCGTCCTCCTTGTTGGTTCGTCGCCTCCCCCCCCCCCCCCCCCCCCCCCCCCCCCTCTCTCTTCTGATCCTGCTGCTCAGGCTTTCACTCTATTTGGGGGTTTTCGTCCGTGTTTTTTGTGGGTGTGATGCGGTGAGGGTTTTGAAAATTTTGGTGGCTGCAGCGGACGGGCTCAGGGCGGACAAGTTCTTCGAGACGGACGAGCGGGGAAGGTATAGGGCACCATTCCTGCGTGGGGTGATCGAGGAGAAGGGCCGGTGGGGCGTCAGCCACGCGCGGCCGCCCACCGAGTCCAGGCCAGGGCACGTCGCCATCATCGCCGGCTTCTACGAGGATCCCAGTGCTGTAACAAAAGGTGCGCTGTTTCACCCCTAGTTCCAGTGTATCTCTATTGGCCAGTAGTATTCTTCATGTTCATAAGAGCTACGATGTTGGTTGTTGGTGCTTACTGCCAACCTGAATTCATACTGTTAGTTGTGGGTTACTGCCAACCTGAATTCATACTGTTAGCTGTGGTTACTGCCAACGCCATAACATACTTGGTTCATACATTTTAATGCTCCAAATTGTTACTTATTGTTAATAATCACACTTCGAAGATCTGGACGGCTCTGGCACAGCTTACAGAGGGGGGGGGGGGGGGGGGGGGGCAATGGATGCAAGATGAGGACGATTCTGTCTCCGGCTTTGGGAAGGAGAGGGATGGGTGGGTGGTAATGGAGGTGAGGTTGGGGAAAAGCAGTAGCCTGGAGCAGCGCAGGGGTGTACAACACGTCTACATTATTAGTTATTTTAACTTTTAGGAGTTATGTGAGCAATTTCATTAGAACTCACTGTCTCAGTTACAACTTTGGCGTTAGTGTTCAGTGGTGGGTGTTTGCAGATAAGAACAATGACAGATTAAGTCATGGCAATACCTTTGGATTCGACAAGACTCACATGGACATACTTTTACAACAAGTCATTCAAAATGCTGTAATATTCTAGTCTACTGGATTCAGTTTCTGTATTGCCTAATCTGGTAAGGGTTTCCTTGGCAATTATCAGGACTTTGGAGTGATGTGTGCATCAGGTGCGATTGTTTAATTCTTTTGTTACTACTGGAATAGTGCGGGTGGCACTTGTTCCCATAGTCCACTGACATACCGGCCACTATGCATGTACTGGACCACGTACCAGTGAGCATGGTCCATCGGAGTATGATTCATTGAAAGTATAGGATTTACAGCCCGCACTGATTATAATTAACAAACACCACTTATAGTTCTACTCCCTGCTGTCATGCGATAGCTTGTTTATTGGAAATTTGGGGGTATGAAGGTGCAGTTGGGAAGAGGAGTAGCCTGGAGCAGCGCTGGGGTGTACAACGCGTCAACATCATTCGTTATTTTAGTTTTTAGGAGTTATGTGAGCAATTTGATTAGAACACACTGTCTCAGTTACAATGTTGGCGTCAGTGTTCAGTGGTGGGTGTTTGTGGATAAGAACAATGACAGGTTAAGTCATGGAAATACCTTGGACTCGACAAGACTCACATGGACATGTTTTTGCAACAAGTCATCCAGCTTGCTGTAATATTCTAGCCTACTGGATTCACTTTCTGCATTGCTTAATCTGTGTAAGGGCTTCCTTGGCAGTTCTCAGGACTTAGGAGTGATATGTATGCATCAGGTGCGATTGTTTATTTTTTTTGTTACTACTGGAATAGTGCAGGTGGTACTTGTTCCCACAGTCCACTGACATACTGGCCACTATGCATGTACTGGACCATGTACCAGTGACCATGGTCCATCGGAGTATGATTGATTGAAATTGTAGGATTTACAGCCTGCACTTGATTATAATTAACAAACACCAATTATAGTGCTATTCCCTGATGTTGTACGATAGTTTGTTTTGTGTTATTGGGAATTTGGGGTATGAAGGCACTTCAGACATAAATTTAGGAACTGAGGACTTGTTGCATGAAATTGCTTCCACGATGTTCACACATTTTACTTCTTGTTAGTGCAGGATGGAAGGCCAATCCAGTTGAGTTTGATTCTGTATTCAATCAAAGTCGACACACTATCTCGTTTGGGAGTCCAGATATTGTTCCTATATTCTGTAGCAGCCTACCTCACAGTACCTGGGGTAGTTATCCACACGAATACGAAGACTTTGCAACAGGTCAGACTTATTGATACTGCATGCAACAAATTCGCAATGGGATCATCTGTATTTTACTGTGTTTTGATTTATATGACAATCAGAAAATCATCTTGCGCCTTTGTCACCATATATTGATAACACTGTGCTTACTCAATGCATGCACATCATACTGAATATTCGTGTACTCTAAAAGTTATGTTACAGTCTTTGAGTTGATAATTTGGATGTGAATAGGGTTCCAGATCTGTGAACTCGCAATTATCATTGTTGAACTTTTTGTGCGACGAGTTAAAAAAATTAATACTGCAATTGCTATATTTCTTGTATGAATATCTGAATGTTTTGATCCAATTGAAACTCTAAATATCACGTAATCTAAGGCATCAATCCTCTACTTTTCCGATTTGTTTTCTCTATGGAATCATTTATTTACTTGGTTAGAGACCTTGATTGCAGATGCATCATTTTTGGATCATTGGTCGTTTGACCAGTTTGAAGGTCTTCTCAACAGGTCTCTTGATGATGTTAAATTGAGGCAGTTGCTCCTACAGGATAAGTTGGTTATATTTCTGCACTTGCTGGGTTGCGATTCTAATGGTCATGCACATCGGCCCTATTCAAGCATCTATCTGAACAATGTCAAGGTTGTTGATGAAATAGCTGAGAGAATGTACAATCTCATGGAAAGCTACTTCAATGACAACCGAACAGCTTATGTTTTTACTGCAGATCATGGAATGAGCGACAAAGGTACCATAAAGTACACCCATCAACTTCCCTTCCCTTTTTCGCTTTTTCCATAGGCTTTTTAGGGCTAGAGATCCCTATAAAGTTCTGGACCTACAGGGTTTGACAGCTCAGGGCATGCTGACCTGTTAGTAATACCAGAGGCTTCTTCTTCTTGCTTCACTTTTTGTTCTGTAGAGTAGGGTTGGTTGGTACTTGGTACATCATGTTATGCATTTTAATGATGCCCATTTTGATTTTTCACTTATATTTTGGAGAATAGGGTTGGTTGGTAGTACATGGCTCATCATATCTTATGATGCCAATGTTTTTATGATACTAATATAATTATGCATTTCTACTGATAGGAAGCCATGGAGACGGACACCCTTCAAATACTGATACTCCACTTGTAGCATGGGGGGCTGGAATCAGGAGCCCAAAATTCTTGGCCTATACAGACAAACCTGATGATGGCTTTCTGTTTGTTGATGACCACAGACACGATATGCCCACGCCACAGAACTGGGCTCTTGAAGGCTTCGAAAGAGTCGATGTCAACCAGGCTGATATAGCTCCTCTAATGGTTGTTTACAATAGGAAACCTTATTTTCCTTTCTTTCTCAGCATGTTCTACATTTGTAAACACAATATTGCATTTTCTCAGTTGTTCATAAATTTTGCAGGCTACACTTGTTGGTCTGCCATGCCCTTTGAATTCTGTGGGGAACTTACCTTCTCATTATCTGAAGTTAAGCAAGGTTAGGCAATAAACACCACAGTACTATCCAAAAATTCTTTTGTGCTTGCAGCCTTGGCTTGCAAACTTCCCGGTGAATTCTATATCCCAATTATTTCTCTTTTATTTTACAGTCTGATGAAGTTGAAGCAGTTCTGGCCAACACAAAACAAATTCTTAACCAGTTTCTCCGAAAGTCAGGTACCCGTTCAGAACAAGATCTGAAACATATTTGGATTATTTTTTTGCTTACTCCACTCTTCTAAGCTAGTAGGCTGTTGCACTCAATTGCACATAAGACTTGGAAATGATAATGATTGATGGGACTATTTCATTATTTGCCGCTGAAGCCAATGTTTTACAGCAGATCATTGGAAACTGTTATCCCATTATGTCAATCACCTTTCTACTATATGCAAATTTACCACCTCCAAGCCGAATACATCAAATGATATTCTTACTCCATACATGTCTTTCCTTGACAATCTCAGAGCAGAAGCAATCCAGTTCACTCTATTTCAAGCCTTTTAAACCACTGGTGAACTATTCGTCTGTCCTCGATCGAATCGAAGATCTAATATCTGCAAGGGACTACAAAACTGCCATGAAGTATTCTGAAGAGCTCCGTAGTATGGCTCTTGCTGGCCTCCATTATTTCCAAACATACGACTGGTTCATGTTAATGACAACAATTATCCTTGGATACATTGGATGGATGGCAAACCTCGTGCTACATGTGCTACAGTCTTATACAACATTTCCTGCTAATCTTCTAAAGAGGACTCAAGTGTATCCCAAGAATACCTCCATGAAAGTAAGATTATCTAAGTACGATTCTGTGTCTATAACGTTGTCTGAACACATGCTTCTGTTGCTATATTGACTCCTGGATGCGGAAGGTGTCCTTGCAGTGATCTCGTAGTTCCTATGGGGCGGAGACAATGGAGTCGGTCCATGGACTTTCCCTCCTTTAGCTTGCTCAGGGTGGATTGCCATCAATATATTTTTTATCTACTTCACATATGTTTTTTTTCTGTTTCTCTCAGATACTCTTATTTTCCCTAATGAAATCCAGCATTGCTATAAAATTTAGTAATTTACATAAGCGTCAGATAGGATTATGTTCAGAACATATGGGTTTGGTACTTATTCATTCTTTTTCTCTCAGATACTCTTATTTTCCCTAATGAAATCCAGCATTGCTGTAAAATTTACATAAGCGTCAGATAGAATTATGTTCAAAATATATGGTTTGGTACTTATTCATTCTTGTGAACTGTTCAAAGTTACTTGAAAAATGATGAATTATAATTATAATTTACTGGAATGTCTTTTCTATTTGATGACAGCTGATGTGGTCCTTTTACACCATTTTCATCTTATCTCTCCCGGTTTCAGGTATACACAGGTGGATGCTTGTTCATGGGTTTATCATCCATTATACTACTTCTTGAGAAATCTCCACCTCTTTACCATGCTTATGTATTTATGACAATATTCCTCTGGACAAGAATTGTACAAAACTATGAATTCATGAAGTCAGCATGGAGGGAATTGTTTAATATGCCATTCAAGTACATTATGAATCTTCTGATCAGTTCGGTTGCTGCATTGCTCATATTGGAGTTTCTGGTGCGTACACAACCTGTTATTGACACCTAAAATATTTAACTTTTAAGACTGAGATTTGACATGGGATTTGATACTTCTGTGCAGGTTATGAGCTTCTTTGATCGGAAGCTTTATACCTGGTGCTTTTTGGCCCTTGGGATACTGGCTTCAGTTTGTGGAGCCTTTTCTATTGAAGCTAGCCCTGCTGTTGCAATATACACATGGCTCGCATGCTGGTTCCTGTCTGTATTCACATTGATGCCAGCTGAAATTCCAGAGAACAACAACTTAGTGTATGCTTCTTTGCTCACAGTATATTAATACAATGTTTCTTTCGTTTTGTTAATATTAGCTGACACCAGAGAGTTTAAAAGTTACATATACATAATATGCTATCGATGCTGTTCTCTGAAATTTATGACTTTGAGAGTCAAGGCATACATATCTAACTGTCACTACATTTTAATTTTTCTGTTTTGTGTTTACTTGCATTTATTATATTTGATGAATCTTACTTATGCAGAATTTTTAGCGGGGCACTTATAATATTGATCGCAATGGCTTCGAGATGGGCGACCATCAATACCACCACCTTTTGGTTGTATCTTAATCGAGCAAACAAACAAGCCCCTAAATCCTCCAAACTATTTTTTGTTCAGGTACAAAAGGCAATTTGTTGTATTGATATTTATTTTGTGAAAGTTAAGTTGAGATAGTGTTGACAGCTGTCACGGTGCTCTAGGTTATTTTGATCTCAGTGTCTTCAATTATGGTGTGGTTAACTACATCTCATCGGTCTCAGCACAAAGAACTGCACCCATTGCACCAGTTGATTAACTGGTGCGTAGCTGGTAAGCCATAAACACTGACCCTATAATCTTGCAATCGTGCTGTTAAATATATTTCCAGTATCTCACATTTCTGTCTCACTTCAGTTTTTCATGGCTATGGGAATGTTTGGATTGTGGCCAAAGCGTACCTTACCAAAAATTTGGCCATGGCTCAGACATTGGTCTTTGTTTGGATGGTTGCCAACCTTTTGGCATGCCAATGCACTTTAAAAGAAAAAGTAGGAAAGGATTAAAAAATTGTTTTTTCACCGAACAGCTCCAACTTTGTGTTAGAAAAAGTGGAAATAGCTCAGTTTGAGAGAGGGTTGGGGGAATCCACTTTGAATTTGATAAATGTATTGCTTGTGAAGTATGTGTTCGCATATATGCGATAGATCTACCCATTGTGGATTGGAGATTTGGAAAGGACATTAATGTTATATCATATGAATGCAACTTGATTGTATTGCAAGGCCCAAGGGGCATATATATAGTACAAAAGACTTGATACTAATATAGTACAGAAGACTTGAGCTACAAGAAAGGAAATATAGGACTCCTAGATGGATACTAATATACTTCCTACCCCCCCCCCCCCCCCCCTTCTCAAATGCAAAGCGTATGCAGTAGCATTGCATTTGAAGAAGTGTAACACCAGAAAGAAAATTGATAATCCAAAATCCACGTCCTGAGTGTCGTCGTATCATGAAGAGTCTTCAAAACCTGTCTGAGTCAAGCCAAAGAAGATAACGAAGAAGATGGTGCATCAGAGGAAGACACTCTAGACACTGCATCAGTAGAAGATACAAGATAAGTATCAAGCGAAGATGGGTTGTCAAAAGAAGATGGCACATCAAGAGAATGAAGCATTTCACACAAAATCATAGCCCAAGAAAACCCGCGACAAGAGAATGGGCGTAGATCAACAATGCAAAGAGAGTTCACAAAAATCCTATAGAAAGGACAAGGACCGGAAAAAGGAAAAAGGCTGACAAACAGTATGGTGGACTCGCATGACATGAGAAACACAAAATATCAACGGATTTGGTGGATGCAGCGTAAAATATAGAGCTAGAAACTAGAAAGCATACACGGGACAAAGATGCAAGCCATCGTGGATGCAAGAGTGGAAGATGCTGAGAAAGCCGTGCACATTAGATGCCAACAAAGAGCAGCGAAGAACAACAAGTAGTGGAAGAGCAGGCAACACCGATAGAAGATGCATGTGCGAGACGGAGCACCGTTGAAAATCACCGAACAATGAAAGGAGTCGGTGTAGAGCAATGTGCGAAGCTTGCAAAAGGATTTGTTGTATAGCGACCAACACAGCCCACGAAAGACGTCGGAAGGGACAACGTCGCAGGTGGACCCTGTGACTACTGTGACGAGCACCAAGCACCAAGCACCGAGAGATAGCGTATGTGCGAGACGGGATCAATATAGGAAACACCGTCAAGAGTCGGGGAGCGAGGGGACCCTGTGACGAGCACCAAGCACCGAGAGACGGCGCATGTGCGAGACGGGACCAATATAGGAAGCACGGTCGAGAGTCTAGGAGCGATGGAGATGCATACTCGACGAGAACATTGTACATGTTTTTTTTAACTCAGCGGAGCAGATGTACTCGCAGCACACGTGCGCAAGCCACTCAGCTGAACCGATCTGGTGGGAGCGTGCGTGGATGAGTGCCCGCTGGAATGAAGGCCGGTGTACATGTGCGGGTCAAACCAGGAGCAGTTGTGTGGAGCCTTGCACATAGGAAGCCCAAACAGTGCAGCTAGCTTCACGTGCGTGCGGGACAAACCAGGAGTGAGGCACGGGCAAGCCTCGCACACATGAAGCCGGGGGACGAGGCGCTGCATATAGGAAGCTGGCGGACGAGGCGCCGGATGGCTGGACACCAGGAAGTCAGCAGATGGGCGGCGGTCGGCGTCTGGATGGGGATGGAGCAGCCGGCGGCATGGGCGGGTAAATCCGGTGGGTGGCGGTGCGTGGGGCTTGAAGCGCGAGCAATGCGCCGGCGGCCGGCGGAGGGCGAAAGAGGAGCCGGCGGCCTGGGCGTCGATCTGGAACCTCGGCTTGGAACAGGCAAATCACGATGGCAGCGGACTTTGATCTGGAACAACAACGGGAGGAAATCTCAATCGGGAAGAAGCGTGAATCGCGGGTGAGGTGACGAAGAGCGGCAGCGAGACTTGTGGGTGATGGCATTGCGTTGACTTGAGGCAAATCATGGGAGAGAGAGCATCAACCAGAGCAGGTGCACTCAAAGGCAGTAGAGGACGAAAATAGCAGCCGACTGAGAGGATTACGGCGGTGCGATATTGGATTGGAGCACGAGTTGCGCCAGCGAAAAAAGAACCTAGGGCTCTAATAATGGATGCAACTTGATTGTATTGCAAGGCCCAAGGGGCATATATATGGTACAAAAGACTTGAGGTACAAGAAAGGAAATATAGGACTCCTAGACCGACGCTAATACTTCCTAAAGTTTTAAAGCAAATACTAATTTGTTAAGAATCATTCAAATTGAAGTCATAGTGTCATCGTTGGCTGCAAACCACGTGCAATTTAGTACCCACTAGTCAATGTGTCCCTTTTTTTGTCCGTTTGGGTCGGCCAGGCAGACAGCAAAGTTTGGTTTTGTCCGCCAGCCCCAACGCGGACAGACGCATTTGATTTTGGTCCGGATTTCTTGAATTAAAAAAATAAACAGCCACCAGAAGTCCAGTCTTACATTAATTAAACTAAAAAACATTAACATAAAAACATTAAATAAAACTATTCTAGTTGTCGTCGTTGTCCTCTTTGGTCAGATCGACGAACACAGGGGCCGCCCATGGAAACGCCTGCTGCCAACGCTGCCTGATTATGATGCACCACATCCTGCTGCCCCGCCTGCCGCTGCTCGGCCTCCTGCAATGCATGCCGCTCGGCCTCCTCAGGCGCGCCCAGCCACACGGGTGTGCACGATATCCACCACGGTGAGCAGGGCATCATGGTTGTCATCGACCAAGATTGCCCCGCCAATGGCCCTAGCGCGTTCTCCGGCCGTTGCTGCTCCGGCATGGAGACATAGCTTGCAGCCGATAAGGCCAATTGGCCAGCAAGGCGCTGTGAGTCCTTGATGGCCTTTTTGTAGGCCTTGTTGTTCTCCTCGTCGAGCTGGGAGGCTTCGTCAGCTGGTGGCGGGGGACTGGGGGCATGCTCACGCAGGGGACTAGGGGCAGGCGCACGAGCGTCGAAGTAGGACTGATACCCGCGTTGTGCTCGTCGCGGAACCAAGTGTTCCAGAACGGTGAGTTGATGGCGAACGCCGAGTCGCGACGGAGGTCCTCGCGCGCAGGTGGAGGTCGGAATGACAGGCACTGGAACCCTCTCCGGGTTCAGGTGCCAACTAGCTGTTTGGCAGGTGGACGTCATGCCACGGCACCGGGGTGGCCTTCTGCCAGTGCCGCTCGCTCTGCTTGAGGCCGACGTACACACGTTGCGGTGTGGCTGCAGGTGGCGTCAGGGTGAAGCTTGCCGCGCGGCGTCAGCTCTGCCCTGAGGTGGAGCCGGCCCCGTGTTCGTGCATATCCATGACATTCTTGTGCTGGTAGCCGATGGGGCGGTGGGCGACGGCTAAGGTTGGGTGTCGAGCGACTTGGGGGCAAGGGGAAGAGAACTGGGCGGCCCGCATTAAAAAAGACGCTTGGGGAGGAGAGGAGGTTGGGTGGCTGACGTGCGGGCCCGCCAGCACGCGTGGAATTAAGTAGGACCAAGGGGGTGGCCGACGCACGGGCCCGTCTGTCTCATGTCCGTGTGGACACAAATCCGGCTGCACGGACACGAGACAGACATAGGATGTATTTGCGTCCGCACGTTGGGCCGTGGGTTTTGCCCTCGGGAACCCAAACGGACACAATCGGAAGAAACGGATCAGCCGGTTGGAGTTGCCCTTAATAGACCCGGTGTTCTTATCTAAGATGTTGGAATAGACCTTGTGCTCTAGGAGTTTTGCGTTGAACTCCTGCTGCCATATTAGCCCATTTTTGACTGTAGAGCGATATCTAGCACATCGCGTTAAAGTAGTTCCTTGGACAGTTGTGTTGTATAGTTCATAGCAGCAAGGTGGAGTTGCTCCTCCACAACCTTGTGCTGCTTCATCTATATTCCTGGTGGCTTTTCACTTGCAGTCGCAGTTTACATCCGTGATAGGAATTTGATGTCATTCACTTTTGTGTATACATCTGTTCACCTCGCCGTTGGGTCAGAGCGTTGATGCCTTGACGACTATCACCTTGTACAAAATTCTCTGCATTGTTGTATAGGAATACGGGATAATTGATAGTCCATGTAACAGCCCGGAACCGACGCTCCAGAAGATTCCCCTTTTATTCCGTTGTCATCGTGTGTTTCGTTTGGTTGTTGCATTCATCATCGCATCATTCGCATCATCTGCATATCATCGTCACTCGCTTTCGAAAAAACTTGCATCCGTTCGTAGTTGCCGGTTCTCTCCGTTCGTGTCGTTGACCGTTTTGAGACCAACCACACACGCACGCGCCCGCGGCATCGATAAAATCTTGTTTTCAAAAGTGCGCATAAAAACTTTTTCGGATTGGGTCGGAAGTTGGCATGCGGTCTTGTTTTATTGTAGGTAGACCGCCTGCCAAGTTTCGTCGTAATCGGAGGTCGTTTGATACCCGAACGGTCGACCGTAGCGGCACCGTATCGGTTTAATTGTCGGGCGTTTTCGGTATTTCAAACCTCTGTCACGGGCCGCAAACCTTCCCTCTCTTCCCCACCTAGCCCAACTACACAGCCCACCGCAGCCCACCTAAACCTACCCTCCACCGGAGCCATTCGATCGCGATCGGAGGCTCCAAAACACCCCTAAAACCCCCCTAACCCTAGCCCCCGGCTATAAAAGGAAGGCTAGCCCTTCCTAAAATGGCCTAACCCTAGCCTGCATCGTTTTCCGCGCCAAACCATAGCCAGCCGCCACCCTAGCGCCTCCTCTCTCCTCCAGCGCGCAGGGCCCGCAAAGCCCATCCAGGCCCGCCCGAGCCCATCGGGGCCCAAGCCAGCCCCGCGCACGCCGCCGTTCGCCTGCGAGCTCCGCGCAGCTCAGGAGGCTCGCCGTCGCGCCCCGCTGCTCCCTGCGCTGACCCCGCCGCCGCGCCTCCTTCCGGTAAGCTAGCCGCTGCCCGGCCCCAACTCCGGCGATCAGGCCGCCCCGCGTGCCCGCCGCGAGCAGCCGCGCCCGATGCCGTTCCTCCCTGTCTCCGTGATGGCCACCTCGACCTCGCGCCGCCCGCGCCCCGATCTGCCAGCGTCGTCGACCAGAGCAACCGCCGAGCCCAGATCCGGCGACCCCCGCCTTGGATCCGGCCATCCCCGCCGCCACGCCTTCGTCCCGCCGCCGGAGCTCGTCCAAGCGTCGCCGTTGACCTGCCATGGCCGCCTCCGTTTCCTGCTCGTACGGGAGGACGAGGCTCCCGCCTCCCGCTCGCAGCGCCCACGTGGGCCAGTAGAGGTGCGCCGGCCCAGCGGCTGCCACGTCGATCCGCCGGCCCAGCCCCGCGTCATGGGCTTGGCCCACTGGTGAGCACGGCCTCGCCCTATCCAGTGCCCCCGTGCGTGTTTTAGATGTGTTGCGCCCGCTGATTCGGCCCGTAGACCTTTTTTATTAGATCTGCGATTTTGTCAATTATTCCTGGGTATTATAATTACAGAAAAAATGCATGTTTAAAAAAAAATGCCAATAAGTAAATACCCGTGCCTCGCATGTCATAATTTCTTATATGAAAGATGATTAGAATTTTGTGTAGATTCATAATATGCCACATTCATCCATGTTTTAAAATGTCTAACATGCTATTTTCTTGGAATTCGCATAATTGCCATTATTTTGCATTGTCATATTTATTTACCCGTGCATTGGAATTAACCCAACAATATATTAAAAATGTTCATGTTATCGGCATCGCATTTTCAGGCATGACAAACTTGTTCATTGAAATATTTGCATTTAACTTGCATTTATGGTTGCTAAAAGGGGTTATTCCATTAATTTGCATAATTAATTGGACATATTTTCCCACATGAACCTATGCATATTATATATGTTTTCGGGGTAGGAAAATCCATAGAATTCATCTGTGCATTTAGCTTTGTCATTTGAGCAAGTTTGTGTGCATGTCATTTCTGCCATGATGCCCTTTTGTTTATTTCGTGTGATTTAATCCATGCATATTTTGGAAAAGTTGTCAACATGAGATATGCCCTCGGACATGTGTGCTAGGCCCTGGTCATTTTTGTTGCTATAGAAATGCATGTTTAGGTGTTGTTTTCTTGATGCCAACATGCTATAAAAATCTGCTGTTTTGAGGGTCCAAAATATTTTAAGTCTGAAATCTGTTATTTTGTTGCTGTGTTGCCATGTGATTTGCTAGTGTTCTAGGAGTCTTTTGGTGATGCCACAATGGAGTCTTTTGTTAAGCATGTTATGCTCTATCATGTTGTGCCAATAGTTTGCATGAATAGATTTTGCATCATAATTAATTCTGTTGCTTAATGTGTCAATCTGTTAAAAACTGCTGCACATGTCTACTCTAATTTTCACCAAGTCTGAGAATCTGTTTTCTTCAATATGCCATGTTGTGTTGATGGTTGCCATGAATCTGAGCATAATTTGATGTTGCCATAAAGTAATGATTTGTAGTGCATCATGTCTACTACCATGCTGTTAATTTTCATGCCAATATATGACCTGTAGCATATATTTTTACTGCTGCCAATATGCCTCCGTGAAAAACTGCTATGCTAAAAACTGTGATTTTCACTAAGTCCTAATCTGCTATATCTTGTTGCCATGTTGTGAGCTTCCTACCATGTGATCCATGACTCTTTTGAGCATGATATGTGAAGATGAAATGAAGTGTGTGTTATATGCTACTGCCCCATGCTTAGTTTGTGCATTTTGAAATCTTGTAGCTTGTTGTTTTCATGTGTGCAAAATGCTATCTTGCTGTTTTGGGCAGATTTCAACTAAAACTTGTGTTGGTTGTATTTGTTGAACCGTAGCTCCGTTTTGAACATGTTGCATATGAGACTTGCTTAGAATCTCATGTAGTTTCATAATAACTTGCTGCATTCATGATTTGAAATGTTGTGGTTGTCATTTTCATGCATTTTGCATTCATGTCATGTTCATCTTGAGACGGTCATATCTTTTAGACCGTAGCTCCGTTTCTAACGTTCTATATATGTAAATCGACTAGAATGACGCGTAGAATTGCATGGTATACTTTATTTCCCTGTTTTATAATTATAAAACATGATTAGTTCAGATCTGGACCAATTTCGAAATTAACATGTGGGGTCGTTTTGGAAATGCTATATGTTGTTTCCGGCCTCATTTAGTATGCCTAGATGTGTAGTTTACTTATGCTTCACCTCTTGCCATGTTTAACAACATTTAATATTGTCGTGTACCTAAACGAGAGAGAACTAAATATTCGAATGTGGAGTTTCGTCAATATGCAACTCGTTGCATATTGAGCTTCACTTAATGTGTAGAAGTTGATTGTTGTGCTTGCCATGTCATGCATAACATGCATCATATTTGAAGTGCATCTTGTCATGCATATGTTGTGGTGTTCTCGTGTGTTGATTGTTGTTTTCGGATTGCTTCTTCTCGATAGAGTTCCGAAACCGCTTCGGAGTGTGAGGATTCGTTCGACTACGTTGGCTCGTCTTCCTCATGGATTCGTTCTTCTTCCAAGCGGGATCTCAGGCAAGATGATCATTTCCCTGGATACCATTACTATCATTGCCATGCTAGATGTCTCGTTTCTATCGCTTGTCTCGCTACCTACCACTTGTATGTCAAGCCTCCCAAAATGCCATGAAAAGCCTCTAACCCCTCCACATCCCAGCAAACCACTGCTTGGCTATGTTACTGCTTGCTCAGCCTTTCTTATAGCGTTGCTAGTTGCAGGTGCAAATTGTTCCATGTGTCAACATGGATATCCTTTTGTTATATCACAATATTATTGCTATTTAATTTAATGCACATATATACTTGGTAAAGGGTGGAAGGCTTGGCCTTTTGCTCGGTGTTTTGTTTCACTCTTGCCGCCCTAGTTACTTGTGCATCGGTGTTATGTTCCATAATTGAGCGCTCCTAACATGCTCGGGGTTGTTATGGGGACCCCCTTGATTTTCGTTTTAGGATAAAACTTGTCTGGCAAGGCCCAACATTGGTACTACATTTGCCTAATAACTAATAAAATTGCATAGGGACTTTCCGGACCCCGTGGATAATTAATCAACAAACCGGGCCAGTGCTCCTCATGAGTGTTGGTCCACCTACCTAGCAGTCGGCGGTGCCACCTCGGGGCAACTCGAGGCATTTTCAGGCTACTGTCCACTTCGCATAGACGGATGATGCCCGTAGATAGAGAGCGCGCGGCTCTAGATGCGGATCTGGCTCACCGGGAGGCCTTGCTGGACTTGTTTTACCTTTCTCGAACGTCTTGTGCGAGGAATTCCGATACTTTGGGCTATCTCGAGGTTGAGGTTTTCCAGTGGAATTGCCTAGGAAGATCACGAGATTCGTGGTCGAGGTTATTCCCGCTGCGTGTGGTTAGTTTGTGATGGATGAGTTGGAGCACCCCTGCAGGGTTAAATCTTTCGAAAAGCCGTGCCCGCGGTTACGTGGCAACTTGGAAACTTTGTTTAACACCCGGTCATAGCAAACTTGAAGTAAACTCAAATAAAATACACCAACCGTGTGCGTAACCGTGACTGTCTCTTCTCGTGAGTTCTTATCCGAGAGAGGACACGGTGGGGTTATGTTTGACGTAAGTAGGTGTTCAGGATCTCTTAGAGATCATTACTAGATCACGTCCGCTTATTCGACAATCATCCCCCTTATTCTTGTACTCGTAAGTTAGCCACTCAAATAAATGCTTAGTGCTTGCTGCAGCCTCACCATTTAACCATACCTCACCCATTAAGCTTTAATAGTCTTGATACCCTTGGAAATGAGATTGCTGAGTCCCCGTGGCTCACAGATTACTACAACAACAGTTGCAGGTACAGGTAATGCGATGATTTGACGTGAGAGCGATGCTTGTTTGATTTGGAGTTCTTCTTCTTCTTCTTCATCGATCTAGGATGGGTTCCGGGCGGCAGCCTGGGATAGCAAGGATGGATGTCATTTTATCGTTTGTTTTCGTCCGTAGTCGGACCCTACTCTTCTGTATGATGTTTGGATATGTTGTTGTATTGATGTGATATTGATGTAGCTTGTGGCGAGTGTAAGCCAATTCCATATACTCATCTCTTCTTTACATGTACTTGTAATGATATCCATTCTTGCAACACGACGAGATGCGCTTCTATCCCTGTCGAGGCCCTCGTGCGAAAATAAGGATAGGATCGCATCTTGGGCGTGACAGTCCATCAGTTAGGATGATTATATCACAGAAATGTGAAGTTTCTTGGATAAGCTTTATTCATAATCACTTATGTCAGTGTTCAGTTTTACGGGAAAAGATCACGAGGACTGCACTGGAATATGTTAAGAGAAACTGTATATCTAAAAGAAGGAAATACAAATTATCCGAGACACTGAGAAATAGCTGATCCCGGGTAAAGAAACTAACTTTAGTTTTACATTACCACACGGATCAACAAAGCTTCTTCTATCCGAAATCGAGTTGGCTAAACTCCATTAAACATCCATCATTTTGTTGTTGAAATCATATGGGCTACCTTTTGATTATTGTTATCCTGGTTTGCTCTTGCTGAACTTCTAAGACTTTTGGGTGTTGGTTTTTTAACATATCATGTTTTGGCAGGTTTTGCGATGGTGCTACCGCTCTTTTCACCTTGTAGTGTTCTATCCCGTCTTACATCTATCTTCTTGGGTTTTGCTCCTTCGTTTCTGCTGCTTTCTATTGGGTATGCAGCTAATTTATGCTGAAGTATTCATAGATCGAAGATTTTGTTGATGTATCCATGGGATAACATGTACATGATACGTTGTTTGAAAATTTGACCTCTGCAGCTATGAAGCGGTTTTCTATAGTGCTTTTGCACTGGTACTCATGGGATGGATATTTCTTGAATCTGCCAACTTGTATTCCTCTGAAGGAAGCAATTCTGCATTCTACAGTAGCCTTGCGGATGGATCAGTTTATGCCTATGACGAAAGATGCCTACAACTATCTGATTTACGAATCCCTCTGTTATTTGTAAGGCTGTGACCTTTTTCCATTTTGTGTTCTGGACTGCTGTATGCTTTCTGAGTAATATGATCTCAATCCATAGCTTAGGTGCATAACAACACCGAGGAAGATTTTTCAGCATTATACAAGGTTTCTGAGTATCAATACCTTATAAACATAATTTGTTCTCTCCTATCTTAATGAAAAGGCGGCGCTCCTACCGGTTGCTTGAAAAAATTAAATATCTTATGGACACGGGTCATCCGCCAATATGAAGATGTAGTAACACCAGTCAAAGCTGAATCCTTTTGAGTAGGGATAGCCAATGGAGCCTGTGAAATCAGTAGACATGCCAATAGGTAGAAGAAAGTCTCAGTGGTATTGCAGTAGGACAAGGGAATTGATTGTATCATAGGCTTAAAATTTTAGGTTTCTGATGAGCGATATCAAGTGAGTTAAAGGGATTGTAGGGTTTCATTAAACTGAAATCAGTGCACTTAATTTTTTGTCAAGTCCCTTGAGGTTCCTTGTTTGCCTTTTATATGTCCTGGTGCTTGTAAGTTGTCGCATACTTTGCCTCCACAGTCCATAAGCCTGACACCCATTGGCTGTGTGAAGGCATTTCTTGATTGATGCAGTATTATTTCAGGCCACTCAACACTCACATCCTCCTTTCCTACCTTACTAGCTCCAAAGTTCCAAGGCCTCTGTTACTAGTGCTTGTGTATGTTTTACAAATGTATCATTTTGCCTTGCAGATGATCTTATTCAATGTTGCTTTCTTTGGAACTGGTAATTTTGCAAGTATTGCAAGCTTTGAGATCTCATCTGTGTACAGATTCATCACAATATTTAGTGTAAGTGCTTGTGATGTATTGTTTTTCTTTTTAAGTTCATCTTTTTTTATTCCAGTTACTGATCATTCCTCCTTTTTTTTTCCGTGGCAGCCATTTCTTATGACGGCACTTCTTATTTTCAAATTGTTCATTCCATATATGCTTGTCATGTAAGTTTTCTCTGCCTTTTTTAATCTTATGTGAGTTTTTTTGATGAATGCAGCAGCGCTGCTTTCAATTATATTAAGAGGAATAAATAAAGTTACAGAACACGAAAAGCGAAGCACAAAAGAAAAGAAAAACCTGAGATGCTACCCTGTACAACAGAGATTGATAGAGATGTTCAGGATGTCACACTGTACCCCTGGCACCCCTGCGCCACACCATACATTCAGTTCAGAGATCTTAGCAACAAGATGAGCAGCAGTAGCTTTGTTATTGAAGATCCTGCAGCTCCTTTCCTTCCAGACCATCCAGCTCGCAAGGATGGTTAGGGATCCCCACTCACGCTGTTTTCTAGCCGAGAGAGCAGCACATGCATTAGACCACCAGCCTACGATGTTAGCAGCAGAAGGTGCTCGAGACAGCGGCAGGTTGGGCATTGGGAGCAGCAACTTCCAAACGTCCATAGTGAAGGAGCAGCAAACCAAGATATGCGAGATTGTTTATGGATGGATGTGACACAATCTGCATATAAGATTATGCGGCCAACCTCTTCGCGGAGATGATCCCGCTTAGGTACCGCATCCAGCTTTTCATCGAGGGCCTGCCCAATGAGGCCTTCTTGGTGGAGACGACGCAACAGGCGATGTGCCACTTCCACACCATCGTTGTGTCCTCGCTGGAGTGTAAAAATCTCTCGTACTTCATTGTCTACACTTGGATGGCCGACCCCAACTTGCTGCTGAAGAAGGTGATGTTTAGCGTTGGTGAATCGCTGCCGAGCAACGGCCCCTCCAGTTGCTCGCGCTGCCGGACGGCTTTGACGAGAACGTCAACGACAACCCATGGGATTTGTTGGACATCCCACACCCCGTGGCCCTGCAGCGCCGGATGCTGATCCATCTCGACTCCCTCTCGTACTTCCTGTGTCATGAGGGCGTTCCAGCAGCGTCTGGTGCTGCTGCTGGTGACGGTGATTGGGACACCTCCATCTGTTGGTATCCTTGTGCTCGAGGGCTTATCGATGGCACCCCCCCCCCCCTCTCCCGAGCCTGCCTGTTCGGTCTTCTACCGTCTTGGCAGGAGCTCTTCCTCGAATCGGCGCCGCAAGCTCGGTTGATACGGGGCAAACCCGTGAGGGCCGATCTTTTCACACTTGGAGGGGAAAGAGAGGAAGATCAAGAGGCAAACGAAGAACACTCAAGGACAATCCTCAAATCACACATCCACTAGATCCAACGAACATAAGAGATACAATATTCGAATCCAACAAACGGGTACAAGTACCGGTAGTCTTCCCACTCCGAGAGGAGGGGCCTTGAAATCCACGTGGGGATCTTCCCTAAGAAGGGGCCTTGGCATCCATAGGATCTTCTCTCAAAGAGGTGTCAATCTCCTAGGGAGAAGTATATGGAAGGAGCAATGCTCAACTAACTATGAGCCAACACATTGCTAACCCTAGCTAGAGGTGGGGGAAGAGTATTTATAGTCTTAGGCGAAACGAAGGGGTACATGGCTGAAACCCGAGTGCCTGTGCGCAGACAGGGTCCGGACGTCCGGGAGCTGTCGGACGTCCGAGGCTTCACGGCGGGTCGGACGTCCGGGGTCTGCCGGTCGTCCGAGGATTCGGCTCGGGTGCGGAGTAGCCGGATTTCCGGAGCTGTCGGACGTCCGGGGCTCGGTCGTCCGGAGGCCTTCGGATTTCCGTGTTTTCCTCTCTGGTGACTTGGCACCGGATTTCCGGAGGGGCTCGGTCGTCCGGACGCTGGGGCTTGTCGGACGTCCGGGCGCGGTCGGCCGTCCGTGTGCTGGTCCTTTGGCTGGGGCTGGACTCCAGGAGTCTGACGTCCGGAGGCTGTAGCTTGGCCGCAGCTCCTCCTTGGTCCTTCCAAACTTGGCGTCCTCATGATTCTTCGTGGTCGCTCCCTTGTTCTTCTTCCGAGTACCTGAGTATACAAAGGATTTCCGCTTGAGGTAGTGACCATGTCTCGAATGAATCCAACAGTGATTGAGCAAGGAGAGATGTCACCTCGTTTTCAATGGCGCGTGCACGGGCTCTTGTCACGGGGCCACTTGGAGCTTGAGGTGTTGACGATGAGTCCATGGGGATAACCATTGGATGCTCCGCATCATGGGTGCTCACCATGCTGGGTCGCCGTCCAGTCTGTTGCCGGCGCCTGCGCCTCTCCCTCCGCAATTGCTCGGTTTGCAGGCGCCTGTTTCGTCTTTCCCAGTGGATATCCTAATGACGCAGGACACACTCCCCTCTCTGTTACCTCCTGTCCATGGTGGGCTGTCGGGCGGCGGCAACGGCGGGCTAACGGTGCAGTTGGGTGCACGCTCACAGCCTCCCACGCTGTCTGACAGCTGTACCACGGCTGGTTGCACATCGCGTTCACTCTAGTGCAGCCCTCGGCATCCGTGAGCTCTGCCCTGCACCCTCCATGAGCGCTTTCTCTTCTCAGCTGCACGTTCTGATGTTGATGTTGTGGGGATGGAAATGCGAGCCCCGGCTGCTCCCTCTTCAACGCCTATTGCGAGACGGTCAAGGCGAGGGACTAGACCACCTGCCCTGTGGGGCCCATCCTCAGGTCCGCTCCGGTGCATGCTGCCCTTGTCATTGACCAGATGGAAGCGGGCTTGCAGCTTCTCCGCCTGGAGTTGCATGACTTGCTGCCCCAGCCTTCCGCCGAGCCGGTGGTTGGGCTGCTTCCAAGGGCCTTTGGGCCAGGAAAACGTTGAGAGTGCAACCGAGCCGCCCGCTCCTACCACACACCTGGCAGTATGTGTGGATCGGCCGTCGTTGGGCTCCCTAAACCCTAAACCCCACCAATTTGTCGGTGCCGATCTTGTCCCCCACCGCCACCCTCGCCAACGGTGAAGGCGTCCCCCCGCCGCATCCCTCGACCGGTTCATCGCTTACATCTCCAAGTCTATGATCCTGGGCATCCTCGCAATCACCATGTTCAAGCCCATGGGCGCACCCAGGAGACAGCGCGCTTAGCTACCACCGTCTGGCCAAGTCTAGGTGCGGCGGCGATGCCATCTCGCAGGCGCAGAAGCTGATCTGCAAGAAGCTGGGGCTGCCATTTGCGGAGAAGGAGCAGGACCCTGCTGCTCTGTTAGCAGCAGTATGGGCAGAACTTCAAGGACGGGCTGGCTCTGGTGGAGATTGATGCGCCCATGGTGCTGCTGCACGCAGTTGGTGGCCACAGGGTGCAGAAGACTGCTCGAGCGACTGTCGTGGTGCTATGTATCTGTATCTTACAGCTTCCTAGTCTTTGCCGGCTTAGTTTCCATGATTCAGTGCAATGTTTTGGTTTGGAATGTCCGTGGACTTAATTCACCCGCCCGTAGAGCTGCTGTTACGGGTGTTGTGCAACAGAAGAATGTGTCAGTTGTCTGTTTGCAAGAGTCCAAGATGAATATGGTTGACGCCCCAATTATCAATGATTTTTGTAGTCCTGGTTTTGATCACTTCGCTTTCACTCCATCTGTTGGTGCTAGTGGAGGAGTGATCACTGCTTGGAAGGATGATATTCTTTCAGTTTGTGTGAGTCTTTGCTCTGCTCATTTCGTATCCATCAACTGTTTGCAAAGAAGTTCTGGTAAACAGTGGCAATTGTAAACATCTATGGCCCTCAATCTACCGCAGACAAGCTTGCTTTTGTTGGCTGATCTGAAATCTCTGTTTAGTGCTACTCCCGGGCCAATTATTTTCGCTGGTGACTTCAACCTTAAGTTAATGTTGATGTGCTGGACAAAGTTTCAGTCTAATAACTTTGTAGTTGTGTACGCTCTGTACAAAGTATGATTTAAGCGAAGGTTCCTGTTACAAAATAAGTTTCGCTGTGTGATAGGATGAAACAAAAATCTGTATCCTATTCTACCTTCCCTTATTTTTGTCTGGGAGACAATTTTTGGAAGAATTAAGTGTAGAGCTTCAAGATAATTGATACACCATGTCCATGAATGAATGAGTATATATCTCTTGGTCCTTAATGGGAATGATAATTACTGAAACACCAGTCACTTTTTGTATCTGACATAATAATAGACTATAGAGTTTCATCTTCATTTTAGACACGCAGGCGGGTTAAATGTGTAATGTTCAGCTTTATACACTTGGATGGTTTTGGGAATAATTTTGGTTCCTGTTCAACATGTTCAGTCTGCCTCTAGCATATTTGAATGGAAAAACATACATATGGGGCATCTTCCGTATGGAACCTTTCGTTTTGTGGTGCCTGTTTAGCATCTGTTGTCTAGCATAATAGAAAACGGAACATGTTCAGTCTGCAGAAGACGGGGCTTTGGGCCTTCCATTTGACACCTAGATAATTTAGACATTTTTATTCATGTTCAACTGGATGCTGTTTGTCAGTAAGCTTATACAGTATGTTCTGACTTACTGCAGATGTACATTTAGTGCCATAACCAAGATTGTACGGATTCCACGTATCGGTTGTTATTTTCTTGTAATACTGCTTTCAGATGTGATGACAATTCATTTCTTTTTCCTGGTATGTGTGTTCTGCCCTTATGTACCTGAAATTCTTTCAGCACTTTTAGCTATTTTCTTTGATTGACCATATTTAATTTATATTCAATTTTCGTCATTTCTCATTCCCTTGACATTTGAATGGTCTTTGGTTTGTCATGTTAGAGCTCTGCAAGGTACTCCCTCAGTAAAGTAATATAAGACACTAAAACGACCCCCCCCCCCCCCACACACACACAAGTAATGGTCTTGTAACCCTTGCTTTTAGACTAAGGTTGTAGAGTTCAAGGCCTCAAGGGTTTTATGCCCTTTGATAATTTTAAATTGAACTGCACCGGAGTCCAAAATTCTTCTTCTCTTCAGAAGAAGTGCCGCTGTTCTCTGTTTAAACTTGTTGATGAAATGCTCAACCCATGTTGGTTTTCCTATGCTGATAACTATGTTCAGGGCACATTTGCCACGCAGGAGTCAATTGGAATACAGAATGCATGGTTCAGTCCCCACATGATTTAGAATATTTTTTGTGTTTCAAACAGAGACTAGGGTTTTTGTCTACATAATTATCTCTGTTCAAATGGCAATTCCTACTTTCGCAGTAAATAATATGGTGAATATTCTTGTTCATTTCTACCACAGGTCCAAAACACAGGGAGCTGGATGGAGATTGGCAACAGCATTAGCCATTTTGGAATTGTGAGTGCGCAAGTAGTCTTCGTGTTGCTGCTTTTTGCACTCACAAATATATACACAAAAGATATCGAAGTCTCATCTCGGCAATTAACCTCACGAAAATTTATGTGAATTGATCTGACTTAATTTTATATAGATTTTGCAGAATGTATCCACTTTTGTAGAACTAACTTCTGGGCTTTGTTTTTATATGTGGCCCAAGTTTTGGGACTAAGCACTTGTAGTTTATAGATGTTCATTGTATTGGGTGGATCGACTTGTTTACCCTTGTCGTTTCTTAGAGACAGAAGTGCCTACTTAAAGACATAATCTGGCCACGACATCATGAATTTGTTAATGCAAATGGTCACATTATGAATTAGATAGAGGTTGTTAGGGCATCTCCACCGCGGATCATCAAATTTTGGCTTGCAAATGTCTGTGGGAACTTTGGAGTGTCAGCGGACCGGCCATCCAACCGTGATCATCAAATGTCTGCCCCCTCCGTTTTTGTTTACACATTATATTGAAAATAATCAAAGATAAGTACCATGGTGCATCAATAACTCAAAGATAAATATTTTAGTGCAACAATAATTCCAATGAAAATTTTACATTCAAACTTGAACTTGTGAACTGAAATGATTTAAATTTGAATTCAGTTCATTCAGACACATATTCTAATTGTCCTTGCCCATTGATCCATGGAGCATACCAGAAGTGCACCCTCGCACCGTCCCAAATACTAACCACAGCTATCGCATAGAAGGACCAATCTCAATGATCTCGCAGGGTGTGCCCATGCCCACCTATAGCTTGTTGAGGACCACCAACACGAACAATGCAACCAAAGGGTGTAAGATGCCCAGTCCATGGAGGGTCTTACGCCTAAAGATTGCCTCCCAATTAATCTTGCACCTGCCACGGAATATTTTGTCACACCCTACCCGAAGGAGCGACCAAAACTGCTCAAGCTGTCCATGGCTACCACTGGCAGTGGTAGGGAGGTGAGTTGGTAGATCGCTTGATATGAGAGCGCCAGCTTGACCAAAACCGCCTATTCGCCGACGTGATGTGCCTACCCTGTGCCAGAGGACGAACTTGGTGGCCATCTTGTCTTCCAAAGGTTGGAAATGCAAAGGCCTCAGTCGACAAAGGCAACCCCAAGGTATTTCAACCAACAGGCTCGACCGAACAGCCGAAAAGCTCAAAAGCATGCCACTGGCAGCCTATTTGGTTGGAGGTAATTAGAGAGAGGAAATGTGAATTAAGTGGTTATAAGATATAAAGTCACCTGTATAGTTGGATCGGACATGGGAGTTTAGAGTTTAACTCCCAGCATTTTATTAAGGAAAACGTTTCATGTCTACACGCCGGCCGAAGCTTCGGCCAGTCGTGTCGCTCGCGCACACACGCGACGCCACACCCATCCAACACCAGAGCGCCCACTCATATCTTTTCTTCCCTTCCTACCCTTTTACTCCTCTCCCCGATGCGCTCCGCCATGGCTACGCTACTCCTCCTCTTTGATGATCACCATAGCCGCGCGCTCCCTTCCCTGTCTTTTCTTCTCTCTCCCTGATGATCCATGCTCTGTGCCTCTGCCGAACGCCCTCATCTCCATGGCAGGATGCCTTCCAATCCCACCTCCGCCATGGCTCATGTGCAAGTTGCCGCAAGGCCAGCTGGCCACACTTGACGCAGACAAAGGGACACGGTGTTGCAAGGCCTGCGGGGCATGGTGGCGAGCTGCATCCAGCATGGCTGCGAGCTGTGACTGACGCCCAATGCAGTTGCATCTCGCACGACAACGAGCTGCAACGGGTCACCGCGGCGAGCTAGGGGAACCGTTCTCGCGTTTGCTGCAACCATTGAAACAAAAAGCTTCAACGGTATACGTGAAAAGTTCCAACTGGCAATAGAGAAAGCTTCAATTGGGCATTGCATAATGAAAAAAGCTATAAACGTTGACAAAAAAAGTTTCAACTATATACGAGAAAAGTTTCAACCGGCGTTTTGAGCTATATATAAGAAAAGTTTCAAGCGGCGTTTTGAGAAAGCTTCAATCAAGCACATCAAAAGTGAAAAAAGCTTCAACCATTGCAATGAAAAGCTTCAACTGCACATGTGAAAACTTTCAACTGGCGTCTGAGAAAGCTTCAACCGGGGCATAGCGACAGTAAAAGCTTCAACCATTTGCGCGAAAAGCTTCAACTGTATACGTGAAAAGTTTCAACCGGCGACCACCATTTTTTCAAAAGCTACGACGCACATGATGGCTTTTCCGATGGGAGCGACGAGCGTGGACAACGGTGGGTGGCCGAGGGCAAGGTGGAGGTGGCCAATCGGCCATGGTGAGGGAGAGGAGGAACCGAGAGAGGTGGGGATCACCGGGAAGGACAGAGGAGATGGCCGGATTTTGTCTGCAGTTTTGCGACGGGAGACGACGAGCACAACACGGCATGGGATGGCCGGCAAGCGCGTGCGAGCGTAGGGTGGCCAAGGGCGAGCGCGAGGCGGCTGACAAGCGCAGGTGGAGCTCCTCCATTGTTTTCCGATGCGCGTGCAAAGAGGAGGAAGAGGACGCCTAATCTGCAGGCTAACCATAGCCACTAATGCGCACGAGATTTAATGATAGGCAGCCGATCGGCCTAAATTTGGGCCAGCACGCCGGCGCCTATCACTGCCCTTTTATTAACGTGGTGGGAACTGAGAGGGAATTGATCTATGGAGAACATCTTGATCCTTCGTCATAACTTAACCCGTCGTCTTCTCTCAGCTCATCCCAATAAATTCCCAATAAACAAACAAGGAAATAAGCACCTCTCTCAAATTCCCACATGTCAAACAAGGGACTGGAAATAAAATGTCATTGCGGGCTAATCTCGTCACAACTCCCTCATTCAAATTCTTAGAAATGAGATGACATGTATCTCAAATCCTATAAGCAGGGTTAGGAAAAGAGATGTCATTTGATTCATATCATATGATTTTTTCTGTTCAATCTAGGCTCATGTTTATTTTTCTTTAAAATATGAAGGATAGGTACCAATCCTATATAGGAATAGGAATCCATTCCTATAAACCAAAGAACTATAAAGGAAAAAATTCTACAAAAATCCTATCCTATATGATTACTGTGAAGTTCCTCGAAACAAAGGAGGCCTCATTCTTCTTCCTAAAAGTTAGCAAATACGCTGTGAGACTTTGGTTAAAGGTCGTACTGCTACACTATGGCAGTATGGCCGAAAATTCAAGACATCACGAAGCACATGCACATGTGACATTGCACTTCCTAGTACACCAGATCCTGCTGAAAAGAGAATAACAAGCTGGATGTAAAGGAAAATAAAGTGTGCCTCGTGTTACAAGCCCCTTGCACAAATCACATATTGCGTCACTAGTGCACCACAAACAGAATACGTCCCACCCAAAAAAGATAAAAAGAAAGTACATCCGAATCTAAAATGTTAAGATGTTTATTTATAAGGGCACAAAGACGATAGGTTTCAGAAGCGTCACATATACAGTTCACGCCAGGGTTCTTGAATGCTCGCTGATTTCTCAACCCCTGTCTCAATGACAATTTCTATGGAGAACTCCAAGTTGATGTGCTTGGCTACGTGATCTCCCATGCACTGCAGCGCCTGGAAGTAACAATAGGCAGGGAGATTAGGTGACCAAACAGGCACCGGAACCACAGGTATGTCGATAAAGTCAACTTGTATAGAAAATTGTCAGGGGGTAGCACAAACAAACTAATGTAACAAACGAGACAGAATTGCCCCAAGACGAGTTCTTTCACAGTAAACAAGCGCTTTTTGGTATATATTTGGTGTGCACTGTGGTTTGTGAATAGAAATATCGTGAAGTTCAAATTCTTGTACAATTATAATACCACAGATAAAAGTAATAAACAAACCATTAGTTGACATTACAGTAGACCTTCACAAACATCACTACACTCTTGCTTTCTATTTGGAAACAAGATGACATCAGGACTTTTCCTACTCAGTACACAACTTTTATATAGTTCAGCAGGTTCCAACGTTAATGGTAGCTTCAAGGTAGCAGACCACAAGTAAACTTTTGCAACCTAGTATGAAGTTGCTCTCAAATTTGCCACTAAAATTACCATAGCAATTTCCCGTTTCCTTTATTCTGTATAAAGTACCATTACTTGCCGTGAAACTTCAGTGAAAGATAATGAGAAAATACAAAAATTGAAAGGGAAGTTGTACCTCAAGGTCAGAGTCTGAAGAGCTTTTGCCTTGGTGTTGCCCACCTGACGTGACAAGAAGAACTGTGGGTATCTTCAATACCCGCACCATTTCCAGCAAACATTGTATTGGTTCACTACGTATTTGCAAAGATGGAGGAGGTTTAGCAGTTCCGTCAACCAACAAGTGAGTAAACTCATTTGATGCTCCTATTTCAGCAGCATGAAGTGTAGTTAACTGCCCAGTTTTTGTTGTATGAACCATTCCATGGAAGCAGCTTGATGGTCTTGTGATGAATGGTACAATCAGAACTGGCTGGATGGAGGGAGCTTCAGAAGAAATCAATGCTAAAATCTCATTCATAGCACATGCAGCAACAGGAGGCCTATAGTCAGGCAGAACAAAAAAGGACACCTGCAAAAAATTAACAGGCTTGAATGTAGCTTGGATGTGGCGTGTCCATAAGCAGCTGTTTAAAATTCGATTGTAGTTGCAAGGAACAATGTTGCATGTCACAAAAAATAGGCCAAAAATATATCCAGTTCTTCATTAGCAAATGATCATCAAAAGTGTGAAAGCCAATAAAAAGCCTTTTTCCGTTGGTAATGGATTACCACAAGTTGTTCCATTATTAGCATGAACTTATAGTGATAGTCAAATGGCATAAGCTAATTTTGAGCATTACATCCATGAAAAGGGGAGCCCTGGTGCGGCGCTAAAGTGCCTCTTGCAGAAATGCAAAGAAAGGCTGCGTGCAAAAGACCTGAAGTGGTTCGACCCTTCCCCGGACCCTACGGAAGCGGGAGCTACATGCATAGGGCTGCCTTTTTTTACATCCATGAAAACAAAGCTCTGTGCTAAATCATACTCCGAACTAATGTATCAAAGTGAACTCATGGAAGTAAGAACATGGCCAGGGACAGAGCGCAGCAACAAGTTGCTAACATATATCTGAACGAAATGCAAGGTTGCGGCAATGAAGGCATAGCTGGACCAAGAATGGCACTCCACTCCAAACACTTAGATACAATCACATGTCAAAATCATACTAAGTTTTCTGTCTCCAAATGACACCCACTGGCTCAGCAGATCGGCTCATAAAACACTTAAAGATCGCACAACTTCCCATGTTTCTGAACCCAATTGCTACACATTACTCAACAGTTCAACAACTTGCAAAATTACACAGTTTCTACATTACCACATACATCTTTCAGTTGAACTGGCCTTGGTCTGAAATATCTAGCTGAAACCATCCTATCCAACAGCTCAAAGGGGAGGAGCTGGTCTCTCACAAATGTTTGTTCAAGGAAGCGTAGTCCTTTTATCCAACATAAAAGGCTTTCCGTTTGGTTATATGCAGTTTTGCAGCAAACGAATTGGATCTGTCAGATGGCGAGAAAACCCACTTACCTGAGGACAGCCACTGGAGTCAGAGAAGCTGACAAGCTCGCCGGCGGCCTTCTCGCCGTTGAGGCCATACTTATCGAGAGGGAGCTCGAAGGGTGAGGAACCCCTGCAAGGACATCCACCGATCAAGGGTAAGCTGACAGAAGGTGCACGTTTTTGGATGGTTTAGGTTAGGGTTTTGCGGGGCAACGGGACCTCGTGAGCCCTGGCGATGGCCGGAGCGCGTCAGCGAGGGCTGCACCGTAGCCGGCGGCGTCTCGGACGAGGACGACCACCCTGGCGGCTACCCGCATGGCCGCCGCAGATAATCGATGGGATGGGGAGGAGTGAAAAGACTTCCTGGAGTCGAGTTTTTCTTTCTCAAAGCAACTCCTGGAATCGACCCAGGGAAGAAGCAAGCTATACAAGATCGATTTGGGCCTTAGTGTAAAAACAAAGATCAATTTGGGCCTTCGTATTTCACGACCCGTCGGAATGAAATCAATGGGCTGGATTACAATGACGACCACACTACCATTGCAACACTAGAGAGAACTAGTATACTGCCCGTGCGTTGCCACGGGCCATAATTTTTTTTTCAGTTGCATAAATAGACATAATACATGTCAAATTTTATTGCGCTAAAAAAAAAACATGTCAAATTTTATATGTGTAGAAATGATAGCCCATAACAATCAAAAAGTAATTGAAATCCACTTCACTTTTGATGTTGTAAGATGATAAAAGACATAATAGAAAGTTGTGTACATAGAGAGCAATGATCTAACTAATTATTTGTTGCAAACTTAGATATATTTGATGGGTTTAAAATATTTCAATAGAATGTGAGAAATGTTATCTTTAGCTTCATTTGTATGGTACAATATGAGTCGCATCCCGATTTTAACGAGCTAGAAATGATAGCCTCTAAAGAAGACTTGCTAGGCTATGTGGCATTTATGTCACCGCGTAGTAGCTGCTCCTTTATCCTTTTCTTGAAGGAAAAAACAGTCATTCCTCTCACTCACTCACTGCACAGCCGCCTCCCGCTCTCGCCGCCAGCCAATGGGTGTCGACAGATCTCATCTCCCGGCACGCATCATTGCCGCTGAAAGGACGTGGATGTCGCCTAGAGGGGGGGGGGGGGGGTGAATAGGCGCTTTAAAATAATTACGGTTTAGGCTTGAACAAATGCGGAATAAAACTATCGTTTAATTAGTCAAGCACAAAACCTAAAACAACTAGGCTCACCTATGTGCACCAACAACTTATGCTAAGCAAGATAGACAACTAAGTGATAGCAAGATATATAACAAGAAACAATATGGCTATCACAAAGTAAAGTGCATAAGTAAAGGGCTCGGGTAAGAGATAACCGAGGCACGCGGAGACGACGATGTATCCCGAAGTTCACACCCTTGCGGATGCTAATCTCCTTTCGAAGCGGTGTGGAGGCACAATGCTCCCCAAGAAGCCACTAGGGCCACCGTAATCTCCTCACGCCCTCGCACAATGCAAGATGCCGTGATTCCACTAAGGGACCCTTGAGGGCGGTCACCGAACCCGTACAAACAAGGTTGGGGCAAACTCCACAACTTAATTGGAGGCTCCCAACAACACCACGGAGCTTCACCACAATGGATTGTGGCTCCGAGGTGACCTCAAATGCTCGGGGCAATCTCCACAACCTAATTGGAGACCCCGAAGCTTGCCCGGAGCTTTGTACCACAATGATTGAGCTCCGAGGCACCACCAACCGTCTAGGGCGCCAAAGCACCCAAGAGGAACAAGCTCAAGGGTGCTCAAACACCCAAGAGTAATAAGCTTCTCAAACTTCACTTCCACGTATCACCGTGGAGAACTCAAACCTATGCACCAAATGCAATGGCAAGGGCACACGAAGTGCCCAAGTCCTTCTCTCCCAAATCCCACCAAAGCAACTAATGCTAGGGAGGAAAATAAGAGGAAGAACAAAGAAGAACACGAAGAACTCCAAGATCTAGATCCAAGGGGTTCCCCTCACATAGAGGAGAAAGTGATTGGTGGAAATGTGGATCTAGATCTCCTCTCCCTTTTCCCTCAAGAACTAGCAAGAATCATTGGAGGGTTTAGGATTGAGAGATAGCAAGCTCCAAGAGGTCAACAATGGTGGGGGAAAACTTGCTCAAAGGTTGGGGAACCATTGGGGAGGAAGACCCCCTTAAATAGGTCCCCACAAATCTGCCCGTTATGTGCAGAATAGCACACGGGCGGTACAACCGGTGGAGTGGGCGGTACAACCGGTACAACCGGCAAGACCATTACAACCGCCCTACTACCGCCCAACCACCGGACCACAACAGAAAGTTGGCTGGGTGCAACCGCTTAACTCGATCGCTGGACATGGCAAAGTCCCAAGCGGTAGAACCGCTTGAGACACCGGTAGTACCGGGCTATAGTAATATAGAGGTACAACCGTCCAACCTCCGCCCAACAACCGCAGCACAACAGAACCGTGTCCGGTTTGTAGCCCGGTGTTGGGCCGGTACAACCGCCCAGGGCTGCCACCCAGGGTCACCCAGCAATTGGCGGTACAACCGCCCGGAGGCAGCGGTACAACCACTGGGGACCAGATAGTGCCAGCACCCCCAGGGTATCACCCCTGGGGTGGTGGTTATGCCGGAAGACACGAGCGAGCGGTACAACCGTATCAAGAAAACAGGTTATACCTGAACTGCCATAACCTCTGCAAATGAGCTCCGAATTGAGCAAACTCAAGCTTGTTGGATTCAGGACGACAAGAGCTATCCAACAGCTACGGCACTTCTTATGACGGCACTTCTTATTTTAAGTTCATCTTATGACGGCACTTCTTATGACGACACTTCTTATCCAACAGCGACGACACTTCTTATGACGACACTTCTTATTGTTTTTCTTTTTAAGTTCATCTTTTTTATTCCAGTTACTGATCATTCCTCCTTTTTTTTTCCGTGGCAGCCATTTCTTATGACGGCACTTCTTATTTTCAAATTGTTCATTCCATATATGCTTGTCATGTAAGTTTTCTCTGCCTTTTTTAATCTTATGTGAGTTTTTTTGATGAATGCAGCAGCGCTGCTTTCAATTATATTAAGAGGAATAAATAAAGTTACAGAACACGAAAAGCGAAGCACAAAAGAAAAGAAAAACCTAAGATGCTACCCTGTACAACAGAGATTGATAGAGATGTTCAGGATGTCACACTGTACCCCTGGCACCCCTGCGCCACACCATACATTTAGTTCAGAGATCTTAACAACAAGATGAGCAGCAGTAGCTTTGTTATTGAAGATCCTGCAGCTCCTTTCCTTCCAGACCATCCAGCTCGCAAGGATGGTTAGGGATCCCCACTCACGCTGTTTTCTAGCCGAGAGAGCAGCACATGCATTAGACCACCAGCCTACGATGTTAGCAGCAGAAGGTGCTCGAGACAGCGGCAGGTTGGGCATTGGGAGCAGCAACTTCCAAACGTCCATAGTGAAGGAGCAGCAAACCAAGATATGCGAGATTGTTTATTGATGGATGTGACACAATCTGCATATAAGATTATGCGGCCAACCTCTTCGTGGAGATGATCCCGCTTAGGTACCGCATCCAGCTTTTCATCGAGGGCCTGCCCAATGAGGCTTTCTTGGTGGAGACGACGCAACAGGCGATGTGCCACTTCCACACCATCGTTGTGTCCTCGCTGGAGTGTAAATATCTCTCGTACTTCATTGTCTACACTTGGATGGCCGACCCCAACTTGCTGCTGAAGAAGGTGATGTTTAGCGTCGGTGAATCGCTGCCGAGCAACGGCCCCTCCAGTTGCTCGCGCTGCCGGACGGCTTTGACGAGAACGTCAACGACAACCCATGGGATTTGTTGGACATCCCACACCCCGTGGCCCTGCAGCGCCGGATGCTGATCCATCTCGACTCCCTCTCGTACTTCCTGTGTCATGAGGGCGTTCCAGCAGCGTCTGGTGCTGCTGCTGGTGACGGTGATTGGGACACCTCCATCTGTTGGTATCCTTGTGCTCGAGGGCTTATCGATGGCACACCCCCCTCTCCCGAGCCTGCCTGTTTGGTCTTCTACCGTCTTGGCAGGAGCTCTTCCTCGAATCGGCGCCGCAAGCTCGGTTGATACGGGGCAAACCCGTGAGGGCCGATCTTTTCACACTTGGAGGGGAAAGAGAGGAAGATCAAGAGGCAAACGAAGAACACTCAAGGACAATCCTCAAATCACACATCCACTAGATCCAACGAACATAAGAGATACAATATTCGAATCCAACAAACGGGTACAAGTACCGGTAGTCTTCCCACTCCGAGAGGAGGGGCCTTGAAATCCACGTGGGGATCTTCCCTAAGAAGGGGCCTTGGCATCCATAGGATCTTCTCTCAAAGAGGTGTCAATCTCCTAGGGAGAAGTATATGGAAGGAGCAATGCTCAACTAACTATGAGCCAACACATTGTTAACCCTAGCTAGAGGTGGGGGAAGAGTATTTATAGTCTTAGGCAAAACGAAGGGGTACATGGCTGAAACCCGAGTGCCTGTGCGCAGACAGGGTCCGGACGTCCGGGAGCTGTCGGACTTCCGAGGCTTCACGGCGGGTCGGACGTCCGGGGTCGGCCGGTCGTCCGAGGATTCGGCTCGCGTGCGGAGTAGCCGGATTTCCGGAGCTGTCGGACGTCCGGGGCTCGGTCGTCCGGAGGCCTTCGGATTTCCGTGTTTTCCTCTCTGGTGACTTGGCACCGGATTTCCGGAGGGGCTCGGTCGTCCGGACGCTGGGGCTTGTCGGACGTCCGGGCGCGGTCGGCCGTCCGTGTGCTGGTCCTTTGGCTGGGGCTGGACTCCAGGCGTCTGACGTCCGGAGGCTGTAGCTTGGCCGCAGCTCCTCCTTGGTCCTTCCAAACTTGGCGTCCTCATGATTCTTCGTGGTCGCTCCCTTGTTCTTCTTCCGAGTACCTGAGTATACAAAGGATTTCCGCTTGAGGTAGTGACCATGTCTCGAATGAATCCAACAGTGATTGAGCAAGGAGAGATGTCACCTCGTTCTCAATGGCGCGTGCACGGGCTCTTGTCACGGGGCCACTTGGAGCTTGAGGTGTTGACGATGAGTCCATGGGGATAAGCATTGGATGCTCCGCATCATGGGTGCTCACCATGCTGGGTCGCCGTCCAGTCTGTTGCCGGCGCCTGCGCCTCTCCCTCCGCAATTGCTCGGTTTGCAGGCGCCTGTTTCGTCTCTCCCAGTGGATATCCTAATGACGCAGGACACACTCCCCTCTGTGTTACCTCCCGTCCATGGTGGGCTGTCGGGCGACGGCAACGGCGGGCTAACGGTGCAGTTGGGTGCACGCTCACAGCCTCCCACGCTGTCTGACAGCTGTACCACGGCTGGTTGCACATCGCGTTCACTCTAGTGCAGCCCTCGGCATCCGCGAGCTCTGCCCTACACTCTCCATGAGCGCTTTCTCTTCTCAGCTGCACGTTCTGATGTTGATGTTGTGGGGATGGAAATGCGAGCCCAGGGCTGCCACCCAGGGTCACCCAGCAATTGGCGGTACAACCGCCCGGAGGCAGCGGTACAACCGCTGGGGACCAGATAGTGCCAGCACCCCCAGGGTATCACCCCTGGGGTGGTGGTTATGCCGGAAGACACGAGCGAGCGGTACAACCGTATCAAGAAAACAGGTTATACCTGAACTGCCATAACCTCTGCAAATGAGCTCCGAATTGAGCAAACTCAAGCTTGTTGGATTCAGGACGACAAGAGCTTTCCAACAGCGATGACTTTTCTTAAGAAGAGGCAGTATAAAAATGCCAATGGTATAGAGATGTGAAACCTCTTTCAATGAAGAATCGGCAAAAACTCCAACATCGAAAACATCATAGAAGATGCATATGGACTCCGTTTTCGATGAACTTGAGCTTGTCATGAAGCTGACCATAAGCTCAAGAAACCTCAATGAGAAAATCCAACCAAGAACCAAGAAAGATGATGATGCCAAGAATGCAATGGTTTGAGCTCTCAACGAACGTTACGATCAAGCTACTCACTTGAGAGCCCCCTTGATAGTAAGGCTATCTATCCTATAACCCAGTCTCCCAACTACCACTATGAGACCGGTAAAATAGAAAACCCTATCAAGGTCAAACCTTAGCCTTGCGCATAGTCCACTTGAGCTAGATGATGACGATCTTGACTTCCTCAAGATGGACCACCTTTCTTGATTGCATTGGCTCGATGAAGACTAGTTGATTGCTCCCCCATACTCCACTATGGGTGAGCCACTCTTCGGCACATCTTCACAAGTCCATTGCCACCACAATGGACGGCAAGCTTCAAGCATGATCTCTCCATGATGCTTCACTTGAACTTGCACACCGCAACCTTGATGACGATCACCACTTGATGTCATCCTCCATGGGTTGTATGAGATCTTCCTCTTGACGCAAACCCATGGAAATATACCTAACCCCACAACGAACTCTCACGTAGACCATGGGTTAGTACACAAAGCGTAATGGACAATGCTTACCATACCATGGGATCACTTGATCCCACTTGGTATATCTTCTACGCTTTGTGTGTTGATCAACTTGAATCATTCTTTGCCTTAATCTTGATCAACCTTGTGTCTTATCTTCTCTCTTCATAAAGATGATGTCTTGAAGGTAAACATGAATGCTCACACAATCTTATTCTTCAAGACATGCTTGCAATAAGCTCAACTCCCACATGACCAATATTTGGATAAACCTTGAATACCACCTTGGTCACCATATAAACTCCTTGAAACCAACAGATGGACTTCAAGAAGTACCTATGGACAAATCCTTCAAATATAACTTAAGGCAACCATTAGTCCATAGGGATTGTCATCAATTAACCAAAACCACACATGGAGAAATGTGCTCTTACAATCTCCCCCATTTTGGTAATTGATGACAACCACTTTCAAGAGAGTTTATATAAGGAAATAAGCACAACCAAGCACACACACATGCAGAGCAATGCATGGGTGTGAGATGCAAATGCTTAAGCAATAAAAGCAAAACTCTCTAAGCTTTCCAAACTAAACTCTCTAAACTTCTCCCCCATTGGCATTGATTGCTAAAATGGGCGAAAAGCTTAGAAAGCCAATATAATAGGTGTTCCTCCAAAAGGTGTGTATTTCTCAAAATATGAGTTCAATGAAATACACATATCCAATGATAAGTAGTTGGAGGAAAACAAACTATATTGAGGATCCAAATATTGCAAAAAGAATCGTATGGCACAAAGACATACACCAGAGTGAGGCAAGCAATCAAAAGATACCAATTGGAACAATCAATCACATGGTCCTACCAGCCACATGAATAAAAGATATTATGATATGGGCAAAAGAGTGTTTATAAAGAAACTAGAGGAGCTCCCCATGATTTGTGCACAAATAAGAATTTTTGTATTTGAATACAAGTGCACAAAATAGGATCATGACTCCCCCAAAATCAATATAAACACACAACAAGTGCAAGCAAGTAGATAAGACAATAAGAATATCACTTGCACCAAACATATGGTTGAGCAACATGTAAAAGAGGCAATTTAAGAATAGGCTCAACCAAAGTGATGTGTGTGAGTCATGGCAAAGCACTTGAGAAGACTAATATAAGGATGAGCATTAAGCATCAACATAGTCTTGATGAAATGAGACACAAAGTGCAAGACATATCCTAAAGGAGTCTCTTGCTGCATAAGATCTCTCTCTCTAGCATATTTGCCCGTGAACTCTTCCAAATAGCTCTACATCACCACACCATAACCATAGTTAAGAAATTAACAAGAACACAAACCAATAAAATAAATGAACACCGAGAAGAATTGATCAATAAAAAACACTGACCTAAGCATGTAATTAATATATTCCAATTAGAAGTGCCGACAACGAGGAGCTTAATTGAACCTAGCCACTGGGTATCAATCCGGAAGGGAAGTGAAGGAACAAATGGCTTCCTAGGAGGCGCCGACCTACGCAAATCATCGTCCATGCCACAATACCAAGAGCTCCTTTTTCTTTTTTGAGTTGACCAAGAGCAATAATTATCAAAATTATGACAATAATTATCACTACTCTTTATAACATAAGTATCATCACAATAATCATCATAAGTAGCAACTTTGTTCTCATCGTAGCCAATTGAAACCTCTTCCGAAATAGTGGAATCATTAATAAATAAAGTCGTGACCTCTCCAAATCCACTTTTATCATTATAATAAGATTCAACACCCTCCAAAATAGTGGGATAATTATTATCTAAAGTTGACACTCTTCCAAACCCACTTTCATAAATATTGCAATCATCATAAATAGGGGGTATGCTATCATCATAATAGTTTTGCTCATCAAAACTTGGGGGACTAAAAATATCATATTCATCAAACATAGCATCCCCAAGCTTGTGGCGTTGCATATCGTTAGCATCATGGATATTCAGAGAATTCATACTAACAACATTGCAATCATGCTCATCACTCAAAGATTTAGTGCCAAACATTTTAATAACTTCTTCTTCTAACACTTGAGCACAATTTTCCTTTCCATCATTTTCACGAAAGACATTAAAAAGATGAAGCATATGAGGCAACCTCAATTCCATTTTTTTGTAGTTTTCTTTTATAAAACCAAACTAGTGAAAAAACAAGAAACTAAAAGATTCAATTGCAAGATCTAAAGATATACTTTCAAGCACTCACCTCCCCGGCAACGGCGCCAGAAAAGAGCTTCGTTGACGGGATGTGAGTGCCGCTTACCTAGCCTCCCCGGCAACGGCGCCAGAAAAGAGCTTGATGTCTACTACGCAACCTTCTTCTTGTAGACTCGTGTTGGGCCTCCAAGCGCAGAGTTTTGTAGGACAGTAGCAAATTTCCCTCAAGTGGATGACCTAAGGTTTATCAATCCGTGGGAGGCGTAGGATGAAGATGGTCTCTCTCAAACAACCCTGCAACCAAATAACAAAGAGTCTCTTGTGTCCCCAACACACCCAATACAATGGTAAATTGTATAGGTGCACTAGTTCGGCGAAGAGATGGTGATACAAGTGCAATATGGATGGTAGATATAGGTTTTTGTAATCTGAAAATATAAAAACAGCAAGGTAGCAAGTAACAAAAGTGAGCAAAAACGGTATTGCAATGCTTGAAAACAAGGCCTAGGGTTCATACTTTCACTAGTGCAAGTTCTCTCAACAATACTAACATAGTTGAATCATATGTAAATCTCTCACACGCGACAAAGAGTTCACTCCAAAGTCACAAATAGCGGAGAACAAACGAAGAAATTATTGTAGGGTACGAAACCACCTCAAAGTTATCTTTTCCGATCAATCTTATGAGCTATCCCTATAAGTGTCACGAACAGCCCTAGAGTTCGTACTAAAATAACACCTTAAGATACACATCAACCAAAACCCTAATGTCACCTAGATACTCCAATGTCACCACAAGTACCCATGGGCTTGATTATACGATATGCATCATATAATTTCAGATTCATCATATTCAATCCAACACAAAGAACTTCAAAGAGTGCCCCAAAGTTTCTACCGGAAAGTCAAGACGAAAACGTGTGCCAACCCCTATGCATAGATTCCCATGGTCACGGAACCCGCAAGTTGATCACCAAAACATACATCGAGTGGATCAATAGAACATCCCATTGTCACCACAGATATCCCATCGCAAGACATACATCAAGTGTTCTCAAATCCTTAAAGACTCAATCCGATAAGTAAACTTCAAAGGGAAAACTCAATTCATCACAACTAGATAGAGAGGGGAAACACTCCATATGATTCATCTATATTAATAAAGCTCGCGGTACATCAAGATCGTGCCATCTCAAGAACACGAGAGAGAGATCAAACACATAGCTACTGGTACATACCCTCAGCCCCGAGGGTGAACTACTCCCTCCTCGTCATGGAGAGCGTCGTGATGATGAAGATGGCCTCCGGTGATGGTTTCCCCCTCCGGCAGGGTGCCGGAAAAGGCTCCCGATTGGTTTTTCGTGGCTCTGGAGGCTTGCGGCGGCGGAACTCCCGATCTAGGTTTATTTTCGGAGGTTTCTGTATTTATAGGAATTTATGGCGGTGGAAACAAGTCCAGGGGGGCCACGAGGGAGTCACAAGCCAGGGGGCGCGCCCTAGGGGGGGCGCCCCTGTGGCTTGTGACTGCCTCGTGGATCTTCTGGCCCAACTCCGATGCTCCATGGGTCTCTTCTGGTCCATAAAAAATCACCGTAAATTTTTATTCTGTTTGGGATCCGTTTGATATTCCTTTTCTGTAAAACTCAAAAACAAGGAAAAAACAGAAACTGGCACTGGGCTCTAGGTTAATAGGTTAGTCCCAAAAATAATGTAAAGTTGTAGTAAAATGATTGTAAAACATCCAAGAATGATAATATAGCAGCATGGAACAAGCAAAAATTATAGATACGTTGGAGACGTATCATCCCACACCACCTTATAAGGGTTCATTTAGTAGTTCAACACTATTCATGTAACATGTACCATTAGGGTTCTCTTGTGACATGCGATAGATTTTATTTTTCTGTTTCATACATCATGGATGCTTCCAATAACATAAAAAGATATATAAATTGTTACTTATGTACGTACATACTTGCCCTTTTCCGAGCATTAACTGTTGCAACCTCTCACAGATATCACCCTAGTCCTCCAAAGCAAGACGTGTCTCGTAAAAAAAGATCTTAACCTACAGTTGCTTTGCATAAAGTAGTACTAAGACATAAACATTGTTTAATGGTCATGGCTATTGAAAAAGATAAGCACAAGATTAATGTGAAGTTGTTGTAAGGGGTGTGAATTTTTTAGCGAAGAACATACACAAGGGATATCGGGCCAATTGTTCAAATCCCTAACCATCAGCATGTAAAAAGGTAATACAAAGAGGTAGTGGCTCACCATGGTTTCCTCCGGAGGAACTGAAGACCGTGCAGGAAGTTCCAATTGTGTTGCTCATTGCTTGTCGGTACAAAACACATATATGTGCAAAGGTGCCGCTTAGGCAGGCAGAGGAAAATGTTAGCCTAACACCTTGCGCCTAATTCTTTCTTTGACATCTTCATATGTCGTACTCGGGGACGCTCCTTCCCGTCGGGGGACCTCCGTGTCGGCACCAGCTCTAGCGATGTCCCTTTCAATCGGCGCCAAGCTCAAGCAGAACATGCCACCACACATTTAATGACTAAAAATATAATACAAGTGCTTAATAAATAAATCCTACCAAAACGTTTGAGCCATGCACATTATATTGCTTATGTATATCACCGTATCCTTGGAAGCTATTTCTTATCTGTCGATATGCACACATAATATAATAGCGTTCACAGTAAATATAAGGTACACACAAGTAAGACCTGCCATTCCTTTTCCTCTACTAAACAGAGGTTACTCGGTTTTTCCTTTGCGAAGTGTTATCTTCGTACCAGCGCTGCTCAAAGTAAGTTCATTGGTTGTATTAGTTGCTCGTCCTGAAAGTCCAACTAATGAAGACATGTGTAAATAACTATATGTATATATGTAACTTTTATATTTAAAAAAGAAATAAATATAAATTTACTCATAAGAAAACAAAGAATTCATGGACATGCTCAGATCACTTCAAGTGAAGAGAAGAAAGTAGTGCATGTCGACTTTAGTCGGTTGAACAAATGCAAGTGTTTAAAAGAAAGAGCAATTGCACTGTACTTGAAAACAATTAACCTAGCTATTTAATGCAACAAACATAAAAAATCTGCTCACCTATTGAATCTTAGAATAGCATAATAATTGGTTGGACTTCAAATTCACAACACATCCCTGAAACAACATAACGGGTATGACGGAGTTCATGTCCAAGTGCATCGATGGTGAGGAGGAGGACAATAGTTCCTCCCAGAAATTTTGTTGCTCTTGATGGAAGGAGAATGAAATATGGGGCCCAGAACATGCACGCGGAGAAACCCAGCACGGCTGAGGAAACGCGGTCCAACACCACCTCTAGCACGGGCCAAGAACACGCAACTCTTTTCATCCTTTAACAGACCAGCACCACGAGCAACTCCGACCATACTCCAACACCAGCACCAGCACGGCCAGGCCTCCGGCACCACGAGCAGCTAGCCTACCACTCCAGGCGGACAACTTCGTTGCAACCACAGCCGAGTGGCCCAGATCAGATCCGGTCGACGCCGCCACCATGCACACCTGCGCTGCAGCCTCCGGCAGCCATCCGACGACGCCCGCGACCCCAGGCCACCCACGCACAACAAAAGCCGCCCCGCCACCGCTCGCGCAGCATCTCCAGGCCGAGGCGAACCCCCTCTGCAACCACGGTCCAACTGCGCCGCCATCGACGCTGTCGCATGCCGGAAAACCACCACTGTGATGCCCTGTATTTGTGCTACAGTAATCTCTGTAATTAAGCTACAGTAACCCCACGCTGATGATGCCATGTCACCACGATTACTGTTGTTAATCTCGCGATGATTCAATCCCGTGCGAATTCGAAATTCAAAACCAAGTCGGACGATATAAGTTTTCAAATATCAAAACAAAAATGTTCGAAGTGTGTCAAATATTACATAGGTAATTGTGTTTAATAAATCAACATTATTGAGGGTATTTAAATTCACTAAAATAAAATAAAACTAAAACAGAAAACTGATAAAAGATAAAAAACTAAAACAAAAAAACAAAAAAAAAGAAACAAAAGCCCCCCTCCTGGCCTAACCGGGCCAAAGCCCAGCAGGCCGGCCCAACCGGCCTCCCCCAGGGGCCATAACCCCCCCCACCGAGCGAAACCCTAGCCCCCACCCCACTCGTCCCCTCGCTCTCTCCCCCCCTCCCCGATCCAGATCGGATCGGGGCCGAGCCGCCGCCGCTCCCTCCCGCGACGCCGGCCCTTCTCCCCGTCGCTGCCCGCCTCTCCGGCCTCCTCCTCACCGCCGGCTCCTTCGAGCCTCGCCGAACCCGCCCCCTCTCCAACGCGATGAGCCCCCCGGGGCTCCTCCCCTCCTCCTCTCCCCCTCCGGCCACCGCCCACCGCGCCCTCACCTTGTTGCGGCCCCGCGCCTCCACTGCCCGCTCGCCGCTGCCCCGCGTGCGCCGCGCTCCGACCCGACCCCGCTCGCGCCCGCCGCGCCTCCCCTTGCTGCGCGCCGCCGCTCGCGCCCCTGCCGCGCCCCGCTGCTGCTCGCGCTCGCGTCGGCCACCGCCACTGTGCCGCGCCCCGCTCGCCCTCCCGCATGCCCCTGCACGCGCGCCGGCCGCGCCCGTGCGCGCCCACGGCCGCCTGCCCCGCCCCGAGCTGCTCCGGTGCGCTGCCCCCGATCGCGCTCACCCCGCGCTCGCCGCGCCCCTTCCCCGTGCTCCCCCGCATCCCTCCGACCTCGCTCACCGTGCGCGCGAGCTCGCCCTCACCCGCTCGCGCCCACGCACGCCCGCGGCCGTCCGCAACCCCCCTGCCGCGCCTGCGCCCGCACTCCGCCTCGCCAGTCCCGCGCGCTCGCCGCCGTCCGCCCCTGGCGTTGCCTTCGGCCGCCGCTGCTGGACGCACCCGCCCCCTGTGGCCGCCGGCGACCCGCCGGTGAGGCCCTGCCTCCCCCCCGTTGCCGTTCTGGTTAGTGGGGGTTAACCGCCCCAGTAATCCCCCCTGTGTGAATGACACGGGGGCCCACGCCCCCTAATGACGTTTATAAATAAATAATTAATTAATTAAAATGAATAATTAGTTAAATTAATTAATTAATTAATTAGTGAATTAATTAATTAAGTAATTAATTAGTTAATTAGATGATTAAGTTTAATTAGATTAATTAATTAAACTTGTTAATTAATCTGTTAATTAATTAAGTTAAACAGTATGACAGGTGGGTCCCACCCCCCTTAATTAATCTGATTAATGTTAATTAAACATTAATTAAAACTGTGACACTGACATGTGGGACCCACTGGTCAGTTTGACCAGTCAACAGAACTGTTGACTGCTGATGTCAGCATGACATCATGCTGATGTCATAATTCATTATTGAATTAAAATAATCTATTTTAATTTCTGGATATTAATAAAACTTTAAAAATTAATATAAAATAATCCGTAAGTCAGATGAAAATAATTTATACATGAAAGTTGTTCAGAAAAATCCCACGAATCCGAATACGCTATCCGTTAGTCTGTTACGTGCTCCTATCATAACGAACATGGCATTTTTGCGTTAGGATCATCTGTCCGGTAATAGCCAGAGACCCAGGAAATATCGTCAGATATTCTCCTGCTCCGTCTGTAACGTGTAGTACTGCGTTAGTGCATGCCTAGTTCTGCATATTGCCATGTCATTCATCGTGATTGCATCTGTGCTTTATATTTATTGTTTCTTCCCCCCTCTTCTTACCGGTAGACCCCGAGACTGACGGTGCTGCCGGGTACGACTGCACCGTTGACGACCAGGCCTTTGCCGCAGAGCAGCAAGGCAAGCAACCCCCCTTGAGCATTCCGATATCGCCCATTTCTTTCCCTCTCATTCTTGCATTAGATTTTGCTACTGTATTAGTTAGCTCCTATTCTGATGCATAGCCTGTTTTTGATAAACTGCTACTGTACCTGCAATCATATCAACTGCTTAGTATAGGTCGATCAGTGAATCCCCAGTGACCCCTTAGTCCCAGTTGCCCCTGCTTCTTTATCGACGACTCGACGACTCAAAGACTCGAAGACTCGGTCAACCGACCGACGAGCCAGGCCCCTCACCTCACCGCACACCCCTTAGTTGTACGACTCTGCAGAGCTACTATCGAGTACCGAGGGTGACACCTCATGAAGTAATCATGATGCTAACTCTGTAGTGCAGCTAGTCGGCCGTGGTTATTGAGGGTGATTCCTCCTTCACCACTCCCGACGATGACTCTGTCGTGCAACCCCTCAAGTGTGGGACCCTCGAGGGTGATTCCTCTAAGTCCACCTTGACGGTTTCATCGAGCGGGACCCTTTGAGGGTGATTCCTCAGGTTCCGTCTTGATGTTTTATACACACAGTTACTATGACCTGGTTACAGAAACATGTTGATGATGGGTCGGCCTTGATGGGTACCCACGGTTTGGTGGTGATGAGGCGTGGACGGGCAGGAGAGGCCCTTGCCACACATCCTCGAGACGGGGCGATGGGACCGCACTTGCCCCGCATTAATAAAATGCTAATGGGTTGGGTATTTGATCTGAGTTGGTCATTTGACCTTTTACGCACTAAACCTTCACGTGGGCAAGTTATGGGTACTCAGCGTCGTTGTATCAGCCGAAGCTCTTCGGACGTCAGCAATGGAGCGGCGCGCGCCCGAGTGGCCTGGACGGTACAGCTCTTGGACTAGAGTGTGCTAGGGCTGACCTCGGCCGCCCACGCATCGTGCAGGAGCGCAGAGGGCAAGTGGGCCCACGACCCCTGTGTGCTTAGGATTTAGACTGGCGGGCTGGCCTCTCTGTTGAGCCTAGGTGGGGCGACGACGTGTTGATATCCCGAGGCCGGGCATGACCTAGGAAAGTGTGTCCGGCCGGAGGTGATCAAGCGTGTTGGAAATGCTGTGCACCCCTGCAGGGATGAATTCATCTATTCGAATAGCCGTGTCCACGGTAACAGGACGACTTGGAGTTGTACTTTGACTTCTACAACTATAACTGTGACTTAAATTTGAAATGAATGTTGGCTCCGAGATTGCTTTCTCGCAGGGAGTCGAGGAAGAATCTCTGGGCGTGGTTACTTAATAAAATTGCAACAATAATATGACTATATATGAGATACCAGTCTACTCTCTTCTAATGCTGCAAGATGCTGAAGATGCTAGTCTACGATAGGACTAGGCCTTCCCCCTATTCTTGATTTCTGCAGTCAGCCCAGATATAACCCCATTCCTTGATACTGATGCATACTTAGCATAGTTCCGACGTCAGTCTTGCGAGTACTTTGGATGAGTACTCACCGCTGCTTTGCTTTCTCTTCCCCCCTCGTTACGATTCTGCGTTCAGACGATGGAGCCCAGGAGATGGAGTACGCCGGAGACGACTTCTACACCACCGCTGGAGCCTACTACTACGTGGAGAGTGCCGACGCTCAGGAGTAGTTAGGAGGTTCCCAGGCAGGAGGCCTCGCCTCTTTCGATCCGTTGATTATGGTTGTGCTAGCCTTCTTAAGGCAAAACTTGTTTAACTTATGTCTGTACTCAGATATTTGTGCTTCCGCTGACTCGTGTTTGTCGAGCTTTGTATTCGAGCCCTCGAGGCCCCTGGCTTGTAATATGAAGCTGTATGACTTTAATTTGTGTCTAGTGTTGTGTTGTGATATCAATCAGTGAGTCCCTAATCTTGGTCGTACGCATTGCGTGTATGTTTAGCGTACGGTCAAATTGGGGGCATCACAAGTTGGTATCAGAGCCGACTGCGTATAGGTAGCCCCCTTTCCAACTCCTTGGCCGAAGTTGAGTCTAGTACTTGAAAAACTTTACTAACATTGTTGTGTGGCTTACGGGACCGCATCTCAATCGGGTGGTATTAGGATCTTTTATTCCTCATCTATACTCTGGGTTCTGATCTCTCTTCTCTTTCGGATTAAAGATTTTATTTACTCTAACTCTAGGTTCTCGTAACTACTCCTCCCGAAGAGCCCCTCATTTCAGACGATGGCTCGATTCATCTGAAGACTTCGAAGATACTCTCCGATGTTCTCCCGAGAACTTGTGCTCATCGCTTTTGCGATTCCCTTCCGCCGTCAACCCCTATGGATGACTACATGCAATTGTCGCTCATACTTTCATATCCAGTTGCTCTTGTTATTACAAGGTACATCGAATTATCTTACCGGAGATTCGTTCTTCCTCGGTTGATCATGTGTTTCACAGATTTCTTTGAAACGCTATTCGATCTTCCGTAATCCTCTGTAGCCTTTTGCTCTTGAATTTTCTCACCTGCTTGCATTATAGTTAATTCCATATGTCTAGCAATATTTAGTAAATCCTTTGTGGTTTTCATTTGATTTTATTGATTCAACCTGTGTGTGAATGCACGCAGTCATCAGTTGTTTATCATAGATTGTCCGCCCGGATCAGACGTCTTTCCAAACATGAGTTGGTTCTCGACAATTCAACTTTGATTGATTGTCCATCTAAATCCATTCAACTTACTTATATTTGATCGGAGCATCTATTTCCGATACACCAATTTGGAAATCTTAATTCCTTTCGTTATTTAAGCATCAAATTAATTGGATATTCTATGATCTGATGCCTTGCATTCTTTCTCCCTCTGATTGAGTACCGATATTCACATCAGGTCCTTTGTGGACCACCAGACCCATTGTTGGGTTATTATCCGGTAGCATCTTTCACATTCAAAATTATTGTGATGTTCTTCCCCTGATACATGATGCCATTGGTAAATTGTGCCTTCTCCCTCTGATAAGTTGTATCGTATGCTTTTGTTAGTCATGCTCTTTTGTCAAGCATGTGTTAATTACTCTTGAAGCTTGTGATATATGTTCCTAAGATGCCCCGATGGGTTGGACCTATGCCTTCCTTAATTTGTGTGAACCCGACAGTTTTCACGCGTCTTACTCTCCTGGTGTTTTGCCAATTAAACTTTCAAAACTACAAATTTATCAAAGGCGAGGAGTAAATGGAAGGTGATGCATTGATGAAGTGGGAGTCGACCTTGAACTTTGTGCTCATGACCATGGAAGCAATGTTGATCTTATCATAGGAGCTTCTCGTAACGATAAATTTCTCTTGGCATAATTTGATACGGTATCTGTGATCTTGTCCTTTACAATCGTGGTTCCGACCATGTCGTTCTACTTTGATTTCATTCTCAGACAAGCTAAAGTGCTTGTTTTCCATAGATCAATACGCTAGCCTAACATCTATTCTGATCTACCTCCGAGTATTATCCCTGGTATCTTGATGAATATCACGGAGCTATATAACTTCTTATGAGCTCCTCATCAACTATGATATTTCACTGATTCCAGTTTCCTCGTGTTCAGAGTTATGGGACACCGATATCTAAATAGAGTATGCTTTGCGATTAAACGACTCTTAGAATCTTCTTTGCTTATGAGTTTATACTCAATCATGTCTTTCCAAGCTGTTAGATGTTGAAACCCGCCTGTATGCCTGGAATGCATTAAACACGTCACCTCTTGAGGGGATTGAAAATATTCCAGTGGTCCGTGATTTTCAAGATGTCTTTCCAGAAGAACTTCCAGGGATGCCCCCTGTAAGGGCTGTCGAGTTTGTCATCGACTTAGTGCCAGGCACCACCCCTATTGCCAGGCGGCCATATAAGATGCCTCCACATGAACTCCTTGAACTGAAACAAGAAATCGATGATTCGCTTCGTCAAGGGTTCATTCGTCCAAGTTCCTCTGCTTGGGGAGCACCTTCTCTCTTTGTCAAGAAGAAAGATGGTACGAATCGATTGGTCCAAGATTACCGTCCCATCAACCAAGCAACGATTCAAAACAAATATCCGCTTCCTCGGATCAACGATCTGTATGGTCAACTTGCGGGTTCATCAGTGTTTTTGAAACTCGACTTGAGGTTGGGTTGCCATCAGATCCGGGTTCATGAAGAGGATATTCCCAAGACTGCATTTGTTACTCGCTATGGTTCATACGAGTACACCGTCATGTCCTTCGGCTTAACCAATGCTCTAGCAAACTTCTCTCGCCTGATGAACTATATATTCATGGACTAGCTCGATAAATTCGTCGTGGTTTATCTGGATGATATCCTGGTTTACTCCAAGAATAAAGAAGAGCATGCTGAACTCTGTTTTTTCTAAAAATGTCAGGGCTACCTAGCGGCCCCTACCTGTGGAGTAGATCCCGTGATATCCGTATCTCGATCTGGGTGTACCAGTTTTCGGTACTCTTAACTCGGTTGCTTTCAACCACAGGGTTAAGACCCAACCCAGAGGTTTCTCCAGGAGGCATAGTATTTGTCCTAAGCTAACCCTAGGAATCTCGAGGACGAGATTCTTCTAAGGGGGGAAGGTTTGTAACACCCCAAAAATCGGGTTATCGATTTTTGTGCTGTTATTCCTTCCTAGCTTTTCTCTCCTGAATTTTTCCTCTGGAATCTGGTAAGTAACCAGGTGAATCCAGACAGTCCCCAGCCTCTCAGTGCCTTTCCTATGTTCTTGTGCCAGTCAACCCTCCGTCAGTAAACCCCGAATCTCATTCAAACCCTAGTTCCAAAATATTGGAACTGGAAATCCTGCCTTTGTGTTTACAAAGGAGCTATCATTTTCCTTGCTCTGTTAATCCTCCCAAAATTTCCAGAGATCCTCCTTCAGTCATAAACCCTGGATGTGCAAAAATATTGCCCAGTCATATGCAATATTTCTCCTCTAGAATTAATTCCTTTCTCTGCCTTTCTGAGGAATTAAATCCAGGAAAATATCTATCCATCTCCAGAGGTCATGAAAACTTGTGGAGATATTCTTTGTGATCATATTGAGCTCTCATAAAAATATTGGCCATAATTAAATAGTGGAAATTGCATTTTCCTATTTAAAGCCAATATCTCAATTTGGGGCCTTTCCAAAGGAACTACCATTTTGGTAGCTAGGAAAAATCCCAAATAATTTGTGGAGCTTCTCATATCCATATCTTCTCCATATCCATTAAAATATCAAGTTCCCTAGTTCAAAAGTTGAGCACAACATCCCTTTGCAAATTCTGTCCAGATTTCCTGTTTGCAAAGGAAGTGCTTGATTCCTTGATCTCCTTGGGCTGAAATTTTGCAGGGTGATTCATTATGAGATATTACCCTTGGAAGCCAAAAATCAGCCCATTCCATTTAGCCAATCCCCCTCAGAAAATTATCTAAGATTCTGCTCAGATCAAAGCACTGTGAAGGAAGTACCATTTTTATTTATGCAAATGGTATGAAATATTTACAGTGCCTCCATATTCCTAAATCATTGGTATCCTCCAAATTTGAACTATTTTCATCTAGCCATTTGACCCCAGCTTCATCATTTCCATTTCTGTCCAGTCTGGCACTTTGCAAAGGAGGTACTATCTAGAGTGGTCCAGGGGAGCTGAAACTTTGCCAAAATGATGACCTTAGTAGATGATTGACCCCTGCCCAAGATCAGGCCAAGAGGTGTACTGAGGTGACAACACCACAGCACAAACAGTGTGCTGTTGGGGACTATTTGACCATGGATCAGTCACTTCAGTGCTCCCCCATGACTTCCAGACGCATAGGTCAACTCAGTGATGCGTGGAGAAGACCCTAGACATCTTTTGGCGTCGAGCAGGGCGCGGAAAGGCCGTGGCCACGCGGTGACCACGGGCAGAGCGTGCCAAAACTGCGCCCTGTGCATCCGACCCTTCGGGAGCTCCTTTACAGCGAGCTCCAGCTTGTCCGGGAGCGTCGTAGAGCTCCCCAGCGCGTGCGTGAACCCTCCAGAGCCCTCTCCCCCTTGTCCTCTAGCCGTGTCCGCCTCTGCCGTCGTCCCGAAGCCTCGCCGAGCTTTGGAAGCTCCGGCCGTCGTCGCGAGAGCCCTTCCCCGCAGCTATTTAAGCGTGCCCGAGCCCATCCCGTCGACGAGCAAGCCCCAGTCCTCCCCATCGAGCCCTAGCCCCTCCCCTCGAGCTCTTGTAGCTCCAATGGCCGAGCGCCGCCGCCGGACCCCGCGGTGATTCTGGCTCTATGGTCCAGCCTCTCCTCTCAACTCTCGCCCCCAGCCTCCCCTACATGCTCCTGAGCCGCCGCCGCCCTCATTTTGGTCGGAAGCACCGCCGGAGCAACTCCTCCCATGGGCACGGCCGCCTCCTCTGCTGGCCATGGACGTCTCCTCGCCGAGCCGTCCCGAGCTCTCCTGCGGCTGCCCCTAGGCGTGGGGTGGCGCCACAAGCTCTCCCAGCTCGCCGGCGGGCGCAGCCAAGGGGAGGAACGCCGGCGTCGAGCGCTGCCTGAGCCGCCGCGGTGCGGCTCTGATTCTGTCGCGAGGGAGACGAGGACCAGAGAGGAAGGAGAGAGACAGGGAAGAGATAAGGTGGGGCCCGCCCATCATCCACACGGCGTTGACCTCGCCCAGGCCCAGCCGGTTTAAGTGAAAGCGTAATATTTTAATGCGCTTTCCAGTGGCGAAGGCGTATTCTGCTGCCTTCTAAAGCAGAAACGCGCTTTCCTATTCTGAAAGCGTATTTTTGAAATACATTTTCAATCCAGCCCGCCGGCCGAACCCCTTAAGTTGTGAGCGTTCGTCTGTTAAGGGCAGAAGTGGACAGGGTTATGTCTTCCATTCTGCCTAACGAACGAACGGTCGTAACTTCGCAACCGTAACCCCGATTGAGGTAAAACCAGCGCCCACTTCTTTGTCTCGTCGAGCCCGTTCCGATAGCGTCATTTTCATAATGTGTTAACACTGTGAAAATGACCATTTTGCCCTTGCCCTCCGATTGAGCCCTCTGTGAGAGAACCCTTTCCGGCGAATTCTTCAGCCAGGTGATCGCACTCCCTCCCGACGTATTCATCGACCCTCAGGCAAGCCAACCTCTTACCATGAGCTCCGGACTTGCGTGATGACTTTGCTTGCACCCTGTGTGTTTATCTATTATCTGTTAGTCTGCATATGCATACACATGTGATGACATCGGTGTTAGATAATAGCATTACTTTTCATCGAATGTCATATCCTGTTTTCATATTGCCATGCTAATAATAGTATTGTTAATAATATTGACATGTTAGTGCTATGGTTGATCTCATACCATAACTATCAGTACTATGATCTTGCTATGCTAGCACCTACAGTTGTCGGTGAATTGGTACGTTGATGAATATGTTGAGTTGGATTAAGAGATTAGTGTCTATGATTATTTTGGGTTTCATCCGGCAGTTTGTGGATACGAGGAGTTGAATTAATGCAACGTAGTTGGTTGATCTTGAGTCACCTGTCCGGGTTTACCCGTGCAACCACATTTGCCGGTATGGGACGGCCTTGACTTGGTCTGATCACGTGCTCTTTCACCGGTACCTCCAAAGAGGGAGTGTTATGCACGCGTGCTACCCTGATCAGGTAGGCGGTGATAACCCTGTGAGCCCAGTTGATGTTGATTGTTTAGCCCGGGAGTCCCCGTTTGGGACAGTTTAGTAGTCCCCGTTTGTGACAGTTTAGTTTGGCCACGACGATGGCAGGTGTCATGAGGACACAGGGGCCACCCAGGGCAGGCCTCCGGGGGAGGATGAATGCCGGTGGTACAGTGAGAGAGTCACGGGTTAGGCAGGTTTCGTTGAAGCAACGCTGGTCCACCTGAAGGGGATCGCGAGGCCAGGTGCTTCATGGTGTGGGTAAAGTGCGCAACCTCTGCAGAGTGTAAAAATCTATTCGAATAGCCGCGTCCACGGTATTGGACAGCCCATCCAGACCTCAGTAGATGGTCAACCGTATCAATGTTAATAATTATGGAAGAATTCGTCTTGGGTAGACATCAGGTGATGTCAGGAATATGATATGTTAGCCATGAGATGGCTATATGATGAGTAGTCGGATGACCACATGATTATGTTAGTCACGTGATGGCTATGAGATGAGTGGTCGTATGACCAGATGACTTGGATTGGATTGGGATCCTTTTCAGGTTGGACCATGAGTATGTCAAGGGTTGCGGGACAACCCAGAAGAGAGTAAGTTGATCCTCGGTATCAGTAAGCTCTTGAAGTACCTAGTGTGATCATGGCTATGCTATGCAGATTATAGGTCTGATCCATGCTATGCTATGGTTGATGTGTGTTTTACTATAATTCCATGCCATGTTTAGAATAGATTCTTATATAAGCATAGGGCTTGCTTTGTCATCTGCTTGTTTGGTTGCTATGTATTTGGTTGTTTTGCGAGTACATTCAAAGTACTCACCTGGCCTTGCACGTGGCCAGTTGCAGGAGAAGATGTGTCGTGCTAGATCGTAACCCAGCCAGTCCTGTGAGTTATGGAGCCCAGCCAGAGACGTCGTTGCCGCTGAACCAATACCTCTACTGCCCTTTAGTTAGCCCTGGAGTTATGTAATATTGTTGTAAGCAACAGTATTGTAATACTCCATTATATTAATAAAGCCATTTTTGTGCCTGGAATTGCTGTATTATGTCGTTGACGTGCGCCAGGTCTTATCCTGGGGCTGGCGTGCGTCGGCCCTCTATCGGGGTGCCACACAAAGTCTGAAGTACTTGTTTACTCAGCCAGATTTGAATATCCGTCAATAGAGATGGATGGAGCGCATAGCAGATTACAACGTGGGAATTTCTTATACACCTGGCAAGGCTAATGTAATGGCTGATGCTTTGAGCCGCAAGTCATACTGCAACCACCTCCAGGTTCACAAGGTTCACCCCCTGCTTCAAGAAGAATTCCGCAAGCTGAATCTCCATATAGTTCCTCAGGGTTATCTCGTTCCCCTTCCACCGGAGGCCCGTAAAATGCACCTCCGTGTTGTTAACCAGGGTTCTCTGAGTAACCTGGTTGCTGTATCAGATCTCGAGGGAAGCATCAAAACTATGCAACACTATGATAATGACGTCGAAAGGATTAGACGCTATCTTTCGGAAGGTAAACCCTCATGCTTCACCGTTGATGATGATGGCGCTGTGTACTTCAAGGGTCGCTTATTCGTTCCAACTAAGAGGGAAAACCTGAATATGACTGATAGAATACTGAAAGAAGCTCATGATACTCTGCTGTCTATTCATCCGGGTAGTACCAAAATGTATCAAGACATCCGTCAAAGATTCTGGTGGTCAAATATGAAACAAGATATTGCACGCTATGTTTCAGAATGTGACATTTGCCGTCGGATCAAAGCAGAACATCAAAAGCCTACTGGAACTCTGCAACTTATTTCTATTCCTGAATGGAAATGGGATCATGTTGAAATGGACTTCGTTACTGGTTTTCCCAGATCGCAGAAAGGTAATGATGCTATTCTTGTCGTCATTGACCGACTGTCCAAGGTTGCACATTTTCTAGCTGTCAAAGAAACTATTACTGCTAGTCAGCTGGCAGATCTATATATGTCCAGAGTTGTTTCACTCCACGGTATTCCATTGGTGATTAGTTCAGACCGTGGCAGCTTATTCACTTCAAGATTCTGGGCAAGTTTCCAGGAAGCTATGGGAACTCATTTGTCCTTCAGCACCGCTTTTCACCCTCAATCTCAGGGACAAGTTGAAAGAGTCAACTAGATTCTCGAAGACATGCTTCGAGCTTGTGTCATTTCTTTCGGCAAGAAATGGGAGGAATCTCTCCCGTATGCTGAGTTCTCCTACAACAATAGCTATCAAGCTAGTCTGAAGATGGCTCCCTTTGAAGTATTATATGGACGTAAGTGTCGAACTCCTCTGAATTGGTCAGAAACTGGGGAACGTACACTTATCGGTCCGGATATTATTCAACATGCTGAAGATCAAGTCCGCATTATTCATGCAAATCTGAAGGCTGCTCAGTCTCGTCAGAAGAGTCAGTATGACCGTCATCACAAAGATATGGTCTATCAACCTGGCGAAAAGGCTTATCTTCGAGTCACGCCAATGAGAGGTGCACACCGCTTTGGGATCAAGGGCAAGCTGGCTCCTTGTTATATTGGTCCTTTCACTGTTCTCGAAAGGCGTGGTAAAGTGGCATATCAACTGGAGCTACCGCCAAACCTTTCTCAGGTTCACGATGTGTTCCATGTGTCACAACTTCGTCGTTGCTTCAAGGATCCTATCCGAGCAGTGGATCATGATATGCTTGAACTGCAACAAGACCTTTCTTACAAGGAGCAACCGGTCCGCATTCTTGGTGAAACTGAACGTCGGACTTGTCAGAAGGTTACCAAGTTCTTCAAGGTGCAGTGGGAAAATCATTCTGAAGATGAAGCCACTTGGGAACGCGAAGATCATCTTCGTGCAGAATACCCCGGGCTCTTTCCTTCTACTTCTTAATTCTCGGGACGAGAATTCTTTTAGTAGGGGAGAATTGTGACGCCCTGGATTTGTGCTATAGTAATCTCTGTAATTAAGCTACAGTAACCCCACGCTAATGATGCCACGTCACCACGATTACTGTTGTTAATCTCGCGATGATTCAATCCCGTGCGAATTCAAAATTCAAAACCAAGTCGGACGATAAAAGTTTTCAAATATCAAAACAAAAATGTTCGAAGTGTGTCAAATATTACATAGGTAATTGTGCTTAATAAATCAACATTATTGGGGGTATTTAAATTCACTAAAATAAAATAAAACTAAAACAGAAAACTGATAAAAGATAAAAAACTAAAACAAACAAACAAAAAAAAGAAACAAAAGCCCCCCCTCCTGGCCTAACCGGGCCAATGCCCAGCAGGCCGGCCCAACCGGCCTCCCCCAGGGGCCATAACCCCCCCACCGAGCGAAACCGTAGCCCCCACCCCACTCGCCCCCCTCGCTCTCTCCCCCCTCCCCGATCCAGATCGGATCGGGGCCGAGCCTCCGCCGCTCCCTCCCGCGACGCCCCGGGCCAACCGGCCCTCCTCCCCGTCGTCGCCCGCCTCTCCGACCTCCTCCTCACCGCCGGCTCCTTCGAGCCTCGCCGAACCCGCCCCCTCTCCAATGCGGTGAGCCCCCCGGGGCTCCTCCCCTCCTCCTCTCCCCCTCCGGCCGCCGCGGCCACCGCGCCCTCACCTCGCTGCGGCCCCGCGCCTCCACTGCCCGCTCGCCGCTGCCCTGCGCACGTCGCGCCGCGCCCCGACCCGACCCCGCTCGCGCCCGCCGCGCCTCCCCCTGCTGCGCGCCGCCGCTCGCGCCCCTTCCGCGCCCTGCTGCTGCTCGCGCTCGCGTCGGCAACCGCCGCTGTGCCGCACCCCGCTCGCCCTCCCGTACGCCCCTGCATGCGCGCCGGCCGCGCCCGTGCGCGCCCATGATCGCCTGCCCCGCCCCCGGCCACTCCGGCGCGCTGCCCCCGGTCGCGCTCACCCCGCGCTCGCCGCGCCCCTTCCCCTTTCTCCCCCGCGTCCCTCCGGCCTCGCTCACCATGCGCGCGCGCTCGCCCTCACCCGCTCGCGCCCACGCGCGCCTGCGGCCGCCCGCTACTGAAAGCATATTTGCTCCCTTGGTGGTTTTGGTAATTAATAACAACATATAAGTCATTGAACTAATGTTTCCACTAAGTATATTTCAGGAAATGTTCAATGATAGGATTGGCAAAAGGATTGTGGAGATTGTGGAATACCCCAAGATGCAAGGAAATAGGTTGGCAAAGCTTCAAGGAAGAGGACTCTACATTTTACATTTGTGAGGAATCACTTTGAGTCCATAGGAAAGCCAATACTATTAAAAGGGGGTAAGGTTTTGTTGGTGAACAAAATGCTCATACGTGCACAAGTGATAGTCACCAAAAACACCCACAAACTCTCCCACCAAAGTCTGTCCAAAGCCATATACTCAAAATCGGTTCAACCAACATTTCCATTTTGGTGCCACCGATTCTCAACCTCAGACAGACTCAGCCAAACCCAAACCACTTCGGTGCAACCGATTCAATCCCGGTGCCACCGAGTTTAGGTTGCCAACTTTCTGTTACGCAAATTCACAATATCGGTACCATCGAGATTGTTGGATCGGCGTCACCGAGATTGTCAATCTGACCGTTGGTCACCTTATCGGTGCAACCGAGTTTCCTATATCGGTCTCACCGAGATTCAAAAGTTGCCACCTTTTGGTCACTTCGGTACCACCGAGATTTACACATCGGTGTCACCGAGTTGGTCATTTTGTGTGTAACGGTTGGATTTTTGGGGATGCCTATATATACCCCTCACCACTACCTACTCGAGAGAGAAGCACTCAGAACTATTCCATACTTGCCCCATCCAGTTTTCTGAGAGAGAACCACCTATTCTTGTGTTGAGGTCAAGATCTTCCACTCCAACCAAATGGATCTTGATTTCTAGCCTCCCCAAGTTGCTTTCCACCAATCCCATCTCTTCCACCAAGCCAAATCTGTGAGAGAGTGATTGTGTGTTGAGGAGTCTATCATCTTGGAGCACAAGAGCAAGGAGTTCATCGACATTACCGAGCCTATTACCTTTTGGAGGGTGGTGCCTCCTAGATTGGTTAGGTGTCGTTTGGGAGCCTCCTACTTCGTGTTGTGGAGTTGAACCAAGAAGTTTGTAAGGGCAAGGAGATCGCCTACTTTGTGAAGATCTACCCATAGTGAGGCTAGTCCTTCGTGGACGGAAGCCGTTATGGAATAGTCAAGGTTGCTACTTCGTGGACCCTTATGGGTGGAGCCCTCCGTGGACTCTCGCGACCGTTACCCTCCGTGGGTTGAAGACTCCATAAACGTGGACGTACGATAGCACCACCTATCGGAACCATGGGAAAAAATCATCGTGTCTACAATTGCGTTTGATCTTCCTACCCTATCCTTTACTACTCATGCTTGTTGTTACTTTCCACTGCTATACTCTTAGACATGCATGTGTAGGGTGTACTTGACTTGCCATGAAATGCTAAAACTGCCAACTCTAAAATTTGGGAAAAGGCAAAACTTTTATTTGGTCAAGTAGTCTAATCACCCCCCCTCTAGACATACTTTCGGTCCTACAAGTGGTATCAGAGCTTTGGTCTCCATTGCATTGGTCTCACAACCTAGGAGAGTATGGCGTCTAGTGAGGGTAATTATCACCGTAGAGGTCCGTACTTTGATGGCACTAATTTTGCTAGTTGGAAGCACAAAATGAAAATGCATATTCTTGGTCATAACCCCGCCGTTTGGGCTGTTGTTCGTGTTGGCTTGCAAGGTGAATTCTTTGGAGATGGAAAGGAACCGGATCATGAAGCGACCGCGAAAGAATTGAAGATGTTGCAATACAACGCTCAAGCATGAGACATTCTATTCAACTGCCTATGCCCAGAAGAATTCAACAAAATCAGCCGTCTTGAGAATGCAAAAGAGATTTGGGATACTTTGGTTGATATGCACGAAGGAACCGAGTCCGTGAGAGAATCGAAGTTGGATGTTCTTCAAGGTCAGCTTGACAAGTTCAAGATGAAGGATGGTGAAGGAGTCGCAGAGATGTACTCTAGGCTAGCTCTCATCACCAATGAGATTGCCGGCTTAGGAAGCGAAGAAATGACCGACAAATTCATCATCAAGAAGATACTTAGAGCTTTGGATGAGAGATACGACACCGTGTGCACATTGATCCAAATGATGCCCAACTACAAAGATCTCAAGCCTACGGAAGTCATTGGAAGGATTGTTGCTCATGAGATGACACTCAAAGACAAGGAAGAGCTTCATCACAAGTCTAGCGGTGCTTACAAAGCCACAAGTGATGCTCCCGCAACCTCAAGAAACAACCTTGTCACCAATGAAGAGATAAGCCTCATGGTCAAGAAATTCAACAAGTTCTACAAGAATAGAGGCAAAGAAAGAAGCTCCAACTCAAGATATGATGAGAAGCGTTCGTCAAGTCGTGACCGCAATTGCTACAATTGTGGGAAGCCCGGACACTACTCCAATGAGTGCACGGCTCCCTACAAACGAAGAGAAGAGTCACCAAGAAGACGAAGCTCAAGGAATGAATCACCTCAAAGAGAGAGAAGGAGTAGAGATGATCGTTATGAACGAAGACACTCAAGGAGAAGTAGGGATTCAGAGAAGAAGGACAAGTACACCAAGAGCTACACAAGAAGGAAAATCAAGCTCATGTTGGTGAATGGGTTTCCGGCTCCGACTTCGACGACAACTCCGAGAGAAGCTATCACTCCGACTCCGACTATAGTCAAGATGATGGTGTTGCCGGAATTGCTCTAGTGACTACCAACTCCCATGATATATTTGACTCACCAAACGAAGGGAGTGGAAGTTGCTTCATGGCTAAAGGCCCCAAGGTATCACACCCCGAGTATCTTGATTTCGATAGTGATGAAGATGATTTGCTTTGTGATGATGACTTGCTCTTTGATAAAACTAGTGATGTTAGTCAAAATGAACTTGATAATTCTCATGCTAGTCAAGATAAGTCAATTGATGATGATAAGATGAAAATAGAAGAACTAACTAAAGAACTAAACACTCTTAAGTTAGCTCATGAATCTACTCTTGAAGATCATAGAGAGCTTGTAAGAACTCATGAGAAGCTACGCTTCGAGAAGCTCAACTTGGAGCAAGAGCATGAGTTTCTTAAAGCTATCAATGACGATCTCCGAAAGAAGACTTCATCTTATCTAGCCAAACGACTACTCTTGTCTACTTTCATGCCACAAGTTAAATCTAAACAAACTAGTAACAAAGGCAAGAAAGGTTCTTCATCTAGTAGCAACAATAAAAATGCTAAACCCAATGATGTTGCTTCTAGTAGTTCTATTGATTCCACTAATGATGATTCTCTTAGCCAAGTTACACTTGAGCAAGAAAATGCTTTATTGAAAGGAATTATAGAAAAAGGTATCTACAAGAGTCTTGCTGGGTGTAAGCAATTTGAGGAAATTGTACGCAAGCACGGAGGATACCGGAAGAATCGTGGTGTTGGCTACTTCAACGCAAATGGAGTTGAATGGGAAGAAGGTCAATATCCCGAGCCCAAGTTTGTTCCGCAAAAGGAGAAGTATGAAAATACTCTTCCCAAGGGGACAAGCACTCAAGATGACCTTCCACCACAAGACCACAAGCTCAAGGGCAAGAACAAGCTTCAAGAGGACATTGACTCATATGAAGATGGATCCCTAGCTATGGTGGAGTGGGTTCCCAAGGCTACTTCAAGCTCAACTTCTACAAAGGCTACTACAACACCAAGGATCCCCATCAACTTGATGTGGGTCCCCAAGAAGAAGAACTAGAGAGTTCTTGAGGGGTGACTCCGCCAATGAAATTCACTCACATTCATTATTGGCAAGAATTATTTGCAATCAACATCAACTCTATGCAATAGTTCAAGGAGTCACACATTCCCTCAAAGGTAAGCAAGGGACAAGGTAATCAACAAATCAATGGACATCATCACATGTTTTGCACTCCATGTCCATAGATATCCTTGTATTTGTCTCTTGTGTGTTGGGACTAACCCATGTAGGTGAGAAGAGTAAGGAAACAACAAGGATGCTCCCAACTCTTGGTGATCTTCATCAACCTTGAGCATCCACCACTACCTCACCAACATGAAGTCTTCATCGACAAAACCCAAGGTTAGTCTATCCCTCTTATGGGGGGATGTCACATCAAGAGGGAGCTTTACTCTAAGACTTGAGTCAAAGCATCTCTTAGTATGTGACAACATTAAATGCTTTATGTAAAAGTAGTAACCCCACTTGTGCTTAAACGATGAGTATGACCTATGATCAAGTATTCTTACTTGGCTCCTAAGTCAAATACTCATATATAGATGACTTCGTCATCGCCCTAGTGCTTGTTAGATGCTAGTGTGTATGTGCATGTTTGTCATGATTTCATTTGACATCTTATTGTGTGAGCATGTTGGTCTGCATTTATTTTCTCATTCGAGGACATCCAATTGTTGCTATTTGGCTTTTGTTTTATCTTTTGCCAATTGGATGGACAAGAATGCTTAGGACCACTCTTTAGCTATCTATGCTTTCTCACCTCATATTCTATTCATGCTGCATCACAAAATTTGAACAAGTACTTTTCGATCCCTCTGTGTGTGGAGCACTCGGAGTTCCGTATCGACAAGGACTGACCATTAAAACCTCCCAAGTGCATCTCGGTGGAACCAACCCCAAAATCACGGTCTCACCGAATGCCTAGGGTTGATCTGTTTTCTATCTCGGTACTACCGATTCCATATTCTCGGTTACACCGAGTTTCCCTGTCAGCTGACAGTTGAGGAACTCGGTGACATCGACAATTTAGACTCGGTATCACCGACAGTGAAGGGTATATAGTCTGTGGTCCTGACGGTTCGAAATTTCAATCTTCAAATCGTCGCGCCTCAAACCCTGAGCTACCACAGAAGGACCCCCCTGGTCATCGCCTTGCCTTCCCGAGCCTCTTCGCCGCTGGGAATCCTCACCGTCGACGGGCATCTTCGCCGCCGTCGCCGCCGTAACGGATCCGTCACCGAGCTAGGGTACGGATTCGATCTTTCTTGCGCTCCCATCTGATTCTTGCTCAATAAAGTTGTTTTTCTCTATAAGCCACAGTTTGCTCATCGTTCTATCCATGAGAAAACTCCGTAGATTAGCGAACCATCGATTTTCTAGGGTTTGCCTTCCGCCCGATGGAACTCGGTAGAACCGAAGTGAACAAATCGGTCTCACCGATTTGTCTGTCTGTGTTGCTAAGAACTGTCTCGGTGAAACCGAGTACTTCTTTTCGGTGCCACCGAAAAGAGTGCCAAGTTTCTGTTAATGAGATAGTCAGTCTCGGTGGCACCGACAATTTTACTTCGGCTGTACCGATTTGCATGTGACAGAATGCAAAACTTTGAAAATCTTTTGTTCAATCTTTCAAAACCAGCCACATTTTGTGATGACTTGTCCTTTTTTGCTCCTCTATACTCTATTCACAGGGTCAGTATGTCAAGTGCTGAGGACAGTGAGAACAACTTCAGAGAGAAGAGTGTTGAATTGGATTCTGGCACTAGTCCTGAATCTAGTTCATCTTCAGATCCAGGCACCCCCAGTTCTCATGGGTTACCCAAGGCTACTACAAGGGCCAGGAAGAAGCTGAATTCAGATGAGGAGGATTCAGACTTCGTTCCAGAAGAGATTCTTGCTAAGAAGCAAGAAAAGGCTGCCAAGAAAGCTGCAAATGAAGCTACCTCTTCAAGGAGAGCTGTCAGGAAAGAGTATGCTAGCTCTGAGGCTATGAGAGCACCTGAAGGTGCTAGGACAAAGATGTCTCTTCACCTTGAGTCACCCCCTAAGAAGTCTATACCTAAGAAGGCAGGGGAGAAGAAGGGTGCTAGGAAGAGGATAGTCTATGTCACTGGCAGGCAGATCTCCATGTTTGAGGACCCTGAGGAGGCTGCTGCTACAGCTGCTGCTGAGGAGGAGGAAGAACATGTTGAGAAAGCCCCTCCCAAGAATAAAAAGAAGCTTATGGCTGATGCTATGCCAAAGACTGGCACATCCAAGAGCACTAAATCTGCACCCAAGAAACCTGCTGCTGAGAAGCCCAAGAGATTGTCCAGGCAAATTCCAGCATCTGAGAAGAACAAAGGGACTGCCTCCAGAGTTGAGGATGAGGATGCTATGTCTGCCCTAATGAAGCTTAGGCCACACCTTCCAGTACATAATGCCAGCTACCCACTTGCTGAGGATATGAAGAAGAGGAAGGACTCTGGCTTGAGGGCATGGAGAGCTGCTGATCCATATGCCCAAAGGAAGAAGACAGCTGTGGACTACAGATTCTTCACCAGAGAGCAACAGGATTTCTATGAAACTGTGCTGTTTGACAAGAGTCCAGCTGTGAGTGATATGCGGTATGTGGACTGGAAATTCATCAAGGAGAATGAGGACTATTTTCCAAATGTCCAAGATAATTTCCACTGCATTGGTTTGGATGAGTTTGTTGGCAAAGAGTTCACTGCTTGGAATGATGAGATGATCATGCAATTCTACTCCACTGCACATTTCTATGGAGATGGTAGGATTGTATGGATGACTGAAGGTGCAAGGTATGAGTCTACTGTTGAGGAGTGGGCTGAAATCTTAGGAGTCCCAGAGGTACAGGATGGTGACCTGGATGTCTACTCAGAATCCAAGGCAAACCACAATACTATGGCCAACATGTACAATGAGATTCCTGCTGCTAATGTGAAGTCTCACAGGCTAGGATCTATCTACTTTCTTCAGGCTGGCCTCCGCACCATGAACACCATTCTGAGGCATACCTTGATGCCCAAGTCAGGAGATGACAAGATGATCCGAGGCTACTCCATTAACATGTTGATCCACCTCGACAGACACACCAGGATCAGAGTCATGGACTTGATTGTTGAGACAATCAAGAGGGTTGCTGCTGATCAGAAGCGCTCTTGCTGTTACGCACCCTACATCCAGATGCTCATCAACTCAAAGTTGGAGAAGCACATATTTGCTCTAGATCGTCCCCACTTGCCCCTACAGCCAGATCTCGAGGACAACGTTGTGGTGATGAACCCAGATCATCCCACTTCAGCTGCTGTCCAGGCAGAGGCAGAGGCAGCTAGAGCCACTAGTGCTCAGGTTCCTAGATCCAGGAATGAGCAAATGGATCTTTTGATCTCATCAGTTCAGGGCATGAAGAAAGACATTAAGGGGATTCTGGACAACCAGAACAGTCTTGTGAGGATCTTCGAGAACAGGATCAAGACCCTTAATGATAAGGTGGATGGGCTGACTAGAACAGTAAATGAGCTCAAGAAATAAGTTGACTCAGTGCCTCTTCCTCAGACTTCTTCCAATGATGATGCTGATGATGATGGTTCTCCTCTCAGGCCAGGCACACAGTTTACCACTCAGGCCAGATCAGGCACTGTGCCAGCTCCAGACTTGAGGCCCTCTTCATCAGCTCCTGCTACTGTCACCTCAGCTCCTGCTCCATCAGTTTCAGTTCCTCCAGTCGCCACTCCAACTCCATCCACGACATCTGCAGAGATCTTCGCCGACGCTGTTCTCTCGACTCCTTCATCAACAACCGGAGGAGATCAGCCCAAGAACGCTTAGATATATGCCTTTGAACTTTTTGGTAACTTGTTGCCAAAGGGGGAGAAGTGTATATAGATCTTTAGGCTTCGAGTGAGAGAGCGTTTGGTGTTTATTGCTTTTTCAAAACATTTGATCTTTTTGTTATCAAAACATGTTTGTGGTGTTTGATCATACGCGTTATGTGTGATGCTACTATTTCCTATCATCTTATTGCTTATGAGATGATCATTCACCTTTGCTTGATTGTGTTGTGCTATGATGTTCATTCTAATTACTCTCGCACACCACCAAGATGTATGTGACATGGAAGAAGTGCCCCATGTACCTAATCGATTGTGCATTTGCATTCAAACGCAAATTTAAAATAATGCACAAATTTAGGGGGAGCTCTTGCTTATCACATACTTCTCAAAGCGACGATTATATTCATTGATTATATCATATGTCGAAGCTTTGATCTATATGTTGTCATCAATTACCAAAAAGGGGGAGATTGAAAGCACATTTGCTCCCTTGGTGGTTTTGGTAATTAATAACAACATATAAGTCATTGAACTAATGTTTCCACTAAGTATATTTCAGGAAATGTTCAATGATAGGATTGGCAAAAGGATTGTGGAGATTGTGGAATACCCCAAGATGCAAGGAAATAGGTTGGCAAAGCTTCAAGGAAGAGGACTCTACATTTTACATTTGTGAGGAATCACTTTGAGTCCATAGGAAAGCCAATACTATTAAAAGGGGGGTAAGGTTTTGTTGGTGAACAAAATGCTCATACGTGCACAAGTGATAGTCACCAAAAACACCCACAAGCTCTCCCACCAAAGTCTGTCCAAAGTCATATACTCAAAATCGGTGCAACCAACATTTCCATTCCGGTGCCACCGATTCTCAACCTTAGACAGACTCAGCCAAACCCTAACCACTTCGGTGCAACCGATTCAATCCCGGTGCCACCGAGTTTAGGTTGCCAACTTTCTGTTACGCAAATTCACAATATCGGTACCACCGAGATTGTTGGATCAGCGTCACCGAGATTGTCAATCTGACCGTTGGTCACCTTATCGGTGCAACCGAGTTTCCTATATCGGTCTCACCGAGATTCAAAAGTTGCCACCTTTTGGTCACTTCGGTACCACCGAGATTTACACATCGGTGTCACCGAGTTGGTCATTTTGTGTGTAACGGTTGGATTTTTGGGGATGCCTATATATACCCCTCCACCACTACCTACTCGAGAGAGAAGCACTCAGAACTATTCCATACTTGCCCCATCCAGTTTTCTGAGAGAGAACCACCTATTCTTGTGTTGAGGTCAAGATCTTCCACTCCAACCAAATGGATCTTGATTTCTAGCCTCGCCAGCCCCGTGCGCTCGCCGCCGTCCGCCCCTGGCGTTGCCTTTGGCCGCCGCCGCTGGCCGCACCCGCCCCCTCTGGCCGCCGGCGACCCGCCGGTGAGGCCCTGCCTCCCCCCCGTTGTCGATCTGGTTAGTGGGGGTTAACCGCCCCACTAATCCCCCCTGTATGAATGACACGGGGGCGCACGCCCCCTAATAACGTTTATAAAAATAAATAAATAATTCATTAAAATGAATAATTAGTTAAATTAATTAATTAATTAATTAGTGAATTAATTAATTAAGTAATTAATTAGTTAATTAGATGATTAAGTTTAATTAGATTAATTAATTAAACTTGTTAATTAATCTGTTAATTAATTAAGTTAAACAATATGACAGGTGGGTCCCACCCCCCTTAATTTATCTGATTAATGTTAATTAAACATTAATTAAAACTGTGACACTGACATGTGGGACCCACTGGTCAGTTTGACCAGTCAACAGAACTGTTGACTGCTGATGTCAGCATGACATCATGCTGATGTCATAATTCATTGTTGAATTAAAATAATCTATTTTAATTTCTGGATATTAATAAAACTTTAAAAATTAATATAAAATAATCCGTAAGTTAGATGAAAATAATTTATACATGAAAGTTGTTCAGAAAAATCCCACGAATCCGAATACACTATCCGTTAGTCTGTTACGTGCTCCTATCATAACGAACATGGACATTTTTGCGTTAGGATCATCTGTCCGGTAATAGCCAGAGACCCGGGAAATATCGTCAGATATTCTCCCGCTCCGTCTGCAACGTGTAGTACTGCGTTAGTGCATGCCTAGTTCTGCATATTGCCATGTCATGCATCGTGATTGCATCTGTGCTTTATATTTATTGTTTCTTCCCCCCTCTTCTTACCGGTAGACCCCGAGACTGACGGTGCTTCCGGGTATGACTACACCGTTGACGATCAGGCCTTTGCCGGAGAGCAGCAAGGCAAGCAACCCCCCTTGAGCATTCCGATATCGCCCATTTCTTTCCCTCTCATTCTTGCATTAGATTTTGCTACTGTAATAGTTAGCTCCTATTCTGATGCATAGCCTGTTTTTGATAAACTGCTACTGTACCTGCAATCATATCAACTGCTTAGTATAGGTTGATCAGTGAATCCCTAGTGACCCCTTAGTCCCAGTTGCCCCTGCTTCTTTATCGACGACTCGACGACTCGAAGACTCGGTCAACCGACCGACGAGCCAGGCCCCTCACCTCACGGCACACCCCTTAGTTGTACGACTCTGCATAGCTACTATCGAGTACCGAGGGTGACACCTCGTGAAGTACTCATGATGCTAACTCTGTAGTGCAACTAGTCGGTCGTGGTTATCGAGGGTGATTCCTCCTTCACCACTCCCGATGATGACTCTGTCGTGCAACCCCTCAAGTGTGGGACCCTCGAGGGTGATTCCTCTAAGTCCACCTTGACGGTTTCATCGAGCGGGACCTTTTGAGGGTGATTCCTCAGGTTCCGTCTTGATGTTTTATACACACAGTTACTATGACCTGGTTACAGAAACATGTTGATGATGGGTCGGCCCTGAAGGGTACCCACGGTTTGGTGGTGATGAGGCGTGGATGGGCAGGAGAGGCCCTTGCCACACATCCTCGAGACGGGGCGACGGGACCACACTTCATGGGTCGCGCTTGCCCCACATTAATAAAATGCTAATGGGTTGGGTATTTGATCTGAGTTGGTCATTTGACCTTTTACGCACTAAACCTTCACGTGGGACAAGTTATGGGTACTCAGCGTCGTTGTATCAGCCGAAGCTCTTCGGACGTCAGCAATGGAGCGGCGCGCGCCCGAGTGGCCTGGACGGTACAGCTCTTGGACTAGAGTGTGCTAGGGCTGACCTCGGCCGCCCACGCATCGTGCAGGAGCGCAGAGGGCAAGTGGGCCCATGACCCCTGTGTGCTTAGGATTTAGACCGGCGGGCTGGCCTCTCTGTTGAGCCTAGGTGGGGCGACGACGTGTTGATATCCCGAGGCCGGGCATGACCCAGGAAAGTGTGTCCGGCCGGAGGTGATCAAGCATGCTGGAAATGCGGTGCACCCCTGCAGGGATGAATTCATCTATTCGAATAGCCGTGTCCACGGTAACAGGATGACTTGGAGTTGTAATTTGACCTTCTACAACTATAACTGTGACTTAAATTTGAAATGAATGTTGGCTCCGAGATTGCTTTCTCGCAGGGAGTCGAGGAAGAATCTCTGGGCATGGTTACTTAATAAAATTGCTACAATAATATGACTATATATGAGATACCAGTCTACTCTCTTCTAATGCTGCAAGATGCTGAAGATGCTAGTCTTCGATAGGACTAGGCCTTCCCCCTATTCTTGCTTTCTGCAGTCAGCCCAGATATAACCCCATTCCTTGATACTAATGCATACTTAGCATAGTTCTGACGTCAGTCTTGCGAGTACTTTGGATGAGTACTCACCACTGCTTTGCTTTCTCTTTCCCCCTCGATACGATTCTGCGTTCAGACGATGGAGCCCAGGAGATGGATTACGCCGGAGACGACTTCTACACCACCGCTGGAGCCTACTACTACGTGGAGAGTGCCGACGCTCAGGAGTAGTTAGGAGGTTCCCAGGCAGGAGGCCTCGCCTCTTTCGATCCATTGATTATGGTTGTGCTAGCCTTCTTAAGGCAAAACTTGTTTAACTTATGTCTGTACTCAGATATTTGTGCTTCCGCTGACTCATGTTTGTCGAGCTTTGTATTCGAGCCCTCGAGGCCCCTGGCTTGTAATATGAAGCTGTATGACTTTAATTTGTGTCTAGTGTTGTGTTGTGATATCAATCAGTGAGTCCCTAATCTTGGTCGTACGCATTGCGTGTATGTTTAGCGTATGGTCGAAATTGGGGGCGTCACAACCACGCACCAGCCACTCCTCTACGAGCTCCCGGCCCATCTCCGTCGCACAACGCGCTCCCTGCCGTGTGTCGCCACACCAGAACTCTCCCTGTGCCGCCTCTTGACGCCTATCCCCCGTGCAAAGGAGGCCCGTCAGGGCGCGCCGTCCATGCCCTTCGCCTTTGATGGCCGGGCGTCGTCGTCGGCGGCCAGGGGAGCACAGGGAAGGGGGTGCGCGCGAGTCTAGGATTTTCTCTTCTGGAGCCGCCCGCGCAAGCGGCCCGGGAGGGAGAGGGGAAAGTGGGGGGACATACATAGGTTCTTTGGCTCCTTTTTTGGTTCTCTACCCACCAAAAAAAACGAGAGTGGGAATGTCTAGGGGTGGATCGATCGATGGGAGGGAGGCGAGCGAACGAAACGAACGAAACGAATGACTTCCAATAGAGATTTGGTAAGTGTGATTAATTGTTTTGGTAAGTGCGGGCAGGCCATGATGTACCATTATGGAGGAGTAAAATGATGAACCATCATTCACCAATTTCTGTTTAATAGTAGAGATTTGGTTGTTAGGAAATGCAGGGATTGATCCTTTAGGAAAGTTAGGATTTGGCAATGATTTCATTGTTAGGAAAGGCAGGGATCGATCCATTAGGAAAGTTAGGATTTGGCATTGATTGTCATGAAATTGGACTTCATTGTTTCATAAAGTATTATCGGTTCCTACCCGATTGTAACATGGCTGGTTAGGAAAGTTTTAATTGCAGGATGAAAAACCAGTGTGAAGGGGTGGTGGTGGGAGGAGAGACGAAAAAAACCATGCGAGCGGTCTCCGATGAAAAAACAGAAAAACTGGAGGCAGGGAGGACTTCGTTGGAGGAGGGGCAGGGTATGAACGACGAATACATATTGATTGTCATTTAATAATAGATGTTTGATTGTTAGAAAGGATCCATGTGTTAGGAAAGTTAGGATTCAAAATTGATTGTCACATAATTGGATTTCATTGTTTGGTAACGTATTATTGGTTCCTACCATTTATAACATGGCTGGTTAGGAAAACTTGGAAATATTAGGAACGTTTTTAATGGATGGTGGAAAAACCAATGTGAAGGGGTGGTGGTAGGAGGTGACACGAAAAAAACCGGACGAAAAAACCCCGAGATGCTATTCACCAACTGAGCAATTAGGAGTACAGATTGTCATTTAATAATAGAGATTTGATTGTTAGAAAGGATCCATGTGTTAGGAAAGTTAGGATTCAAAATTGATTGCCACATAATTGGATTTCGTTGTTTGGTAACGTATTATTAGTTCCTGCCATTTATAACATGGCTGGTTAGGAAAACTTGGAAAGATTAAGAAAGTTTTTATTGGAAGGTGAAAAACCAATGTGAAGGGGTGGTGGTGGGAGGTGAGACGAAAAAAAACCGGGATGCTATTCAGCAACTGAGCAATTAGGAGTAGAGATACGTAGCTTTGAGGCGCTTGGTTTGTAGGAGGTGGGAGGGAAGCCCAAAGAAACGGACGAAGGTGGGAGGTATGACGAAAATAAACCCGAAACGGAAACCTACTATCACGATCGCAGACTGCTCCTTTAGGAGTAGAAGATCTATCTACTACCCCTATAAATGGAAGAGAATAGGCAGATCCAAACAATCAGGAACATTCATTAACAACATCTAAAAGCCAGTAATCTTTCGGTGTTTAACACAGCAAGCCATGCAATTACGAGGGCTGATCACGATCGCTAACCATACCGCTCTTACGAGAAAAAAGCCACCCATCCCACGACTGGACGCCTCCTCCTGCCAAAATTGTCGCCATCACGTCTCCTCCTCCCGCCCCGCGCCCCGCCACTGCCGACACTCCACCATCGACGCCTCCTCCTCCCGCCCCCGTGCCCCGCCACCGCAGCCTTCCCGCGCCCCGCCACCATGGCCTCCCCGCCCCGCCACCATGGCCTCCCCGCCCCGCGCCCCGCCATCCCTCCTCTCCCACCCCGCCGGCCCTCCTCTCTCGCCCCGTGCCCCGCCACAGCCGGTCCTCCTTCCCTGCGCCGTCCAGCCCCGCCGGCCCATACGCAGCCCAGCCACGCCGCCGGCGAGCCTCGCTGCCCAGCCACGCCGGCCCCTGCGTTGCCCAACCACGCCGCCGGCCAGCCTCGCCGCGCAGCCAGGCCGGCCCCTGCGAAGCCCAACCACGCCGCTGGCCAGCCCCGCCGCCCCCCCTGCGCAGCCCAGCCACGCCGCCGGACAGCCCCGCGCTGTGCGCCGTTCGTCCTCTGTTACCACAAAAATGAGGGAGAGCCCCTGCCACCGCTGCCCGCCGGTCCGCTGCCCCAAAGAAGGATGTGCATGGGGGGCGACGCCGGTGCCCGCCAGTCTACTTCTGCTGCCACGCGGAAGGACGTGAGCGAGGGCCGGCAGCGTCCTCCTCTGCTGTGTTGGGGAACGTTGCATGGGAAACAAATTTTTCCTAAGCACACGCAAGATCTATCCATGGAGATGTATAGCTACGAGAGGGGGAGTGCATCTACATACCCATGTAGATTGCTAAGCAGAAGCGTTAAGAAACGCAGTTGATGTACTCTTACGTCTTCGCGACCCAATCACGATCTGTCCCGATCTAGCGCCGAACGGACGGCACCTCCGCGTTCAGCACACGTACAACTCGATGACCTGCCCGCTGCCTTGATCCAGCGAGCGAGGGCGGAGTAGTAGATGAGATCTCTGGCAGCACGACGGCGTGGTGACGGTGGTGGTGGTGCAATCTCAGCAGGGCTTCGCCAAGCGTTGCCGCAGATGCACCGGGAGAAGAAAGCTGATCTAGAGAGAGAGGGAGGGCGCCGCCAAAGGTTTGGTGTGTCGCTGCCCTCCCTCTCCTCTCATATATATATGGGGAGGGGTGGAGGCGGCCGGCCCTAGGGCTGCCTCCAAGAGGAGGGGCGGCGGCCTAGGAGGTGGCTTGCCACCCAAGTTAGGGTGGCGCCACCACTAGGGTTTGCCCCCACCAGCCCTTGGCCGCATGGGCCTATGTGGGAGGGGCGCCCAGCCCACCAGGGGATGGTGCGCACCCTCTCTCAGCCCATGTGTCCCCCTGGGGCGGGTGGGCCCCTTCCGGTGGACCCTCGGAACCCTTCCGACACCCCCGATACACTACCGGTGACGCCCGAATTCTTTCCGGTGACCAAAACGGAACTTCCCATATATCATTCTTTACCTGCGGACCATTCCGAAGCTCCTCGTCATGTCCGAGATCACATACGAGACTCCGAACAACCTTCAGTTACCAACATATATAACTCAACAATACTATATCGTCATCGAACGTTAAGCGTGCGGACCCTGCGGGTTCGAGAACTATGCAGACATGACCAAGACACTCTCTGGCCAATAACCAATAGCGGGACCTGGATGTCCATATAGGTTCCTACATATTCTACGAAGATCTTTATTGGTCGAACCACGATGTGACGGATTTAGTCAATCCCGTATGCAGTTCCCTTTGTCCATCGGTATGTTACTTGCCCGAGATTCGATTGTCGGCATCTCAATAACTAGTTCAATATCATTACCAGCAAGTCTCTTTACTCGTTCCGCAATACAAGATCCCACGAATAACTCCTTAGTCACACTGCTTGCAAGCTTCTTGTGATGTTGCATTACCGAGTGGGCCCAGAGATACCTCTCCGTCATACAGAGTGACAAATCCCAGTCTCGATCCATGCCAACTCAACAGACACCCTCGGAGATACCTATAGAGCACCTTTATGATCACCCAGTTACAAAGTCATGTTTGATACACACAAGGCATTCCTCAGTGTCAGGGAGTTGCATGATCTCACGGTCATAGGAATAGATACTTGACATGAAGAAAGCAGTAGCAATAAACTAACACGATCAAATGCTATGCTTACAGTTGGGTCTTGTCCATCACATCATTCTCCTAATGATGTGATCCCGTTATCAAATGACAACTCATGTCCATGGTTAGGAAACCTTAACCATCTTTGATCAACGAGCTAGTCCAGTAGAGGCTCACTAGGGACATGGTGTTGTCTTTGTATCCACTGATGTATCTGAGTTTCCGATCAATACAATTCTAGCATGGATAATAAACGATTATCATGAATGAGGAAATAAGATAATAACTACTTTATTATTTTCTCTAGGGCATATTTCCAACAGTCTCCCAGTTGCACTAGAGTCAATAATCTAGCTTTACATTGTAATGAATCTAATAACCATAGAGTTCTGGTGCTGATCATTTTTTGCTCGTGAGAGAGGTTTAGTCAATGGGTCTGCAACATTCAGATCCGTATGTACTTTGCAAATGTTTATGTATTCCTCCTTGATGTAATCGCGGATGGAATTGAAGCGGCGCTTTATATGTCTCGTCCTCTTGTGAAACCTGGGCTCTTTGGCTAGAGCAATTGCACCAGTGTTGTCACACAAGAGAGTCACCGGATCTAGTGCACTGGGCATAACTCCAAGATCTGTCATGAACTGCTTCATCCAGACTCCTTCCTTCGTCGCTTCCGAAGCAGCTATGTACTCCGCTTCACATGTAGAATCTGCTACCATGCTTTGCTTGGAACTGCACCAGCTTACCGCTCCACCATTCAGATTAAATACGTATCCGGTTTGATACTTAGAGTCATCCGGATCTGTGTCAAAGCTAGCATCGACGTAACCCTTTACGACGAGCTCTTGATCACCTACATAAACGAGAAACATTTCCTTAGTCCTTTTCAGGTACTTAAGGATATTCTTGACCGCTGTCCAGTGTTCCACTCCTGGATCACTTTGAAACCTTCCGGCCATACTTATGGCAAGGCTAACATCTGGTCTTGTGCACAACATTGCATACATGATAGAGCCTATGGCTGAGGCATAGGGGATGACACTCATCTTTTCTCTATCCTCTATAGTCGCTGGGCATTGAGTCTTACTCAACTTCACACCTTGTAGGACAGACAAGAACCCTTTCTTGGACTGATCCATTTTGAACTTCTTCAAAACTTTATCGAGGTATGTGCTTTGTGAATGTCCTATTAAGCGTCTTGATCTATCTCTATAGATCTTGATGCCTAATATGTAAGCAGCTTCTCCAAGGTATTTCATTGAAAAACTCTTGTTCAAATATATCTTCATGCTTTCCAAAAGTTCTATATTGTTTCAAATCAGCAATATGTCATCCACATATAATATCAAAAACGCTATAGAGCTCCCACTCACTTTCTTGTAAATACAAGCTTCTCCATAAACTTGTATGAACAAACGCTTTGATCACCTCATCAAAATGAAGATTCCAACTCTCAGATGCTTGCACCAGTCCATAAATAGACTGCTGGAGCTTGCATACTTTGTCAACATTTTTAGGATCGACAAAACCTTCCGGTTGCATCATATACAACTCTTCCTTAAGGAAACCATTAAGGAATGTTGTTTTGACATCCATCTGCCAGATCTCGTAATCGAAAAATGCAACTATTGCTAACATAATCCCGACGGACTTAAGCATCACTACAGGAGAGAAAGTCTCATCGTAGTCAACTCCTTGAAATTGTGAAAACCATTTTGCAACAAGTCGAGCTTTATAGACGGTGACATTACCGTCCACGTCCGTCTTTTTCTTAAAGATCCATTTATTCTGTATGGCCTTACGATCATATGGTAAGTCCTCCAAAGTCCACACTTTGTTCTCATACGTGGATCCTATCTTGGATTTCATGCCCTCTAGCCATTTGTTGGAATCCGGGCCCACCATCGCTTCTTCATAGAACATGACCTCCAAGACAGGATTGCCGTGCCACTCAGGGGCAACACGATTCTTTGTCGACCTACAAGGCTCGGTAGGAACTTGATCTGAAGTTTCATGATCATCATTGATACGTCTCCAACGCATCTATAATTTTTGATTGTTCTATGCTATTATATTATCTGTTTTGGATGTTTTATATGCATTAATATGATATTTTATATTATTTTTGGGACTAACCTATTAACCTAGAGCCTAGTGCCAGTTTCTGTTTTTTCCCTGTTTTTGAGTTTTACAGAAAAGGAATATCAAACGGAGTCCAAACGGAATAAAACATTCGCGATGATTTTTCTTGGACCAGAAGACATCTAGAAGACCTGGAGAGGAGGTCAGAAGACCTGGCAGCAGACGAGAAGCCGCCAGGGCACGCCCTAGGGGGGGGGGGCGCCCCCCTGGCTTGTGGGTCCCCTGCAGACCTTCTAACCCTAACTCTTCGCCTATATATTCCCATATATTCCCAAACCATCATAGGGAGCCACAAAAATACATTTCCGCAGCCGCAACCTTCTGTTCCCGTAAGATCCCATCTTGGGGCCTTTTCCGATAATCTGCCGGAGGGGGATTCGATCACGGATGGATTCTACATCAACTCCATTGCTCCTCTGATGAAGCGTGAGTAGTCTACCTCAGACCTATGAGTCCATAGCTAGTAGCTAGATGGCTTTTTCTCTCTCTCCGATCCTCAATACCACGTTCTCCTCGATGTTCTTGGGGATCTATCCGATGTAATCTTCTTTTGCTGTGTGTTTGTCGAGATCCGATGAATTGTGGATTTATGATCAGATTATCTATGAATATTATTTGAATCTTCTCTGAATTCTTATATGCATGATTTCATATCTTTGTATTTCTCTTCGAGTTATTGGTTTGGTTTGGCCAACTAGATCGGTAGTTCTTGCAATGGGAGAGGTGCTTAGTTTTGGGTTCAATCTTGCGGTATCCTCAACCAGTGACAAAGTAGGGGTAGCAAGGCATGTATTTGTATTGTTGCCATCAAGTATAAAAAGGTGGGGTTTTCATCATATTGCTTGAGTTTATCCCTCTACATCATGTCATCTTACTTAAGGCGTTACTCTGTTCTTTATGAACTTAATACTCTAGATGCAGGCAGGAGTCGGTCGATGTGTGGAGTAATAGTAGTAGATGCAGAATTGTTTCGGTCTACTTGACATGGACGTGATGCCTATATGCATAATCATTGCCTTGGATATCGTCATAACTTTGCTCTTTTCTATCAATTGCTTGACAGTAATTTGTTCACCCACCGTATTATTTTCCTTCAAGAGAGAAGCCTCTAGTGAAACCTATGGTCCCCGGGTCTATTTTCCATTATATATTTTCAGATCTATAAACCAAAAATACCAAAAATACCTTGCTGCAATTTTATTTACTTTTATTTAGATTTACTTTTAGTAATCTTTTATATCTATCTCTATCAGATCTCATCCTTGCAAGTGACCGTGAAGGGATTGACAACCCCTTTTAGCGTTGGGTGCAAGTTTTTGATTGTTTGTGCAGGTGCATAGATTGGGGCCTTGCTTGTACCTCCTACTGGATTGATACCTTGGTTATCAAAACTGAGGGAAATACTTATCTCTACTTTGCTGCATCACCCTTTCCTCTTCAAGGGAAAAACCAACGCAAGCTCAAGAAGTAGCAGGAAGAATTTCTGGCGCCGTTGCCGGGGAGGATACATAGCAAGTCAAGACAAGAACTCTCCCGTCAACTTGCCAATTTCTAGCGCCGTTGCCGGGGAGGTCTACATCAAGCCTACCAAGTACCCATCATAAACTCAGCTCTTGCATTTACATTATTTGCCATTTGCCTCTCGTTTTCCTCTCCCCCACTTCTAAAACGATTTTCAGAAAAAACCAAAAAGATTTGCCTTTTTATTCGCCCTTCTTTCTCGTTCGCCTTTTTCTCGTCGGATCTCTTTTTGTTTGCTTGTGTTGCCATGTGCCTTCTATTTGCTTGCATCTTCGCTTGCTAAAAATCTATTGATATGGATCCTCATCCACTTGCTAGTCTTTTCAAAAGGCCAAATTATGATGAACCAATTGCTAGTGAGTTGAGTGCACTTGATTATCTCTATGAAGTTTTGTTTGAAAATCGTGAATCTGAAAATTTTGATGAAGTGTTGAAAGAAGAAATTTATAAGGTGATTCATGATAGTCCCTTGAATGATGAGCATGATTGAAATGTTGCTAGTATGAATTCTCTAAATATCCATGATGCTTATGATATGCAAAGCCACAAGCTTGGGGATGCTATGTTTGATGAAGATGATATTTTTTGTCCCCCAAGTTTTGATGAGAAAATTTATTATGATGATTGCATGCCTCCTATTTATGGTGATGGTGATGACACGTATGCTATAATGAGTAATGATAACCATGAAACTTATCATCATGATTTGCAATGTGGTTATGTCAATCAAGTGTCTCATGATAGTTATTTTGTTGAATTTTCTCCCACTACCATGGATGATAAAGAATTTGCTTATGTGGAGAGTAATGAAAATTCTATGCTTGTGAAATATGAAAAGAATGATTTATATGATAGTTATATTGTTGAATTACTTCATGATGCTACTGAAATTCATTATGAGGGAGGAACATATGCTTGTAGGAATTACAATAATATCAAGTTTCCTCTCTATGTGTTCAAAGTTTTGAAGTTATGCTTGTTTTGCCTTCCTATGCTAGTTGATTCTTGTTCCCATAAATTGTTTGCTCACAAAATCCCTATGCATAGGAAGTCTGTTAGACTTAAATGTGTTTTTCATGAGATTCATGATGCTCTTTTGCATATTTCAATTACTACTTTTTATGCGAGCATCATTGAAATCATCATGCCTAGCTAGGGGGAAAAACGATAGCGCTTGTTGGGAGGCAACCCAATGAATAAATAAATTTTTGCTTTTTTCCTTTCTGTTTTTGAGTGTTGACACAATTATGCCTCTGTTATGATTGTGTTTTTATGGTTTATTTAGTGTTTGTGCCAAGTAGAACCGTTAGGATGATTCATAGGATGAGTAGAAGTGATGCTGAATCTGAAACAGAAACTTTGCGTCCAGTATATGAATTTCCATTTTTTTCTGGAACGTGATCTTGAGCTGAAATTTTAAAACAGTGTTGCTATACAAATTCCTTACGTTTTCCTAATTTTTCAGAATTTTTAGAGTTACATAAGTATTCGAAGTTTACATATTGCTACAGACTGTTCTGTTTTAGACAGATTCTGTTTTCTATGTGTTGTTTGCTTATTTTGATGAAACTATGGGTAGTATCGGGGGGTATGAACCATGGAGAAGTTGGAATACAGTATATATTACACCAATATAAATAAAGAATGAGTTCACAACAGTACCTAAAGTGGTGATTTTATTTTCTTATACTAACGGATGTCACGAGTTTTCTGTTGAGTTTTGTGTTGTGAAGTTTTCAAGTTTTGGGTTAAGATTTGACGGACTATGGAATAAGGAGTGGCAAGAGCCTAAGCTTGGGGATGCCCAAGGCACCCCAAGGTATTATTAAAGGACAACCAAGAGCCTAAGCTTGGGGATGCCCCGGAAGGCATCCCCTCTTTCGTCTTCCATCCATCGGTAAATTTACTTGAGGCTATATTTTTATTCACCACATGATATGTGTTTTGCTTGGAGCGTCTTGTATGATATGAGTCTTTGCTTTTTAGTTTACCACAATCATCCTTGCTGTACACACTTTTTGAGAGGGACACGCATGAATCGTGAATTTATTAGAATACTCTATGTGCTTCACTTATATCTTTTAAGCTAGGCAATATGCTCTAGTGCTTCACTTATATCTTTTTAGAGCACGGCGGTGGCTTTATTTTATAGAAATTATTGAACTCTCTTGCTTCACTTATATTATTTTGAGAGTCTCTAAACAGCATGGTAATTTGTTTAGGTTATGAATTTAGTCCTAATATGATGGGCATCCAAGAGAGATATAATAAAAACTTTCATATAAAAGTGCATTGAATACTATGAGAAGTTTGATTCCTTATGATTGCTTTGAGATATAAAGATTGTAATATTAGAGACATGCTAGTGAGTAATTGTGGATTGGTAGAAATACTTGTGTTAAAGTTTGTGATTCCCGTAGCATGCACGTATGGTGAACCGTTATGTGACGAAGTCGGAGCATGATTTATTTATTGATTGCCTTCCTTTGTGTGGAGGTCGGGATCGCGCGATGGTTAACTCCTACCAACCCTTCCCCTAGGAGCATGCGTGTAGTACTTTGTTTTGATGACAAATAGACTTTTGCAATAAGTATGTGAGTTCTTTATGACTAATGTTGAGTCCATGGATTATACGCACTCCCACCCTTCCACCTTTGCTAGCCTCTCTAGTACCGCGCAACTTTCGCCGGTGCATTAAACCCACCTTCCTCAAAACAGCCACCATACCTATCTATTATGTCATTTCCATAGCCATTCCGAGATATATTGCCATGCAACTTCCACCGTTCCGTTTATTATGACACACACCATCATTGTCATATTGCTTAGCATGATCGTAAGATAGCTAGCATGATGATGTCATTGCTACGCTAGATCATTGCATATCTCGGTACACCGCCGGAGGCATTCATATAGAGTCATATCTTGTTCTAGTATCGAGTTATAAATTTTGAGTTGTAAGTAAATAAAAGTGTGATGATCGTCATTATAGAGCATTGTCCCATGTGAGGAAAGGATGATGGAAACTATGATTCCCCCACAAGTCGGGATGAGTCTCCGGACTTTATGAAAAATAAAAGAGGCCAGAGAAGCCCAAATAAAAAAAAGAGGCCAAAGAAGCCCACCAAGAAAAAAAAGAGAAAATTAAAAAAAATGAGAGAAAAGAGAGAAGGGGCAATGCTACTATCCTTTTTCCACACTTGTGCTTCAAAGTATCACCATGATCTTCATGATAGAGAGTCTCCTATATTGACACTTTCATATACTAGTGGGAATTTTTCATTATAGAACTTGGCTTGTATATTCCAATGATGGGCTTCCTCAAATTGCCCTAGGTCTTCGTGAGCAAGCGATTTGGATGTACACCCACTTAGTTTCTTTTTTGAGCTTTCATACACTTATAGCTCTAGTGCATCCGTTGCATGGCAATCCCTACTCACTCACATTGATATCTATTGATGGGCATCTCCATAGCCCGTTGATACGCCTAGTTGGTGTGAGACTATCTCCTTCTTTTGTCTTCTCCACAACCACCATATTCTATTCCACCTATAGTGCTATGTCCATGGCTCACGCTCATGTATTGCGTGAGAGTTGAAAAAGTTTGAAAATACTAAAGTATGAAACAATTGCTTGGCTAAAACCAGGGTTGTGCATGATTTAATACTTTGTGTGATGAAGATGGAGCATAGCCAGACTATATGATTTTGTAGGGATAGCTTTCTTTGGCCATGTTATTTTGAGAAGACACGATTGCTTTATTAGTATGCTTGAAGTATTATTGTTTTTATGTCAACATTAAACTTTTGTTTTGAATCATATGGATCAGAATATTCATGCCACAATAAAGAAAATTACATGGATAAATATGTTAGGTAGCATTCCACATCAAAAATTCTGTTTTTATCATTTACCTACTCAAGGACGAGCAGGAATTAAGCTTGGGGATGCTTGATACGTCTCCAACGTATCTATAATTTTTGATTGTTCCATGCTATTATATTATCTGTTTTGGATGTTTTATATGCATTAATATGCTATTTTATATTATTTTTGGGACTAACCTATTAACCTAGAGCCCTGTGCCAGTTTCTGTTTTTTCCCTGTTTTTGAGTTTTACAGAAAAGGAATACCGAACGGAGTCCAAACGGAATAAAACTTTCGCGATGATTTTTCTTGGACCAGAAGACATCTAGAAGACCTGGAGAGGAGGTCAGAAGACCTGGCAGCACACGACAAGCCGCCAGGGCGCGCCCTAGGGGGGGAGGGGGGCGCCCCCTGGCTTGTGGGTCCCCTGCAGACCTTCTAACCCTAACTCTTCGCCTATATATTCCCATATATTCCCAAACCATAATAGGGAGCCACAAAAATACTTTTCCGCCGCCGCAACCTTCTGTTCCCGTGAGATCCCATCTTGGGGCCTTTTCCGGTAATCTGCCGGAGGGGGATTCGATCACGGAGGGCTTCTACATCAACTCCATTGCTCCTCCGATGAAGCGTGAGTAGTCTACCTCAGACCTACGGGTCCATAGCTAGTAGCTAGATGTCTTTTTCTCTCTCTCCGATCCCCAATACCATGTTCTCCTCGATGTTCTTGGAGATCTATCCGATGTAATCTTCTTTTGCGGTGTGTTTGTCGAGATCCGATGAATTGTGGATTTATTATCAGATTATCTATGAATATTATTTGAATCTTCTCTGAATTCTTATATGCATGATTTCATATCTTTGTATTTCTCTTCGAGTTATTGGTTTGGTTTGGCCAACTAGATCGGTAGTTCTTGCAATGGGAGAGGTGCTTAGTTTTGGGTTCAATCTTGCGGTGTCCTCACCCAGTGACAAAGTAGGGGTAGCGAGGCACGTATTGGTATTGTTGACATCAAGGATAAAAAGGTGGGGTTTTCATCATATTGCTTGAGTTTATCCCTCTACATCATGTCATCTTACTTAAGGCGTTACTCTGTTCTTTATGAACTTAATACTCTAGATGTAGGCAGGAGTCAGTCGATGTGTGGAGTAATAGTAGTAGATGCATAATCGTTTCGGTCTACTTGACCCGGACGTGATGCCTATATGCATAATCATTGCCTTAGATATCGTCATAACTTTGTGCTTTTCTATCAATTGCTCGACAGTAATTTGTTCACCCACCGTATTATTTTCCTTCAAGAGAGAAGCCTCTAGTGAAACCTATGGTCCCCGGGTCTATTTTCCATTATATATTTTCAGATCTATAAACCAAAAATACCAAAAATACCTTGCTGCAATTTTATTTACTTTTATTTAGTTTTACTTTTAGTAATCTTTTATATCTATCTCTATCAGATCTCATCCTTGCAAGTGACCGTGAAGGGATTGACAACCCCTTTTAGCGTTGGGTGCAAGTGTTTGATTGTTTGTGCAGGTGCATAGATTGGGGCCTTGCTTGTACCTCCTACTGGATTGATACCCTGGTTCTCAAAACCGAGGGAAATACTTATCTCTACTTTGCTGCATCACCCTTTCCTCTTCAAGGGAAAAACCAACGCAAGCTCAAGAAGTAGCAATCATCATTAGCTTCCTCTTCACTTGACGTAGGCGCTGAATAAACATCTTTCTGCGTCGTGCTACTTTCCAACTGAAGTGATGGTTCAACAACCTCATCAAGTTCTACCTTCCTCCCACTCAATTCTTTCGAGAGAACCTCCTTCTCCAGAAAGGATCCATTCTTAGCAACAAAGACCTTGCCTTCGGATATGAGATAGAAGGTGTACCCAACTGTTTCCTTAGGGTATCCTATGAAGACGCACTTGTCCGCTTTGTGTTCGAGCTTATCAGGCTGAAGCCTTTTCACATAAGCGTCGCAGCCCCAAACTTTAAGAAACGACATCTTATGTTTCTTGCAAACCATAATTCATACGGTGTCGTCTCAACGGATTTTGATGGTGACCTATTTAAAGTGAATGCAACTGTCTGTAATGCATAACCCCAAAACGAAAGTGGCAGATCAGTAAGAGACATCATAGATCGCACCATATCCAATAGAGTACGATTACGACACCCGGACACACCATTACGCTGTGGTGTTCCAGGTGGCGTGAGCTGTGAAACAATTCCACACTGTCTTAAATGCATGCCAAACTCATAACTCAGATATTCTCCATCACGATCAGATCGTAGAAACTTTATCTTCTTGTTACGATGGTTCTCTACTTCACTCTGAAATTGCTTGAACTTTTCAAACGTTTCAGACTTGTGTTTCATTAAGTAAATATACCCATATCTACTCAAATCATCAGTGAAGGTAAGAAAATAACGATATCCGCGTGCCTCAACACTCATTGGACCACATACATCAGCATGTATGATTTCCAACAAGTCACTTGCCCGCTCCATTGTACTGGAGAACGGGTTTTTCGTCATCTTGACCATGAGGCATGGTTCGCATGTATCAAGCGATTCAAAATCGAGTGATTCCAAAAGTCCATCATCATGGAGCTTCTTCATACGTTTTACACCAATATGACCTAAGAGGCAGTGCCACAAGAAAGTTGTACTATCATTATTAACTTTGCATCTTTTGGCATCAATGTTATGAATGTGTGTATCACTACTATCGAGATTCAACAAGAATAAACCATTCACATTGGGTGCATGACCATAATAAATATTACTCATATAAATAGAACAACCATTATTCTTTGATTTAAATGAATAACCGTCTCGCAATAAACAAGATCCAGATATAATGTTCATGCTCAACGCAGGTACCAAATAACAATTATTTAGGTTTAAAACTAACCCCGATGGTAATTGAAGAGCGAACGTGCTGACGGCGATCACATCAACCTTGGAACCATTCCCGACGCGCATCGTCACTTCGTCCTTTGCCAGCCTCCGTTTATTCCATAGTTCCTGCTTCTAGTTACATATATGAGCTACCGAACCGGTATCAAATACCCAGGCAGTACTATGAGAGCTAGTAAGGTACATATCAATAACATGTATATCAAATATACCTTTGTTGATGTTTCCAGCCTTCTTATCAGCCAGGCACTTGGGGCAATTCCGCTTCGAGTGGCCAGTCCCCTTGAAGTAGAAGCACTCAGTCTCAGGCTTGGGTCTAGCCTTGGGTTTCTTCACGGGAGCAACAACTTGCTTGCCATTCTTCTTGAAGTTTCCCTTCTTTCCCTTGACTTTCTTGAAACTAGTGGTTTTATTCACCATCAACACTTGATGCTCCTTTTTGATTTCTACTTCCACGACTTTCAACATCGTGAATAGCTCGGAGATAGACTTGTCCATCCCTTGCATATTATAGTTCATCACAAAGCCCTTATAGCTAGGTGGCAGTGACTAGAGTACTCTGTCAGTAACCTTGTCAGGCGGGAGCTCAACTCCCAGCTGATTCAAGCGGTTGTAGTACCCAGACATTCTGAGAACATGCTCACTGACAGAACTATTCTCCTCCACCTTGCAGGCGAAGAACTTATCGGAGGTCTCGTACATCTTGATCCGAGCATTTGCTTGAAATAATAACTTCAACTCCTGGAACATCTCATATGCTCCATGGCATTCAAAACGCTTTTGAAGTCCCGATTCTAAGCCATATAACATGGGGCACTGAACTATTGAGTAGTCATCAGCACGTGCCTGCCAGACGTTCACAACATCTGCAGACGACACTGGAGGGGGTGGCGCACCAAGTGGTGCATCAAGGACATACGCCTTTTGCGAAGCCGTGAGGATAATCCTCAGATTACGGACCCAGTCCGCATAGTTACTTCCATCATCTTTCAACTTAGCTTTCTCTAGGAACGTATTAAAATTCAGGGGAGCTACTGCGCGAGCCATTGACCTACAACATAATTTTGCAAAGACAATTTTAGACTATGTTCATGATAACGAGTTCAATTAATCATGTTACTAAAGAACTCCCACTTAAAACAACATCCCTCAGGTTGACTAAGTGTGACATGATCCAAATCCACCAACCCAAGTCCGATCATCACGTGAGATGAGGTGGTTTCAATGGTGAACATCTCCATGTTGATCATATCTACTATATGACTCATGTTCGACCTTTCGGTCTCCTGTGTTAAAAAGGCCATGTCTGTACATGCTAGGCTCGTCAAGTTTAACCCAAGTATTCCGCATGTGTAAAACTGGCTTACACCCGTTGTATGCGAACATAGAGTCTATCACACCCGATCATCACGAGGTGCTTCGAAACGATGAACCTTCGCAATGGTGCATACTTGGGGAGAACACAATTTTATCTTGAAATTTTAGTGAGGGATCATCTTATATTTCTGCCGTTGTCCTAAGCAAAATAAGATGCATAAAAGGATAAACATCACATGCAAATCATATAAGTGACATGATATGGCCATCATCGTCTTGTGCTTTTGATCTCCATCTCCAAAGCACCGGCATGATCTCCATCGTCACCGGCAGGACACCATGATCTCCATCATCGTGTCGTCATGTGGTTGTAGCGCCAACTATTGCTTCTACAACTATTGCTAACTCATAACGATAAAGTAAAGCAAATGGCATAAATGAATTAAAGACAACCCTATGGCTCCTGCCGGTTGCCGTACTCATCGATATGCAAGTCATGATAACTATACAAAACATGATCATATCATACATCAAATAAATCAAATCACGTCTTGGCCATATCAAATCACAACATGCCCTGCAAAAACAAGTTAAACGTCCTCTACTTTGTTGTTGCAAGTTTTACGTGGCTGCTATGGGCAACTAGTAAGAACCGTTCTTACATACGTAAATCCACAACGGTGATAATAAAGTTTCCTTTTAACCTTATACAAGGACCGCCTCTGTCGAATCCGATTCAACTAAAGTGGAGAGACATACACCCGCCAGCCACCTTTATGCAACCAAGTTACATGTCAGTCGGTGGAACCAGTCTCTTGTGTGAGGACAAGTAAGGTTGGTCCGGGCCGCTTCATCCCACAATACCGCCGAATCAAAATAAGACTAAGGAGGTAAGCAATCTGAACATTAACGCCCACAACTTCTTTGTGTTCTACTCGTGCAAAACATCTACGCATAGACCTAGCTCATGATGCCCCTGTTGGGGAACGCTGCATGGGAAACAAAAAATTTCCTACGCACACGCAAGATCTATCCATAGAGATATATAGCTACGAGAGAGGGAGTGCATCTACATACCCTTGTAGATCGCTAAGCGAAAGCGTTAAGAAACGCGGTCGATGTAGTCGTACGTCTTCGCGATCCAATCACGATCCGCCCCGATCTAGCGCCAAACGGACAGCACCTCCGCGTTCAGCACACGTACAGCTCGATGATGTCTCCACCTCCTTGATCCAATGAGCGAGGGCGGAGTAGTATATGAGATCTCTAGCAGCACGACAGCATGGTGACGATGGTGGTGGTGCAATCTCAGCAGAGCTTCGCCACGCGCTGCCGCAGATGCGATGGGAGAAGAAAACTGATCTAGAGAGAGAGGGAGGGTGCCACCAAAGGCTTGGGGTGTCTCTGCCCTCCCTCTCCTATCATATATATAGGGGGAGGCGTGGAGGCGGCCGGCCCTAGGGCTGCCTCCAAGAGGAGGGGTGACGGCCTAGGAGGTGGCTTGCCACCCAAGTTTGGGTGGCGCCACCCTAGGGTTTGCCCCCACCAGCCCTTGGCCGCATGGGCCTAGGTGGGAGGGGCGACCAGCCCACCAGGGGCTGGTGTGCGCCCTCTCTCAGCCCATGTGGCCCCCTGGGGCGGGTGGGCGCTTTCCGGTGGACCCCCGGAACCCTTTCGGCACCCCCGATACACTACCGGTGACGCCCGAATTCTTTCCGGTGACCAAAACGGAACTTCCCATATATCATACTTTACCTCCGTACCATTCCAAAGCTCGTCGTCATGTCCTGGATCTCATTCGGGACTCCTAACAACCTTCGGTTACCAACATATATAACTCAACAATACTATATCGTCATCGAACGTTAAGCGTGCGGACCCTGCGGGTTCGAGAACTATGCAGGCATGACCGAGACATTCTCCGGTCAATAACCAATAGCGGGACCTGGATGTCCATATAGGTTCCTACATATTCTACGAAGATCTTTATCGGTCGAACCATGATGTGAAGGATTCAGTCAATCCCGTATGCAGTTCCCTTTGTCCATCAGTATGTTACTTGCCCGAGATTCGATCGTCGGTATCTCCATAACTAGTTCAATCTCGTTACCAGCAAGTCTCTTTACTCATTCCGTAATACAAGATCCTGTGACTAAATCCTTAGTCACATTGCTTGCAAGCTTCTTGTGATGCTGCATTACCGAGTGGGCCCAGAGATACCTATCTATCATGCGGAGTGACAAATCCCAGTCTCGATCCATGCCAACTCAACAAACACCTTCGAAGATACCTGTAGAGCACCTTTATGATCACCCAGTTACGAAGTGATGTTTGATACACACAAGGCATTCCTCCGGTGTCAGGGAGTTGCATGATCTCATGCTCATAGGAACAGATACTTGACATGAAGAAAGCAGTAGCAATAAACTAACACGATCAAATGCTATGCTTACGGTTGGGTCTTGTCCATCACATCATTCTCCTAATGATGTGATCCCGTTATCAAATGACAACTCATGTCCATGGTTAGGAAACCTTAACCATCTTTGATCAACGAGCTAGTCTTGTAGAGGCTCACTAGGGACACGGTGTTGCCTATGTATCCACACATGTATCTGAGTTTCCAATCAATACAATTCTAGCATGGATGATAAACAATTATCATGAATGAGGAAATATGATAATAACTACTTTATTATTGCCTCTAGGGCATATTTCCAACATGATTCCCATCGGAGGACGACGACGTGAGCCAGTAAGTTTCCATTTGGGTGATCATGAACGCGGAATTCTAAAACTGATGGTCCTGTAAAGTCTTATGTTCATAGACCAGTAAATTCCGGTTAAGAGGAATGCTACTCTGCACTCAAGCAACAATCTGGTGGCCACACCTTCTTTGTGCAACGTGATCTAAGGTACAACCTAGCAGCAAAGTTAACATTTCTAGGCTATAAGAACTGAATTATGGCTCTCGAACAAAGGGAGCGGGACTGCTAAAGAGGATAGGGACGAGAATTTGGAAGGGAGCTCTCTACCAACGCGGGGAATAGGTTGGTAGCAGGGGCTGATGGTGGTGGATAGAGAACTGAGCGACTGGGATGTAGTCATATAGATGTTGGATTTGATTAACTATGAGTATAGATAAAACTGACATGGTAATCATACATAAAGGCAATGTTGTATGTTGTTTGAAATCCTACATGAAGGCATGGGGTATGTTGTTTCTAACTATGATTTGTGCACAATTATTGTTGGGTACTCCCTCCGTACATAAATATAAGAGCGTTTAGATCACTATTTTGGTGAGTATGTCACAACAACTAACATTCAAGACTTGCTTTGCACATCCAAATTTTGAATTACAACGAAACATGCATTGCACGTGCATGCTTACTAGTATTAACAAAGTTGTTACCGACAATAATGAGGACGGAGATGGTTGTATTTGAGCCTAAGGCCTCGTTTGGTAGAGGAGTTTTGAAGGGGATTTGAGAGGATAATCCTCGAGGGGGTCAGAAACCTCAAAAATCCCAGACGACTCGTTTGGCACGTAGGGTTTTGTCCGGGCAAACCCCTCTGATCCCCACCAAACCCTTTCAAGCCACGTGGTTTAGAAAACATGTCGGTGCCCTCAGGGAACCGAGGCGAAACGAGATGGGGCTCCTATCACGCGCCGCCTTCGCCGCCGTAGCCTTCGCCGCCTGGAGCTTTCGATGCGTCTGGTACGTACATTCGCGCCTCACCCTTCCGTGCCCCCTCCGCACCACCCCCTTCCTCCAGCCGCCATGGCTACACCTACCCGTCACCGTCAGCGGACTTAGTGGTGGTCTGCCGGTGCATGCCGTCCTCCCCTTGTGACGCATCTTCTTTGCTCCGTCCAATCCTCGGGCCTCCTCGTGCTTGCCTCCTATGAACAGGCTGTAGCATCTCCACTTAATTTCCCCCTCCATGCCTGCTGATTTTTTCTAACTGTATGTATGTGGTGTGTGTACCATGATAATCCTCACCTCAGCCATTAAAGCATTAGTTGTTGTTAATTTTGATTCCCTACATTGCAATGCTTGGTTTACTACAGATAGCATATACATTTAAGTTCCCTCCTGAGAATTGTATTAGAATTACTACATGATTACAATGCAATTTGTATAATATATTTGGATGGGTGCCTCCCTGATATTCAGTATAATTTAGTCATGACATTTTTGGATGAATGTTCTTATATGTGATTTCTGTGGTGAGTAGTCGGATCACTATTACAGATTTTTTTCTTCGATCTGAAAACTGTAGCTCACATATTTGAGATCTATCTCTTTTTTAGACAACATCCAGTGTCGTAGCTGAGCACTTTTTATTTTTCTTCAGTACAAACCATATTTTTTTCTTTAGCTCTCAAACTGCAGCTTACATGGTTGTGACTTCTTAGATCTTAGCTCTCTCAGCTCTGAAAATGCAGCTCAAATGGTTGGGATATATATTTTTAATAAATATACATATGGTGTTGTGTGATTGTGCCTTCTTAGTCATATGATTGTTGGCTAGGTTTAGCAAATAGCCATATGACAATGGTGTTGTGTGTGTTCTGTAGGTAGTTTCGTGTGTTCCTCTTCCTCTCCTCATCTAAAGAGGTGAGTTGTAGTTATTTGTGTGCTGTCATCTTGTAACATTGGTGCTGATAGTGGTTGTCATTCAGCCTGAATTAATTGTCATGTTACTCACTGATGTATACTACGCAACCTTCTTCTTGTAGACTCGTGTTGGGCCTCCAAGCGCAGAGTTTTGTAGGACAGTAGCAAATTTCCCTCAAGTGGATGACCTAAGGTTTATCAATCCGTGAGAGGTGTAGGATGAAGATGGTCTCTCTCAAGCAACCCTGCAACCAAATAACAAAGAGTCTCTTGTGTCCCCAACACACCCAATACAATGGTAAATTGTATAGGTGCACTAGTTCGGCGAAGAGATGGTGATACAAGTGCAATATGGATGGTAGATATAGGTTTTTGTAATCTGAAAATATAAAAACAGCAAGGTAGAAAGTAACAAAAGTGAGCAAAAACGGTATTGCAATGCTTAGAAACAAGGCCTAGGGTTCATACTTTCACTAGTGCAAGTTCTCTCAACAATACTAACATAGTTGAATCATATATAAATCCCTCACGTGCGACAAAGAGTTCACTCCAAAGTCACAAATAGTGGAGAACAAACGAAGAAATTATTGTAGGGTTCGAAACCACCTCAAAGTTATCCTTTCCGATCAATCATATGAGCTATTCCTATAAGTGTCACAGCCCTAGAGTTCGTACTAAAATAACACCTTAAGATACATATCAACCAAAACCCTAATGTCACCTAGATACTCCAATGTCACCACAAGTACCCATGGGCTTGATCTTACGATATGCATCACATAATTTCAGATTCATCATATTCAATCCAACACAAATAACTTCAAAGAGTGCCCGAAAGTTTCTACCGAAGAGTCAAGACAAGAACGTGTGCCAACCCCTATGCATAGATTCCCAAGGTCACGGAACCCGCAAGTTGATCACCAAAACATACATCAAGTAGATCAATAGAACATCCCATTGTCACCACAGATATCCCATCGCAAGACATACATCAAGTGTTCTCAAATCCTTAAAGACTCAATCCGATAAGTAAACTTCAAAGGGAAAACTCAATTCATCACAACTAAATAGAGAGGGGAAACACTCCATATGATTCATCTATATTAACAAAGCTCGCGGTACATCAAGATCGTGCCATCTCAAGAACACGAGAGAGAGATCAAACACATAGCTACTAGTACATACCCTCAGCCCCGAGGGTGAACTACTCCCTCCTCGTCATGGAGAGCGTCGGGATGATGAAGATGGCCTCCGGTGATGGTTTCCCCCTCCGGCAGGGTGCCGGAAAAGGCTCCCGATTGGTTTTTCGTGGCTCTGGAGGCTTGCGGCGGTGGAACTCCCGATCTAGGTTTATTTTCGGAGGTTTCTATATTTATAGGAATTTATGGCGGTGGAAACAAGTCCCGGGGGGCCACGAGGGAGTCACAAGCCAGGGGGGCGCGCCCTAGGGGGGGGCGCCCCTGTGGCTTGTGACCTCCTCGTGGCTCTTCTGGCCCAACTCCGATGCCCCGTGGGTCTCTTCTGGTCCATAAAAAATCACCGTAAAATTTTATTCCGATTGGACTCCGTTTGATATTCCTTTTCTCTAAAACTCAAAAACAAGGAAAAAACAGAAACTGGCACTGGGCTCTAGGTTAATAGGTTAGTCCCAAAAATAATATAAAGTTGTAGTAAAATGATTGTAAAACATCCAAGAATGATAATATAACAGCATGGAACAAGCAAAAATTATAGATACGTTGGAGACGTATCAGCATCCCCAAGCTTAATTCCTGCTCGTCGTCGAGTAGGTAAATGATAAAAACAGAATTTTTGATGTGGAATGCTGCCTAACATGTTCATCATATTCTTTTCTTCTTTGTATAGCATGGACATTTGGACTTGTAAATGATTCAAAGCAATAGTCTAGTTTTAACATAATGACTTCAATACTCAAGCATGTCAACAAGCAACCATGTCTTTCAAAATATCAGCACTAAAGAAAGTTATCCCTAGCCCATCATGCTCAATCATTGATCCATTCATGAAACACACTCAAATATTAGCTATGCCCAATGCTCAAGTACGATCATAGTGCCCCTTAGTTGGTGCTTATAAGAGAAGATGGAGACTCAAAGCAAAAATAAAAATTGCATAAAGTAAATAGATAGGCCCTTCGCAGAGGGAAGTAGGGATTTGTAGAGGTGCCAGAGCTCAAGGTTTAAATTGAGAGAGAAAAATATTTTGAGTGGCATGCTTTTCCTGTCAACGAAAACGACGAAGTAGCTCACAATACTTTCCATGCTAGATACATTATAGGCGGTTCCCAAACAGAATAGTGAAGTTTTTACTCCCCCTCCACCAATCAATCACACTCCACGGCGAGCCGAATCCACGGGTACCGTCCATACCAACAACATTCCTGGGGGAGTTTTATTTCATTATTTTTTTATTTGAATTTTGAGCATGGGACTGGGCACCCCGAATACCAGCCACTTTCTCGTGAAAGATAGTGAATCAACACATATCGTGAGAATAACACACCTAGCATGGAAAAATATTGGATACTCCCCACCGTTTCATGAGCGGTACGGGCGCACAAAAGAGAAAATTTATTTTGAAGATTTAGAGATGGCACATACAAATTTGCTTGGAACGGCATGGAAATACCGCATATAGGTAGGTATGGTGGACTCATAAGGCAAAACTTGGTTTAAGGATTTTGGATGCACAAGTAGTGTTTCTACTTAGTACGAATGAAGGCTAGCAAATAGATTGGGAAGCAACCAAACCGAGGAACGAAAAATCTCATAAGTGAGCATTGAGTCATAACTAACACCGAATAACGCACCACAAGTAGGATGTAACTTCATTGCATAACTATTGACTTTCGTGCATGCATAGGGAATCACAAACCTTAATACCAATATTCCTACTAAGCATAATTACTCACTAACATGACTCACATATTACTATCATCATGTTTCAAAACTATTACAAGGAATCAAGTTTAATTTGTCCAATGATCTTCATGAAAGTTTTTATTATATCCTCCTTGGATATCTATTACTTTGGGACTAGTTTCATATATTTCCATTGCTTTTTGGCAAGTCTCAAACAAATTTAAGTGAAGCACATGAGCAAATGACAAGCTACTCTCAAAAGATATAAGTGAAGATCAATGAGTAGTCAAACAATTAAGTAGCTATGTGAGGACTCTATCTCTCTCAATAAATATTTTCAGATCTTAAGTACTTTATTAAACAGCAAGCAAAAGAAAAATATCACTCCAAGAATAGCACGCATCATGTGAACGAATAAAAATTTAGGCTCAACATAGGCTAACCGATAATTGTTGATGAAGAGAGGTGGGATGCGTAGCATCCCCAAGCTTAGATGCTTCAGACTTCTTGAATTATTTACTTGGGGTGCCTTGGGCATCCCCAAGCTTGAGCTTTTGTATCTCGTTCAATCCTCTCATATCATGGTTTCACCTATTCTCAAAAACATCGTCCACACAAAACTCGAAAAGAACTCGTGAGATAGGTCTACTACGCAACCTTCTTCTTGTAGACTCGTGTTGGGCCTCCAAGCGCAGAGTTTTGTAGGACAGTAGCAAATTTCCCTCAAGTGGATGACCTAAGGTTTATCAATCCGTGAGAGGTGTAGGATGAAGATGGTCTCTCTCAAGCAACCCTGCAACCAAATAACAAAGAGTCTCTTGTGTCCCCAACACACCCAATACAATGGTAAATTGTATAGGTGCACTAGTTCGGCGAAGAGATGGTGATACAAGTGCAATATGGATGGTAGATATAGGTTTTTGTAATCTGAAAATATAAAAACAGCAAGGTAGCAAGTAACAAAAGTGAGCAAAAAAGGTATTGCAATGCTTAGAAACAAGGCCTAGGGTTCATACTTTCACTAGTGCAAGTTCTCTCAACAATACTAACATAGTTGAATCATATATAAATCCCTCACGTGCGACAAAGAGTTCACTCCAAAGTCACAAATAGCGGAGAACAAACGAAGAAATTATTGTAGGGTATGAAACCACCTCAAAGTTATCCTTTCCGATCAATCATATGAGCTATTCCTATAAGTGTCACAGCCCTAGAGTTCGTACTAAAATAACACCTTAAAATACATAGCAACCAAAACCCTAATGTCACCTAGATACTCCAATGTCACCACAAGTACCCATGGGCTTGATCTTACGATATGCATCACATAATTTCAGATTCATCATATTCAATCCAACACAAATAACTTCAAAGAGTGCCCCAAAGTTTCTACCGGAGAGTCAAGACAAGAACGTGTGCCAACCCCTATGCATAGATTCCCAAGGTCACGGAACCCGCAAGTTGATCACCAAAACATACATCAAGTAGATCAATAGAACATCCCATTGTCACCATAGATATCCCATCGCAAGACATACATCAAGTGTTCTCAAATCCTTAAAGACTCAATCCGATAAGTAAACTTCAAAGGGTAAACTCAATTCATCACAACTAAATAGAGAGGGGAAACACTCCATATGATTCATCTATATTAACAAAGCTCGCGGTACATCAAGATCGTGCCATCTCAAGAACACGAGAGAGAGAGAGAGATCAAACACATAGCTACTGGTACATACCCTCAGCCCCGAGGGTGAACTACTCCCTCCTCGTCATGGAGAGCGTCGGGATGATGAAGATGGCCTCCGGTGATGGTTTCCCCCTCCGGCAGGGTGCCGGAAAAGGCTCCCGATTGGTTTTTCGTGGCTCTGGAGGCTTGCGGCGGCGGAACTCCCGATCTAGGTTTATTTTCGGAGGTTTCTATATTTATAGGAATTTATGGCGGTGGAAACAAGTCCTGGGGGGCCACGAGGGAGTCACAAGCCAGGGGGCGCGCCCTAGGGGGGGGGGGGGCGCCCCTGTGGCTTGTGACCTCCTCGTGGCTCTTCTGGCCCAACTCCGATGCCCCGTGGGTCTCTTCTGGTCCATAAAAAATCACCGTAAATTTTTATTCCGATTGGACTCCGTTTGATATTCCTTTTCTGTAAAACTCAAAAACAAGGAAAAAACAGAAACCGGCACTGGGCTCTAGGTTAATAGGTTAGTCCCAAAAATAATATAAAGTTGTAGTAAAATGATTGTAAAACATCCAAGAATGATAATATAACAGCATGGAACAAGCAAAAATTATAGATACGTTGGAGACGTATCACTCACCAAGTTCACCTTCTCCTAGATTGTTGATGGGTTGGTTGTTGTGACGATCGTGGCTGGCTGATGTATGTCTACTATTGACCCTGCTTATATGCAAGTAGAAGTAGTAGTAGTTTGTGTCGTAGAAGATTGTCAATGCTTTGTTGATTTTTTGGTTGTGAGGACTGAACATGCTGCTTTTGTAAACTGAAATCTATCTAGAAAATGTTGTAGTTGTTGTACTACTATATCTATAGCAGTGATGATCTTACCAACACTGTCTTTTCTACTCATCTAAACTGAATACTGCTTTATCTCTGCATTTGTATTTTATTATCTGCAAGTAGTAGGGCTACAACTTGTTCGGTATTGTTGAATGATTGTAGATGCTCATTTTGCAAGTCGAGATGAGATTTATTTCTTTTGTTAGAGATCTTTCGTTTTATGCTAAAAATAACATGTGAAACTTGTCTTGGCCTGTAGTTTTTGTGAGATAGTTGCTCAGCGAAGCTGCAATTATGTAAAATTAGCCTTATCTTAAGTTATGTGATACTAAACCATAATCATGTACTTGACGAAATCTACCCAAGGTTAAGTTATCAAGTGATGCATGTACTATGCTTACTATGTTCCGACGATACTTGTCAAAATCTACTATTATGCTTTCATATTTATTACTCCCTCTGTAAATAGAACTAATGTTCATCTAGCAAAGCTATTTGCTATTACAGTTTTTCTTAAGGCATCTAATATTCATCTCTTTTTTTCATCAGGTTCTCAAGCACCAAATGAAGTAACGACAAACAAGCTGGATGGATAAATTTCTCTCAGGTTCTCAAAGCTAGATGATCATGACAACAAAAGATGGATATATTTGTCTGCAATTCTGTAGCAAGGATATAAGGGGAGTTAGTTACATTGTAAAGATTGGATTTTTAAATGTTCTACACCATGTTATGTCAATATGACAACCCTGCCTACCAAACATAAATCTTAAACAAATAGGATTGTGGATGGAGGGGTTTTGGGGATTCAAGGAGTTTTGAGGGGATTGGGTGGAATGAAGGGATTCACCCAATCCCCTGAAATCCCCCCTCCCGAAACCTCCCCAATCCACTTCTACCAAACAAAGCCTAAAGGAGTTGGCCAGCATGGTGATAACTCCTGCACATCCGATATCTCCTTGTGCATTATTTTCTTGGTGCGCAAGGGGAATAAAAGTATCATCTTAAGTTGGAGAATAACCGACATCAAGGTTAGCTGCTTTCTCGGGGATTAGCATATTCTCACCATTCACCTTGGAAACTTCTCCTCATGCCTGCAACGAATTAGTGATAACATGATAGAAATATCGAATGGTAGGACTTTCAATGCAACCGACCCTTTGTTTGAAACCATGATAACCCACTGGTAGAAGGATCGCCTTGGGTGCAGTTCAATAAAGTCATAAACATGACATATGTCATCATTGCTGTTGGTGAAGCCAAAGTAAGTACACCACTCATCTAGAGTGATGTTGAAGTCTTGGTCCACGAGTCTGAAAGTGATCTATTTTTCCTCGTCAATTGTTGGCGTTAAACCAACATTGTGCGAGAGAGTACTAACAAACTCAAGCATCAAATGTTCATATGTCTCACATCCCTGATAAGCAAAATGATGCAACCTAGAATCATCACATAGTAAATTTAAATCATTATCAATGCCTAACTTGGCTGTTGTGGACTCGCAAGCCCACTTCACTACTAGAGAAAACCCTACCAGTAGCACGTGAAAATGGCCTAGCAGTAGCGCGGGGGCCCACGCTACTGCTAGGGCGCTACAGCTAATAGTTAGCAGTATTGTGGATCCAACCAACACTACTGGTAACTCGCTCAGCAGTAGCGTTGGTCCGAACCCATGCTACTGCTAAATATCAGCATCGCTGGTCAAAGTCCCACGTCACTACTAATCATGCATATTATATATATATTATTTATACACGGTTATACAAATTAATATACAACATCAATAAAGATTATGGAAGAAACAACAATTAGATTAAAGTGGATGGGTGCAAGTGATCATGTTGAATTTGTAGGAAAAATATGATGTTACGATGGCACACAAGTGTCGAATGAAGGCATTGCCTTCTAATCTATGTCATATAATAACTCATCATCCGTAGTCACATAACAACTTATCATCATCTTAATCATCTAACAACTCATCATCATCATCTTAATCATCTAACAACTCATCATCATCTTAATCATGCCAAGTTAACCACTACTACAATTTCATAAACTAGAAAAGTCCTCTCTCCTAGGTAAAATAGCATAAAATAGGTAAGCTCCTCCCTCTCCATTGTGAAGAATAGAGATCCACCCATCTCCGACTGGTGTCCTGCTCAAATCCTTCTCGTCTCTGCCAAGTGGTTGCCTGCGTCTTTCATTACTTTGCTAAATCCTTTGATTTTCAGGCTTTCATCCCTTCTAGAAATCGAGTATGCATTGCGGAAACTCATAGGCAGAATTGACCGTAAGCTGATAATATTCAAATGACCTTCGAGAAACATTAGGTCAGGCACAACCTCTGGCGGGAGTTTCTGTTGAAGAACATAATAATAACATAGTTAGCAATCTAGTTTTGCTTAAGAAAAATTTATGTATGCAAAAGATGGGCTAGTGACACAATAGTAAAAAAAAATCTTATCATGCTATCTGCACGGATGTTAACATGGTTCAACTCGTGCACTAGTGGCACATATCCAGTATAACTTTCGCCTATTTGATAATTGGTCTTAAAATTCTCAACATCATTAATAAATGATATCAGATGGTTTTTCTCCAACCAAGTTAGATCGGAGCCATGACTGTAGTAGGTTCGGTCTACTATCTTCCGTATATTTCATGGAGAAGAGAAATAAGCTGGCAATTAAAAATAAACAAGTTTAGTAGGGATGAGTACCAAATATTTTCAATAGACAATATAAATTACTTAACAAATTTGTTGGAAAACTCACATGGAGCTAGAACTGAAATCATGTGATCCACATTCACCCAAATTTCGATATTATTATCATGATCATCTACATGACCAAGATTGAAGGTTGTTTGCATGCCCTCCTGAAACCCGTAGGCCTTGCATAGTGCTCTCCAATTGGAACAACCAAAATATGGGTGATCTACTTCATTGAAGAGCTTGACATCAAAAGTGAAAAGTTCTGTTCTTAGGCAAGTTCTCTTAGTCTCCGTACTCTCCCTATCTTTGAGATGACACTTGTCCAAGACATACAGTCTTGCAGAGCAGGTAATGCACTAGTAGAATTGTAAAAAAGAAAATTACAAGTTAAATAAAAAAGCACACGTCATGCTTAATTACAAAAAATACATGTCGTTGTTACATACCGTAGAAATTTTGAACTCCTCCTTTAGCGTGACGGTGAAGCACCTACCATTGTCTAAGCGAGGATAACGGTCGCACATACCCCTGTCATTGGTGCATTAATCACACTTAGGGATCCCATCGTTGTCAAACATTTCCTATGTTCATGATTCAGAGATTAAAAATATATGAAAATTATACCAGGAACTCAGCACACAGATCACTATTCAGCACGGGTTGACTTTCGGTCTGTCGAGGCTTCCTTGAAAAACTCTCATATCTCATGGTGTATATGGTGGGCATTCCCTCACACTGATATGGTGGTGTATGTGGTGGACACTCCCTCACAATAATATTACGACCGTCGGTGATGGTCGCTCTCCTCTTTCTCCTCACGCATTACCAAAAGGTCTATCACGAGGACAAAGAGGAAGACGACCCCCACGACAACAGTCGATGTTCTTCCTCTCGATAGATATTTCGATCGTCAGTGTTGGCCGCTCCTCCCTTCGTCCCCGCACGCATTACCAAAATGTGTAGCACACGGGGAAGAAGGAGGAAGCGACCCCCCACGACAACAGTCAGGATTCTTCCTCTGATATTTCGATCGTCGGTGATGGTCGCTTCCTTTCCCTCTCTCGCGCATTATACCAAGGGATATATCACAAGAAGAGGAAGAGGAAACGATCCCCACGACAACAGTCAGGATTGCTCCATCAAGAACAGACTAAAAGTCACACAAGGAGCTCTGACAGACTAAAAGTCAACCCCAAGCATTAGTCAATTAACATTACATTTATGGAGTAATGACATAAAAACAGCCTATGTTTTGCCGGAATGTCATCTAATTCATGTTCTGCCAAATCACGAGCACTCGATATTTCGTACTTTCTAGCACAATTCATGCCAATATCCACGGGAAATTTTGACATGACCTTTTCTAAAAATAGGACATATCGAGCGCCTGAAGTTTGCTGGAACGGAAATGAATCAACATTCCGGACAAACATAGGCCAGTCAGAGGTGTTCCCTGCAAAATCATACACATGTCTAAATAGACAACCAATACATGTCCAAATATCATCAACTTTTAGCTCTCGACAGAATGTTTTAGTGACATGAGCGGAGGAGATGGAGGAGGCGGACTTTTAGCTCACCGACTCGACCGGAGAGGAAGTATAGGAAGCTCCGACAAAGGTCACTCCAGGGAGAGATGCCACTAGAAAGCCTGCATATACCGATTTTTTTACTAAAAAATACTATACAGAGAGGTGGGAGGAGTGAGAAGAGGAGGAGGAGGGAGGAGGGAAATGGGAGGAGGGAGTCGGGAGGAGAGAGGAGGAGGAGGGAGGAGGGCAGTGGGAGGATGGAGGAGGGAGGAGAGAGTAGGAGGAGGGAGGATAGAGGAGGAGGAGGTAGGGAGGCAGTGGGAGGAGGGAGGAGAGAGGAGGACGGTAGGCGGAGGAGGAGGAAGGAGGGCGACGGGTGGTGGGAGGTGGGACGAGAGAGGAGGGCGGCGAGAAGAGGAGGGAGGGAGGGAGATACCTCGAGGACGACGGCGGTCAACGACGGCAACAGAGAGAGCGAGCGAGAGAGTGCGAGGGGAGAGTGAGGGAGAGGAAACAAGTGCGCGGGGTGGATAAGGTGCCAGAGTAGTAGTAGCACGGGGCACAAGACCAGTGCTATTGCTAAGTCCAATACCTGTAGTGCCGGCCTTGGACACGCGCTATTGCCAAATGGGACCCACCAGCTGGCCCCGTGTAATTGTAGTAGCAGCGCGTTCTACGGGCCACGCGCTACAACTATTAGATTAGTTGTAGCGCTGGACTTAAAGAAAATGTTGCTACTACGGCTCGACCCAGGGGTACCTTGGGACCCACTTGGCAGCAGTGTGGAGTGCGCCAACCCGCACTACTACTAAAGAGTGCCTATAGCGCCGGTTGTCTGCCCGCACTACTACTAATTAATAGAAGCGCTGGGCAGTTACCCACCGCTACTGCTAGGCATCTACCTTTGCCTCCAATGTTTTGGAAATCCAGGAAATTGAATACAGTGACGACCACGACGAACCACTACCATTGCAACACTAGAAATAATCTTATATTAACAAAGTTGTTACCGACAATGGGGCGGGATGGTTGTATTTGAGCCTAAATGAGTTGGCCAACATGGTGATGAATCCTGCACATCCGATATCTCCTTGTGCATTATTTGCTTAGTGCGCAAGGGGAACAAAAGTATTCCCCTAAGTTGGAGAATATCCGACATCAATGTTAGCTTCTTTCCCGAGGATTAGCATATTCTCATCATTCACCTTGGAAACTTCTCCTCATGCCGTGTACGAGTTAGTGATAACATGATACAAATATTGAATACCAGGACTTTCAATGCAACTGGCCCTTTGTTTGAAACCATGGTAACCCACTGATAGAAGGATTGCCTCGGGTGTGGTTCAATATAATTATAAACATGAAAGATGTCATCATTGCTGTTGGTGAAGCCAAAGTAAGTACACCACTCATCTAGAGTGATGTTGAAGTCTTGGTCCATGAGGCTGAAAGTGATCTATTCTTCCTCGTCAACTATTGGCGTTAAACCAACATCGTGAGAGAGAGTACTAAGAAAGTCAAGCATCAAATGTTCATATGTCTCACATCCTTGATAAGCAAAATGATGCAACCTGACATTATCACATAGTAAATTGAAATCATTATTGATGCCCAAGTTGGGTGTTGTGGACTCGCAAGCGCACTTGGTGGTCTTCATCTTCCTTGCGTGAAGCTTCTTATTCTTCCTCATGGCCTCAGGGTTGGGGAAGGCGATCCCCTTCGTGAAAACTTGTTGCCTTTGTGCCACACTGATGACCCACAATTATAGGGGATCAATCGTAGTCTTTTCGATAAGTAAGAGCGTCGAATCCAACGAGAAGCATAAGGAATCAATAAGCGGTTTTCAGCAAGGTATTCTCTGCAAGTGATGTAAGATAGTTTTTGTACATAATTCAATACCAAGATAACTGATAGAAAGTAATAAATAACCAAAGTAACAAGGTGCGGTAAGGTGGCCCATCCTTATTAGTTCTAAGGACAAACCAAAGTAACTTCTTATAGTGATTAACATGCTCTTGAGGACACATGGTAATTGCATTTAGTTACTTTCATCACGATTCATTGACGCAGGTGTATTGCTTTGATAAGGTGTCATGTAGATGGATGATGCTATGGTGTTGTTCTTACTTGAACAAACAACCTACTTATGATTAAGCTCTCCATGCAAGCATCTGCAACTACAAGAGAAGAATTAAGATAAATCTAACTTAAACATATGGATCCAAAACAGCCCCTTACGGAACATATCATAAACCGGGGTTTGGGTTTCAGTCACTCCCACAACCCATCATCTACAACCTAATTCCACAATGACTTCCCCCAGACCCATACATGGTGACGTTTCATGTAATCGACGTTCACATAACACCGCTAGAGGAAGATCAACATAACACATCATCATAAAGAACGGAAACCAACTTCACATGATTACTTATAACAAGACTTCTCCCATGTCCTCAAGAACAAATAGAACTACTCACAAATCATATCGCAGGAGATAAATAAGTGATTAGCAATCTAAACATATAATCGTCCACCAAGTAAACCAACTAGCATCAAGTATGTAATCAACACTACTAGCAACACATAGGTACCAATCTGAGGTTGGAGACAAAGATTGAACACACGAGATGAACTAGGTTTTGTAGATGAGATGGTGCTCGTGAAGATGTTGATGGATAAGAGTCCTCTCACGATGAGAGGAACGTTGGTGATGACGATGGCTTTGATTTCCCCCTCCCGGAGGGAATTTTTTCCGGCGGAATCGCTTCGCCGGGGAGTACAAGTTCTCCGCCTTTGGTTCCGCCTCGAGACGTCAACGACTGCTCTCGAAAGTATTCTCTTATTTTTAGGGTAAATGGCAACATATAGGAGAAGATGGGCAGCCGTGGGCCCTCATGGGGCCCACAAAGTCACCTGAGCGCGCCCTGGGGGTGTGGGCGCGCCCCTGTGACTTGTGGCCCCACCGTGTCTCCTCTCCCATACTTCTTTCTTTTAGTATTTTTTATATATTCCAAAATAATTATCCATAATTTGTTAGGTCACTTGGAGCTCCGGAGAATAGCTATCTCTGTTGTAACTTTTTCAGGCGCAGAATTCGAGCTGTCAGAAATTTCCCTCTTGTTGTGTATCTTGCAAATTAAGAGAGAAACTGCAGTAGAATTGCATTATAAAGTGAAATATAACTCTAAAAATTTATAAATAACAGTAGGTAAACATGATGTAAAATGGACATATCAACTCCCCCAAGCTTAGACTCCACTTGCCCTCAAGCGAATACCGAACTCAATAAACATGACCACAAGTTTAAAGAGAGAGGTGCCAATAAAAAGAAAATACAGACATGCACTGGTGCAGCGACGTCCTATACAAACAGTTTTTACCCCCTTTCTGCGGCAGAGTTTTAAACCGTCGCCTTGCCTATCTGTGCGATAGGAGAGGGCATCCCGCATGATACAGAAAAACCGTTGGCGATATGGAACAAAAACGCAAACGTTTGGTATAGCTAAGCGTATGCGATGTCCTCAGCTATCACAAATGAGAGTCATTGGTCAAACGTTTGAGATATGTAATATTTCCCAAACAGTTCATCCTTGAGACTCTTGTGGGATCGCATTACCATCGCACGCGCTATTCTGTGGCGCAATGTTTATGATGCGCCACATCACAAACAATTCCCAATTATAAATCGTGTACGATAAGGAGAATATCACACACATTTACATTTGCCACACCTTCTGCGATATGTAATTAAGAAGATAATTTAATCATCATACAAGTGCCGTACAAGCTTACAAAACGTTTGACCGTCGTACTCGCACTGGACGGGATAACTATCACACGTGCTATTCTGTGGTGCAACATTTACGATGTGTACGACATCACAAACAGTTTATGATTGTGAAGCGTGTGCGATAGAGACACTATCACTGACATTTAATTCGACTGCACCGTTTGCGATATTATGTGACATCACACATGGTTTGGAAACGACAATTGTGTGCATGGTCGCACTCATTTTCTATCTGCGAAATGTGTCAGCTCATAAGGTATATCACAAACGTTGAGATTTACAAACCGTGTGCAGCGTAATGACCCGCAACGCATATTTCCCCTAATTTAATCGCTGCAAGTTAAAATTATACAGAATTTCTTTTTGAAATTAGGGAATAACTTTTTCCATATCCATCATATACAAATACAGATTCAACAACCAATGCATTATTTGATTCACAGGTACAGATGCTCAAGAATTACATCAAAAAAAATACACAAACACCAAATGAAGAAGGATGAACGACGGTCGAATACTTGTATTAATGTAGGTAAAGAAAGAGGCGAAAGATTTTATGGTTGCTGTAAAAGGTGAAGCGGAATGCCCATATTGTGCCCTCTCCATGCCGAATGCATGCACAATTCTAGTCCAACCCCTTGTGATGGCCGACCGCCTATCCTTCACTGCCTTCATAAGGACTTCTATATAGTCATTGTAGTCTGGTAGAAATACCTATACCTTTGCATGTCCAACAATCCTGTAGTTTGAGAGGTGATCTTGAGTAAACTGCGTTGGGAGCAACTGCAAACGAAAAAGATTCAGACATTATCATCTAACAACTCATTATGGGCAGTAAAAAGGCTACAGAGTTCTTAGTTACCATCCTGCAGATCAATGTTGTCTTGGACAAAGTGTAAACAAATAGTTTAATTGCCATATTTTGACCCATTGTACTAACAATCTCTATTAGTTTCCTCACTTGATGATGGTTCATGAATATCTCATTGCCCCATATGCAAAAAGGGTCGAAGCACGGATCTTTACAAATGACATATATACCTACAAGCAACAAGTTAATATTAGAAGCTAAACTGGAATTGTGCAATGATGTAGTACAATACTATGTCTGTCCCACTATATAAGATCTTATTACATCGACTATACTAATATATTGGATATATTAACACCTTATCTTATGGGGCGGAGGAAGTATATGTAAGACATGGGAAACAAATATAGCCATGGGAAACAAAAACCAATTAAAGAGGCATATGCTCACTACAATAGGCTTAACAACAACCAAATATAGTCATTCATAGTGGTATTGTTGAAGTTGCATAGAACATAGCTTGTGCTTAAACATCAGATATGTATAATTGAACATCACATGGTGAAAAAATAGGGGGGCATATTACCTACACTAGGCTTAACAGGAAACAAATATGGCCATTGAACTGGTATTGATCAAATTGTACTGCACATTGTGAATAACTGAATAAACAAGGCATACTACAAACAACCAAATATAGCAATTGAAGCTGGACAAATGCTAACGACAAACAACCGAACAACCAAAAAAGATTGAAGGAGGCATATGCTCACTACAACAGGCTTAACAACAATCAAACATACTCATTCATAGCGGTATTGTTGAAATTGCATAGAACGTAGCTTGTCGGTAAACATCAGACTGTATGATTGAAAATCACATTGTGAGAAAACTGAAATAAACAGGGGCGTGTTAACTACACCAGCTTTAACAGGAACCAATTTTGCCATTGAAACTGGTATTGATGAAAGTGGACTGCACAGTACATTGTTGCACATATAGAACATCACATTATGAAAAAATGAAATAAACATGGCATACTAGAAAAGCAACCAAATATAGCAATTGAAACTGGACATATTCACTACAAACAACCAAAAACAGTTAAACAAGGCATATGCTCACTACAGACAACCAAACATAGGCATTCATGAAATTGAACTAAACAATTCATACTCTAGCATATCACATTGCACTTTTGAACATTACATTTTGCATGACTGCAATGATTAAACATGACATGGTTAAAACCTAGCATGGCAAAATCTACTATCACGATCATATGCAGTTTTCCCCTTTGAAGTGGCAAGTCAAAACAAATGATGGGTTTCCTCACTTGTCAGAGATGGGCTCCTTCCCCTTGGAAGAGCACGACTGTAGGGTGCCCTCCCTTGTTGGAAATATGCCCTAGAGGCAATAATAAAATGGTTATTATTATATTTCCTTGTTCACGATAATCGTTTATTATCCATGCTATAATTGTATTTATTGGAAACTCAAATACATGTGTGGGTAGATAGACAACAACATGTCCCTAGTGATCCTCTACCAGACTAGCTCGTTGATCAAAGATGACCATGGTTTCCTGGTCATAGACATGAGTTTTCATTTGATAACGGGATCGCATCATTAGGATAATGATGTGATGGACAAGACCCAAACTATGAACGTAGCATATGATCATGTCAAGTTTATTGCTATCGTTTTTTGCATGTCAAGTATCTGTTCCTATGACCATGAGATCATGCAACTCACTGACACCGGAAGAGTACCTTGTGTGTATCAAACGTTGCAACGTAACTAGGTGACTATAAAGATGCTCTACAGGTATCTCCGAGGGTGTCTGTTGAGTTGGCATGGATCAAGACTGGGATTTGTTACTCCGTATGACGGAGAGGTATCTCAGGGCCCACTCGGTAATACAACATCATGATGAGCTTGCAAGCAATGTGACTAAAGGAGTTAGCCGCGGGATCTTGTATTACGGAACGAGTAAAGAGACTTGCCGGTAATGAGATTGAACTAGGCATGGAGATACCGACGATCTAATCTCGGGCAAGTAACATATCGATGAACAAAGGGAACTGCGTACGGGATTGACTAAATCCTTGACATCGTGGTTCAACCGATAAAGATCTTCATAGAATATGTAGGAACCAATATGGACATCCAGGTCCCGTTATTGGTTATTGGCCATGGAGGTGTCTCGGTCAAGTCTGCATAGTTCTCGAACCCCGCAGGGTCTACACACTTAACGTTTGGTGACGATATAAGTATAGTCGAGTTGTTATGATGGTGACCGAAGGTTGTTCGGAGTCCCGGATGAGATCCCGGACGTGATGAGGAACTCCGGAATGGTCCGTAGGTGAAGATTGATATATAGGACGTAGGGTATCAGAGTCCGGAAGTGTTCCGGGGTGTACCGGGGATTCAACGGAGTACCGAAAGGGGTTTCGGGGGGGGGGGGGGGGCAACAGTTGGGGGGCCTAATGGGCCAAGGAGAGGGGGCGCACCAGCCCACTAGGGGGCTGGGCGCCGCCTAAACACTGACCCGATTCGGCCAAGAGGTGAGGCGCACCCCCTAGGGCCGCCGGCCCCATGCTTTGGCGGCAAGGCACCTAAGGGGGGGGGGGCACCCTAACCCTAGCCGCCTTTTGTGGCCGCCGGCCCCTAGGGGAAACCCTAGGGTGCCCCCTCCTCCCTTCCCCCTATATATAGAGAGGGAGAGAGAGGGCAGCCACACCGAACGGGCTACGGCGCTGCCCCTCCTCTCCCTCGTAGTCCTTCTCCTCTCCATAGACGCACGACGAAGCCCTGCTGAGATTCCTCCACCACCACCTCACCACGCCGTCATGCTACCGGAGGACTCGAGCTACTACTTTACCATCGCTCGCTGGATCGAGGAAGTGAAGGCTTCATCAAGCCGTACGTGTGTTGAACGTGGAGGTGCCGTTCGTTCGGCACTTGATCGGGAGTTCGCGGGACGGATCGTGATTGGATCGCAAAGACGTTCGACTACATCAACCGCATTTCTTAACGCTTCCGCTTAGTGATCTGCAAGGGTATGTAGATGTGACGTGGCTTATGACTGCGTCGGTATTTCCCCAAAGAGGAAGGGATGGTGCATCACAGCGACGGTAAGTATTTCCCTCAGTTATGAAACCAAGGTATCGAACCAGTAGGAGGATCACCACCACTACGTAAACAACACTTGCACACAAAGAACAAATACTTGCAACCCGACGCGAAAGAGAGGTTGTCAATCTCTCTACGGTAAAAAGATAGATTAGGATATGATAGATTGGATAGATAGATCTCTCAAGAACACAAAATAAAAGAGGCAAATAAAAAGTGTAGCAAGGTATTTTTGTTTTTTTGGAATAATAGATCTAAAAACAAAAGCGGCAAAAAGATAGATCGGAAAGCAATATGTTGGAAAAGTAGACCCGGGGGCCATAGGTTTCACTAGTGGCTTCTCTCATGAGTATAGCACACGGTGGGTGAACAAATTACTGTTGGGCAATTGATAGAAGATCAAATAATCATGACGATATCCAAGGCGATGATCATAATATAGGCATCACGTCCAAGAATAGTAGACCAAAATGATTCTGCATCTACTACTATTACTCCACACATCGACCGCTATCCAGCAGGCATCTAGTGTATTAAGTTCATAAAAAAACGGAGTAATGCAATAAGAACGGTGACATGATGTAGACAAGATCTATTCATGTAGGAATAGACCCCATCTTGTTATCCTTAATAGCAATGATACATGCGTGCCTCGCTGCCCCTTCTGTCACTGGGAGAGGACAACGCAAGATCGAACCCATCACAAAGCACCTCCTCCCATGGCAAGAAAAATCGATCTAGTTGGCCTAACTAAACCAAAGATTCAAAGAAGAAATATGAGGCTATAAGTAATCATGCATATAAGAGATCAAAGAAGACTCAAATAATATTCATGGATAGAAACTGATCATGAACTCAAAATTCATCGGATCCCAACAAACACACCGCAAAAGTTTACAACAAATAGATCTCCAAGAGACCATTGTATTGAGAATCAAAAGAGAGAGAGGAAGCCATCTAGCTACTGCCTATGGACCCGTAGGTCTATGGTGGACTACTCACGCATCATCGGAGAGGCACCAATGAGGATGACGAACCCCTCCGTGATGGTGTTAGATTGGATCTCACGGTTCTGGAACTTGCGGCGTCTGGATGTGTTTTTTGTCGACTACTTTAGGGTTTCTGGAATATTTGGGAATTTATAGGTGTCAGAGGCAGTGGAGAGGGGTCCCGAGGAGGGCACAACCCATCAGGGCGCGCCCTGGTGGGTTGTGGTCTCCTCGACCATCCCCTCTGGCAGTTCTTTGGCCCACTGGATGTCTTTTGGCCCAAAAAAAATCTCCAAAAAGTTTCATCTCGATTGGACTCCGTTTGGTACTGATATTCTTCGAAGTAAAAAAAAGCAAAAACATCAACTGGCACTTTGGCAATATTTCAATAGGTTAGTCCCAAAAAATGATATAAAGTTGCTATAAAATGATTGTAAAACATCCAAGAATGATAATATAACAGCATGGAACAAAAAAAAATTATAGATACGTTGGAGACGTATCAGCATCCCCAAGCTTAATTCCTACTCGTCCTCGAGTAGGTAAATGATAAAAACAGAATTTTTGATGTGGAATGCTGCCTAACATGTTCATCACATAATCTTTTTTTAGTAGCCTGGACATTTGGACTTTTAGATGGTTCAAAGCAAGAGTCTAGTTTTGACATAATGACTTCAATACTCAAGCATGCCAACAAGCAACCATGTCTTTCAAAATATCAACACTAAAGAAAGTTATCCCTAGCCCATCATGCTCAATCATTGATCCATTCATGAAACACATTCCAATATTAACTACACCCAATGCTCAAGTACGATCATAGTGCCCCCTAGTTGGTGCTTTATAAGAGAAGATGGAGACTCAAAGAAAAAATAAAAATTGCACAAAGTAAATAGACAGGCCCTTCGCAGAGGGAAGTAGGGATTTGTAAAGGTGCCAGAGCTCAAAGTTTTAAATTGAGAGAGAAAAATATTTTGGGTGGCATGCCTTTCCGGTCAATGAAAACGACAAAGTAGTTCGCAATACTTTCCATGCTAGATATATCATATGCGGTTCCCAAACATAAAGTAAAGTCTATTCCTTTTTCCACCATTCTTTCACAATCCATGGCTGGCCGTATCCACGGTTGCCTTCCATACCAACACTTTCCAAGGAATTTATTATTTGACAACAAAAAGTAATTTTTTTTCATTTCGGGATTGGGCATCCCTATTACCGCCATACTCTCGTGCAATGACAAGTGAATAAACACTCATCTTGAGAATAACACATCTAGCATGGAAAATATTGGAAACCTATACCGTTTCATGAGCGGTACGAGCACATAAAAAAGAAAATTTATTTTGAAAAGTAGAGATGGCACATACAAATTTGCTTAGAACATCATGGAAATACCACATATAGGTAGGTATGGTGGACTCATAAGGAAAAACTGGGTTTAAGGATTCTGGATGCACAAGTAGTATTTCTACTTAGTACAAGTGGAGGTTAGCAAATAGATTAAGAAGCAACCAAGCAAGAAACAAAAATTCACATAAGCGAGCATTGAGCATAACTAACACCGAATAATGCACCATAAGTAGGATGTAATTTCATTTGATAACTATTGACTTTCGTACTTCATAGGGAATAACAAACCTTAACACCAATATTCTTACTAAAGCATAATTACTCAGTAACATGTCTCAAATATTACTATCATCATGTCTCAAAACTATTACAAGCAATCAAGTTTAATTTGTCCAATGATCTTCATGGAAGTTTTTATTATATCCTCCTTGGATATCTATCACTTTGGGACTAGTTTCATATATTGCCATTGCTTTGTGACAAGCTCAAACAAATTTAAGTGAAGAACATGAGCATAGAGATTTCATCTCTCAAAATAGTATAAGTTAAGCATGAGAGGATTTCTTCAAATTATACTAACTCTCAAAATAATCTAAGTGAAGCATGAGAGGATTTCTTCAAAATTTACTAACTCTCAAAATAACTAAGTGAATCATGAGAGGATTTCTTAAAAAGTTTCCAAGCACACCGTGCTCAAAAAGATATAAGTGAAGCACTAGAGCAATTCCAAAGCTCAAAAAGTTTAAGTGAAGCATATAGAGCAATTCTAAGAAATCTTAGCATAATTTTGTCTCTCTCAAATAGGTGTGTCCAGCAAGGATACAAGTGACAAACTAAAAATCAAAGCAAGCAAAGACTCAAATGATACAAGACGCTCCAAGCAAAACTCATGATATGTGACGAATAAAAATATAGCTCCAAGTAAAATACCGATGGTCGTTAGAAGAAAGAGGAGATGCCACTCGGGGCATCCCCAAGCTTAGTTACATGTTTCTCTTTGGATATATCTTGGGCGGTGCTGTAGCGTCACCAAGCTTAGGCTCTTTTCACTCCTTATTCCTTCATCCATCGTGATCTCACCCAAAACTTGAAAACTTCAATCACACAAAACTCAACAAAATCTTCGTGAGATCCGTTAGTATAATAAAGCAAATCACTACTTTAAGTACTGTTGCAAACCCATTCAAATTTTATTATTGCATTATACCTACTGTATTTTAACTTTACCATGGCTTATACCTTTCAATACAACCCATAGATTCATCAAAACAAGCACACAATGCAACGAAAATAGAATCTGTCTTAAACAGAACAGTCTGTAGTAATCTGTACTCTAGCCATACTTCTGTAACTCTAAAATTTCTGAACAATTAGGACAACGTAAAGAATTTGTATAGAAATACTGTGTTAAAATTTCAGCTCAATATCACATTCCAGTAAAAAATGAAAATTCGCACACTGGAGGCAAAGTTTCTGTTTCAGATTCAGCATTGTTTCTACTCATCTTATGAATCATCCTAAAGGCTCTACTTGGCACAAACACTAAATAAAACATAAAATACAATCATAACAGAGGCATAATTGTGTCAAAACTCAAAAACAGAAAGAAAAATACGAAAATAAATTTATTCATTGGGTTGCCTCCCAACAAGCGCTATCGTTTTACGCCCCTAGCTAGGCATAACACATAGATTCAAGTGTTGTCATCTTTGGTTTTTGCTCCATAGGATGCTCACATGATCGATTCATATGGTGGCTTAATTCTTGTTCTAGGGAAGTGTTCCATACCCTTTCTTAATGGAAACTGAAATCTAATGTTGCCTTCTTTCATATCAATCACGGCACCTATACTGCGTAAGAACGGTCTACCAAGTATAATGGGACAAGACGGATTGCAATCAATATCAAGAACAATAAAATCTATGGGCACATAGTTCCTATTTGCAAGAATAAGAACATTATTAATTCTTCCCAAAGGCTTTTTAATAGTAGAATCCACCAAGTGCAAATTAAGAGAACATTCTTCAATAATGGTCAGACCAAGCACATCACATAAAGATTTCGGAATCGTGGAAACACTAGCACCCAAATCACATAAAGCAAATCACTCATAATTTTTAATCTCGACCTTAATGGTAGGTTCCCACTCATCATGTAATTTTCTAGGAATAGAAATCTCCAACTCCAACTTTTCTTCAAAAGATTTCATCATGCCATCAACGATATGTTTAGTAAAAGCTTTATTTTGTTCATAAGCATGGGGTGAATTTAACATGGACTGCAGCAAAGAAATACATTCAATCAAAGAGCAACTATCATAATTAAAATCTTTGCAATCCAAAATAGTGGGCATATCACTAGTTAAGGTTTTGACCTCTTCAAACCCACTTTCATCAATTTTTTCATCAAGATTTTCACCCTCCAAATTATTGGGACGCCTTCTAGCTAAAGTTGACTCTACTTCAGTCCCTTTATCATCAATCTTAATATTACTAAACAAGGAATCAATAGAAGAAACACCAATCACTTTAAGATCTTCATCATTTTTCTGAAGGCAATCACTAGAAAACAATTTTTCTAAGAATTCTCTTTTAGCTCTAAGCATAGCGGTTCTTTTCTTACTTTTATCCATAGAGACATATAAAGATTTAATTGATTCATCAATCTTAGGTGCAAAAGCTTTCAACTTGAGATTTTCCACATCATAAGAAATTCTATCAATGCTTCTAGACATATCATCAATCTTATTCAACTTTTCTTCTATCGTAGTATTGAAAACCTTTTGCGCATTGATAAATTCTTTAATGTTATTCTCAAGATAAGAGGGGTTCCTATTATTATTGTAAGAAGAATTACCATAGTTATTAGAGGAATTTCCAGGAAAAGGCCTAGGATTAAAATTACCTGTATAGGCATTGTTATTGAAATTGTTTCGCGAGACGAAGTTCACATTTACGGAATCATTATTTTGATCAATCAAGGTAGACAAAGGCACATCATTAAGATCAATAGGAGCATTTTTACTAGCAACCAACTTCATTAAAGCATCAACTTTTTCACTCAAGGTACTAATTTCTTCAACCGAGTTAACCTTTTTTTATAGTAGGTGCTCTTTCAGTATGCCATTGTGAATAATTTGCCATAATATTATCTAGCAATTTAATAGCTTCACGCAAAGTAATTTCCATAAAAGTACCACCCGCGGTGGAATCTAAAAGATTTCAGGAGACAAAATTCAATCCCGCATAATTTTTTTGTATGATCATCCAAAGATTTAAACCATGAGCAAGACAATTTCTTAGAATAAATTTCATTCTTTCCCAACATTGTGTAACATGTTCATGCTCAAGTTGCTTAAAATTCATGATTTGAGTCCTAAGGGAAATGATTTTCGTGGGTGGAAAATACTTAGTGATAAAAGCATCCTTGCACTTATTCCAAGAATCGATACTATTTCGAGGCAAAGAAGAAAACCAAATTTTTGCACGATCCCGCAAAGAGAAAGGAAATAATTTCAAATTCACTATATCATTTTCCACATCTTTTTTCTTTTGCATATCACACAATTCTACGAACGTGTTTAGATGGGACGCGACATCCTCATTAGGAGTACCGATAAATTGATCTTTCATGACAAGATTCAACAAAGCAGCATTAATATCACAAGACTCCGCACTAGTGGCGGGAGGAGCAATCGGAGTACTAATAAAATCATTATTATTAGTATTGAAAAAATCACACAATTTGGTGTTTACTTGAGACATCGTGACTACGCAAACAAGATTGCTAGCAAGCAAGATATCTGACGAGAAAAAGGCAAACGAAAAAGATGGTGAATAAAACGGCAAATTTGTGAAGTGGGGGAGAGGAAAACGAGAGGCAAATGGCAAATACTGTAATTGCAAGGAGATGAGATTTGTGATTAGGAACCTGGTAGATGATGATGGTGTCTCCTCGGCGCCAGAGATTGGCACGTAGAAGAGACCGCTTCCTCCCTGGCAACGGCGCCAGAAATTCCTTTGACGTGGCTTGAGACTGCATCGGTATTTCCCCAAAGAGGAAGGGATGATGGACACATCGACGGTAAGTATTTCCCTCTGTTATGAAATCAAGGTATCGAACCAGTAGGAGGATCACCACCACTATGTAAACAACACCTGCACACAAAGAACAAATACTTGCAACCCGACGCGAAAGAGAGGTTGTCAATCTCTCTATGGTAAAAAGATAGATTAGGATATGACAGATTGGATAGATAGATCTCTCAAGAACACAAAATAAAAGTGGCAAATAAAAAGTGTAGCAAGGTATTTTTGGGTTTTTTGGAATAATAGATTTGAAAACAAAAGCGGCAAAAAGATAGATCGGAAAGCAATATGCTGAAAAAGTAGACCCGGGGGCCGTAGGTTTCACTAGTGGCTTCTCTCATGAGTATAGCACACGGTGGGTGAACAAATTAATGTTGAGCAATTGATAGAAGATCAAATAATCATAAAGATATCCAAGGCCATGAGCATTATATAGGCATCACGTCCAAGATTAGTAGACCGAAACGATTCTGCATCTACTACTATTACTCCACACATCGACCGCTATCCAGCATGCATCTAGTGTATTAAGCTCATGGAAAAACGGAGTAATGCAATAAGAACGGTGACATGATGTAGACAAGATCTATTCATGCAGGAATAGACCCCATCTTGTTATCCTTAATAGCAACGATACATGCGTGCCTCGTTGCCCCTTCTGTCACTGGGAGAGGACGCCGCAAGATCAAACCCATCACAAGGCACCTCTTCCCATGGCAAGAAAAATCGATCTAGTTGGCTTAACTAAACCAAAGATTCGAAGAAGAAATACGAGGCTATACGTAATCATGCATATAAGAGATCAAAGAAGACTCAAATAATATTCATGGATAGAAACTGATCATGAACTCAAAATTCATCGGATCCCAACAAACACACTGCAAAAGTTTACATCAAATAGATCTCTAAGAGACCATTGTATTGAGAATCAAAAGAGAGAGAGAGGAAGCCATCTAGCTACTGCCTACGGACCTGTAGGTCTATGGTGGACTACTCACGCATCATCGGAGAGGCACCAATGAGGATGATGAACCCCTCCGTGATGGTGTTAGATTGGATCTCGTGGTTCTGGAACTTGCGGCGGCTGGATGTGTTTTTCGTCGACTGCTTTAGGGTTTCTGGAATATTTGGGAATTTATAGGCGTCAAAGGCAGTGGAGAGGGGTCCCGAGGAGGGTACAACCCATCAAGGCGCGCCCGGGGCCTCTGGCGTGCCCTGGTGGTTTGTGGTCTCCTCGACCATCCCCTCTGGAACTTCTTTGGCCCATTGGATGTCTTCTGGCACAAAAAAAATCTCCAAAAAGTTTCGTCGCGATTGGACTCCGTTTGGTACTGATATTCTGCGAAGTAAAAAACAAGCAAAAACAACAACTGGCACTTTGGCACTATGTCAATAGGTTAGTCCCTAAAAATGATATAAAGTTGCTATAAAATGATTGTAAAACATCCAAGAATGATAATATAACAGCATGGAACAAGCAAAAATTATAGATACGTTGGAGATGTATCAAGATGCAATCTCTCCTCTCGTAGATGTTCATCTCCTAGATCAATCTTGGTGAGCGTAGGAATTTTTTTGTTTCCCATGCAACGTTCCCCAACATCCCTGATGTCGTAGATTGGCTCTTTACCCTTGGAAGAGACGGATAGGGTGCCCTTGTCGTTGTCGTCTTCGCCGATGAGGTCGGACTTGGCAGCTGACGATGTCGATCCACCGCCATAGAACGTGTCCTTCACAAATGACAAACGAGGCTCGATGGCGATGAAGGAAGGCAAATGCCTGACAGCAAAGTTGAGGAGATAAGCAGCGGGGACATGGATGATATCCATGATGGTTGAACCCGAGGGGGTGGGGGTGCGCCACATAACCTGTGAGATAGCCCGGGTCAAGCCGTCGCTGTCGACGAGCTCGATGTTGTAGCCGGCTGCCACGATATACAGCAATGCGCGAGCCCGCTGATTTAAAGACACCGTCCAGTCATTGTAGTAGGCTTCCCCGGGGCCTCGGCGGCCACCTCAACATTGTCCAGTGGACATGCCTTGATATACCTCTTTTTGTCCATTCGCTTCTCGAGCTCCGCAGGAAGCGTCGTCAGGCTTAGGTTGCAACGCTTCTGGAGTGGGGATGTGGAGGGGGCCAAGGTGGTGTTTGAGGAAATGACGCGGCTACTGAAAATTTTACTAGGCGGGAGTGAAATGCCGGGCTACTGAAAAGTTAGATGAAGGGATTGAAGCGGCGTGGGAGCAACAAACATCGCACACAACCCAAACATAATAATTGTGTGCTATTGACGTGGCTTGAGACTGCGTCGGTATTTCCCCAAAGAGGAAGGGATGATGCAGCACAGCAACGGTAAGTATTTCCCTTAGTTATGAAACCAAGGTTATCAAACCAGTAGGAGGATCACCACCACCCAATAAGCAGCACCTGCACACAAACAACAAATACTTGCAACCCGACGCGAAAGAGAGGTTGTCAATCTCTCTACGGTAAAAAGATATATTAGGTAGTGATAGATAGGAGAGATAGGTCTCTCAAGAGCACAAAATAAAAAGAGCAAATAAAATATGCAGCAATATGTTTTTGGGTTTTTGGTTTTGTAGATCTGAAACAAAGATTGCAAAAAGATAGATCGGAAAGCAATATGTTGGAAAAGTAGACCCGGGGGCCGTAGGGTTCACTAGTGGCTTCTCTCATGAGTATAGCGCACGGTGGGTGAACAAATTACTGTTGGGCAATTGATAGAAAATCGAATAGTCATGACGATATCCAAGGCGATGATCATTATATGGGCATCACGTCCAAGATAGGTAGACCGACTCCTGCCTGCATCTACCTCTATTACTCCACACATTGACTACTATCCAACATGCATCTAGTGTATTAAGTTCATGGAAAAACGTAGTAATGCAATAGGAACGATGACATGATGTAGACAAGATCTATTCATGTAGGAATAGACCCCATCTTGTTATTCTTAATAGCAACGATACGTGCGTGTCTTGCTGCCCCTTCTGTCACTGGGAAAGAACACCACAAGATCGAACCCATCACAAAGCACCTCTTCCCATGGCAAGAAAAATCGATCTAGTCGGCCTAACTAAACCAAAGATTCGGAGAAGAAATACGAGGCTATAAGTAATCATGCATATAAGAGATCAAAGAAGACTCAAATAATATTCATGGATAGAAACTGATCATGAACTCAAAATTCATCGGATCCCAACAAACACACCGCAAATGTTTACAGCAAATAGATCTCCAAGAGACCATTGTATTGAGAATCATAAGAGAGAGAGAAGAAGCCATCTAGCTACTGCCTACGGACCCGTAGGTCTATGGTGGATTACTCATGCATCATCGGAGAGGCACCTATGAGGAAGATGAACCCCTCCGTGATGGTGTTTAGATTGGATCTCGAGGTTCTGGAACTTGCGGCTTCCGGAATTGTGTTTCATCGACTCCCCTAGGGGTTTTGGAATATTTCGGAATTTATAGGCATCAGAGGCGGTGGAGAGGGGCCCCGAGGAGGGCACAACCCATCAGGGCGCGCCGGGACCCCCCTGGCGCGCCCTGGTGGGTTGGTCTCCTCGGTCCACTCCGCCGACACTTCTTTTGCCCACTGGGTGTCTTCTGGTCCAGAAAAAATCTCCAAAAAGTTTCGTCGCGATTGGACTCCGTTTGGTATTGATTTTCTGCGAAGTAAGAAACAAGCAAAAACAGCAACTGGCACTTTGGCACTATGTTAATAGGTTAGTCCAAAAAATGATATAAAGTTGCTATAAAATGATTGTAAAACATCCAAGAATGATAATATAACAGCATGGAACAAGCAAAAATTATAGATACGTTGGAGACGTATCAGCTATCAAATAGGAAAAACCCGCGGAACCGTCATTTTTCAAATCGCTCAAGGCGGGTAGAAATTTTTGTAATCGCGAGGGAAGCCTCGTGGAGCCCAATCGTATCCCGCGGCCACCAGTACACTATGTTGATGTGACAGGGCACGGGCATGGCTCGCAGGTACTCTAAGGGAACCGTGTGTTTTGATTATACAATCGCAGATGGTTGTTTCATTCAAATTGTCTGCTATTTACTCCTATAATGATAATATATATGAGCATTTCCCAAAAAAATGCGGGAAAGGGTCAAAACACAAACACACCTGGATGTGGAACAAAAATATGTATGCAAAGGGTGGCTTGATGTTCAAATACGCATAGCTCATCTTTGATGTGGCACACGTCTCGTCCGCCCACACTTCGTGTCGGCGGGAGGGAATCCTAGCTAGAAATGCATGCCCCAAAATAGGTATGGAATCTCACCCCGCCGTAACACGAAAGTTAAACCTATACGAATCCATCACGGTCAAACCACCCTATCGCGCTTCCGGTCAAAGGTGGATTCTGTGGGCCCATAGATGTGTGTGTGTGTGTGTGTGTGTGTGTGGTGTGAGATGGGAGAGACCACGACCACCTGCGGGTGGCCCAACTATATGTATGAAAGGGCGGTGTGATATTTAAATGCACTCAATTCACAAATTTTGATGTGGCACATGCGCCTCGCAACCCGGACATCCCCGACCACACGGAGGTTCGGTACATACGCAGTATAGTGCCCCCACCCCCGCCCCCACACACATGCATTTTGAGTCGGTGGGAGGGCATCTCACCAAGACCTTCTGTAACACGGACCAAGAAGAATCAACCTTGGTCAAACCTCTCTCGTTGTCGGTCGAAGTGATGGACGCCCACCCGGGCCCACAGATGGGCATGCCGCTGATAACCACGTGATGGAGTGTCCGAAGAGAGCCACCACCTTCATGTCGCCCAAATATATGTATAGAAGTGCTGTATTGTGTTTGAATATATACCAGATGCACACCTTTGATGTGGCACTTGCTTCAGAACCAGAAAGCCTTCACATATATCGAGGGGTTCATGACGCGTATAGCTAGCTAGTCCGCCCCACTTTGAGCGCCGGTGGGAACGATTTATGCGTACGTAAGCGTGCGCTCAAACTTTTGGTAAGGAAACTCACCATGACCTATAATATATACCATAACACACCAAGAAGAATCCACCTTGGTAACCTCTCTTGTTGTTTGTCAATGTGATGGACGTCCACGCGGGCCCAGGAATGGGCTTGCCACCGATAATCAAGCGGGCGTTTCGAAGACAACACTACTGCAGGATGCTGCTAACGTGACACATCAATCAGAGACCCTTCGACAAAACTGTGTGCGATGATCAAATCGCAAACGGTATAGTTATAGCTCCGTCGCTGATTACGTTAACTGTGTGCGATGACATACCCATCAAATACGATCTAAAAAATAGTTGCGTGTGCGATGTTTGGCAAATAGTTGGCCTAGATAAATTGTTTGCGATTGGGTAATATAACACAAACGCTTATAAAAATACAAGTGTGTGCGATGTACGGCATATAGTTCACCCCGATAAACTATTTGCGCTGATCAAGCAGAACACAAACGATTGTCCAGATGATCACATGCGATAGACGGCATACAGTTCACTCGGATGAAATGTTTGTGATGAGGTAAAATAACATAAACGGTTACATAGATCAAGATGTGTGTGATAGACAACATACATGCCACTGGGATGAACTGTGTGCGATAAGCAAAAATAACACAAACGGTTTCTCAGATCAAGATGTGTGTGATGTACACAGGCCTCTCGGATGTGTTGTGGGCAAACGGTTCCGGATAAAGAACTGTCAGGGACTGATGAAATCATCACCGACGGATTTGGTTGTTTATTCCGTATGCGATGTGATTTGCTCAATCTGCCCACAAACATCTATGCTCTATTTAGAAGAACATGATTGCATAACCAAATTAAGCATCCAATACACAAATAACATTGGCGCACACCTTAATAAACTATTACATGCATAATAAACTTATCCCTCTAAAACTACGAATATTTCTGCATAGAGGGAGTATGAGAATTGAGAAACGATCATCAAATCATCTACTTCTTGTGACGCTTGCCGCCAGCGCTCTGCTTGTGGCTCGATCCCTCGTTGTCTTCAGGTAGGAGGCACTTCCTCATGTCAACGATCCACCTGAACATCTCGTAGCATGTGTACGCTTGCTTGGCCGCGGTCTAGAGGTGATATTCATCCAGTTTCTTCACCTAGCCCCTGTGCCAGACAGGCTTGTTCTTGTCGCACTCAGCCTTCATGTCAGCGTAGTAGGAGTCGATGATGGCCTCGGCCAGGTCAACATGGGAGTCCATGTGCTTCTTGCTGCCCCAGACCCTGTAGTGGCTACGGATGTTGACAAGCTTCTCGCAGGCCAAGCCCGAAGTCTTGAGCACCTTTGGATCGTCGGTGGTGTCCACCATAGTGAACCTGTAGTTGGGGCTATTGACAAACCTGGTGAAATGCTCACAAGGCACTGTGGTCAGGCAGTAGTGGTAGAGGAGGACGTGATGGCCGACGCACAACTGGGCGACGACAACCTTCTGATCATGCCCGGCACGACCGCCGGTGTAAGCGAGTTCGAAACCGACCACTTTGTACTTGTCATCCGCATCAAGAAACCGCTCCATGGTGTCGATGGAGTCCTCCACCATGCCCGGGTCGTTGGTGTACACCACCGTGAGGTCCGTCTTCCTCATGTGGGTCTCCACATGATGCATGCCGAACTCCATTGGAGCGCCGCTGGACATCCTCTCTGTATGCGTCGTCCAGGGTGCGCTTATTGTGTTGTGGGGCGCGATCGAAAGCATGAAGAGACTATGGTTAATGGCCGTGGGTATAAATGGGGGCCGGACGTCCTGGAAAACCAGCACGTCCGGATGGCAGTTTTTGCAGCGCGTGATTCAGTCGTGGAGCACGTAACTGCATGGGGCGACGCGCGTGGCGCAACCGCATGCATATGGAGCCCCGAACGTGATCATGGGCCGGCCCCAACCCCTGGCAGAGCGCGCGCGGAGGGGCGCGAGAGCAGAGCACGCGCAGGGGCGCGAGAGCAGAGCACGCGCATGGACGCGAGAACAGAGCACGTGGTGGGACGCGAGGTCGAACGAGACCACTCTGTACTTGTCCTCGTCAAGTAACAGGTCCATGACGTTGGAGTTCTCCATCCAGATCGGATGTTTGGTGTACACCACGAACGGACAGGGCGTGTCTACGGCATGCATGGTCCAAACACGACACATCAATCAGAGACCCTTCGACGAAACTTTGTGCGATGCATGAATCGCAAAAGGTATAGTTCAAGCTCCGTCGCTAATGGCACGAACTGTGTGCGAAGGTGGATCCATCAAATACGATTCAGAAAGTAGTTGCGTGTGCGATCTATGGCAGACATTTTGTTCTTACGAACCGTTTGTGATTAGAGAAGATAATAGAAACGGTTACCAAAACTACATACATGTGCGAAGTACGGCATACAGTTCACTCGGATAAACTGTGTGCGCTGATACAGCAGAACACAAACGATTCGGCATAACAAGATGTGTGCGATATACAGCAAACAGGTGAGTAATGAGAATCGTGTGCGAACACCAGATATAACACAGACGATTGGTGCTAATAACCTGTGTGTGTGTTGTGGGGAAACGTTTGCTGGTATACAACTGTCAGCGATTGATGAAATCATCAACGACGGGTTTCGTAGTTTAGTCCGTGTGTACTGTGATTTGCTCGGTCTGCACAAGATCAATGCTGCGCCTACAGAACAACAACATATGTACTTATAAGAACATGATTGCATAAACAAAAAAGAACACAATGCAATTTCAAATATTGTATCACAAAGACCAGCAATATTACAAGGTTCAAATTCCAGCATAACGAGGCCCAAATTCAAAGATTACAAGGTACAAACTGACATTAGAAATCAAAATCAATCTTCAAGATCCATGGGATGAAATATTTCTGCGAAGGGATCATCCACCGAGAAGTCATATATCGGGTCGATATAATCGCTTTTGAATAATCTGTCATATGAACTTCCAAAGTAAAAATCAGCTTCTGTAGAGGCTTTTCCATTCCGCTGTAGACGCCTCCGCTGGTCAGTAAACCATCCTTTGTGGCGCACTAAATATAGTGCAAACCTCATTACCTTGAGCACCCTTGCTTTCTGAACAAAGAAACTGGCAAATTGAATCTCTGGATTGGTGCCTCGGTACTCGTTCAAAGTAATTTCTGTGAGATGGAATTCAAGGCATTCGATGGGATTGTTATATTGGGCCACCTTTTCCACTCCAACTCCTGCTTGTATCTGCAAACGAAGACAACATATCAGTGCTTAGATGCAGTATCGAACACTACGGGCCTCTTTGATTTGCATGATTTATAAAATACACTAATAGATTGACATGCCATCTTCGATCGTTCATGATTAACATCTCAAAAAAGATATAGTACACATTTCATTGTAATCATGGGTAAAAGTACCAACAAATTGAACTCCATTGTGGTTAAGAATTAACAGGAAAGGAACATCACCTCGACGTATAGCTTCTCCATGCACGGAAAGCATATAAGGAACTTAACAACTTCATCCAGATTGGGGCCGATAGATTGTAGTGCCAAGATCTTCACTGTGCGCAGAGACAATGCGAGGCTTGTGGGAATCATTTTCTGGATGACAGCTGAACATAGATCAACAAAAACTAGATAAAATGTGATGTACAATAATAAGAATGAGAAGAAGATTGTTGTACGTGAACGGGTATGGATCCAACTGTAACAAGTTCGGAGAATTCAGCACACGAATACCCCAACACTGTCAATTTCGGTGCGCCAATGACCCTGATTCTTGTTCGACCTTCTTTATAAAGTACAAACAATCTCTCTAGGAAAGGCGCATTCTCAATGACCATATCATGAAACTCCCCAACTGACAGCGTGTTGCGGCACCAGCCATGCACATAAATCGTATGGAGATTCGTCGTAGCGATGTGGAGGCTACTGAACCCAAACATCATCTGAAGACAAAGGTACTCGAGCGTTGTACAGACGCCGAGCAGGCGCTCCAAATCCGACTTCGAGATGCTGACGCCAATGAGCTCGAGGTGCTTCAGTTTAGGGAGATGAAGAGCGTGCGCAACATTAATCTTGGGGAAAAGGCATCGCATGAACGTAGTGCGGCGCAGCGTGGGCGCGAGGCGGAGGACAGACGGAGGCAGCGAGCGCCCATGTCCAGCATCAAAGTTGAGCTCGTCGAGCTGATCTAGGGCGGGGGATAAGAACCAGTCGTGAAACTTGGGTTCGGCCTTGCAGTTTGAACGGAGAGTGCCGATGGCAAGGCGTCTAACGGGCGCAGTGTGCGTGGCGAGGATGTGGGACAATGCGTCCAAGCGTTTGCAATCCCCATTGCAGAGCTCGTCGTCGTCGAGGAGGTCAATGGGGGTGGAGTGCCATAGGGGGCACCACCGCCTGGAGAGGATGGTGGTCTGCATGGCAGATTTGATGGGGAGGAGGGACATGATGGTTACCAAGATCTCCTCGGGGATGCTGCTGATGAAGTCCACGCTCGCCGGAGGCTCGTGTTGTTCAGCCTCCACCCGCCCCCGCTTGTTGGCTGCCTCGTCATATATCGAAAAAGGAGGCGATCCGCGGCGACGACCCAAATAGATAAGACCGCAGGAGAAGGTGTAGCATTAATGGAGACCTTGGGAGAGAATAGGGCATTGGGTGGTAGTCCGAGGTTAAAGGGCTTGATTCCCGGTGAGCCAGCTGCGCCTACACGACGGACTGCTCGCACGCATCCCTTTGAGCCTGTGCGGCGGACTCCTCGCACGCGTCCCATCTAATCAAACCAGCACCCACAACACAGGCAGGGCCCACCTCCCATAGAGGCAGGACCACGCGTGTGCTCGATGAGCCCGTTCCCAAACGGTTTCTAAAAACCATAAAGCATTCCGTGCTTGGGAACTAAAACCATCAATGAATATTGAGCTTGTTTCCTTTCACATTCCAAATTACCACGCGCTAATTTTTTTCGCAAATCAGTTCACACCTACCAAACCTAAACGTGTTCTCACTTAGCAGCTGTTTACTGTAGTAGGCTATAAAAACACAAACTCGTACTCGAAAATTACCGCACATTCTTCACCCCCGCCACCCAAAAAACAGGCCTTTCTTTGTTAGTCCTTCATTCCGTCTGCCATGGTCGGTAGGGGGGTGTTTCTGGGTCGAGATGTAACCAGGGAAGAAAGACCAAAGCCGCGGAAGCAACCGAGAGGTCCCGCCGCCGCGCCGCAGAAGCGCCAGAGAGCTCCAGCCACACCGCTTTGGCCGTAACAGACATGTCCGGTGGCGCCGCGGACGCCTGGGAGGATCTTTCACGGTGAGGCGATGGCTCTCACAGTCACAAGCGCATTCACCTCTGTAACATCCCAAATTTTGGAATGTTATATTAATCACTATAATGATTGATTGTTTGATTGAGTGATTGAATTTGAGTGAAATTTGAAACTTTTAAAACTTTTGAATGAGAGGGAATAAAATGACTTTCCCCTTTGGGTTTGATTTCAAATTCATCCAATTCAAATGAATGAGACAAGATGACATGACTTCTTCAAATAAAAGGATTTGAAAAGTGGATTTGAAAATTTCTGAAAATATCCTATTTGGAAATCCATTTCATATTTGGTTCTATTTCAAAGTTTGAATGAATTCAAAATTTCTTTACCCAAATTCAAAATCTTGAGAGGAGCAATATGACACTCCAAACCAGGGGCAATTGGAATTATATTTGAATTCATAAAACTCAAAAAACTATTTGGAAAATATTTGAATTTCAAATTCAAAGTCATTTTTGAAGTGATTTTCAAATTTATTTTTCTCCCAAAATAAAATACTTGGAAAATAGGGTAAAATGATTCCCTTCAATATAAAAATGGAGAAAAGTGAATTTGAAATAATTTTGCTATTTTTGAAAATTATTTATTGCATTTTATTTGCAACAGTAGCACTGTTTGAATTATTTAAATTTTTGAGGATTTTATTTGAACATGAAAATATGTCCATCTTGTAGGAAATCTTTTTCTGCAAATTTTGACATATAATATGTATATATAAAAGTACTATAGCTTTTCTTTTATTTAACTTTTCTTCTCTGTTTTGGTTATTTGTTTAAAAATAAAAGGAAAACAGTGCGCTTTTAGGAAGGTTTTACCGCTGCACACTAGCAGATCGGGCCCAAGTCCGTTTAATCGGACCGAATCCCTCTGGGATCGGCCACCCGGAGCCTTTCCCGATTATCCCCGTCGCTGACATGTGGGACCCGCGCTCGATTCATATCGCCCGCTCGGTCACCTCCTTCCCCGTGCCGATTTCTTTCCCGTCGCCGGAGATCCACCGCGGACCCGAACCCCTCGCCGATTACCAGCCGTTGGTGTGCCCCTCGGCCCAACCTATAAATATCGTCACCTCCTCGTTCGATTCCGCCCAAAACCCCCAACCCCGAACCCCTGCACCGCTTGGTATTCGTCACCGTAGCCCGTAGCCGCCACTGCGCCATTGCCGTTTCCTCGAGCTCCTCAGACCCCCTCCGCTGACGGCGTCACCACCGTCGGGTCCGCCTCGAACCCTTGCATCGATTGGTGCCCTTGCCCTCGCCGGTTACCCCCTGGAGCGTCGCCCGCGTCCACCTCGCCGCCTCGGCCTCGCCGGAGGCATCGCCGGAACCACCCACCGCCGCTCTAAGCCCCCTCTCCTCTCCACCGTTGGATCCGATTTAGACGCGTTAGATTAGATCTTTTGAAGAGGTAGGTTTATTTTAAGTGAACCGGTGCGTCCGGTTTTTCCTGTTTTGACCATGCCAACACCGTTTTCTTAAGTTGTGGACGTTCGCCCGTTTAGACACCGCGTACACACCCACGGCCAACCAGAACTTGCCACGTAGCCCTGTTCATTACTTTAGATTTTTGTCCTTTTCTGTTTCTGTTTTAAAAACTGAATTAGTTCTGTTTTTGTTTTCTTTATATATTTTATGTTTTTAATTTTTTTAATTTAATTCTTTTTTGCATTGTGTCACAAATTTTATCTAGTTTCTGTAGATATAAATTTGACCATATTTGTATAATTTAAATTCAGATTCAAACAGATTTGAATTCAAACTTGTTTTGCCTATAACTTGAGTTTAAAAACATATTTTTGAGTGATTATGTTTGCTACTGTTTTGTATTAGTGTGTTTTATCTTCCTGTCCAATTTGAGAATCTTTAGAGAATTTTAAAATAGGGTTTTAAGCAAAACAGAATCTGATTTAGTTTTTTAGGTTTATTTCTATTTCGTTTGTTTTAATTGTTTTAAATTTGTTTTCTTTTATATTAGTTGACAAGTTTTACTTTGTTTTCTGTTAGTTAACAGTAGTATTTAAACAAGGTTTATTTTTATTTTATTTATTATTTTTGCTTGCATGAAATCGATTCTAGTTAAATCATAACTTGCAAATTGATTTCAATGCTAGTTTGATTTCCTTTTTGAAAATAGTTTCTATAAATTATTTAGTAGTTTTATTATTCTGTTAACCATAGTTTAGACCAGAAGCAATTTGTATTATATTTGAAATTGTTTGTGGTTTAACTCTAGGTTAATTTTGGTTAGGTCATAAAAAGTGTTTAATGAAAACTTGTCAATTACTTCTTTTGTTAAATAAAGGTTTATGAGAAAAAACATTCTGTTATTTATTTGTTTTATATTTCTATTTTTCTGTTATTTTAGTATTTGTTGTTTTCTTGTTGATTAAGTTTATTAGACAAAAACTTATGTTGTTAGTATGTTGTTTTCATAGTTCTTAGTTGATCTTTAAAAGTAATTCTTTTTCTAGTAAAATATTTTCTAAAAATACTTTTGTTATATTTTACTTTGTTCTTGTATTGTTGCTATTGAAAATAGGATTATTTGTAAGGAAAACTACTTTGGTTGTTTTGATGAAGTTTTGTTGTTTTGAGTTTTGTCTTAAGTATTTCCTTCATCACAACACTAGTGTGTTATAGTTTTTGCTTGGCTTATTGATTGTTAGTATTGATTGCTTATATGAGTGCAATGTTTGATTATATAGATTTTCATCGGAGAGTGACGAATAGTCCTATCAAGTTATTTTTTTGAGAGCGATTCTATCTTCATCAACCTTACCAGGCAAGTTCACTTTTATCATCTTACATTACCTATGTTTTATTTGCATTAGAATAAATCTCTCCATCATACATCCAGTAGGATATTGAGCTTGAACTTGTGGTAGTATCATGAGGTAGGAGAATCCCAACACCCTGTTACCATTTGCCCGGGAAGGGACGTTACTTCACAATTGCTACGCTTTAGTAGACGGGGTTTGGTTGTGAGATTCAGGAGTGTTGTGAGGTTAATTAATTATTTCAAGACCTGCATGATGATCAAGACTTCAAGGACTCAATATACCTCTGGGTGGATTGGACATGCATTTTGGCAGCCTGATATCTATCATGGTTATGCCGGGAATCCTGGTATCTACTTGTGATCATCCCAACGGAATGCCACCCAGGCTCAAAGAGATGGATGGATACTTCAAGGCCGGAAAGCTTACGTGTGCAACCGCAAGTCAATATGGGCTCTGGCTAGGTTAACCTTAGTGGTGACTCTGGTAGGTCAGATTGCTACGAGATGTAGAAGAACGGTAGGATTGGATGGGCACTGACTTTCTACCGGAGGATCGCTTTGGAAGACCATGTTTTGATCGTCTCGTTCTCAAACACCAGGCAGTGCGAGGACACAATGAGAGGGATCGAATCTTGCGGGAAAGTGTACAAAACTCTGCAGAGTGTCAAACTAATCGATTAGCCGTGTCCCCGGTTACGGACAACATGAGCACCGAAGATGATACTATCAGCCAGTCTCAACACAATTAATAATTTTTTATGATGAGTGGGTCTATTAAATTTTTTGGGACATGAGAATTTGTTGGTGGAAGCATCTCATTAACAACCAACTTTTGTAGTGATATTTCCATTTGACTCCTTTGTTGTAGGGAAAATAAAACCAACATTTCTGCAAAAACTCAGACATAGAGCCACAAAGCCTTTTGCATATAGAATAGTCTTATCATTTTATCCTATGGTGATCTTGCCGGTACATTCAATGTACTGACCTACATGGCTGCAACATCTTATGTTGCAAATATCTTTTCTACAATGAGTAAGAGTACGATTCAGGGTTACGGGCTACACTCAACCTGCCGTTGGTGTTTATTGGGAGTCCACTCCCGTTGACTGTTTCCGCTGAGATTTTAAGGTATATATCAGTTTACGTTAATTACATGTGATTGCACTTTTATATATACATTGATGTACTGTGTGTGCCAGCATACTGATCCAGGGATGGCACGGTCACACAGAGGCTTGACTCGTTTTGAGTCGGGACACTACAGAAATGGTATCAGAGCACCTGTTGACTGTTGGACGTGACCCTAGAAACTAGAAAGCCCATAGGACAAGATATCTCTCAAAATTATTTTAAAAAAATCTTTTACTTCTTATCCCTTCTGAGTTTTATCAAATAGTTAGATAATACCCTTGTCCCTTTGACCACTATGGAAAGAGCAACAAAAAAATTGAAGGCTATAAGGACATGAAGAAATTGAAGACCCTGAAGAAATTCCAAGATTTTATGTCCCCTAGAAGACCAAACCCCTGTTGTATACTCACGTTAGATACGATGATTTGTGAGCTATCAATTGTGTGTATTTTTTTTGACACCCACAAATAAAATCTATTTTCAAAACCATTGTTTGTATTGTTTGTATCCCCTCCTTTCTCTCTCTCATATCTCATCCCAAAACCTTGGACCCAATAGATGGTGAATGAAGCTGGACTTGTATTCTCTGGACCAATGACCTAGCTGGAGGCAAAAGTATGGATTCAAAACATGGAGAATAGCTTCGGGAGCAACTCGATTGCAAAGAAGTATGAGGTTCAATACGCTCTTCAGTACTTTACCCAAAGTGCTGCAACTTGGTGGAAAATGCATCAAGCCATAAAAGGATGTAATGGAGCAAAAACCTGGGAGGAATTCAAGAAGACTCTGTTAAGATCCCGTCTCATCCGGAATCACTGTGATAGCCCTATAAAGAAGCTTTGTGCTTGCAAGATCTGTGGAGAAATAGGACACACCCAGGAAGAACACAAGGATGGATGCTCTCATTGTGAAGAAAATCATCCAGCTGAGGAATGCCCAACTAGTCAGGTGACTTGTTTCTTGTGTGAAGGAACCACCCACTACCCAGCTCAGTGCCACATTTACCCCAAGGTGCAACAAGTTATCAAGAATCAGAAAGAAGCAATGAAGGAAACGTTCCAGGGGATTTTTGAAGAACGAGTGATGAAGGAAGATTTGGAAGACCCTGATGGACAAGGCTTAATCAGATTTTTCTCCAATGCCTGCTACTCATGTGGAGAAAAAGGACATTTTTCCCAGGATTGCACGAAGGAAAGCCAAGAGTATCTGGGAGACTTCTCGACAGAAAAAGCGGAGCTTCATCCACATGAAGTAAAGGGATTGATCGGAACAAGCAAGTCCAGGAAGAGAAACCGAAGACATCCCGAGAACAACCCTATTTCTGCAAAGAAGGACCAGAGTCATATCATGTGTTTCAGTTGCAAGGAATTAGGTCACTACGCTGACCAATGCCCGGAAAAGAAGCAGAGACCCCAAGGAGCAAACATCATAATTAAGAAGCCCCAAGACTTATCGGAGGTCATTTGCTTTCACTGCAGGGAAGCAGGACATTATGCTAACAAATGTCCATGCAAGAAGAAAGCTGGAACTGAGTAGTTAAGATTTTTGGTGATCATAACAAGTGTGGTAGGAAGAAATTTTATAAGTACAATGAGTTGAGTTATGTAATGGAAGACTCAAAGATTGTAATAGTTCATGAAAGTTGATATGACCTATGCTGAAAGGCTCAATGAGGTTTCTGTATTATTAACAATTACTTTGAACTACTTATGTGGGTAAACAGGGATGAAAATGAGTTATTGATGCATAAACTGGGATTTTGCTAAAGTACAAGGATACAATAGAATATGGTCAAAGGATAACCCAATTACATTTTGTTTTAAGGATGAAAATACCCTGTAAGATGTTGGAAAGTGAAATTGAAGCTTGGTTTGGATGATATGGATGTTTATCCAAGGAGGTACATACATTACTCTGAGTACCCTTTTCTGATTCCTGCAGATGACAACCCTTTATGAGTCTTTCCTCAAGGGCCCGGAGACGATCATGACCCTGACTAGTGATCATGATTACCCAAGGATCCTGAAGGATATGATGAAGCACATTCATCTTGAAGGAGATGCAGTCTACAAAGGTTACCCATTCATGGAAAATGGAGTGGAACTCTGGTATGTGGAGGTACACCTCCACCGTGTGAAAGGAGTTTTCCCAAAGACTATGGGGCAATACCTTTTCATCTCTTGTGTACCACGAGCAACTTTCTTCGATGCTGTTCGTGAAGCTGCCATTGAAGCCATACGTCAGATTGGAGAAATACTTGAAGCGAGACTCCGTCATACTCAGGAATACCTGAGAGAGGTGCATACAGAGATGTTGGAGATGAAGCTCATGTCCACCTTGATAAAGCAAAAGATGTATGATTTCAAGGAGCACATCGCAAAGTTCAAGTGGTACTAAAATATATCCAAGGGGACCAAATGAATAAAGTTGGAAGTGATTGCTTGACCATACCAAACTATGTGGATGGCAGCATTTGTAATAAAGTACTTTTAAATTTGGAGTTTTGAGAAGTGATTCAGGTTATAATAAAGGATTGAATATGAGAAGAATATGATTTATGATGAACCCACACCTGTATTGGTAAAATAGACTAATGGAAAGGAAAATGAGTTCCACCAAGTGGAGTCTGTATCAAGAATAAGTCTAAGCATTATTCTATTTGAACGTTACCCCAAGATCATGAAAGAAGAGGTTGTGATTTGACCAACATATGTTTCTTAGGAGTATACGAGAACCTGAGAGTTGTGAAGGAACGATAGATCTTTTGTTTAGCTTGCAGAATCAATGGATTTACCCAAACTTCGTTCACGGACAAGAGAAACTCTGCAACGCTTGTGAGGAAGCCCAAGTGTTAGAATACGAGATTCGCTAAACCTTATACAGAGTAATGATTTGGGTGCGGAATGGATTGATCACCATGACGACCTACTCTTATCATTCGCTCTTGTTATTGGAATGGTAAATCTGAGTGACTTACTCATAGTAAAGAGACGACGTTCTTTGAAGCTTTTGTTTAAGCCTTAGAATGGTATGACGAAGACCCCTTGTACTTGACAGCTGTTGCAAAACGTAGGAAATTTTACGGTGAGGATGAAGCCAAGCCCCATTCCACTGCAGGATAACCACAAATGGTAGACCACCATGAGATCATCGATAAGTTAGTTAGAATGAATCACGAGACTTGTCAGATAAGAAGACCCAGTAACGAAAGAACTTTGTTTTGACCAAGGAAACACTGGAATTTGAAGGAAGTGTTATGAAGAGCATCACCAAAGGAGTTACTGCGAGGAATGTGAGGAGACAAATATTGCAAAGGACCCCAGAGGATTGTCATGATATTGAGGGACCATTAACTCTCATTTTAAGTGTGGTAGCCCCACACTTTCATGGTCAATGGATTTGCTAGAAGACCCCAAACCCTAACCTTTTCTTTCTAGCCCCTTTCGAATCTCGAAGACGAGATTCATTTTAAGTGTGGTAGGTTTGTAACATCCCAAATTTTGGAATGTTATATTAATCACTATAATGATTGATTGTTTGATTGAGTGATTGAATTTGAGTGAAATTTGAAACTTTTAAAACTTTTGAATGAGAGGGAATAAAATGACTTTCCCCTTTGGGTTTGATTTCAAATTCATCCAATTCAAATCAATGAGAGAAGATGACATGACTTCTTCAAATAAAAGGATTTGAAAAGTGGATTTGAATTTTTTTGAAAATATCCTATTTGGAAATCCATTTCATATTTGGTTTGATTTCAAAGTTTGAATGAATTCAAAATTTCTTTACCCAAATTCAAAATCTTGAGAGGAGCAATATGACACTCCAAACCAGGGGCAATTGGAATTATATTTGAATTCATAAAACTCAGAAAACTATTTGGAAAATATTTGAATTTCAAATTCAAAGTCATTTTTGAAGTTATTTTCAAATTTATTTTTCTCCCAAAATAAAATACTTGGAAAATAGGGTAAAATGATTCCCTTCAATATAAAAATGGAGAAAAGTGAATTTGAAATCATTTTGGTATTTTTGAAAATATTTTATTGCATTTTATTTGCAACAGTAGCACTGTTTGAATTATTTAAATTTTTGAGGATTTTATTTGAACATGAAAATATGTCCATCTTGTAGGAAATCTTTTTCTACAAATTTTGACATATAATATGTATATATAAAAGTACTATAGCTTTTCTTTTATTTAACTTTTCTTCTCTGTTTTGGTTATTTGTTTAAAAATAAAAGGAAAACAGTGTGCTTTTAGGAAGGTTTTACCGCGGCCCACTAGCAGATCGGGCCCAAGTCCGTTTAATCGGACCGAATCCCTCTGGGATCGGCCACTCGGAGCCTTTCCCGATTATCCCCGTCGCTGACATGTGGGACCCGCGCCCGATTTGTATTGCCTACTCAGTCACCTCCTTCCCCGTGCCGATTTCTTTCCCCTCGCCGGAGATCCACCGCGGATCCGAACCCCTCGCCGATTACCTGCCGTTTGTGCACCCCTCGCGCCACCCTATAAATATCGTCACCTCCTCGTTCGATTCCGCCCAAAACCCCCAACCCCGAACCCCTACACTGCTCGCTATTCGTCGCCGGAGCCCGAAGCCGCCGCTGCGCCATTGCCGTTTCCTCGAGCTCCTTCGACCCCCTCCGCTGACGGCGTCACCACCGTCGGGTCCGCCTCGAACGCCTGCATCGATTGGTGCCCTTGCCCTCGACGGTTACCCCCTGGAGCGTCGCCCGCGTCCACCTCGCCGCCTCGGCCTCGCCGGAGGCATCGCCAGAACCACCCACCGCCGCTGTAAGCCCCCTCTGCTCTCCGCCATTGGATCCGATTTAGACGCGTTAGATTAGATCTTTTGAAGAGGTAGGTTTATTTTAAGTGAACCGGTGCGTCTGGTTTTTTCTGTTTTGACCATGCCAACACCGTTTTCTTAAGTTGTGGACGTTCGCCCATTTAGACACCACGTACACACCCACGACCAACCAGAACTTGCCACGTAGCCCTGTTCATTACTTTAGATTTTTGTCCTTTTTCTGTTTCTGTTTTAAAAACAGAATTAGTTCTGTTTTTGTTTTCTTTATATATTTTATGTTTTTTATTGTTTTAATTTAATTCTTTTTGCATTGTGTCAAAAATTTTATCTAGTTTCTGTAGATATAAAGTTTGACCATATTTGAATAATTTAAATTCACATTCAAACAGATTTGAATTCAAAATTGTTTTGCCTATAACTTGAGTTTAAAACATATTTTTGAGTGATTATTTTTGCTACTGTTTTGTATTAGTGTGTTTTATCTTCGTGTCCAATTTGAGAATTTTAAAATAGGGTTTTAAGCAAAACAGAATCTATTTTAGTTTTTTAGGTTTATTTCTATTTCTTTTGTTTTAATTGTTTTAAATTTGTTTTCTTTTATATTATTTGACAAGTTTTACTTTGTTTTCTGTTAGTTAACAGTAGTCTTTCAACAAGGTTTATTTTTATTTTATTTATTATTTTTGCTTGCATGAAATCGATTCTAGTTAAATCATAACTTGCAAATTGATTTCAATGCTAGTTTGATTTCCTTTTTGAAAATAGTTTCTATAAATTATTTAGTAGTTTTATTATTCTGTTAACCATAGTTTAGACCAGAAGCAATTTGTATTATATTTGAAATTGTTTGTGGTTTAACTGTAGGTTAATTTTGGTTAGGTCATAAAAAGTGTTTAATGAAAACTTGTCAATTACTTCTTTTGTTAAATAAAGGTTTATGAGAAAATACTTTTTGTTATTTATTTGTTTTATATATCTATTTTTCTGTTATTTTAGTATTTGTTGTTTTCTTGTTGATTAAGTTTATTAGACAAACACTTATGTTGTTAGTATGTTGTTTTCATAGTTCTTAGTTGATCTTCAAAAGTAATTCTTTTGCTAGTAAAATATTTGCTAAAAATAATTTTGTTATATTTTACTTTGTTGTTGTCTTGTTGCTATTGAAAATAGGATTATTTGTAGGGAAAACTACTTTGGTTGTTGTGATGAAGTTTTGTTGTTTTGAGTTTTGTCTTAAGTATTTCCTTCATCACAACACTAGTGTGTTATAGTTTTTGCTTGGATTATTGATTGTTAGTATTGATTGCTAGTATGATTGCTTATATGAGTGCAATGTTTGATTATATAGATTTTCATCGGAGACTGACGAATAGTCCTATCAAGTTATTTTTCTGAGAGCGATTCTATCTTCATCAACCTTACCAGGCAAGTTCACTTTTATCATCTTACATTACCTATGTTTTATTTGCATTAGAATAAATCTCTCCATCATATATCCAGTAGGATATTGAGCTTGAACTTGTGGTAGTATCATGAGGTAGGAGAAACCCAACACCCTGTTACCATTTGCCCGGGAAGGGACGTTACTTCACAATTGCTACGCTTTAGTAGACGGGGTTTGGTTGTGAGATTCAGGAGTGTTATGAGGTTAATTAATTATTTCAAGACCTGCATGATGATCAAGACTTCAAGGACTCAATATACCTCTGGGTGGATTGGACATGTATTTTGGCAGCCTGATATCTATCATGGTTATGCCGGGAATCCTGGTATCTTCTTGTGATCATCCCAACGGAATGCCACCCAGGCTCAAAGAGATGGATGGATACTTCAAGGAGGGAAAGCTTACGTGTGCAACCGCAAGTCAATATGGGCTCTGTCTTGGTTATCCTTAGTGGTGACTCTGGTAGGTCAGATTGCTACGAGATGTAGAAGAACGGTAGGATTGGATGGGCACTAACTTTCTACCGGAGGATCGCTTTGGAAGACCATGTTTCGATCGTCTCATTCTCAAACACCATGAAGTGCAAGGACACAATGAGAGGGATCTAATCTTGCTGGTAAAGTGTACAAAACTCTGCAGAGTGTCAAACTAATCGATTAGCCGTCTCCCCAGTTACGGACAACATGAGCACCGGAGATGATACTATCAGCCAGTCTCAACACAATTAATAAATTTTGATGATGAGTGGGTTTATTAAAAATTTTGTGACATGAGAATTGGTTGGTGGAACCATCTCATTAACAACCAACTTTTGTAGTGATATTTCCGTTTGACTCCTTTGTTGTAGGGAAAATAAAACCGACTTTTCTGCAAAAACTCAGACACAGAGCCACAAAGCCTTTTGCATATAGAATAGTCTTATCATTTTATCCTATGGTGATCTTGCCGGTACATTCAATGTACTGACCTACACGGCTGCAACGTCTTATGTTGTAGATATCTTTTCTACGACGAGTAAGAGTACGATTCAGGGTTATGGTCTACACTCAACCTGCCGTTGGTGTTTATTGGGACTCCACTCCCGTTGACTATTTCCGCTGAGATTTTAAGGTATATATCAGTTTACGTTAATTACATGTGATTGCACTTTGATATATACATTGATGTACTGTGTGTGCCAGCATACTGATCCAGGGATGGCATGGTCACACAGAGGCTTGACTCGTTTTGAGTTGGGACGCTACAACCTCGGAGGCGAAGTGGACGATTTGGCAGTCTTTGATTCCTTAGCCAACGTCGACATGCGCGCTGAGCTCGATAGGAAGGACGCCATGATCGATGACCTGGTGAAGCTGCTGGAGAAGAGCGATGCCTCGGTTGACAGGGCGACCGTCCTCATGGAGAAACTTATGGAGGAGAACGACGCCTGGAAGAAACTCCGCGAGAAGAAAAGTGCCTCAGAGGGGATGCTGAAAGAACTCTCCGAGGAACTTTTGGAAGACTTGGCGAAGCTCTACATCGAGCGGGAGGGGCTGTTGAAGGAATCCGTGGAGCGTTTGAAGTAACTTCATGCGGACGCGACGCAGGCTATCGATGCTTTCGAGCAAAGAGCCCGCGCCATGGCCGCAATGCGAAAGATGTCGGAAGAGAGGCGACAAGAGATGGAGGTCGTGGAGGCAATGAAGAAGGAGATTGAGGAACTCCGCGCCCAGCAATCCATGAAGAATTAGATAGCAGCGGGCCAGATTGTTTTCTTTGTCTTCCTTCTTCAACCTCTTCCTGCTTCTTTTGCCCCTGTGTCTTTGGGGAGTTGCCACATGTGGCATTTTTTATTATCATGCATATGTAAGAAAATTATTATCTTTGCCGGTGCTAATTTGTTGTTATATTATTTCGTTCGTTTGTACATGTATACGAGTCAAAAACAGACGAAACGTCAAATTCTCGGCTAGGCACGAACAAAACAGTGATCACAAGCAAACTAGTCCCTCCGTCCAGGCGATTAACCACATGATAAAACAGCGGGTAGGACGCCATTAATTCAGAAGTTGGGAGCGAGGCAAGCGGGGGGGTGGAGGGGGTGGAGGTCAAAGTATCGCTTCCCGATGAGCATGCGCAATAGACTCTCATGCGTCCCGTCAAGCATGCACGGCAGACAGCTCGCACGCGTCCCGTCGAGCCTGCGTGGCGGAAAGCTCACAGGCGTCCTATCATCAACCTGCAGCTACACGCATGGCTCCCCCATATCATGTACTCCCTCCGTTTCTTTTTAGTAAGCATATACAATTTGTTCAAATTCAAAAAGAAACGGAGGGAGTAAAAAATTGACGTGTGGCACCAAATGGTTATCATACAAGTTTTGTATGTACAGGAATTCAATAAACCAATATTATCAATGATTGCGGTCGAGCTATCATGCCTAAATGTTTCTAATCATTCACATTCGTATGAATAGGCCCCTAGAAAACTCAATTGATGTATAGAAAGGGCCGAATTGGTGCACTAGAGGACACGTTGAATGTAGTTTTGTCACAAAAGGTGTCATGTTCCCTATTAAAACCACGAGGTCAGAGCATGTGCCTCTAGTTCAAAATTTGAACTACGCATATTAAATCCCTAGAAAACTCAATTAATGTATAAAAGGGGCCGTATCGGTGGACTAACGACTCATTGAATGTACTTTCACCAACAAAGGTGACATGTTCCCTATCGAAATCACAAGGCTTCTTGAATAAGCTTTGGCTTGTAAGATGCATGTCCCAATATTTGTCCCAAATTCGTCAGAAAACAAAATGCACACCGTAGATGTGCCGTGCCATGACACTGTGTAAGTTTCGTGAATTCATGGCGAGCTTTGGGTTCTCTCGGACTTTGAAACCAAGATTATCAATGTTTGCGGTCTAGTCACGACACTGAGATGTTTGTAATTCAGTGTGACCATCAGTGCATGGGATGTAAACATGGACCCAATGACACAAAGTGGTTTTTAATCCATTTTGGTGCGCTGGAGCCCATGCATGTAATTCAAACTTAAGTTCACATTAAGTGCATGCCTAGAAAACTCATATGTCGTTTCGACCACAAAGGTGACATGTTACATATCGAAACCACCATGCTTGTCGTGGGAAGCTCCAATTTGTAAGAGGTTTGTCCCAAAACTTATATACCATGTCCTATAAGTGTCGTGTTGACACACCAGTTTCAATAATTTCACATTTTAGCATTGCACTTGTATTAGCCTATGTTGCATGTAGAAAAAATATCAACGCAAGAAGAGACATCGAATGCCGTTCCCTCCATAGAGGTGACATGTTCCGTATCGAAACCACGATGGTTCTTGAGAGAAGTTTTGGGGTGCAAGAGACTTGTCCCACATTGGACAAAAAATTATCATTTCGTATAAGTGTCGTGTCATGACACCGGGGTGAGTTTCAAGAATTTTAGACGAGTTGTGGATTTATGATGATTTAACAGCCAAGTTTCTCAATGTTTGTGGCCTCATCATGACTTCGAGATGTTTGCAATCCATTCACGTTCATTTGCATGGGACCTAAACAAGGAACCCAAGGACACAAATAACTTTTTTCAACCCATTTTGGTGACACGAATCATGTTCCTTTAGTTCAAATTTGAATTATGCACATTAAATGTCTACAAACTTGATTAGTGTAGTATACAAAAAGCTAAATGAACCATGAATAATTTAAAGCAGTTCTATACGCCTGTCTGAAGCTCGTGCGTGTGTAAGCACGGTGTGCGCGTGTCGTGCTAGCTCGAGCTTCCTTCTTTCAGAAGTTATCCAATTTGTATTAAAATGATGTTCTATCCAAACATGCTTCTCCCGCCACTCCCCCAATCGGTCTCCCTCCACTCCCCCAATCGGTTTCCCGCAGAAGCGCCAGCCCCGTCATCAACCTCCTGGACGAGGAGGATGAGATGGAGCAGGCCGGAGAGCAGGCAAAAGCGGCATCACGCCATCGAGCATCAGCAAGACGTCATCATCAGCCCCCATGCCACCATCGCACACGGTTTCCAGTACTACCAAAAACGTCTGCGATTCGTGTCTGGTCCCACCAGGTGCCCATCGGGGCACGCCTTGTAGATGATAGGAGGCAACCGTTACCAGCAAAACGCGGCTTTCCAGCCCGTAACCCATTCAAATGGAACTCGGAAGTTAAGCGTGCTTTCGGTGGAGTAGTCAAGGATGGGTGACCGGTTGGGAAGTTGCTAGATTTCAAGGTTCATTTAGGCGGTGTGATATGATCACTATAGGCATAAATAAAATGCCTGTATTGATATGTCATTCCGGCTAAATAAATCTTGAGATCCTTGTTTTGAAAATATCCATGATTTTCTTTTGCTTCTTTTGCTGTTTTGAAAATGTCAAGGATCGAGTGTGTGTGTGTGTGTGATATGTCATTCCCGCTAAATAAATCTGATCCTTGTTTTGAAAATATCCATGATTTTCTTTTGCTTCTTTTGCTGTTTTGAAAATGTCATGGATCGAGTGTGTGCGTGTGTGTGTACCAATGCCTGTGTGTGCACCATGTGCCTACATTGTGCGGTTTCTGATGACAAACCTATCGGTGGGCCCTTAGGATTTGCCATGCCGTTTACTGACAACGCTGGAAGGCCAAGGATGGGTGATGATGATGATGATGATTATGATGTGTGTGTGTGTAAACCCATATGCTTGTGTGTGGACCATGTGTACATTGTGCGGTTTCTGACGACAAACCTATTAGTGGGCCCTTAGGGTGTGTCATGCCTTTTATTGACAATGCTGGAAGGAAAAGGATGGGTGACGGTGTGTGCGTGTGTGTGTGTGTGTGTGGGGGGGGTGCGCACGTGTGCGTGTGTGAACCCATGCCTGTGTGTGGACCATGTGCCTACATTGTTCGGTTTCCAACGACAAACCTATCGGCGGGCCCTTAGGGTTTGTCATGCCTTTTACTGACAACGCTGGAAGGCCAAGGATGGGTGACGGTGTGTGCGTGTGCATGTGTGCGTCTGTGTGTGTGTGTGTGTGTGTGTGTGTGTGTGTGTGGACCATGCATGCCTCCATTGTGCGGTTTTCGACGACACGCTTATATACCGATGGGCCGCTATATATCATCCATTTGAGTGACAATGCTGGAACGTCACCCTGCTACGTGTCATGTGTGTGTGGGGGTGGGGGTGGGGAGGGGAACGATATATATATATATATATATATATATATATATATATATATATATATATATATATATATATACATACGTACGTCCATAACGATCTAGGTAGTATATATATAACCAATCTTAAGGGGGGGTATATATATATGTCCAGTTATCTCAGCTAGGTGCATGCCACATCATAGATATTGTACCATTGTGTATTAATTGTTGAAACACCAGACCACACCATTTTCGCATATACATTTGGCCATTTGCAGGGGGATGGTGTTCTTCTAGCCCTGCTCAACCGATCTTCGACGACGCGTCAAGTCATGGGACCGCGTGATCTATATATCCCTATTGTCCGACAACAATATGTGATGGTTTGGCCATATTAAGGTATAAATTCTCCTGGTTGTCTTACGAAAATTCAGACATGGATAAATGTGGGACAAAGTTTGAACCAGGTCATGTGTTCATAGGACCCCATATATCCTCCGGCACATAGTGTAGGGGGCAACACCCTATATTATGTTTTTTATGAAACCCTTTTGTGTCACATTGGACACTTTTAGGCATGCACATATGCAGCATGTGCCACACATTAAAGTTGCCCATTGTGAATTTAAACATGATAACACCATGTTCGTACATATATATACTTCATCTGAACCTAATTACAAGTCTTTTTTATAGATTTCACTACGAACGACATATATATTTAGGAACGGAGGGAGTATATATTTGGGTCACTAGCAGGCGTGGTTGTGTTTTGACCCTCTCTTGCGTTTTTTTCTCGTTAATCTCAAAGATGCTAGTATTATGTAAAATAGCAAATGAAACTAACGAAACAACCTTATGCGATTGTACCCCGAGCAGACACGAGTGTGCTACCCTAACCGTGTGCGATGCCCGTACACAGCAAAATCGGCCTTGCCTAGTGGTGCCAACCGCAAGCGTCAGCCAATTCAAAGGGGTAATGTGCACAGTACAAACCCAAACCCGACAGCGACCTATAAAAGATCTCGCCGGCGGCGGCTAAGAGCTAATTTTTCCGCTGATAGCTCGCCACCACCACCACACACAACAAATGGAACTGTTGCTCAATCATGGGGATGTGCATGGCGGCGTCCTAATAGTGTTGGACGACAACGTGATAGAGGATTCCGATGCGTTGGCCGCCATGGCGGGCAACGGCAAACAGCCAGCTGCCGCGGCCGACGACGACGAGATAGAGGATTCCAACGCGCTGTCCTCCATGTCGGTCAACGGTCAACCGTCATCTGCCGCGGTCGCCGCCGATGACGACGACCCCGAGTTTCAGTGTCGGATGCAGATGGCCATCGCTCTGTCCATCTAGGAATCGGGCGTCGATGCGTTCCTGCGCGACGAGGACGAGCGTCGTCTTAGTGTCGATGTGGAACAATCTATCGCATCTGTGGATGCCATCCGCAATGCGGCTAGGGATCTGAAGCGACAGAAACGGCGGGAGAGTGTGAAGAGGAAGCGGAACTCAGATGCAGAGGGCAAAAAGAGGCGGGAGCAGGACCAGAAGGTGGTTGGAGGCCAGTGCAGGCCTTGCAGCTGCGGCGGCAGCCCTGGCAACAACGGCTACGACGACCAGGGAAGCAGCTCTAGCGAGATCGGCGCCCGTCTGTATCCCGATGGCCCACCTGGATGCCACGACATCTTCGTCGATAGCGGCAGACCTGGTGAGAGGCGCCGCGGTCGCTCCGGCCGAGGTAGCCCCACCGGTCTCCGCCATGGAACCAGTGGAGCTCATCAACTTGACAAGCTCCTGTGAATACTCGTTCTGAGGCGAGGAAGGTCATGACGACGGTGGAGGCGCGGAGTTGGTATGCATCCATGGCGTAGTGAATATTTTGTGCAGTTCATCTTCATGTAAATTGACGAACTGTTTGTAAATTACTGAGCGTATGAACTAATGTCAACTAATCCGCTGCAAAATAAGGCATTTTGTGTTGAAAATTTGCCAAATGTTTCTGTCATCTGTTTGTGGGCATGTGGAAATTTAGGATGAATTTGACGTCTGCGACTGAAATTGAGGATGAACCGTGTGAGATGAACCCGCCTTGAGAAATCTTAGAAAGAGCTACCCTGCCTCGAGCGATGCAAAAATTCATGGTTTCATGGCACAGCATTTCGTTACAGCGTAGAGCGTACACACTTTATTATGTTTGGACCGTGTGCGATCTTGGTTGCTCACGCCCAGTTCGTTTGCCAAAATTTAATTGGAAGCGGTATTTCAACTGCATGCCGCCTTTCCTCGTCCACCGCACCGACCCTATAGTAAAATTTCAGCTGCCGAGGCATTTGAACCGTCGCCATCCCTCGTCCACCACCATCTCCACCCACACCATTACTACTAAAATTTTCAGCAGCAGCGGCACATCCGCAAACATCCCCCGTCCGCACAACACCCCCTCCACCTTCCTCCCCCACTTGAACCCTAGCTTGCCCCCACCGCCGCCTCCCACCACCAACCTCAGCCGGTCTGCCCGTGCCTCATAGCTAAACAAGTTCAGGGTCCCCACCGATACACATTCACCATCGCCACCCTGAGTTTTTAGATGAGGCCGGCGGTGTCCCTTTCCCCCAGATCCCCATCCCGTATTCCAGAGGGTCGCAACCTAATCAGCCCGACCACATCTCCCGTGGATCTCGAGGAGTGTATGAGCAAAAAGAGGTCTATCATGGCCTCTCCGCCGTACGCTGGCGAGGTGGGCGCCGTTCGCGCCGACCCTTCGATCCCAAACGAACACCTCACCATGGGAGCCGGTGAGGACGCTGCCTACGTTGCCATGCCGAAGGATTCAAGTCTGCGGGAATGCGTGTTCCTGTATCTCAGGAGAGCTGGCTACAACATCAAGCTCGTCAACATCACCGGGTTCACCCGGGCCATGTCACAAGTTAAGTGGTCCACCGGCAACGCCACTGGTTCAACCGCCGTCGATCTCTCCAAAGGCCCCGCCGCTGATCTCCTCCGCCTCGCGGTCATGGATTTGTGATCCTTCTACGCCATCGAGCCCCTTTTGTCATTTCCGAAGGAAACGTTCTACGGCGGTGGCTTGGGATCCTTAGCTTCAAAGTCAGATCTCATCCACCAAGATAATGGCACACACTACGGCTATTACAAGGGGAAACGTGCCACCTACGACATCAGGGAGCGCACCCTGGGCACCTCATATCCCAAGTGGAAGGAGCCCATCCATGACAAGTGAGGCAACATCCTGTGAGAAAATCATACCTTTTGTAGCTAGCCGTCTTGTACCCGTTGTTTTAGTAGCTTTTGCCATGCGATAATCATGCAGTGTTTAATTGAGCATTTGTCCAGTTGTCAAGCAGATGCCTTGCTTTTCTGTATCTGGTTGTTAGGTTGGTTGCATTGAGTATTTGTCCAGTTTTCAATGGCTATAGTTGGTTGTTACAGTGAGCATGAATGCCTTGTTTCTTTCAGTTATTCACAATGTGATGTTCATTATGTGCAAGTATGAACTGTGCAGTTCAATTTCATCAATACCACCTGTTATGCCTGGTGTTGTTAACCTGTGCCCTTAACTCCCGCTTTAAACATTTATGCCTTGTTTCTTTGAATTTGGTTGCCAGGTTGGTTGCAGTGAGCATTTGTCTAGTTTTCAAGCAGATGCCTTGCTTTTCTTTATCTAGTTGTTAGGTTGATTGTAGTGAGCATTTGTCTAGTTCTCAAGCAGACGCCTTGCTTTTCGTTATCTGGTTGTTAGGTTGGTTCCATTGAGCATTTGTCCAGTATCAAATGGCTATATTTGGTTGTTATAGTGAGCATATATGCCTTGTTTATTTCAAGAAGATACATCGTATACTTGGTTCATGTTAAGCCTGATGTACTTATCATGACTTTACACGTACTTGCACAGGACAACAATGCGAGTGGCCAACGTTTTCTGTCGGCGTCCTGGGAACGGGGGTACCCAGAATTGCCTGCCTGCGGCCCAGGGCGTGGCCCACTTCGACGGCCGAGCATGGCCCAGCGCGGCCTCGCTCAAGACAAGGCCCTCGCGAGAGGCCCGTCCCCACAAGGAAGGCAACGCCAAGACCCTCGGAGGGAGGAGACCTCCCCGGGTCGCCTCTCGAGGGGTGGAGATCCCTATGCAGTGCTCAGCCTCGGGAGGTCGGGGGTGACGCAAGCCAGGCCAGGCGGGCATCAGCACGCGCAGAGGAGACAGTTTCCTCTTTGGTGCAAAGGAGGCAAAGACGTACGCAGGATCCCAAGGCACCCCCACCAAAGGTTTTAATTCCGGCACAACGAGACCAAGACCACAAGCCCCGCAGGATGGACGTCATCGCGGAGCCCACCTCTGCATCACCACCGGCTACTTTGCACGCGAAGACCACCTTTCGTCAGGATAAGATGTACCTCCTGCCCCCTTTCGAATTTGGCCGCTGTGGGATCCCTTCCCGCCATTGCGATAAGGGAGGAGGACCCGAGCCACTATAAATAGAGGCTAGGCTGCTCCGTAGAAGACGACGGACCGAACACCACCCGAGCACCCTCGCAAGGTTACTCACCACTGTACTAGTTCATCCACAAACCTCCTCGTGAGGCAATCCACCCAAAGGTAGGAGTAGGGTTTTACGTTTCGCAGCGGCCCGAACCTGGGTAAATCCTCGCGTGCTAATCTTATTCCCCGCGATTGAGTGAGTTCGTCAGGCTAGGCTGTGAAGTTGTGAGCTTGAGGTCGAAGCTGGTGAGGATCTTCGCACATGCCCCTGAGTTCGAACCTCTTTGGGTTTTGCGGAGCCCGAAATCCGACATTTGGCGCGCCAGGTAGATGGCGTGTCAGAATCCTTACACAAGCTTCACCTCGCCTCCGCTCGCCATTTCCATGACCAAGGGACACCGAGACCGCGCCGAACAACGGGCTGCTCGCGTCGCTCGGGCATCCCGCGTCGCCTTGCCCCCCGTTGGCGGACACCATCGCCAGCCCGGCCTTCGATAGACGCCGGGGGCTGCCGCCCTCATCAACCGCACAACAGGTTCTCGTCGCCCCGACCCTCCCCCGCGTCCGCGTCACGACCTGACGCGTAGACGAGTGGCGCTCCTCGTGGCCCACGAACTGCAGCATTTCCACGTCGCTCGCGGTCGCTACGACGACTGGGTATGTCGCACGGCCAGGTGCGCCACGACAACCGGCGAGGTCCAGGCGCTTCCCTACGGGACGGCCCTGGGGGCTCGCGTCCATAGAGTTACTCAACTAATCGGCACGGCGCTGAGGACACGTGGATGCCCTTGGGAAGCGCGTTGCGACCCGCACCCGCTGGGGGTGCAGCCCAGGGCGTCGGGCACGCAGGAGTTAACCCCTGGCACGGACGAAGACACCGGTCTGATGCTGGTCGCGTGGGGTGGCTGCCGCCTCGCGCCTCCCATCACGCCCATCGCATCCGGAGTGGACGCCCAGAGACTCGTCTACGCCCATGCCCGGGGGCTCGAGCAACTCCACAACGACCATGTTGACGAGCGCCTGGGCCGTGAAGGGAGCAGCGCCGGCCACCACGACAACAGGAGGAGCATACGCGACCTCGCGAGCGGCTTTCGTCAGGGCTGGTATGCGCAGCTTCGCGAGGGCGGCTGGCGGGGTCGGTCTTGTGAGGGTGCCTCACACTGGCAGCCTCATGAGGTGCGCCCGCTGGTGGGGACCTATCCTGAGCAGGCGCCTGGGTCCGCGGACTGGGGGTCACCTGCCTGGAGATGGAGGGTGGAACACACGCCCATGTCCCCTGGCCAGGTGCCCCCAGCCTGGAGACGGAGGGTGGAACACATGTCCATGTCCCCAGGCCAGGCGCTTCCAACCTGGAGACGGAGGGTGGAACACACGCCCATGTCCCCAGGCCAGGCGCTCCCAGCCTGGAGACGGAGGGTGGAGCACACGCCCATGTCTCCAGGACGGGCGTCTCCTACCAAGAGACGGAGGGTGGAACACACGCCCATGTCTCCGGGCCAGGCCTCGCTCGACCAGCGGCAGGGGATCACGTACTCGCCCATGTCTCCAGGTCCGGCTCGGTCCGCCTGGGGACGGGGGATTGAGTACTGGTGTGAGGCTCCCGGGCACCCCAGCGAGGCGCGCTGGGGCACTGCCTTGGGCGTCAGCCTCGCGCGTGACGGAAAGGCCCCGCGCCGAGCCCCGCCCGCAGCGCAGGGGCTGCGGCGCCACTACAACGACGACATCCGTCCCCGGGCTTTGGAGTGCCCGAGGCCCTGTTCCAAGGCAGGCCTTCCCTGCGGAGAGCGTGGGGGGCTTCCCCTGCACTTGTGGACCCGTCCGGAGCCGACCCCACTTCGCCGCATCATGCTTGGGGGCTGGAAGTGGGCTCCATGTCCAGGACGCATGGAGCTCCCTGTGCACCCCCGGGCTCAACCCGTGACACTCTCACGTAATAATGAGTCGGCTATATACGCCCGGAGCCCCCCGAGGACGCGGAGGGGTTCCCACCCACGTCCAAGTGGAAGCCCCATGCTCTGCGCTGGCGGACAACACCGTCCTCCAATGACTATGCCCACGCCTATTGGAAGCCCTATGCTCCGAACTGGGGAGAAGAAGAAGACGAAGATTAGCCTAGGTGCCAGACGCGGCTGTTCCTTGCCCCTTTTGTATTCGAATTTGCCACCTTTTGGAATGAAACTTGGAGTTCTTGCGGTTTTCTTCTGGAAAGAGGGAGTGTCATTCTTTTTGGTAAAGAGTTCCGTTTTGCATCTCGCTTTCTTTGGAAGTTCGGCAGCTGCCGGCCCCTTCCTCCCCCACGTGCGACCCGTAAGCGGGGGTTGGACGCGGTGGACGCGCTGTTGCGCGCACCCTGCCAAGGCCTTGACACTCAGACGCTCTCGCGACACGATCATCCGGATCGGCAGGAATTCTTGGCAAAAAGGAGTATCTTGATAACCCACAAGTATAGGGGATCAATTGTTGCCTTTCTCGATAAGTAAGAGTGTCAAACCCAACAAGGAGCTAAAGATAGAACAAATATTCCCTCAAGTTCTATCGACCACCGATACAACTCTACGCACGCTTAACGTTCACTTTATCTAGAACAAGTATGAAATTAGAAGTACTTTGTAGGTGTGATAGGATAGGTTTGCAAGATAATAAAGAGCGCGTAAATAAAAACTAGGGGCTGCTTAGATAAAGTAACAACTAAGTTAGTTTAACGAGTGTGGAAAAGTGGTGGTAGGAGTTGCGGAATTGTCCCTAGGCAATCGATAACTAGACCGGTAATCATTATTGCAATTTTATATGAGGGAGAGGCATAAGCTAACATACTTTCTCTACTTGGATCATATGCACTTATGATTGGAACTCTAGCAAGCATCCGCAACTACTAAAGATCATTAAGGTAAAACCCAACCATAGCATTATAAGGTATCAAGTCCTCTTTACTCCCATATGCAACAACCCGCCTACTCGGGTTTATGCTTCTGTCACTCAAGCAACCCACCGTAGGCAAATCATGAACACATTGCAACACCCTACAGCGGGGATCCCTCACGCTTGCGCGACACGGAGAGCACCATAGGACAGCACCAATAATAAAACATGCAACTCAAACCAATCATGATCATCAATCAACCCATAGGACAACAGAAATCTACTCAGACATCATAGGATGGCAACACATCATTGGATAATAATATGAAGCATAAAGCACCATGTTCAAGTAGAGGGTACAGCGGGTTGCGGGAGAGTGGACCGCTGTAGATAGATGGGGGAAGGTGATGGAGGTGTTGGTGAAGATGACGGAGTTGTTGGAGTAGATCGCCGTCACGATGATGGCCCCGGCGGCGTTCCGGTGCCACCGGGAGAGAGGGGGAGAGAGCCCCCCTCCTTCTTCTTCTTCCTTGGCCTCCCCCTAGATGGGAGGAGGGTTTCCCCTCTGGTCCTTGGCCTCCATGGCGGCGGAGGGGTGAGATCCCCTCCGAGATTGGATCTCTCTCTCTGTTTCCTTCTGTTTCTGCGTTCCCAGCTTCTGGCCTTTCACCATTTCTTATATTCCCGGAGATCCGTAACTCCGATTGGGCTGAAATTTTAACACGATTTTTATCCGGATATTAGCTTTCTTGCGGCGAAAGAAGGGCACCAACCGCCTTACGGGGTGGCCACAAGTCAGCCTGGCGCGCCCAGGGGGGTAGGGTGCGTCCCCTGGCTTGTGGTCACCTCGGGCATCGTCTCGCGTTGATTCCACTTCCCAAAATTCACATATATTCCAAAAAAAATCATCATCAGTTTTTATCCCATTTGGACTTCGTTTGATATGGGTTTTCTGCCAAACAAAAAACATGCAACAAACAGGAACCGGGACTGGGCACTGGATCAATATGTTAGTCCCAAAAATAGTATAAAAAGTTGCCAAAAGTATATGAAAGTTGTACAATATTGGCATGAAACAATCAAAAATTATAGATACGATGGAGACGTATCAGAGTACAATGCTATGCATCACGTCATATGGGAGTATCCTCAAAGGTCTTTCCAAAAATACATTCAAGTCGCCACAGGGCCACGCTCATAACCTAACAGGTAAACATGAAGACTACTTATGGAGACAAGCCGCCATCGTCGCCCTCATCATCACCACCACCGCTAGGCTCGCGCTCCCCGGCTTTGGCATGGTCCTTCGGTTCATCAGAAGAAAACCCCGCTATCAAGTCCTCCACATGGTTCTGCACCCACTCGGCAAGGGCGACTTGGATCACTTCGGGCACGGGGGCGAGCACAACCTCGAAGTCGAAGTGCGAGTCGAGGCGAAGGAGATGACTGAAGATGCGAGAGGCCACCCGCGCAAGGAGGTCACATCGCTTCTCCTCCACTAGCTCACGGATCTTCTCCGCACCCCCCTCAAGGTGCTCCATGACCCTGGAAAAGAAGCCCAGCTACCCGGCATCGTCAGGGACGAGAGGGCTCGAGACGCTCTCGCCGAAGAAGTTGCTCAAGGCCCAATGGGCCCTCTTCTCGAGGGATTGGAACATCTTGGAGCACGTGTACTGAAGGCTGCGGGCACGATCCGCCTCGTCCGAAGCCTTCGCCGCGAGGGAAGTGACGCCCTTCACCTGCTTATAGAGGAAAGACATCTCGGCCTCGGCAGCAGCCTGGGCATCCATCGCAGCTTTCTGGTGTCGCTCCGCCAGATCTAACCTTCTCCTGAGGTCGTCGGCCTCGCTTTTCAGGGTTGTCGCATCGCCTGCAGAAGCGGGACTCCTGGAGCTTCAACTTTGCGCGATAATCTTGGAGGAGGGTGCGCCAAACCTCCGCCACCTTGTCGCCGAGCTCCTCCTGAACCTTCGCCTCACGGGTGGCGAGGGAGTCCTCGGCGAGGGACACCTGGTGCTCCCTCACCTCCAGCCTCTCGCGCTCCAGGCTCTGCTCCAGTGCCTCCATCGTCAGCGCGTCTTCGGGTATGCGGGGCCCCGCACCGCCAGTGGGCAACTCGATCGTCAGGTCATCAAGTGCGGCCCTGTGAACCTGGATTTGCCTTTCAAGGGCGGCATTGGAGGCTTGAAGCTCCTCCAAGCATTTCTCCGAGGCCTTGTGTCGGCTGTCAGCGGCTTGGGCCTCTGCAAGGGCGCGATCGCGGGCCTCCATCGCCATTGCAAGAGACCCCTCAGCATCTGCATGGGCGCGCTCGCGTTGCAGACGGCCGAGGTTGACGGCAACCCCAAGACGGTGCCATTCTCGCGCAAGGCGCTGTTGCTCCGCCTCAAGGCGGGTGTCGGTGTCGGCGAGCTCCGCTCCCAGGCGCCCCAGCGCGTTCGCTGCGGTTTGGAGTAGACAACGTCGCATGGTGCTTCGGTCACATGCGAGCTCGAGGGCCCAACCAGAATTTCCGCCTTCCCCTGGACCAGTAGGGAAGGCATGCGAGGGGCCACACGATCCCGGCGCGTGCCCGGAGGCTGGGGGCTCCTCCCCTTTCTCCCGAGGAGGAAGCCGCGCCCCGCGGGGACCCGCGTCTTCACTCGAGGAGGGCCCCAGGGCACAGCGTGACTGGTTCCCAGGGAGGACTGTCAGTGGAGGACGCAGCCCCTCCCCTGCAAGTTGGAGGCCACGTATGGAGCAGATCACAGGAAACTCGCGCTCTGGACCTCCCGAGGGCCGCACGAGCTCTGGTACGGGCGCCCTTCTACACGGAGTCCCGTGGCCCGCGGAAGACAGGGCCACGATGGGCCCGGTGACCTTAGGAGGTGGCGGTGGCGTCGCATCTCTCCCTTCATCGTGGGGGGGGGGACTTGCGGAACAGAGATTCAGAAGGAGCACACCAGGGGAAGACTGAGGGGGCTCGGATACTTACTCATCCATGGCGATCCACTCCCTCTTCATCGGCACCCACGGCGCCAGGCAGCAGCTGCTCTTGGGCCCCTTCCTCTTCCGGCGAGCGAGGGGGCCCGGGGACGACGTGTCGGCGTCTGACGCCGGGCACCCTGCAGTGGAGGCGGCGGCCATCTTCACCGACGGGGTGTCATCCTCACCCCCAGGCAGGGCCGTGGCAAGAGCCCGGGGGATGGGCGACGCAGGACGCCTCACCTCGGCCGAAGGGGGAGTGACGGTTTCAGGACCCCCAGGACCTGAGGCCCTCGTGGGGGTATCGCCCCGGGGACCCGCTCCCTCCGAAGGAAGAAACCCCCACTCGTCGAAGCGCGACATCTGCTGGGCAAGGGTTTCCCCGTCCTTGTGGTTGTACAGGGGGAGGCCATCCCGAGGAAGCTCACCCGGTTCCCCGCTGGTCAGGCGATGAAGCAGTTCATGTAGCGCGCTGGAAGGGAGAGAAGGGACCTGGAGCCTCATGGAGTTGTGAGGGCCTCCGAAGGTCCACATCGGGCGGTAATGGCACTGAAGAGGAGCAATTCGCCGGCGGGTGAACTCCCGCACCCCCATCGCCATTGTTACACCCGCCTTCTTCAGTTCCGCCAGCCTGACCAAAACCTGCGCGAGCCGCGGGTCGACAAGCTCCTCGTGTTCCCACCCGGGACTCGGCTCTACAGTAGCCGATGGGAGTTGGAGCAGGGGGCCAGCCTCAGCAGCATCGACATACACCCACTACCTCCGGAAGCCTTCTGCGCTCGGGGAAAGCCGGGCGTCGAGGGCCCCGTTGGCCATCGCATCGACTGCCCTCAGGGACACACATCCTGAACAGTGTCCCCCAGGGTTCAACTAGAGGGAGAAGAAGTGGCGAAGCAGGGCCACAGAAGGGGGTACGCCGATGAAGGCCTCGCACAGGAACGCGAAAGCGGAAAGGAGGACGATGGAGCCGGGGTCAAGATGAAGCGCATGAACCTGATAATACGTGAGGACGGCGGAAAAGAAGTCCGAGAACGGCGGCAACAAGCCCGAGAGGAGGGCATGGAGATGAAGGGAATACTGGCGGCCTTCAGCTCGGTCTGAGGCTATGAGCCCAGCCAGATCTTGGTCGCCCCCACTCGTTGGAGCCGGCGGCGACTGCCAATCGGACCTTCTCCAACCCTTCACGATTGACCACCAATGATCGACCTAATGCGGGTTCCGGCATCGACGAAGGTCCCGGCACCTTCAGAGCCTCGCCCCCTTTCTTTTTGGGGGCCATGGCGGATGGCCAGGTCGGGGTGGATACAATATTTGGCGGAGAAGGCGCGAGCCGCGGGAGAAGGGAGAACAGACGACAAGTTTGATGGGGAACAATGACGGCTCGATGGCATGCGCCAGGCTGTTTGTCAGCCCGGGCAGTTGCCGAGGCAGCGTGAAGAAATGGAGGCGTCAGCGTCTTGGAGGGCGCCGCATGTCAAGCCTAGCCCGCAGGCGGTTGGGGCCCGCGGCGCTTCGGGCCGTCTTCTCTGGCTTCGCCCACAAGCCAACTCGAGCGCGCCTTGGCCCCGGGGGCTACTGTCGGCGTCCTGGGAACGGGGGTACCCAGACTTGCCTGCCTGCGGCCAAGGGCATGGCCCACTTCGACGGCCGAGCATGGCCCAGCATGGCCTCTCTCAAGACAAGGCCCTCGCGAGAGGCCCGCCCCCGCAAGGAAGGCAACGCCAAGACCCTCGGAGGGAGGAGGCCTCCCCAGGTCGCCTCCCGAGGGGCGGAGATCCCTATGCAGCGCTCAGCCTCGGGAGGTCGGGGGTGACGCAAGCCAGGCCAGGCGGGCATCAGCAAGCGCAGAGGAGACAGTTTCCTCTTTGGTGCAATGGAGGCAAAGACGTACGCAGGCTCCCAAGGCACCCCCACCAAAGGTTTCCATTCCGGCGCAACGAGACCATGACCACAAGCCCTGCAGGACGGACGTCATCGCCGAGCCCACCTCTGCATCACCACCGGCTACTTTGCAGGCGAAGACCACCTTTCGTCAGGATAAGATGTACCTCCTGTCCCCTTTCGAATTTGGCCGCTGTGGGATCCCTTCCCGCCATTGCGATAAGGGAGGAGGACCCGGGCCACTATAAATAGAAGCTAGGCTGCTCCGTAGAAGACGATGGACCGAACACCACCCGAGCACCCTCGCGAGGTTACTCACCACTGTACTAGTTCATCCACAAACCTCCTCGTGAGGCAATCCACCCAAAGGCAGGAGTAGGGTTTTACGCTTCGCAGCGGCCCGAACCTGGGTAAATCCTCGTGTGGTAATCTTCTTCCCCACGATTGAGTGAGTTTGTCAGGCTAGGCTGTGAAGTTGTGAGCTTGAGGTCGAAGCAGGCGAGGATCTTCGCACACGCCCCTGAGTTCGAACCTCTTTGGGTTTTGAGGATCCCGAAATCCGACATTTTCCACTGAGGTTCTTTTCATCCCTCCGCTTATACTCCATCCGTTCCATCATGTAGTGCATATAGATTTTTGTGATGTATCTACATATACCATCTAAAATATATACAATATAAAATTTTGTGATGTATCTAATGAAATGGAATTGCAATTCTAGATGTAAATGTTTTTCTCTACAAACTTGGTCAAAGTAAGTAAATGTTGACTTCTCAAACTGTTTATATGCAACACATTGTGGAACTGATGGAGTAATATATTACACCATTCTGCAACTGCGTTTTAGCTTCTAATATTGGCTTCTTGCTTGTAGGTACACATGTCTTAGGTAAAGATCCATTCCTGGACCCTTTTTGCGTGTGGGGTAATGAAATATTCATGAACCAGCATCAAGTGAGGAAACTGAAAATGATTGTTATGGAAAAGAGATGCACAATGCCAATTAGACTATTTGTTTATGCTCTATCCAACACAACAATGAGTTGTATGATGGTAACTACGAACTCCGTAGGCTTCTATTACTACTGCCCATAATGTGTTGTCACACAACAATGTCTGAATCTTTTTCTTTTGTAGTGGTTCCCAAAGCAGTTTACTCAAGATTACCTCACAAAGTACATGATTGCTGGACATGCAATGAAGGTTAAAATATATCATCGAGAGTACAATGAGCATCGAGAAGTCGTAATGAAGACAGTGAAGGATGGGCGGGCGGCCATCACTAGGGGCTGGCCTAGAGTCGTTCGTGCGTTAGGCATGGAGGAGGGCACAATATGGGCATTCCGCTTCACCTTCTCGAGCACACAAAATGTCTTTCGGCTCTCTCTTTACCGTCTTTAGTACAACCGTGCTTCCATCATTCTTTATTTGTCCCTTCTGTACTTTCCTTTTTTTTTGAGAATTGATGCTTATGTAGTTCTTGAGTATATGTACATGTTAATCAAATTATGCATTCGTTCTTAAACCTAAACATGATTCGATATGAAATACATGAATTCCTACTTTCAAATTTAAATTATGTGAATTATGAACAAAGGTATTTAATTAGGGGCAAATCCTGCTTTGCAAGCTATTACAATGCACACAATTTGAGAAAGCAAAACGTCTGCGATCAACTCCAACATCACACACATTTCTCCATTCGAGGCGTGTGCGATGAATCTCGTCTTCGCGCATGGTCAGACGAGAAAGAACGTGTGTGATTAACAACACCAGCGTTTGTGCTAGTCTCCTTATCACACACGATTTCGTATTTTGAACTGTGTACCATCGTAAACTTTGGTCAAAGAAGAACGCGTGCGATAGGCCTTCATCCGACACAGTTATTCTGTATGACACGTTTGGGAAGTATGGATCACACGTTTGGGACGTTTTATAAATCACAAACGTTTATCAGAAACCCCGCGTGTGGGATATATTCAACCTTCGCATACGGTTTTACAATGATAAACGTATGCACTCTTATATCATATCACAAACTGTCAAAGTGGAACTAAATGTGTGTGATTGTCTCCTTATTGTATACACTTTATAATCGTGAACTGTTTGCGATTCGGTGCACATCGTAAATGGCGCTTCACAGAATAGCGCATGCGATGTTGTGTGATCTCACATGAGTTGCAAGGATGAATCGTATGGGAAATACACATATCTCAAATGATTATCCGGTGACCCTCGTTTGTGATAGATGCGAACATCCCATACGCTTAGTTTTGCCAAACGTTTGCATTCGTTGGCCACCATCGCCGACGGGTTTGCCGTGTCATGTGGGATGGACCGCCCTATCGCCCACACATGCAAGGCGACGGTTTCAAAGTACGTCGCGGAAAGGGGTTAAAAACCATTTGTATAGCACGTCGCTGCACCAGTGCAACCACTGTCTACGTGTGGCCCAAACATATGTATGGACGTGTTGTGTGATGTTTAATTACCCAATGCAACTTTGATGTGGCACCTGCCTCAAAAACTGTAAAGTCCCCACATGGAGCGAGGTTCACGACGCATACGTAGTATATATGCTCCCCCTCCCCAATTCGAACTGGTGGGAGGCATTCATGGGTACACATGCGCTCAAATTATACCATGTAATCTCACCATGACCTACCGTAACACAAACAAAAAAGAATCCACATTAATTAACCTCTCTCGTTGTAGTCAAAGTGATGGACCACACAGGGCCACGGATGGGCGCGACACAGATAATCGCACGAGGGGGTGTCAGAGGACAACCACCACCTCCATGTGTCCCAAACATATGTATGGAGGCATAGTGTGATTTTTGAATACCCAATGCAGACATTTGATGTGGCACCTTCGCAAACTGGAAAGTCCCCCACAGAGGTTCACAATGCGTAGTCCACTTACTTCGAGCCGGCGGGAGAGCACGTGTACACACGCATTCAAACTTTTGTCTGGAATATCACCATGATCTACACCGTAACACAGACCAAGATGAATACACCTTGATCAAACCATATCACCGCCATTCAAAAGTGATAGATTGGCGCGGGGCAATGACTGGGTGCGTCGCTGATAACTACACGAGGGAGTGTCCGAGGACCACCACGACATGCATGTGACCCAAACATATGCATGAAAAAGGGCAAGTGATGTTTTAAATACCCAATGCACAACTTTTGATGTGACACATGCCTCACAAACAGAACAATCCCACACGGAGGCACATGACGCGTAGTGTGTCGGACCCCCTTCCCCCACCCATCCCACCACCACGGCCACTTCGAGGCATGTCAATTTTTTTCTATAGTGAACATGTGACAATAGGAGTGCCTTGTTAAAATTTGAATTTTTTTAGAGAACATTAAGACATATTCATACATTAATTGATTCCCTGAGGATTTAATTTGTAAATTTCAAAGTTGAACTACAAGCACACGCCGTAGTCCACCAAAATGGATTTGAAAATCAAAATTGTGTCATTGGCTGCATGCTTAGTCCCCATGCAAGAAAAGGCAATAAATTTCAAACAACTCGGCATCGTGGCTCCGCCGCAAACATTGAGAATCTTGGTTTTCAAATTCCAGTAAATCCCCAACTAAGCTAGAATTCATGAAACATTGACATGCTTTCATAATATAGAACCAATAGGTCGTGGTAAAAAAATTGTCCAATTTGAGACAAGTTTTCATAAGCTTCTTGCAAACGGGAGCTTATTAGTTGATGCAACACAGAACTGTCACATTAACATCGCATACGGTTTATTAATCCAAACCATGGGCATTAGAAAAACAATGTATGTGCCGAAGCTTTGGTTAAGTAACAATAAAGCGGCGGAATTAATCCTGAAAAATGAAAAAAATACACGTCCTGCGTGTCGTGTGAGGAGGTGTGATTTGACGGGACGCATGCTAGCAGGCCGTCGCGTAGGCTGACCAGGAGGCGTGCGAGCAGGTGTGTGAATTGATAGAAGGCGTGTTCCCTGTGCAGTCTCACCGGGAGATGTGTCGGCAAGCATGTGAATTGACTCTAGGCATGCGAGCAGTCCGCTGCGCATGCTCATCGGGAGGCAAGCCGACCCTTTGACCGTCGCCCACCTCCCTCTCAACCTCTCCATATTAATGGCGCCCGAGCCGCTTGGGTTTTATAGGCGGACGCACTCCCCATTCTTGTTACACACAAAATCCTTTCTGTCCCCTGCATCCTCGCTACCGTTCTTAGTTGTCACCGCCGTTCTCAGTCGTCACCACCGTCTCAAGTGCATTAGATGGCACCGAAGCGCACCATGGGAGGGAGTGGCCATGCCGGGGCCGGCGAAGCACCTGAGCCCAGTGTGAAGTTGGGCACAGAGGTTGCCGTCGTGGCCGATGAGGTCTCGCGCGGACATGAGCGCGGCCTTGACGTCGTCGCCGCAGTTGTGCTTTCCCAGCCGGAGCCGGTGGTCCACAATGATTCCGACGACCACTGAGGCGACGACAATGACTTCGACGGAGAACTGGTTAGTCATCTACACCCATTATTTGGTAAATATATCCTGGGTTTTCTCTAGTTAATGATTAATTGGTTGGTCTATACTAATGATTTTGCAAAAAATCCATCTAGGGATAGTGATTGTGCTAATAATTCCTAGCCAGATCTTATAGTCCATTTGAATGTCCTACATAGATGATTGTGCCAAAAAAATTATAGATTGGTATGTAGAAAGATGATTGTGCTAAAAAAATTGAACCAACATATTTGGATCTGTGTAAAAAGATTTCCATAAAATCCTAATCCTACTTTTTGACATGTAGTATTCACTTGAATGCTCCTATGTTTTTTGACAATTATCAGTTCATACATTTAAGGCATGCATGATATTATTTTGTTGCACCAAGTTGTGTGCTCTCAATTTATGCATTTCTTTCATCAAGATCACTTGAGGATTTAGGGTTCATGCTGTCACATGATATATTATGTTTGATAAACACTGACTTGCTGAATTCACATTATAAAATATATTGACGCCATAGTTTTTTAGTATATGTATATGACGATGTCGACAGTGAGGATGAAGAAGTCCAAGAGGAAAAAGCTCAGGGAGCTTAAGACTGGAAAGTATAACAGGTGTGTCCGGAAGAATGGGGATATGGATGCCCGTCCTGCGACCAAAGGCTCAACAACGTGTGTGCATGTGTTTTGGCACATGCAAGAGAACGAGCCGTTGGCTCCTTCAGGCAAAAGTATTCTCGCAGGGTGACATACGCTGCGTACTCTGAGTACTTGGAGAATCTTAACTTTCGAGCATGAAGATGTGATGTTGGATTGAAGCTATCTAGTTTGGGCATATTATATCTATGCTTGAGTATATATGTTTATCGGTTGAACTATATGTTTGTGAGACTATGTGTAATGAACTAATTATGCAATGTAATTACAATCTTCAGCTGCAATCAGTTTGGTTGACTCGATTTTATGCTTCTCTTAGACCAACCTATGATTGCCCACAGCACAACTTATTATCGTGAATCATCTGTGTTACTTTATGTCTTCCCACACAGTTTTATACTAGCAACCGTTTGCCCAGAACACGCACAACTTTGTGTGGGAATTGGCAAAAAATTGAATACGTATGGTGCATAATAGGGTGAATGTTTAGGGTGGGTAATTTTTCCCCAAGATTGGAACTGTGTGGGATGACTTTCATTGTCCCGCGTCACTTGTGTTCTGGTTAGCCAGAACACATCCCCACGGATCGCACGTCTGCACCTTAGGATGTACACAGATCGAACGACTGTCTGTATCGCCCTCAAACCGTCTGATATTTATGATTTATCACACACAGCTGGGTCTACCAAACTGTTGCCTCTAAAGCACATTTTTATGGAGTTATATTTATGATTTATCAAACACGGTTGGGTCTACCAAACCATTGCTACGGAAGCACATTATTCTGGTACAGAAAACCCTCACCATCGCCATGTCACAAAACGCTCACCCACCCGCCCCTCCCCTCCCCGTCCCCAGTAGCACCTACACTACAATAATCCTCCACGACTCTGCATGTCACCGCCTATCGTCGCGACAACCACTTAGCTCGATGCCTACCGCCACCGCCGGCTACTGCCAAACCTCACTACATTTTGCCACTGCCGCTTGCCGCGGCCTATCGGCACTCACTTTTTCTTGATGCTATTCGCCGCCGACCCAGCTCCGCCTGATTGGGGAATCTTCGGTACTATTTTTTTTCTCATGGAGAACTAGATAACTAATTTACTAAAATATCCGCTCATCTCTTATCCAAGTCCGTCTGCCCCTTTTAATCACCCGGCCGAAATCGCCATGGATTCATTTTTCTTCTAGCTGATTCAAGGGTTTCATTCATAGAGCGTACAGTACAAGGACACATCAGAGCTATGCGGCCTCGGCCAGACAGCCGAGGAGTTCCATCTCACCGTACCAGATGACTTCATGAAGCACACGGTATGTTCAATCTCACCCTACCTCCGTTGGCATGGCCTACTTTTCTGAACCTATACTATATATTGATACATTTGGATAAAAGGTGCCACATGCAGCATATACGTCAAAGGGGATTTTCTTCTTCTATATAAGGCAAACTAATGATGTATTGTTCTTTCGATTAATCTCATATTTGCATGACATCATGGTTACATCATCTGTTCGTTTATATTTTTTTCATTTGATTTCAATTGATGCACTGTTCTTTTAATTACTCTCATATTAGCATGTTACCCTATTCTTTAACAATCTTATCATTTCCTGCAATACATCCCTTGCTTTGCAACAACAACTGTAGTACAAAATTTTGCCCTTTACATAATTGAAGACTCCAGGGATGTCATATTGAACAAAAACCTTGGATTTACAATCATTATTTCTGTAAAACTTGATGGAGATTGTCATTCCTATTTTGATGCGGGCCTTTGGACAGAAGTTTCTAAGTTTTATGTACTGAAAGCTGGCACTAAAATTACACTGCACCTAAAAGAGCCTGGTCATATGATAAGTGCTAACTATCCTGATGACATCATTCGTCCAGACATTGTTCGAAGTAAGTGTTCTTTCAAGTATTTGCATGTTGACTTACATAGCAATATCAAAGTAATCGTGTAGTATTTAAGCAACCAATTGGAGGTTTCATTTTCTGAATCTGTTAAGTCTGTTCCTATCTAGTAACTTCTAATTACCAATACACTATTCTTCTGCACTGTTCTAACTACATAATCCCCATCCACCCACTACTCTACTCATGTCAAAAAATGCCACCGCTGACAAGACTCCGTAGCTGGAGGACGAGGCTGCCATCAAGCGGAGGTGGGTCAAGCCAGAACCACAAGCGCCTCCGGCAGGCCTAGACTTTATCAGCACCCTCCCCGACAATATATTGACACTCATAATCCCCCTCCTCCCACTCGTAGATGGCATGTGGACAACCGTCCTCTACCAGTGGTGGCGCCCCCTATGGTGCTGCGCCCCTCTCGGCCTCATCGAAGAGCACATGCTCTGCAATGGCTATCGCAAACACTTGGATGCATTGTCCTAGATCCTTGGCATGCAATGTGGCCCACTCAGAGGCCTTACCATGGGAAAGTTCCATTCCAACGGCAAGGACTGAGCCAAGCTTGACGAGTGTTTTTATTGACCGCCCAAAATTAGCTTGAGGAGCTCACTTTTAATGATGGACATATGCGCTCGCTCCCACCCTCCGCGTTGTGCCTCGCGCCAACGCTGCATAGTGCCAGGCTGCTATTTCTCCCAGATTAATGCCGATCCCGCTCTTTTGCTCCCCCGACTGAAGCACCTCAAGCTCGTTGCCTTCTGCATCCCCAAGGACGACATGGAGCGCCTGCTACGTGGTTGTACTGCGCTCGAGTACCTTCATCTACAGGCGATTAATGGGTTGAGTAGCCTCCACATTGCCTCCATGTGTCTCCAGACAATTTGTGTGTATTGCTGGTGCTGCAACAGACCACACAAGCTGAATCACCAATTGGTCATTGAGGACGTGCCTTTACTTGAGAGATTGCTTGTAGTTGGTCAACAAGGTCCAACAAGCATCAGGGTCATTTATGCATCGAAGTTGATAGTGTTTGGCTACTCGCCTGTCAAATTCCCTAAATTTGTTAGTGGATCCACAACCGTCCAGGTACAATAGTCGCCTTCTTCTCCTTCTTAATTTTTTTTTCTATTTTCAAGATGTATGTTCGTCTATCATCCAAAAAATGATTCCGACAAGCTCGACCCCGTATCTGTGCGCAGTGAAGGTCTTGGAACTAGAATCCATCGTCCCCAACTTGGACCAAGTTGTTAGATTCCGCCTGGAGAAGCTATATATCGAGGTGATGCTCCTTTCCTGTTAAATGTTAACCATAAGAGAGTTCAATTTATGGCCCCTTTTCCCAAGTTTACAATGACGAATGTACTACAATTTCTGAAGGAATTTTAGAGGATTTCAATACATCGATGTTTTTTTCCTATAGTGATTGCTTGATTCATGTGGTTACAATCCATAAGTATTTCTCATTTGGATTCATCTATACTAGTTTTCAAAGGAAATTTCCATCCACTCTGACCTCTTGTGAAGAATCCTATGTTTTCTTAGACTGTAATCAAACACCCATGTTAATCATGCATGATCCAAGATGGCATGTCATTCTATTTGTGTATTTTAGAAACTCTGCAAATCAAAGAGGTCCTTGTGTGTTCAAGCACTAATACCCCGGTAGTGGATAATGTGATGCAATATAACAATCCCATCGAATGCCTTGATCTCCATCTCTTAGGAATTACTTTGAACTCCTACCGAGGGACCTTACCGGAGATTATATTTGCCAGGTTCTTTGTTGTGCGAGCAAGTGTGCTAAAGGTATTGAGATTTGCCCTACATTTATCGTGCCAAAAAGAATGGTTTGCCGATCAATGTCGGCGACTATGACAGAATGGAATATGCTCTGCAAAAGCTCAATTTCAGTTTGACACTTCTGTTGGCAGACTAATCGGAAGTCCTTATGTCAAGCCCATACATGATATGTCAGTGGTGGATACCTTTGCAGAAATATTGAAGTGGCGAAACTAGTTGTAATATCAGTTTCAACATCTCATATGTTCATGTTCTGCTAATCAGCGCATGCGTCTAGAGCTGCATGACAAAGTTTCTGCATAAGCTGAATTTCATTTCTAATATCAGTTTGAACCTTGTAATCTTCTAATTTGAGACTTGTAATGCTGGAATTTGAACCTTCGTAATGTTTCTGTTATTTGTGATACAATCATTCAAATGGCATCGTATGAGGCTCGTATATTGGTAGTACTATTTTTTCTTTAATATGCAATGGACGATTAATATCTGGACCTTTAGAAGCACAACCAGGACCATAAATACATAGAGGGTATCTTGCGCGGTTCCAATGGCGCTCCCAGTGGCTGCTGACGATGAGCGCCAGTTCACCATGCATGTCGTAGTGGACACACACAGAGAAAGTTCACGTAGCTCTCGGTGGTGTACACCAACTATCCGATCTGGGTGGAGAAATCCATCCATGTTATGGAGCTGTTGCTTGATGTAGACATGTACAAAGTGGTCGGGTTCGACCTCGAATCCCTCTGGGCGCTCTGGTATCGCGTTCCTATGGGCGCTTTGCTCTCGTGTCCTCCGCATACTCTGCTCTCGGGCCCCTCCATGCACGCTCTGCCAGCTGTTGGGGCCAACCGACGATCATGTTTGGTGTGCCATATGCATGCGGTTGCGCCGCACGTGTCGCCATGATGGAATCACGCGCTACAGAAACTGCCATCCGGACGTGCTGGTTTTCCAGGACCTCTGCCCCCCATTTATACCCGCGGACATTAACCATAGTATCTTCAGCCTTTCGATTGCGCCCCACAACACAATAAGCACACCCATGACGACACATACAAAAAGGATATCCAGCGGTGCCCCAATGGAGTTCGGTGTGTATCATGTGGACACCCACATCAGGAAGACAGACCACACGGTGGTGTACACCAACGATACGGCCGTGGTGGAGGACTCCATAAACCTATGGAGCAGTTGCTTGCTAAGGATGACAAGTACAAAGTGGCCGGCTTCGACCTCGCGTACACCGACGGTCATGCCGGGCATGATCAGAAGGTTGCTGTCGCCCAGTTGTGCGTGTGCCATCACGTTCTCTGCTACCACTACTGCCTAGCCTCCATGCCTTGCGAGTGTTTCACTAGGTTTGTCTACAGCCCCGACTTCAGGTTCGCTATGGTGGACACGATAAAAAAACTCTAAAGGTGCTCAAGACTTCGGGCTTGGCCTGCCACAAGCTTTTCGACATCTACGACCACTACAGGGTCTGGGGCAGCAACAAGGACAAGGACGCCCTGGTTGATCTCACCGTGGCCATCATTGACCCCTACTATAGATACATGAGGGCTAAGTCCGAGAAGAACAAGGTTCTCTGGCACAAGGCCTGGGTGAGGATACTGGACGAAGATCACCTCTAATCCGCGGCCAAGGACGAATACACATGCTACGAGATGTTTAGGCGGATCGTTGACATGAGGAAGTGCCTCCTACCTGAAGACGACAAGGGCTCGAGCCACAAGCAGAGCATTGGCAGCAAGCGTCACATGAAGTAGATGAGTTGATGATCGTTTCTCATAGTTTATTATGCATGTAATAGATTATTGAGGTGTGCCAATATTATGTGTGTAGTCACTTATGTATTTGGATGCTTAATTAGGTTATGCAATCATGTTGTTATGTGCGTAATAGTTTATTGAGGTGTGCCAATGTTATGTGTGTAGTCACTTATGTATTTGGATGTTTAATTTGGTTATGCAATCATGTTGTTTTGTACACACATCATATATGTGTGTGCAGACTGAATCGCATAAGGATTAAACTACCGAACTTGTCGGTGATGATTTCATCAATCATTGACAATTATTTACCAGGAACCGTTTGCTCACAACACACACACCCTAATAGAAGGAATCATCTGTGTTATTATCGGTCTTACAACACTATTCTTATTACTCACCTGTTTACCAGGTATCATACACATCTTATTAATACGAATCGTTTGTGTTATTTTTCACTCATCGTACACAATTCATCTGAGTGACCAGTATGTTGTCTATCACACACAACTTGATCTGGCTACATGTTTCTGTTGTTAGGGATGATCACAAGTAGTTCATCCGAGTGACATGTATACCGTCTATCGCACACAAACCTTGATCTGGCTAACCATTTCTGTTGTTTGGGATGATCACAAACAGTTCATCTGAGTGACCTGTATGTCATCTATCGCACACACCTTGATCTAACGAATCGTTTTTGTCCTTTTGGCTGATCGCAAATAGTTCATCCGAGTGACCTCTATGGCGTCTATCACACACATCTTTATCCGAGTAATCGTTTGTGTTATTTTGGCTCATCGCAAATAGTTTGTCTCGATATGCTTTATGCCACGTATCGCACACTAATCTCTTTTCTGAATCGTATTTGATGGATTCGCCATCGCACACATTTCTCGTTACAGACGATGGATCTAGAACTATAACGTTTGCGATTCATGCATCGCACACAGTTTGGTCGAAGTGTCTCTAATTGATGTGTCGTCTTAGGACCTACCTGCAGTGTGATGGCAGTACCATATTTACAAGCATCATTATAACAAGAATTATTCAATCATAAAACTTCTCATGATTAATTATCAATCTATCCACAAGCCAAAGTGTAAGCGATAAACTTATTTGAAAACTAACAAACTGTGTTCTCGGTCATTCAAACAATTTCAGTTCACCACAGTTTTTTTGAATAGTCTATTGAAGATCTTTTGATTGGCAAACTTCACAGACTCAATATCATATAGTCTTCCAATGATTGCTGGTACTCAAAGCATATTTTTAGAGCAAACCATTTCCATTGAATACAAATGAAGATAGGAGCTTAGTGTTTCGCCACCCAACTTACCTACCATAGCCATACTTGTCAACATAATAACTCATGATCAAATATATTCAACTGGATATGTGTGCCTAGATCTTTCCCGAGCACATGTTGCTTGCCAAGTGGAGAATAATTAAGGTTGGAATAAGAAATATCTTGACCCTTCCATAAAAGTAAGCCTTGAAGAATAAAAGATATAGGCCTTTCGCAGAGGAAAGCAAAAGTTGTCAAGCGCCTTTTGATTTTTGGATGTGCAAACTCTTAATGTAAAGGAATGTCACTTTATATTGCCCCTTACGATGGTGACCTTTATTGAGCAGTCTATCGCATTCATTTCGTCACCATCATAAGATTGTACGAAGCTTATTTTCCCTTCCAACAAAAGATCATACATATTTAGGAGCAATAATATATTGCTTGCATCGATGAAAACTTACTTGAAGGATCTTGTTCAATCCATATGTAGATATGGTGGACTCTCATGGCATGAAACTGAGTCTAAGGGTGTTTGGATGCACAAGTAGTTTCTCTACTTAGTGCGGAAGTTTTGGCTAGCAAAAGATTATAAACAAGCACCACATGTTGGAGGATCCATGACAATATAACTTATATGCAAATATACACAAACATAACTCATTATGTTGTCTTCCTTGTCCAATCTCAACTATTTGTTCAAGTTTGAAAATAATTAATGAGGCGTCACAATCATAGAAGATGTCCAAGATAGTATATTTGCATGTCCAATCATAGAAGACGTTCAACCAATTTTACAACCTACACTCCTTTATGTGAAGTCATTACCCACCCCCCTTGGGATAAGCATGTGAGATTTTATTTATTTTGTCAAGATTGATGCTAGGAAATAAAACAAAGGTATTCATACTACACTTTATTATAGAAACTCTCACACACGGTTACATTGCTAGCACGGGCACAAAACAAAACCCTCAAAAACTACTTCATACTAAGACTTCTTCTAAATCACGAGAAAACTGAAGATGGAACTAACATAGATAATTTGTAAAGGGTGATGATGATATGATAGCGAGGCACCTCCCCCAAGCATGAAAAGGCCAAGGGTGGTGCCCACACCCGAGTACTCAAGTTTTTTCTTCGGTGATGGTGGTGGAACCCTTTTTGCAATGACCCCTTAAGAATACGATTCTCCTCTTCAAGTGTAGTGATTTTCCAGTTAAAACTATTGATTTGGCCCCTTAGTTTATCCACAATGATTTATGCTTCATAAACCAATGAATAAGGGTTGGTGGAAGGAGTCGGAGGGATGCTTGCATGCACACGATGGTTAGGGGTAAATTGGGCGTTAGGAGCTTTCACCGTGTTAGGCAGGCTTGACTTCTCTAACTCAATAATCATATCTCCAGGTTGAGGTAGAGGGACATATTCTTCTTACTCGGTTGAGTCTTCATCCTTTTTAGATCACCATCTTCTTTGTCTTCCGAAGGCGACTCAAAATCTTCAGTTTTGTCATAGGGTCTGGAAGTGTTGGCTAGATAGGCGACATAACTCTCCCCATCGGAATCTTGTGAATACATGATGCTCTACAGCTCCAAATCCTGGCAAAAAATAGTTCCACCATGAGTAATACGTGATGCTACTATGTGGTTTACATCATATTTGGCCAAGACTTTTCTGAAAGCACCATGAGTAAAATGTGAACCACCATGAGTCATTAAATATCTAGGAACTCCAAATCTTGGAAAGCTAACCTCCTTAAGCATTTTAATATAAGTATTGTGATCATCACTACTAGTTGGAATAACTTCTATCAACTTAGTAACATAATAAACAACAACTAAAATATGAGTGTACCCATACAAGGGAGGAGAAGGTCCCATATAATCAAAGCCCCCAACATCAAATGGTTCAAACAAGTGAATAATTCATAGGCATTTCCTGACGTCTACCAATATTCCCAATTCTTTGGCATTCATCACAAGAGAGGATAAACTTACGTGCATCCATGAATATAGTAGGCCAATAGAAGCCGGATTGTAATACCTTGTGTGTAGTTTCGTCTCCAACATGGTGTCCTCTGTATGCACCAGAGTGACACTTCCTCAAGATCCGTTCATGTTCCTGCTCAGGTATACAACGTTAATAATATCATCTACTCCTTTATATAGATGTGCATTATTCCAAAAGTAATGTGATAAGTCCATTTTGCATCATGATTTCCTACTATTATTTATATTGTTTTTGGTCATTATTCCACTTTATGATAATATTTTAATGCCTTTTCTCTCTGAATTTACAAGGATTACATGGAGAGGAACATTACCGACAACTGGAATTATGGACCTAAAAAAGTACATCAGAGATACCTATTCTACTGAACTCTAAATGACCTAAAATTTTACAGAGAATATTTTTGGAATACATACAAAATACTGGAGCCAAGAAGTACCAGAGGGGGCCACCTATAGCTCACAAGGCAACAGGGCGTGCCCACCCCTGGGTGCGCCCTGATACCTTATGGGTCCCACATGTGGTCTCCAGTCCCTCTCTTTTGCTATATGAAGGGTTTTGACCTAGAAAAAATCAAGAGGATACTTTCAGGATGAAGCACCACCATCTCGAGGCTGTCCATTGACAGGAGCACTTTTGCTCTCCGGCGGAGTGATTCCGTCGGAGAAATTTCCCTCTGGGAGGGGGAAATCAAAGCCATCGTCATCACCAACACTTCCTCCATCATGGGAGGATCAATCTTCATCAACATCTTAAATAATACCATCTAATCTCAAACCCTAGTTCATCTCTTGTATTCAGTTTTTGTCTCAAAACCTTAGATTGGTACCTATGGGTTGCTAGTAGTGTTGATTACATCTCGTAGTTGATGCTAGTTGGTTTATTTGGTGGAAGATCATATGTTCAGATCCTTAATGATATTCAATACACCTATGATCTTGAACATGAACATGATTTGTGAGTAGTTACTTCTGTTCTCGAGGACATGGGAGAAGTCTTGTTATAAGTAATCATTTGATGTTGGTATTCGTTCAATATTTTGATGATATCTATGTTGCTCTTCCTTTAGTGGTGTCATCTGAACGTCGACTACATGACACTTCACCATATTTGGGCCTAAAGGGAAGCATTGGGGAATGATAAGTAGATTATGGGTTGCGAGAGTGACAGAAGCTTAAACCCTAGTTTATGAGTTGTTCCGTAAGGGGCTGATTTGGATCCACACGTTTAATGCTATGGTTAGAGTTATCTTATTTGTTCTTTCATAGTTGCAGATGGTTGCGAGAGGGGGTAATCATAAGTGTTTTTTGTTCAAGTAATAACAACACCTTATCACTAGTCCTCCCACATATCAAATTATCAAAGTAACGAACGCAAATCAACTAAACATGATGAACCTGACTAGACGGAAATTCCCATGTGTCCTCGAGAGTGCTTTGCTTTATATAAGAGAACTTTCAGGCTTATCCTTTGTTATAAAAAGGATTGGGACACCTTTCTGCACCTTTGTTACTATTATTACTTGTTACTTGTTATGCATTATCCTGCTACAAAACTATCTATCACTCTTACTTATAGCACTTGTAGAGAATACCATGCTGAAAACCAGTTGTCATTTCCTTCTGCTCCTCGTTGGGTTGGACACTCTTACTTATTTAAAGGACTATGATTGATGCCCTATACTTGCGGGTCATCAAGACTCTTTTCTAGCGCCGTTTCCGAGGAGTGAAGCGCCTTTGGTAAGTGGAATTTGGTGTATATGCTGAAATTTATTGTTGCTTGTTACTATGGAGGATATTCCTTTGAGGGGCTTGTTCGGGGTATCTTCACCTCGTACATAAGTGCTAAAATACACTCCTCAACCTACTGAACCTACTGAAAATATTTACTATGAAATTCCTTTGGGTATGTTATAGAAACTGCTTGATAATCCTTATGCAGGAGATGGAACAAGACACCCTGATATGCACTTGATATATATATAGATAAAGTTTGTGGATTATTTAAGCTTGCAGGTTTGTCCGAGGATGGTGTTAAGAAGAAGGTTTTCCCTTTATCTTTGAAGGGAAAGGCACTGATTTGGTATAGGCTATTGGATGATACTAGTACATGGGATTGGAACCGATTGAAGGTGGAATTCCATCAAATTTTTTACCCTATGCATTTGGCCTCATGAAGGATAAAGTATTTCTCAAGATAGGGGGAGGCTTAAATCTATGATGCACACATGCCCCAATCATGAGCTCTCAAGGGAAATAATCTTACAAAACTTTTATGCTCGACTTTCTCATGATAATCAATTGATGCTTGATACTTCTTCTGTTGGCTCCTTTATGACGAGAACTATGGAATTCAAATGTGATCTTCTTGAAAGAATGAAATGCAACTCTAAAGATTGGGAGTTCGACACAAGTAATGGGTCGGGTATAAATCTTGAGTTTGATTCTATAAAAATCTTTTATGCAAACTGAAGCCTTTCATAAGTTTAGTGCAAAATATGGCCTTGACTCTGAGATAGTAGCTACTTTCTATGAATCATTTGCTACTCATGTTGATCTCCCTAAGGAGAAGTGGTTTAAATTTCACCCCCCTATTGAGGAAACTTCTAAGGAACCTAGCATAGCTAAAGAAGAAACAATTCTTTATAATGTTGATCCAGTTGTGCCTACTGCTTAGATTGAGAAACCACCTTTTCCTATTAGGATTAAGGAACATGCTAAAGCTACAACTGTGGTTAATAAAAGTAATTCTAGAACACCAAAACCTTGTGAACAAATAAATGTAGAGCCTAATATTGCTATGGTTAAGGATCTCTTGGTTTATAATATTGATGGGCATGTTTTTTACTTATGTGATGAGGCTGCTAGAACTGCAAAAACTGTTATAAACAAACAAGATTTCTTAGACAAGAATAAACCAATAGTTGGCATGCCTGTTGTTTCTGGTAAGATTGGAGATCATTGCTATCATGGTTTATGTGATATAGGTGCTAGTGTGAGTGCCATTCCATTTACTTTATATCAAGAAATTATGCATGATATAGCACCTACTGAGATTGCAGACATTGATGTTACTATTAAACTTGCAAATAGAGATACCATTTCACCACTTGGGATTGTTCGAGATGTTGAAGGCTTGTGTGGAAAAGTCAAGTACCCCACTGATTTCTTAGTACTTGGTTCACTATAGGATAATTTTTGTCCCATTATATTTGGTAGACCTTTTTTAAATACCGTTAATGCTAAAATTGATAGTGCTAAAGAAAATGTTAGAGTCAACTTCGTGATGTGTCTCATGAGTTTAATTTTTCTAAGTTTAGTAGACAACCACATGAAGAAGAATTATCTAGTAAAGATGAGATAATTGGCCTTGCTTCTATTGTTGTGCCTCCTACTGATCCGTTAGAACAATATTTGCTAGAACATGAAAATGATATGCATATGAATGAAATAAATGATATATTCTTCAAACAAACACCCGTCCTTAAATATAATCTACCTGTTGACACCTTAGGGGATCCTCTCCCACCTAAGGGTGATCCCGTGTTTGAATTAAAGACACTACCTGATACATTAAAGTATGCTTATCTTGATGAAAAGAAGATATATCCTGTTATTATTAGTGCTAACCTTTCAGAGCACGAAGAAAAGAGATTACTTAAAACTTTGAAGAAGCACCGAGCTACTATTGGATATACTCTTAATGATCTAAAGGGCATTAGCCCTACGCTATGCCAGAACAAGATTAATATGGAGCCTGATGCTAAACCCGTCATTGATCATCAACACCGCCTTAATCCCAAAATGAAAGAGGTGGTAAGAACTAAAATATTAAAGCTTCTTGAGGCAGGTATTATTTATCCCATAGCTGATAGTAGATGTGCAAGTCATGTTCATTGCGTGCCCAAGGAAGGAGGTATAACCGTAGTTCCTAATGATAAAAATGAACTTATTCCACAAAGAGTCGTAACTGGTTATAGGATGGTAACTGATTTCAAGAAATTAAATAAAGCTACTAGAAAGGATCATTACCCTCGCCTTTTATTTATCAAATGGTAGAAAGATTATCTAAGCATACACACTTTTGCTTCCTTGATGGATAATCCGGTTTTTCTCAAATACCTGTGTCAAAAGAAGATCAAGAGAAAACCATTTTTACTTGTCCTTTTGGAACTTATGCTTATCGACATATGCCTTTTGGTTTATGCAATGCACAAGCTACCTTTCAAAGATGTATGATGGCGATATTCTCTGATTTTTGTGAAAATATTATTGAGGTATTCATGGATGATTTTTCCGTTTACGACACTTCTTTTGGTGATTTCTTAAGCAACCTTGATTGAGTTTTGCAGAGATGTGAAGAAACTAATCTTGTCTTTAATTGGGAGAAGTGCCACTTTATGGTTAATGAAGGTATAGTACTTGGGCATAAAATTTCTGAATCAGGTATTGAGGTGGATAAAGCTAAAGTTGATGCAGTCTAGAAAATGCCATGTCCTAGAGATATAGAAGGTATAAGAAGTTTTTTTGGTCATGCTGGTTTCTATAGACGGTTTATTAAGGATTTCACTAAGATTTCTAGGCCCCTTACCAATCTTTTGCAAAAAGATGCTCCCTTTGTTTTTGATGATGATTGTGTAGAAGCCTTTGAAATACTTAAGCAAGCTTTAATTTCTGCACCTATTGTTCAACCACCTGATTGGAACTTACTCTAATGTGTGATGCTAGTGATTATGCTGTTGCTGCTACTCTAGGACAAAGAGTTGAGAAGAAATTAAATGTTATCCATAATGCTAGTAGGACCCTAGACAATGCTCAAAAAAATATGCTACTACCGAGAAAGATTTTTAGCAGTTGTGTTTGCATGTGAAAAGTTTAGACCTTATATTGTTGATTCTAAAGTTACTATTCACACCGATCATGCTGCTATTAAATATCTTATGGAAAAGAAAGGTGCTAAACCTAGATTGATTAGGTGGGTTCTTTTACTTCAAGAATTTGATTTGCACATTATTGATATGAAGGGAACTGATACTCCTATAGCAGATAATTTGTCTAGAATGGAAAATGTTCTTGATGACCCACTAACTGTTGATGATAGTTTCCTGATAAGCAATTAGCTGTTATAAATGCTTCCCGTAATATTCCTTGGTATGCAGACTATGCTAATTACATTGTTGCTAAATTTATACCACCAAATTTCACATACCAACAAAAGAAAAAGTTCTTCTTTGATTTAAGACATTACTTTTGGGATGACCCACATCTATATAAAGAAGGATTAGATTGTATTACTAGACATTGTGTACCTGAGCATGAACATGAACAAATCCTATAGAAGTGTCATTCCAAGGCATACATAGGACACCATGCAGAAGAAAGAACCGCACACAAGGTATTACAGTTTGGTTTTTATTGGCCTACTCTCTTCCAGGATGCACGTAAGTTTGTCCCTTCTTGTAATGAATGTCAAGAATTGGTAATATTGGTAGTTGCTAGGAAATACCAATGAATTATTCACTTGTTATTGAACCATTTGATGTTTGGTTTTTTATTATTATATGGGACCTTTTCCTTCCTGTAATCGATACACTCATATTCTAGTTGCTGTTGATTATGTCACTAAGTGGGTAGAGGATATTCCAACTAGTAGTGCTGATCATAACACCTCTATTAAAACGCTTAAAGAAGTTATATTTCCAAGGTTTGGAGTCCCTAGATATTTAATGACCAATGGTGGTTCACATTTTATTTATGGTGCATTTCGTAAACTCTTAGCTAAATGCTGTTAATCATAGAATTGCTTCCCCATATCACGCTCAATCTAGTGGTCAAATTGAATTGAGCAATAGAGAAATAAAGTTAATTTTGTAGAAGACCATTAATAGATCTAGAAAGAATTGGTCTAAGAAACTTGATGATGCATTGTGGGCATATAGAACTGCTTATAAAAACCCCATGGGTATGTCTCCATATAAAATGGTCTATGGAAAGGCTTGCCATTTACCTCTTGAGATAGAACATAAAGCATATTGGGCAATTAAAGAACTTAACTATGATTTCAAACTTGCCGGTGAAAAGAGGTTATTTTATATGATGAATGGAGGACACAAGCTTATGAAAATGCAATGTTGCTTAAAGAAAAAGTTAAAATATGGCATGCCAAGAGAATACAACAACAAAAATTTAATGTTGGTGATCATGTTCTATTATACAATTCACGTTTCAGATTTTTTGCATGCAAACTCCTCTCCAAATGGGAAGGACCCTATACTATTGAGGAGGTTTATCGTTCTGGGGCCATCAAGATAAATAACGCGGAAGGAAAAAAAAATCCTAAGGTGGTTAATGGGAAAATAATTAAACATTATATTTCAAGTACACCCATTAACAAGGAGACCAATGTTATTCAAACAATGACACCGGAGGAGCACATAAAAGAGACCTTCTAGAACACTCTGGAACCCTGAAAAAGGGCAGGTATGTGATACAGTAAGTAAACCGACTCCAAAAAATTCCATAAAAATTATTTGTGTCAGTTTGGAATATTAAAAAAAATACAAAAATAAGAACCAGCCGAGAGGACCCACGAGGTCACAAGGCAACTGGGCGCGCCCACCCCCTGGGTGCGCCGAGTTGCCTTGTGTGCCCCTCGTGTGCCTTCCCGACTCCTTCTTCTTTCCGTTTACTTGTCCTGCATGTAGAAAAATTTATTATATATACTCATGGATGTTTTGACCACCATATCGCAAGTTTTCCCCTGTTCTTATTTCGGGCTATTTTTCTAGCAGATCTAGATCGCGATGTCTTTGTCGAGTTCGACCAAGGACAAGTTCTTCGAGAAGTTCATCAACCCCTACTTGACGGAGGTGATGAAGAACCCTCAAGCCATTGAGATGCACGAGGGGGTGCTCCACATCCGTGATGTCCAAGGCCCAAAGAAGGAGGGAAGCGAGAAGTCCATGCTTCAAGCGGTGGAACAGAAAATCTTCAAGTGTCAAGGGATGGTTGAGTGTGGTATGAGTGCTAATCACTCCATGATCACAAAATTATTCCGGGAGAACAAACTAGACACCAGGAACATTGGGGAGGCTCTCTTAGTGCTTCAAGAGCGGATCGAACATCTCCATGCCCAAATCTATGACCTGCAAAATCAAACTATGAGTATGAGTCCAGATTTAAAAGGATCAGCATAGTTGCCGATTTCAGGATTCCGGAGACACGTTCCTCTTTGTATGATGGGGAGCCCATGCCTAGGAAGATGGAGGACAAGCCTACCACTTCGTCACCACCATCACCCAAGAAGGAGACTTGAGCACATGGGTATGGGCACCGCCCTTAGCTTGTTCCAAGATTGCGGAGGTGCCCCGGTATCATATCACCATCACTTTTATTATCATCATCTATCTTAGTTTGATCCGTAGCTATTTCGTGATTTAGAAGAATAAAGTTTTAGTGTGATTTAGTTTCGAGTCTTTGCTTTGTGATCTATCTATTATGTAATCGTGTGCTTGAGTGATATAATAAAGATTAGTTTGAGTTTGTTTGCTTTATTTTCTTGCATCAATCATAGCAATGAGAAGAATGATAAAAATCATATGCTAATTCCATGGGGAGTAATGACTTCACATAAAAAGTGTATAATTGGTAAAAAAATTGGAGGTTAGCAAACATAGCATTAGTCATTGATGCAATTTCATGGAAAAGTAATAATGAAAGAGATGTCTGACATATAAATATACTATTGATAACCCACAAGTATAGGGGATCGCAACAGTTTTCGAGGGTAGAGTATTCAACCCAAATTTATTGATTCGACACAAGGGGAGCCAAAGAATATTCTCGAGTATAAGCAGCTAAGTTGTCAATTCAACCACACCTGAAAGACTTAATATCTGCAGCAAAGTATTTAGTAGCAAAGTAGTATGGAAGTAACGGTAACGATGGCAAACGTGACAGTAGCAGTTTTGTAGTGATTGTAACAGTAGCAACGGAAAAGTAACTTAGCAAAGATCAATATGTGAAAAGCTCGTAGGCAACGGATCAGTGATGGATAATTATGTCGGATAGCATTCATCATGCAACAGTTATAACATAGGGCGAAACAGAACTAGCTCCAATTCATTAATGTAATGTAGGCATGTATTCCATATATAGTCATACGTGCTTATTGAAAAGAACTTGCATGACATCTTTTGTCCTACCCTCCCGTGACAGCGGGGTCCTAATGGAAACTAGGGATATTAAGGCCTCCTTTTAATAGAGAACCGGACCAAAGCATTAGCACTTAGTGAATACATGAACTCCTCAAACTACGGTAATCACCGGAAAGAATCCCAGTTATTGTCACCCTGGGGGATGCGGATCATAACTCGTAATAGGTGTCTACAACCTGCAAGATAGGATCAAGAACACATATATATTCATGAAAACATAATAGGTTCAGATCTGAAATCATGGCACTCGGGCCCTAGTGACAAGCATTAAGCATAGCAAAGTCATAGCAACATCAATCTCAGAACATAGTGGATACTAGGGATCAAACCCTAACAAAACTAACTCGATTACATGGTAAATCTCATCCAACCCATCACCGTCCAGCAAGCCTACGATGGAATTACTCACGAACGGCGGAGAGCATCATGAAATTGGTGATGAAGGATGGTTGGTGATGACGACGGCGTCGATTTCCCCTCTCCGGAGCCCAAAACAGACTCCAGATCTGCCCTCCCGAGGAAGAACAGGAGGTGGCGGCGGCTCCGTATCGTGAAACGCGATGAACTCTTCTCTCTAATTTTTTTTATCCCCGAATAGGAACATATAGAGTTGGAATTGAGGTCGGAGGAGCTCCAGGGGGCCCACAAGCCTGCAGGGCACGCCCTAGGGGGGGGGGGGGCGCCCCCCTGGCTTGTGGCCAATGGGTGGGCCCCCTCCGGTTGATTCTTTCGCCAGTATTTTTATTAATTCCAAAAATATTCTCCGTAAATTTTCAGGTCAATCCGAGAACTTTTATTTCTGCACAAAAATAACACCAAGGCAATTCTGCTGAAAACAGCGTCAGTCCGGGTTAGTTCCATTCAAATCATGCAAATTAGAGTCCAAAACAAGGGCAAAAGAGTTTGGAAAAGTAGATACGTTGGAGATGTATCAACTCCCCCAAGCTTAACCCATTGCTTGTCCTCAAGCAATTCAGTTGACAAACTGAAAGTGACAAAGAAAAACTTTTACAAACTCTGTTTGATCTTGTTATTGTAAATATGCTTAACTGATGTTCAGATTTTCAGCAAAGATTATAGACTAACCACATTCACAATAACATTTAGGTCTCACATTTACTCATATCAATGGCATAATCAACTATCGAGCAATAATAATAAGTATCGGATGACAACAATTTTATCAAAACAATCATGATACAATATGATATAATGGTATCTCGCTAGCCCTTTCTGAGACCGCAAAACATAAATGCAGAGCACCTCTGAAGAACAAGGAATGACTAGACATTGTAATTCATGGTAAAAGAGATCCAGTCACAATGATACTCAATATCAATTTATAGCAAAGCATACAAATGACGGTGGTGCTCTCTAACTTGTGCTTTTTATAAGAGGAGGATGACTCAACAGTAAAGTAAAGTAGATAGGCCCTTCGCAGAGGGAAGCATTGATTTGCAGAGGTGCCACAGCTCGAGCTTTTAAAACAGGGATGAATAATAATTTTGAGCGGTATGCTTTCATTGTCAACATAACAACCGAGAGATCTCGGTATCTTTCATGCTAGATACATTATAGGCGGTTCCCAAACAGAATAGTAAATTTTTTACTCCCCCTCCACCAATCAGTCACACTCCGCGGCGAGCCGAATCCACGGGTACCGTCCATACAAATAACAATCCTAGGGGAGTTTTGTTTCATTATATTTTGATTTGATTTTTTGAGCATGGAACTGGGCATCCCGAATACCAGTCACTTTCTCGTGAATGATAGTGAATCAACACATATCGTGAGAATAACCCACCTAGCATGGAAGATACTGACAGCCCTAGTCACTACGTGAGCGATTCGGGCATGCAAAACAGAATATTATTTGAAGGTTTAGAGTTTGGCACATGCAAATTTACTTGGAACGGCAGGTAAATACCGCATATAGGTAGGTATGGTGGACTCATATGGAACAACTTTGGGTTTATGGAAGTGGATGCGTAAGCATTATTCCCGCTTAGTACAGGTGAAGGCTAGCAAGGGACTGGGAAGCGACCAACTAGAGAGCGACAACAGTCATAAACATGCATTGAGATTAACCAACATTGAATGTAAGCATGAGTAGGATATAAATCACCATGAACATAAATATCGTGGAGGCTATGTTGATTTTTTTTCAACTACATGCGTGAACATGTGCCAAGTCAAGCCACTTGAATCATTCAGAGGAGGATACCATTCTATCATACTACATCACAACCATTTTAAAATGCATGTTGGCACTCAAGACAAACCATTATACACTCTTAGCTAATTAAGCATGGCATGAGTAACTATAATCTCTAATTGTCATTGCAAACATGTTTCATCCATAATGAGCTAAATCCAGAACGATGAGCTAGTCATATTTACAAAAACAAAATAGGTCGAGTTCATACCAGCTTTTCTCCATCTCAATCACTTCATCATATGTCGTCATTATTGCCTTTCACTTGCACGACCGAACGGTGTGAATAATAGTAAGAGTGCACGTGCATTGGACTAAGCTGGAATCTGCAAACAATAACTCAAAGGAGAAGGCAAGGTAATATGGGCTCTCTGTGAGATAAACAATATTGCATATGAGAGCCACTCAACATTTTCATTGTGGTCTTCTCCTTACGACCCAAAGAAAAGAAATTTCAAAACAAGAATGAGAAAAACTATTTACACGGGAAATCTCCCAACAAGCAAAAGAAGAACGAGAAATCTTTTTGGGTATTCTTTTTAATGATACAACTAAACAACTAAAAGGTAAAGCTAGAACTAAATTTTTTTGGATTTTTCTCAAGGTTAATTAAACGCTCAAGTAGAAAGAGAAAAAAGAAATAAACTACCATGGATGATACAATGAATGTAAGGTCGGTGAGAAATACGTACTCCCCCAAGCTTAGGCTTTTGGCCTAAGTTGGTCTAGTGCCATGGCTGAAAATAACCATCTCCTGGATACTCCGGAGGGTCCTGAGGGTTCCACTGGTTGGGGAGCTCCTGTGGCTCCCACTGAAAAACTGGATCCTGATACGGATCAAGGGCTGGTGCCGGCTCATGTGCTGGGGGTTGCGACAGACCCCAATATCTGTAGATGTCTTCAGGCATAATAGTGTACCTGCCTAAATGGATATCAAACAAACAAGAAGCAGGCAGAGCAATAATCTCACAAGTACCCTGACTAAATACTAAGTTGTAAAGCAACCTCCTATCATTATCCTTCCTAATAAAATCATGTGCTACCATACTATCATAGTCTAAATATCTTGTAGGTAGCAGCATTACCTCTTCCTCGTCAAGCCTAATGGGTATCTTAAAGTGTTTGGACAAACGAGATGCATAGATACCTCCGAATATGGGGCCCTTCGAACGGTTTAAGTTCAACCGTTGGGCCACCATAGCGCCCAGACTAAAAGTTCTATTAGCAAGTAAAGCGTGGCGCAGAATGGCAAGGTCAGGAGCACTAAGGCTTCCACTCTCCCCACGACCAACTAAACATCTCCCCGCGAATAATGAATAATAGCGTACAATAGGAAAATGTAAACTAGCCGCTCTTGCCTTTGACACCCCTCTCTCTTCCCCCACAGTGATTGCGGCAATAAAGTCCTCCATGTCTCTAGGACGTGGTTCACTGATGCTGCCCTCATAAGGTATTTTGCAAACTTTGCAAAAATCGTAAAGTTTCATCTCCTTAGGCACATCATATAAGTAAAATTCTACCATGGGAGGATTCTTCCTAGGATAAAAGTGAAAATTTTGTACGAAGATATTAGTGAGTAGGAGGTACTGGTCACACTTATCGTTGAGGAAGTCGGTGATGCCTGCATTCTCTGCCAAATAATAAAAATATTCATAAATTTCGTCCGCCCTCAAGAATGCATCACTTGGCCATTCACATGGCCGAACCTCCGCGACGCGAGGAAGATTGTATTTGGAATTCTTCTTCACCTCATTTTCATCTTCTTTAGAGCCCCGGCTTGAAGAGCCTCTTAACAATCTCCTCATCCTTTTTTTCTTCTCTGAAAAATTTCTGAAATTTTTAGTGACTCAAAATAAAGGTGAACAAAACTCAGCAAAACTTATAGCAACTACTCCCACAAGTGCCTAGAGGCTATATCATGCATCAAAACTATTTGGGACCTTACAAATTTGACATGCAAGCTCAAGAACAAGGTCACCACAGCAGCAAAAATTTGCAATATATAAAGCACTAGAACAAAAACTAATTGGACCATTGGAGGAGTCACATACTGAAGAACAATCCCCCAAAACAATTTTGCAAATGGAGCTTTGCACAAGGAGATCGAAAATGGCAGCAAAATGAGCTAGAACACGGGTTTGAACAATGGTGGGATTTTTCTGGAGGAAGACGAAGTGGATGGTGGTTGGAATAAGTGAGGGGGGCCTACGTGGGACCCACAAGCCAGGGGGGCGCGCCCAGGGGAGGTGGGCGCGCCCTGTAGGCTTGTGGCCCACTGGTGCAGCCCCCTGATGTGTTCTCAGTGCCAGAAATTATTAAATATTCCAGAAAAAATCATACTACATTTTCAGGGCATTTGGAGAACTTTTATTTTCAGGTCACTTTTTTATTGCACGGATAAATCAGAAAACAGAAAAATAATAGCATTTTTTGCTTTATTTAATCTAAATAACAGAAAGTAAAAGTTGGGTATAGAAGGTTGTGCTTTCTAGATTCATCCATCTCATGCCCGTCAAAAAGAATCCATCAATAAGGTTGACCAAGTCTTATTGACAAACTTTTTCGAATGACACGGAACCGGAGAATTTTCGAATAACACTAGGTTAAGTCAATGGGGATATGCATGTCCCCAACAATAAGTATATCATATTTCTTTTTGGCAGTAGGGAGAGGGAATTCAAAATCTCCAATAATAATCGTTGAAATTTTTCCAATGGAGTTGATACTATGAACTTGAGGTTGTTTCTTCAGAAAGTGTACCGTATGCTCATTACCATTAACATGAAAAGTGACATTGCCTTTGTTGCAATCAATAACAGCCCCTGCAGTATTCAAAAAAGGTCTACCCAGGATGATCGACATACTGTCGTCCTCGGGAATATCAAGAATAACAAAGTCCGTTAGGATAGTAACATTTGCAACTACAACATGCACATCCTCACAAATCCGATGGGTAAAGCAGTTGATTTATCAGCCATTTTTAAAGAGATTTCAGTAGGTGTCAACTTATTCAAATCAAGTCTACGATACAAGAAGAAAGGCATAACACTAACACTAGCTCCGAGGTCACATAAAGCAGTTTTAACATAATTTCTTTTAATAGAGCATGGTATAGTAGTTACTCCGGGATCTCCTAGTTTCTTTGGTATTCCACCCTTAAAGGTATAATTAGCAACCATGGTGGAAATTTCAGCTTCCGGTATCTTCCTTTTATTTGTCACAATATCTTTCATATACTTAGCATAAGGAGACATTTTCAGAATATCAGTCAAGCGCATGCACAAAAAGACAGGTATAAGCATTTCAACAAAGCGCTCAAAATCCTCATCATCCTTTTTCTTGGATGGCTTAGGTGGAAAGGGCATGGGTTTCTGAACCCAAGGTTCTCTTTATTTACCATGCTTCCTCACAACAAAGTCTCTTTTGTCATATCTTTTATTCTTAGGTTGTGGGTTATCAAGATCAACAGCAGGTTCAATCTCCACATCATTATCATTACTAGGTTGAGCATCAACATGAACATCATCATTCATATTATCACTAGGCTCATGTTCATTACCAGATTATGTCTCAACATCAGAAATAGAAATATCATTTGGGTTTTCATGAGTACCTATAACAGGTTCACTAGCAGCATGCAAAGTCCTATCGTCATTCTTTTTTCCTTTTATTACTGGGACGACTAGGTGCATCAGTATTAATTCTCTGAGGATCTTGCTCAATTCTCTTAGGATGGCCCTCAGGATACAAAGGTTCCTGAGTCATTTTACCACCTCTAGTCACAACTCTAACAGAATGATCATTGTTCTTACCATTCATCTCATTAAGCAAATCATTTTGTGCCTTAAGTACTTGTTCTACTTGAGTAGTTACCATGGAAGCATGTTTACTAATAAGCTTAAGATCATTGATAGTTCTACTCATATAATCACCTAAGCGATCAAGCATGTAAGCATTATGTTTCAATTGTCTACTAACATAAGCATTGAAATTTTCTTGCTTAACAATAAAGTTCTCAAACTCATCCAAGCATTGGCTAGCAGACTTATTATAAGGAATACCGCCTTCATGAAATCTACGAAGAGAATTTACCTCTACTACCTGTGTCGGGGTATCAAGACCATGTATTTCTTCAATAGGTGGTAAATTCTTAACATCTTCTGCTTTAATACCTTTTTCTTTCATAGATTTCTTTGCCTCTTGCATATCTTCAGGACTGAGAAATAGAATACCTCTTTTCTTCGGAATTGGCTTTGGAGGTGGTTCGGGAATAGTCCAATCATTATCATTGCTCAATATATTATTCAATAGTAGTTCAGCTTGTTCAACAGTTCGTTCCCTGAAAACACAACCAGCACAACTATCTAGGTGGTCCCTAGAAGCATCGGTTAGTCCATTATAAAAGATATCAAGTATTTCGTTTTTCTTGAGAGGATGATCAGGCAAAGCATTAAGTAATTGGAGAAGCCTCCCCCAAGCTTGTGGGAGACTCTCTTCTTCAATTTGCACAAAGTTAAATATTTCCTGCAAGGCATCTTGTTTCTTATGGGCAGGAAAATATTTTTCAAAGAAGTAATATATCATATCCTGGGGACTACGCACACAACCAGGAGCAAGAGAATTAAACCATACCCTAGCATCACCCTGTGACGCCCAGATAATTAAGCTACAGTAATCCCACGCTAATGATGCCACGTCACCCCGTTTACTGTTGCTAATCTCGCGAGGATTCAAATTCCGTTCGAATTCAAATTTAAAATAAAGTCAAACGATAAAAGTTTTCAAATATCAAAACAAAAATGTTCAAAATGTGAAAAATAATTCATAGGTAGTTATAGTGAAGAAACCACATTTTTATAAAGTGTTTGGGATCATAAAAATGTTTAAAACAACGACTTAAGCATTTAAATTAAGGCTTTTAAATTGTAGGGAATTGGAAAAGCAATTACTTAAGTGTTAGAATTGGTTATGGCAGTAGACTAAATTAAACCACTAATTTAGGTGCTATTTATGTAATTAAATGAAACTAAATTAGAAACTAAAATAAAAATAGAAAAGAAAAATAAATAAGAAAATAAAAAAATATAATAAAAAGAAAAACCCCTGCTGGGCCTAAACAGGCCGGCCCAGCCGGCGGCTATATGGGGAGCTGGGAACCCTAGCCCCAGCGCCCCCAGCGCCCCCGCTAGCGATTCCCCCCCCCCCCGCGCGGCACCGCCGCCCGTTTTGCGCCCCCCCGGTGATGCCCGTGCGAGCCCCCCCCCCAAGCGCCCTCGCTCGCTCCCCTCCCCCCCGGACAGACCGGCCAGGCTGCGCCGGCCCCGTCCGCCCCCCCACCCCGGCCGACACGCCCGGCCGCCACTCGCCCGGTCCGCACCGCCCCGCCGCGTCGCCCCCGCGCCGCGCCCCGCCGTCGCCTCGCCGCCTCCCGTCGGCCCGACCCGCCCCGCCTCCGCTCGCCTGCGGCCGCGCCCGGCGCGCCCGCCCGCCGCCGCTCGTCGCCGCTCCACCGCCTCGCGCCGCTGCCGCCTCGGTCCTCCCAGTGAGCCCCCCCTCCCCCCCGCCGGCGGCCACCGGCGCCGCTGCGCCGGCCGGCTGCGTGCACGCGCGCGCGCGAGCGTGTGCGTGTGTGTGTGCCTCTGTATGTATGTGTATGTATGTACGTATATGTGCGTATATACGTATTTAAAACGAAGTTTAAATAATAAAAATGAATTTAGAAAATAAATAAATAATAATATTAATAATTAGTTAATTAAATAAACTGTTAATTAATTAGCTAATTAGTTAATTAGGTTAATTAATTCTGGTTAGTCAAATGAGTCAGTGACAAACGAGACCCGCATGTCAGTTTGACCGCTGTTGACTGCTGACATCAGCATGATGTCATGCTGATGTCATAATTGGCATTTTTCGAATTTAATTAATTCTATTAAATTCAGAATATTGTTTAATCTCTAAAAATTAATATAAAATAAACCGTAATCCGGATTAAAAAGTTTTGAACATGAAAGTTGCTCAGAATGACGAGACGAACCCGGTGACGCTACCCACATGCCCGCCGGATAGCTCTAACTATCCGAACCTGGAACATTGCCCCCTCCGGTCATCTGTCTGACAGATGTACGGAACCGGGAAAACTTTCCCGGATGGGTTTCCCCTTCATCGGTAACGTGCAACCCTACGTTAGAACACACTCGGCACTGCCTATTGTCATGTCATACTTTGTGTAGCATTGTTTGCTTTATAATTATTGTTTCTCCCCCCTCTTCTTACCGGTAGACCCCAAGGCTGACGCTGCTGCCGGGTACGACTACGCGACTGATGATCAGCCCTTTGCCACAGAGCAGCAAGGCAAGCAACCCCCCCTTGAGCATTCCGATATCGCCTATTCCTTTCCCTCTTATTCTTGCATTAGATTTTGCTACTGTATTAGTTAGCTCCTATTCTGATGCATAGCCTGTTTTTGATAAACTGTTACTATACCTGCACTCATATCAAATGCTTAGTATAGGTTGATCAGTGAATCCCCAGTGACCCCTTAGTCCCAGTTGCCCCTGCTTCTTCATCAACGACTCGACGACTCGAAGACCCGAAGACTCGGTCAACTGACCGACGAGCCAGACCCCTCACATCACCACACACCCCTTAAGTATGGCACTGCAGAGCTACTATCGATTGCCGAGGGTGATACCTCACTTAGCACTCCCGATGTTAATTCTGTAGCGTAGCTAATCGATCATGGGTATCGAGGGTGATTCCTCCTTCCCATTTATCGATAGCGACTCTTGTCATACACATACCTCGTGTGGGATCCATCGAGGGTGATTCCTCGGATATCCACTTGGTGTATAACCACACAGTTACTTTAACTTTACATTGTTTACATGTGAAAGACGGGACTGGAGGGACAGGCGGTACCACCCTGGTTGAGGTGGACCTGAGTTCCCGACAGTCTTGAGACGGGTCGGCCCCAAGGGTACCCGTGTGTGAGATGTGGTGGGATGCGCCGGTAAGGCATCCGGGTTATGTTGAGGCGTGGACGGGCAGGAGAGGCCCTTGCCACACATCCTCGAGTCGGGGTGACGGGACCGCACTTTATGGGTCGCGATTGCCCCGCATTAATAAAATGCTAATGGGTTGGGTATTTGATCTGAGTTGGGTCGTTGGCCTTTTTACGCACCAAACCATCGCGTGGGAGAAGTTATGGGTACTCAGCGTCGTTGTATCAGCCGAAGCTCTTTGGACGTCAGCAATGGAGCGGCGCATGCCGGATTGGACTGGACGGTGCAGCTCTTGGACTGGAGTGTACTAGGTCTGCTTCCGGCCGCCCACGCATCGTGCAGGAGTGCAAGGGCAAGTGGGCCCACGAACCTGTGCGCTTAGGATTTAGACCGGCGAGCTGGCCTCTTCATTGAGCCTAGGTGGGGCGACGACGTGCTGCTATCCCGAGGCCGGGCATGACCCAGGAAAGTGTGTCCGGCCGGAGGTGATCAGGCGTGTTGGAAATGCGGTGCACCCCTGCAGGGATGAACAATCTATTCGAATAGCCGTGTCCACGGTAACAGGACGACTTGCAGTTGTGCCTTGACCTTATACAACTATAATTGTGATTTAATTTTGAAATGAATTGTGGCTCCGAGATTGCTTCCTCGCAGGAAGTCGGGGAAGAATCTCTAGGCGTGGTTACTTAATAAAATTGCTACAATAATATGACTATATATGTGATACCAGTCTACTCTCTTCTAATGCTGCAAGATGCTGAAGATGCTAGTCTTCAATAGGACTAGGCCTTCTCCCTGTTCTTGCTTTCTGCAGTCAGTCCAGATATAACCCCTCCCCTTGATAATGATGCATATTTAGCATAGTTCTGATGTCAGTCTTGCGAGTACTTTGGATGAGTACTCACCGCTGCTTTGCTTTATCTTTCCCCCTCGATACGATTACCACGTTCAGACGATGGAGCCCAGGAGATGGAGTACGCCGGAGACGACTACCACACCACCGCCGGAGCCTACTACTACGTGGAGGCTGCCCCCGACGCTCAGGAGTAGTTAGGAGGTTCCCAGGCAGGAGGCCTCGCCTCTTTCGATCCGTTGCTTATGTTTGTGCTAGCCTTCTTAAGGCAAAACTTGTCTAACTTATGTCTGTACTCAGATATTATTTGGTTTCGCTGACTCGTGCTTTGTCGAGCTTTGTATTCGAGCCCTCGAGGCCCCTAGCTTGTAATATGAAGCTGTATGACTTTAATTTGTGTCTAGTGTTGTGTTGTGATATCAATCAGTGAGTCCCTAATCTTGGTCGTACGCATTGTGCGTATGATTAGCGTACGGTCGAGATCGGGGGCGTCACACATCCTTTAATGAGAAAGGAAACAACTTAAGAATATAGTAATAACGAATTTTTTCCTCATGAGTAAATAGGGTGGCTATATCATTCAATTTAGTAAGATGTGCCACAAAAGTTTCAGATTCATAACCATGAAAAGGATCAGATTCAACCAAAGTAATTAACTCAGGATCGATAGAGAATTCATAATCCTTATCAGTAACAAAGATAGGTGAAGTAGCAAACTTAGGATCATATTGCATTCTAGCATTCAAAGATTTTTTCTTCCACTTGCATAGTAATTTCTGAAGATCATCTCTATCCTTACAAGCAAGAAAGTCCCTAGCTACCTCTCCCTCCATAACATAACCCTTAGGTATATTAGGCAATTCATATCTAGGAGAGCTAGGTCTAGCAGGTGTCTCACAGTGTTCAGTTTCAATAATTTCATCAGATTCAGAAATATCATCAGTTTCAGCATTGGCTCTAGCAATTTGATCGTCAAGAAATTCACCCAGTGGCACAGTATTATCAAGCAAAGTATCATCATAAGCATCATGCATAGCAGAAGTGGCATCATCAATTACTTGCGACATATCAGAATCAATAGCAGGTGGTGGTGTTGCAAATTTACTCATAACAGAAGGTGAATCAAGCGCAGAGCTAGATGGCAGTTCCTTACCTCCCCTCGTAGTAGAGGGATAGATCTTGGTTTTTGGGTCTTTCAGATTCTTCATAGTGATCAACAGATATAAATCCCAAGTGACTCAGAGAATAGAGCTATGCTCCCCGGCAACGGCGCCAGAAAAAGGTCTTGATAACCCACAAGTATAGGGGATCGCAACAGTTTTCGAGGGTAGAATATTCAACCCAAATTTATTGATTCAACACAAGGGGAGCCAAAGAATATTCTCAAGTATTAGCAGCTGAGTTGTCAATTCAACCACACCTGAAAGACTTAATATCTGCAGCAAAGTATTTAGTAGCAAAGTAGTATGGAAGTAACGGTAACGATGACAAATGTGACAGTAGCAGTTTTGTAGTGATTGTAACAGTAGCAACGGAAAAGTAACTTAACAAAGATCAATATGTGAAAAGCTCGTAGGCAACGGATCAGTGATGGATAATTATGTCGGATAGCATTCATCATGAAACAGTTATAACATAGGGTGACACAGAACTAGCTCCAATTCATCAATGTAATGTAGGCAGGTATTCCATATATAGTCATATGTGCTTATTGAAAAGAACTTGCCTGACATCTTTTGTCCTACCCTCCCATGGCAGCGGGGTCCTAATGGAAACTAAGGGATATTAAGGCCTCCTTTTAATAGAGAACCGGACCAAAGCATTAGCACTTAGTGAATACATGAACTCCTCAAACTACAGTAATCACCGGAAAGAATCCCAGTTATTGTCACCCTGGGGGATGCGGATCATAACTCGTAATAGGTGTCTACAACTTGCAAGATAGGATCAAGAACACATATATATTCATGAAAACATAATAGGTTCAGATCTGAAATCATGGCACTCGGGCCCTAGTGACAAGCATTAAGCATAGCAAAGTCATAGCAACATCAATCTCAGAACATAGTGGATACTAGGGCTCAAACCCTAACAAAACTAACTCGATTACATGGAAAATCTCATCCAACCCATCACCGTACAGCAAGCCTACAATGGAATTACTCACGAACGGCGGAGAGCATCATGAAATTGGTGATGAACGATGGTTGGTGATGACGACGACGTCGATTTCCCCTCTCCGGAGCCCAAAACAGACTCCAGATCTGCCCTCCCGAGGAAGAACAGGAGGTGGCGGCGGCTCCGTATCGTGAAACGCAATGAACTCTTCTCTCTGATTTTTTCTCCCCGAATAGGAATATATAGAGTTGGAATTGAGGTCGGAGGAGCTCCAGGGGGCCCACAAGCCTGCAGGGCGCGCCCTAGGGGGGGCGCGCCCCCTGGCTTGTGGCCAATGGGTGGGCCCCCTCCGGTTGATTCTTTCGCCAGTATTTTTTATTAATTCCAAAAATATTCTCCATAAATTTTCAGGTCAATCCGAGAACTTTTATTTCTGCACAAAAATAACACCAAGGCAATTCTGCTGAAAACAGCGTCAGTCCGGGTTAGTTCCATTCAAATCATGCAAATTAGAGTCCAAAACAAGGGTAAAAGAGTTTGGAAAAGTAGATACGTTGGAGATGTATCAACTATCTTAGAAATATTTTATGATTGTGAGCCCCAATTAAATATTCTATGCATGATCAATTAGTTGATGTTGGACAGGGAAGACAACGTAATGAGTTATGTTTGCTTATATTCATATAGAAGTTATATTTTCATGGATCCTCCAACATGTGGTGCTTGCTCCTATCCTTTGCTAGCCAAAAACTTCGCACCAAGAAGAGATACTACTTGTGAATCCATAAACCCTTAAACCCAGTCTCTTGTCATGAGAGTCCACTATATCTACTTATGGATTAAATAAGATCTTTTAAGTAAGTTGTCATCGGTGCAAAAGCAATAAAAATTGCTCCTAATTATAAATATGTATGATCTTTTATTGGAAGGGGAAATAAGCTTTGTATGATCTTGTGATGGCAAAGAAATGAAAGTGACGGACTGCATAATAAAGTTTGCTATCATAAGGGGCAATATAAAGTGACGTTCCTTTACATTAAGAGCTTGCACGTCCAAATAATAAGCACATGACAACCTCTGCTTCCTCTGCGAAGGGCCTATCTTTTACTTTTTCGTATTTACTTTCATGCAAGAGTCAATAATGTTAATTCATATTCCATTCCTATTATTCTCTACTTGACAAGCATCATGTGGTGGGGAAAGATCCAAGAACATATATCCAGTTGAATATAGGTGATCATGAGTTACTATTGTTGACTTTATCCCTGAGATAAGATGTTGGGTGCTGATGATTTATAAACCCCTATCTTCGTATGTGTCTGATCAAAACTGTTTATTTCATAAATATCCCGTGAGTGTCAGCAATCATAGAAGGCTAAATGATAGTTGAGTATGTGAACTTCCTAAACAAAGCTCTTACATAGACTCTTTCTAAAAATATGATGGATTGTAATTGTTTCAACGACTAAGAACATACTTTGCTAGTTTTCAATAAAGTTTATGATTCATTCTTGAGCATGTTGATAGATTATTACTTATTCATAGTTTTATGATATTATGTTGATGTTATGATAATGATCATGATGCATTCACACCCGTATTTTATTTTTATTGACAACTCTCTCTAAGCATGTGGTCATGATTATCGAGTTCGGCTTTTGCTTGAGGACAAGCAAGGTCTAAGCTTGGGGGAGTTGATACATCCATTTTGCATCATGATTTCCTACCGTTATTGATATTGTATTTGGTCATTATTCCACTTTATGATACAATTTTAATGCCTTTTCTCTCTGAATTTACAAGGATTACATGGAGAGGAACATTACCAGCAGGTGGAATTCTGGACCTGAAAAAGTTCATCAGAGATACCTATTTTTCTGAACTCCAAGTGACCTACAATTTTACGAGAATATTTTTGGAATATATAAAAAATACTGGAACCAAGAAGTACCAGAGGGGGCCACCTGTCGCTCACAAGGTAACAGGGCGCGCCCTTATGCCTTGGGGGTCCCACATGCAGTCTCCGGTCCCCCTATTTTGCTATATGAAGGGTTTTGACCTGGAACAAAAAATCAAGAGGATACTTTCGGTACGAAGCGCCACCGTCTCAAGGCAGAACATGCATAGGTGCACTTTTGCTCTCCGGTGGAGCGATTCCGCCGGGGAAACTTCCCCCAGGAGGGGGAAATCGAAGCCATCGTCATCACCAACACTTCCTCCATCGTGGGAGGATCAATCTTCATCAACATCTTAACCAACAACATCTCATTGCAAACCCTAGTTCATCTCTTGTATTCAATCTTTGTCTCAAAACCTCAGATTGGTACCTGTGGGTTGCTAGTAGTGTTGATTACATCTCGTAGTTGATGCTAGTTGGTTTATTTTGTGGAAGATTATATGTTCAGATCCTTAATGATATTCAATACACCTCTGATCTTGAACATGAACATGATTTGTGAGTAGTTACTACTGTTCTTGAGGACATGGGAGAAGTCTTGTTATAAGTAATCATGTGATGTTAGTATTCGTTCGATATTTTGATGATATGTATGTTGCTCTTCTCGTCGACTACATGACACTTCACCATATTTGAGCCTAAAGGAAGCGTTGGGGAATGATCAGTAGATGATGGGTTGCGAGAGTGACACAAGCTTAAACCCTAGTTTATGAGTTGTTCCGTGAGGGGCTGATTTGGATCCACACGTTTAATGCTATGGTTAGATTTATCTTAATTCTTATTTCATAGTTGTAGATGATTGCGAGAGGGGGTAATCATAAGTGGGTTTTTTGTGCAAGTAAGAACAACACCTTAGCACCAGTCCACCCACATATCAAATTATCAAAGTAACGAATGCGAATTAACTAAATATGATGAACATGACTAGACGGAAATTCCCATGTGTCCTCGAGAGCGCTTTTCTTGATATAAGATAACTTTTAGGCTTATCCTTTTCTATAAAAAGGATTGGGCCACCTTGTTGCACCTTTGTTACTATTATTACTTGTTACTTTTCACGAATTACCCTGCTACAAAACTCTCTATCACTGTTACTTACAACACTTGCAGAGAATACCTTGCTGAAAACTGCCTGTTAGTTCCTTCTGCTCCTCGTTGGGTTCGACACTCTTACTTATCGAAAGGACTACAATTGATCCCCTATATTTGTGGGTCATCATAATGCCTCAAGTCAAAGAAGATTTTTCTTCTTCTTTTGCTGATAGGTATAACTAGGTGGTATTTATTTTGCAACAATGTAATTAGCGTAATCAGCATATGAAGGATTATCAAAAGAAGAAGGAGCATTAATAACAATTAATTCCCATCAAGAAAACTATGATTAACATGTATTAGGTCATCAAGAATGTTTTCTATCCTAGACAAATTATCTTCTACATGATTATCAACTCCTTTTCTATCAACAATATGCAAACCCTACTCTTGCAATAAAAGCACCCACCTAATCAACCTAGGTTTAGCATATTTCTTTTCCATAAGATATTAATTAGCAGCATGATCAGTGTGAATACTAAAATTAGAATCAACAATATAAGGTCTGAACATATCACATGCAAACACAACTGCTAAAAACTCTTTCTCAGCAGTAGCGTAATTTTTTTAGCACTGTCCAAAGTCTTACTAGCATAATGAAGAACATTCGATTTCTAATCAATTATTTGACTAAGAACAACACCAATAACATAAGCACTATCATCACACATAATTTAAAAGGGCAAATTCCAATCAGGTGGTTGAATAATAGGAGCAGTGATCAAAGTTTTCTTGAGTATTTCAAAGGCTCCTACACAATCATCATCAAAAACAAATGGAACATCTTTTTGCAAGAGGTTAGTAAGAGGCATAGAAATCATAGAAAAATCTTTAATGGACCTTCTATAGAAACCAACACGACAAAGAAAACTTCTTATACCTTTGATATCTTTAGGACATGGCATTTTCTCAATAGCATCAACTTTAGCTTTATCTACCTCAATGCCTCTTTCAGAAATTGATGACTGAGGACTATAACCTCGCAACCATGAAATGACACTTCTTCTAGTTCAACACAAGACTAGTTTCTTCACATCTCTACAAAATCTTCTCAAGATTGCTCAAACAGTCATCAAAAGAGGTTTCGTAAGGAGAAATCATCCTTGAAGACTTCAACAATTTTCTCACAAAAATTTGGAAATATAGCAGCCATGCATCTTTGAAATGTAGCAGGTGCATTGCATAAACCAAATGGCATACATCTATTAGAAAAAGTTCCAAAAGGACAAGTGGAAGTAGTTTTCCCCTGATCTTCATGAGACACGGGTATTTGAGAGAAACCAAAATATCCATCTAGAAAGCAAAAATGTGCATGCTTAGACAAATGTTTCTAACAGTTGATCAATAAAGGGCAACGGATAATGATTGTTTCTAGTAGTCTTATTCAATTTTCTAAAATCAATTACCATCCTATAACCAGTTACACTCTGGGATAAGTTCATTTTTTTCATTGGGAACAATAGTAATGCCACCTTTCTTAGGTACACCATGAACATGACTTACCCATCTACTGTTAGCTGTAGGATAAATTATACCTGCCTCCAGGAGATTTAATATTTCATTTCTTACCACATTCTTCATCTTGGAATTTAAGCAACATTGGTGATCAACAATGGGTTAGCATGTGGCTCCATATGAATTTTGTGTTGACACATAGAAGGGCTAATGCCCTTAAGATCATCCAGAGTATATCCAATTGCAGCACGATGTTTCTTTAGAGTTTGCAACTATCTCTTCTCTTTGTGCGCTGAAAGGTTAGCATTGATAATAACAAGATATATTTTATTTTTAGCAAAATAAGCATATTTCAAAGTATCAAGGAGTTTCTTTAATTCAAACACAGGATCACCCTTAGGTGGAGAAGGGTCTCCCAAGATTTCAACATCCACATTATGTTTAAGGATAGGTTCTTGCCTGAAGAATATTTTATCTATTTCATTTCTTCCATTTATGTGCATATCATTTTCATGGTCTAACAAATACTTCTCTAAAGGGGCAGTAGGAGGCACAACAATAGAAGCAAGACCAATAATATCATCTTTATTAGGAAAATCTGTATCATGAGGTTGTCAAGTGAACTTAGAAAAATTTCATGAGATTCATCACCAAACGTAACCTTAACCTTCTCTTTAACACAATCAACTTGCGCATTAACAATATTCAGCAAGGGTCTACTAAATAAAATGGGACAAAAATTATCTTGTTGTGACCCAAGTACAAAAAAATCAGTAGGGTATTTAATCTTACCACACAAGACTTCAACTTCTCTAACAATCCCAAGCGGTGAAAATGTATCCCTATTTGCAAGCTTAATAGTAACATCAATCTCCTCTATCTCGAAAGGTGAAATATCATGCATAACTTCTTGAGAGAGAGAGAGAGAGAGAAAGGAATATCACTTATACTAGCACCAATATCATTTTATTATTTTTATTATTCTTACTATTCACACATTCATTCCTCGTTGCAAACTTTTTAGATTTGAGAGCTTTTAGCCAGAGCACCCTGGTTTCATGCAGGTGGTACAAAGTTCTTGGAGCATACAATTGAAAGCATCATCTAGTACCACACTCATCTCAACTAAACTGAAGAGGTTAAGGTATGCTCTTAAAAAATGGAGCAAAGGACTGTCAAAGTTGAAGTTGTTAACTGAAAATTGCTATATAGTGTTGTTGCAATTAGACAGTCTGGAGGACCTTAGATTCCTAACAATCCCTGAAACAAATTTCAAAAGAATTCTTAAAAAACATCTCTTACGGCTGCTGAAATATCAAAGTGCTTATTTGAAAAAAACATTGTACATATAGATGGGAAGTGGATGGTGAGGAAAACACGAAATACTTTAAGGCAAGTGCTAGAGAGCGATACAGGCACAATGCTATCCCCACTTTGCGAATGCCAGATGGCAAAACTATTGAAAGCCAAGAGGAAAAAGAAGCAACTTTCTTTGAATGCTTCAGAAATAGAAAGGGAATTGAATGTCCAACGAGGTACGATTTTGAATTGTCGGATTTGATAAAGTGCCATGAGGGTTTGGAGGAATTATCCGCTCCTTTTACTAAGGAAGAAATTGATAGAATAATTAAAATTATCTCGTCCGATAGAGCACTGATATGTCTCCGTCGTATCTACTTTTCCTCACGCCTTTGCTCTTGTTTGGGACTCTAATTTGCATGATTTGAGTGAAACTAACCCGGACTGACGCTGTTTTCAGCAGAACTACCATGGTGTTGTTTTTGTGCAGAAATAAAAGTTCTCGGAACTGGATGAAACTTTTTGGAGATTTATTTTACAATTAATAAAAATTACTGGAGCCAAGAACCATCGGAGGGGGTACCCTGGTTGGGCACGATACACCAGGGCGCGCCACCCCTCCAAGCGCGCCCTGGTGGGTTGTGCCCACCTCGGGGCCCCACTAACCCTAATTCCAGTGCTATAAAACCTATTTTCGGAGAAAAAACCAGAGAGAAAGTTTCATCGCGTTTTACGATACGGAGCCGCCGCCACCTCTTGTTCTTCACCGGGAGGCCAGATCTGGAGCCCGTTTGGGGCTCCGGAGAGGGGAATCTTCGATCTTCGTCATCATCAACCCTTCTCCATCGCCAATTCCATGATGCTCCCCACCGGGAGTGAGTAATTCCTTCGTAGGCTTGCTGGTCGGTGAGGAGTTGGATGAGATTCATCATGTAATCGAGTTAGTTTTGTTAGGGCTTGATCCCTAGTATCCACTATGTTCTGAGATTGATGTTGCTATGAATTTGCCATGCTTAATGCTTGTCACTAGGGCCCGAGTGCCATGATTTCAGATCTGAACCATTTATGTTATCACCATTATATCTATGTTCTTGATCCGATCTTGCTAGTCATATGCACCTGCTATGTGTTATGATCCGTAAACCCCGGAGTGACAATAGTCGGGATACTTTCCGGTGATGACCGTAGTTTGAGAAGTTCATGTATTCACCATGTGTAATGCTTTGTTCCGGTTCTTTATTAAAAGGAGGCCTTAATATCCCTTAGTTTCCTTATGGACCCCGCTGCCATGGAACGGTAGGACAAAAGATGTCATGCAAGTTCTTTTCCATAAGCACGTATGCCTATTTACGGAATACATGCCTACATTACATTTATGAACTGGATCTAGTTCTATGTCGCCCTAGGTTATGACTGTTATATGATGAATATTATCCAACGAGTTCACCGATCCAGTGCCTACGAGTTTTCCACATATTGTTCTTGCTAAGTGACTATTGCTACTGCTAGTGTTGCACTTGCTACAAAACTATTGCTATCACTGCTACCGTTACTGTTACTACTACTACTGCTATCAAAACTATCATACTACTGTGCTACTGATCACTCTGCTGCAGATATTTAATCTCTAGGTGTGGTTGAATTGACAACTCAACTGCTAATACTCGCAAATATTTTTTGGCTCACCTTGTGTCGAATCTATAAATTTGGGTTGAATTCTCTACCCTCGAAAACTGTTGCGATCCCCTATACTTGTGGGCTATCAAGACCTTTTTCTGGCGCCGTTGCCGGGGAGCATAGCTATATTTGTTGAGTCACTTGAGATTTTTATCAATTGATCACTATGAGGAATCTGAAGGATACAAGAACCAAGATTTTTCCCTCTAAGACGAGGGGAGGTAAGGAATTGCCATCACACTCTGCACTTGATTCACCTTTGGTTATGAGTAAACTTGCAACACCACCACATGCTATTAATCCTGATATGTCGCAAGTTATTGATGATGCTACTTCTGCTATGGATGATGCTTATGATCATGCTAGTACCATGCTTGATGATAATGTGCCCCTAGGTGAATTTCTTGATGAACAAATTGCTAGAGCTAAAGAGAATGAAATTATTGAAACTGATGAAACTACTGAAACTGATGAAGCCTTTGAAACTGAGAACTATGAAACACCTATTAGACCTAGCTCTCCAAGATTTTAAATGCCTAAGATACCTGAAGGTTATGTTATGGATGGAGAAATAGCTAGAGAAATGCTTTCTTGTAAGGATAGAGATGATCTTAAGAAATTATTATGCAAGTATAAGGAAAAGACTTTGAATGCTAGAATGAAATGTGATCCTAAGTTTGCTACCTCACCTATCTTTGTTACCGATAAGGATTATGAATTCTCTGTCAACCTAGAGTTAATTACTTTGGTTGAATCTGATCCTTTCCATGGCTATGAAACTGAAATTGTAGTGGCACATCTTACTAAGCTGAATGATATAGCCACCCTTTTTACTCATGATGAGAAGATTCGCTACTACTATATTCTCCAATTATTTCCGTTCTCATTAAAGGGTGATGCTAAGATATGGTACAATACTCTTGCTCCTGGTTGTGTGCGTAGCCCCCAGGATATGGTTTACAACTTCTCTGAAAAATATTTTCCTGCTCATAAGAAACAAGCCGCCTTACATGAAATATTTAACTTTGTGCAAATTGAAGAAATGAGTCTCCCACAAGCTTAGGGGAGGCTTATCCAATTGCTTAATGCTTTGCCGGATCATCCTCTTAAGAAAAATGAAATACTTGATATCTTCTATAATGGACTAACTGATGCTTCTTCGGACTTCCTAGATAGTTGTGCTGGTCGTGTTTTCAAGGAACGAACTGTTGAACAAGCTGAAGAACTATTCATTACTGGAATCAGGATCTTTGCCATCTGCCATGGCTGACGGCAAAGGCATGCATTGCGGATGGCAAAGGTCTTTGCCGTCAGCCAGCAGACGGCACCACATCCGGCTGAACAAGCCACGGTAAAGGCTTCTTTGCCGTCTACTGGTAGACGGCAAAGAACTTTGCTTCTTTGCCGTCTGCTGGCAGACGGCAAAGGGGTTAGCCCCGTTAGGAGGCTAACGGTGGGCCCTACATAGCTTTGCCGTCAGCCTCGTACACAACAGACGGCCAAGATTTTTCATTTAATTAAAAAAATTAACAGCGACGTCATCTCGGTCGTTCTAGGGGCAGGACGTCCTCGGTCGTTCGGGCGGCAGCGACGTCCATGGCGGTCATTGGTCGTTCAGGCGGCATAGGAGAGAGATGGCCGCCGGCATCCCGCGGCGAGTGTGTCCGGCGGTGAGCGCGTCCAGCGACAAGATAGTGCTCGGCGTCCGGTGGTGAGCACGACCGGCGGCCTGGGGTCGTTCTGGCGGAGAGGAGGAGGCTGGGGCGGCCGCGGTGTGCTCCGGCGAGGGGCGGCCACGGCATCGTCCGGCGAGTGTCGGAGAGGAGGAGGCTGGGGATCTAGCACTCGGGGTAGAAAGTTGGAGTCCGGCGAGGGGCGGCCGCTACGGGGTCCCGCGAGGGTCGGCGCGGTGGAGTCCGGCAGGGGCGGCCGCGGCGGGGTCCAGCGAGGGGCGACGTGGTGGAGTCCGGCGAGGGGCGGTGGCGGTGTAGTCCAACGAGGGGCGGAGAGGAGGAGGACGAGGCTGGGGAGGCTCGGCCGCGGCGGATTCCGGCGAGGGGCGGCCGCGGTGGGGTCCGGCGACGGGCGGAGTACGGCGAGTAGCTGCTCGGGCGCACAGGCGAGGGCCGAGGGACGCTGCTGCTGCGCTTCTATGTGGAGGAGAGAGAGATCGAGGGAAATGGGAATGTGCAATGCGTGGTGGTAACGTGCGATGCGTGCTGGGCTGATGGGTGTGGGGGGCTGCCCCGCCACGTCATCGATCCAGGAGAGTTAGGTTCCAGCCAATAGGAAAGCATCAAATTATTTGTGTTTGTTTACCCTGTTACTTTTAGCAAAATAAATATGTTAAAAGTTTGTAAATTTTCACAAACTTTTTCTATGCCTTCTAGAAATCAGAAACCAATACCATGCCAAATTTCAGATACTTTAGAGCTTATTTACATTTTCAAATAGTTTGAAAAGTGGATAGTGTCATTTTGCCAATAGTAAAAAAAACAGACGACAAAGAGCTCAGTTGCCACGTCATCGATCCGCGAGGTGTCCGTGTGTTGTGGTTTCTCACTGGGGCAAAGGCTGCAGGCTCTTTGCCATCTGCTGGCAGACGGCAAAGGCTGCAGGCTCTTTGCCATCTGCTGGCAGACGGCAAAGCAGGCTCTTTGCCATCTGCTGGCAGACGGCAAAGGCTGCAGGCTCTTTGCCATCTGCTGGCAGACGGCAAAGCAGGCTCTTTGCCATCTGCTGGCAGACGGCAAAGGCTGCAGGCTGTTTGCCATCTGCTGGCAGACGGCAAAGAAGCGGCTGATGGCAAAGAGCTTCTTTGCCGTCAGCTAGTTCTTTGCCGTCTGTTTTCTGGAAACCGATGGCAAAGAGCTTCTTTGCCGTCCGCCAGCTAATGGCAAAGAACTGGCAGACGGCAAATTAGCTGATTCCAGTAGTGATTGAATAATATATTGAAGAATTATGATGATTGGACTCTCCCTGAACCACCACTTAAACCCACTCTGAAGAAGAGGGGTATCTTATTTCTCAGTCCTGAAGATATGCAAGAGGCAAAGAAATGTATGAAGGAAAAAGGTATTAAAGCTGAGGATGTTAAGAATTTACCACCTATTGAAGAAATACATGGCCTTGACACACCACCACATCCACATGTGGTATAGGTAAATTCTTTATTAAAGTTTGATGAAAGTGATATCCCTTACAATAAACATCCTAGTCAATGCTTATATGAGTTTGATGAAACAAGAACACTTCAATGCAAATGTTCTGAAAGAATTGAAATATAATTCTGATATGATTGCTCGCTTGAGTTACTTTTTATTTAGAATCAGTAATGATGTTAGAGGTGTAGGAAAACATGCCTCTATCGTTCAAACCCAGTTAGAACAAGTTGCTAAATCTCAAAAAGAATTGCTTGATGAAATGAATAATAATATGAATGATTTTGCTGCTAGAGTAGTTACTAGAGGAGGTAGAATGACCCAAGAACCTCTTTATCCTGAAGGTCACCCTAAAAGAATTGAACAAGACTCTCAAAGAATTAATTCGGATGCACCTAGTCCTTCTAAAAAGAAAAAGAAAAAGAAAAATGATAGGACTTTGCATACCTCTAGTGAACCTGAGATAGAAAAATCTCCTGAAGAAATGATGTCTCTATTTCTGATGCTGAAACTCAATCTGGTAATGAACATTCCCCTAGTGATAATGAAAATAATAATGATGATGTTCATGAAGATACTCGACTGAACAACGATAAAGAACCAGATAATGATGTTGAAATAGAACCTGTTGTTTGTCTTGATAACCCACAACCTAAAAATAAACGATATGATAAAAGATACTTTGTGGCTAGAAAATATGGCAAAGAAAGAGAGCCATGGGTTTAGAAACTCATGCCCTTTCCACCTAAACCATCTAAGAAAAAGGATGATGAAGAATTTGAACTGAAAGCACATTTGCTCCCTTGGTGGTTTTGGTAATTAATAACAACATATATGTCACTGAACTAATGTCTCCACTAAGTATATTTCAGGAAAAGTTCAATGATGGGTTAGCAAAAGGATTGTGGAGAGACCCCTAGATGCAAGGAATTGGATTGGCAAAGCTTCAAGCAAGAGGACTCTACATTTTACTTTGTGACAAATCACCTTGAGTCCATAGGAAAGCCAATACTATTAAAAGGGGGTAAGGTACTGTTGGTGAACAAGATGCTCCACGTGCACAAGTGATAGTCACCAAAAACACCCACAAGATCTTCCACAAAAGTCTGTCCAAGCCTATCATGTAAATCAATGCTGCCAATATTTCCCACTCGGTCCCACCAATTCCCACCTCAGACAGACCCATGCCAAACCCTAGATCTTCGGTGCAACCGATTCTGCTTCGGTGCCACCGAGTTCAGCTTGCCAACTTTCTGTTACCTCGATTGTTAAAATCAGAATTTCCGAGATTTTGGATCGGCGTCACCGAGTTGTGGAAACTGACCGTTGGTCACCTAATCGGTACTGCCGAGGTCTTTGTATCGGTCTCACCGAGATTCAAAAGTTGCTACCTTTGGAGCAACTCGGTACCACCGAGTTTTATACTTCGGTGTCACCGAGTTGGTCACTTTAGGTGTAACGTTTGGATTTTTGGGGATGCCTATATATACCCCTTCACCACCACCCACTCGACAGATAAGCACTCAGAACTATTCCATACTTGCCCCATCCAATTTTCTGAGAGAGATCCACCTACTCATGTGTTGAGATCAAGCCATTCCACTCCATCCATATGAATCTTGATCTCTAGCCTCCCCAAGTTGCTTTCCACCAAAGCAAAATCTGTGAGAGAGTGATTGCGTGTTGGGGAGTCTATCATTTTGAAGCACAAGAGCAAGGAGTTCATCGACATTATCGAGCCTATTACCTTTCAGAGGGTGGTGCCTCCTAGATTGGTTAGGTATCGCTTGGGAGCCTCCTACTTTGTGTTGTGGAGTTGAACCAAGAAATTTGTACGGGCAAGGAGATCGCCTACTTCGTGAAGATCTACCCATAGTGAGGCTAGTCCTCCGTGGACGGAAGCCGTTATGGAATAGTCAAGGTTGCTACTTCGTGGACCCTTATGGGTGGAGCCCTCCGTGGACTCTCGCGACCGTTACCCTCCATGGGTTGAAGATTCCATAAACGTGGATGTACGATAGCACCACCTATTGGAACCACGGGAAAAATCTTTGTGTCTCCAAATTGCGTTTGATCTTCCTCCCTATCCTATATATCATATGCTTGTCTTTACTTTCTGCTGCTATACTCTTAAACATGTATGTGTAGGGTGTACTTGAATTGCTATCATTGCTAAAATCTGCCAACACTTAAAATTGGGGAAAGGTAGAACTTTTATTTGCTCAAGTAGTCTGCTACTTCTCGAGCATGCGTTGGTTTCCATGAAGAGGAACGGGTGATGCAGCAAAGTAGATAAGTATTTCCCTCAGTTGTTGAGAACCAAGGTATCAATCCAGTAGGAGATACAAGCAAGTCACCAATGGATGTACCTACACAAATAATCAAACACTTGCACCCAACGCTATAAAGGGGTTGTCAATCCCTTCACGGTTACTTGCAAGGATGAGATCTGATAGAGATAGATAGAATAGATTGCTTGAAAGTAAAGTAAGACAAAAGTAAAAAATATTGCAGCAAGATATTTTGGGTGTTTCTGGTTTTAGATCTGAAAGTATAAGATGGAAATAGACTCTTGGGCCATAGGTTTCACTAGAGGCTTCTCTCATGATGGCAAGTATTACGGTGGGTGAACAAATTACTATCGAGCAATTGATAGAAAAGCGAATAATTATGAAGATATCCAAGGCAATGATTATTCATATAGGCATCACGTCCGTGTCAAGTAGACCGAAACGATTCTGCTTCTACTACTATTACTCCACACATCGACCGACTCCTGCCTGCATCTAGAGTATTAAGTTCATGAAGAACAGAGTAACGCATTAGGTAAGATGACATGATGTAGAGGGATAAACTCAAGCAATATGATGGAAACCCCATCTTTTTATCCTCGATGGCAACAATACTATACGTTCCTCGCTACCCCTACTATGTCACTGGGTGAGGACAACGCAAGATTGAACCCAAAACTAAGCACTTCTCCCATTGCAAGAATTACCAATCTAGTTGGCCAAACCAAACCAATAACTCGAAGAGACTTGCAAAGATATGAAATCATGCATATAAGAATTCAGAAAAGACTCAAATAATATTCATAGATAATCTGAACATAAACCCACAATTCATCGGATCTCGACAAACACACCGCAAGAGAGTATTACATCGGATAGATCTCCATGAAGATCATGAAGAACATGGTATTGAAGAGCAAAGAGGGAGAAGAAGCCATCTAGCTACTAGCTATGGACCCGAAGGTCTGTGGTGAACTACTCATGCATCATCGGAGGGGCAATGGAGTTGATGTAGATGCCCTCCGTGATCGAATCCCCCTCCGGCAGATTACCGGAAAAGGCTCCAAGATTGGATCTCACGGGAACCGAGGCTCCTGCCGGCGGAAAAGTGTTTTCGTGGCTCTCTCTGGTATACAGGGAATATTTTGGAATTTATAGGCTGAAAATTAGGGTTGGGGGAGTTGCCGTGGGCCCACAAGCCAAGGGGGCGCACCCTACCCCCCTGGGCGCGCCCCTGTGGCTTGTGGCCACACAGCGGCTCTCCTGCCTTGGTCTCCAAGCTTGGTAGTTGTCTTCTGGTCCAAGAAAAATTATTCCGAAGATTTTATTCCTTTTGGACTCCGTTTAATATTCCTTATTTGCAATACTCAAAAACAAGGAAAAAAACAGAAACTGGCACTAGGCTCTAGATTAATAGGTTAGTCCCAAAAATAATATAAAATAGCATATTAATGCCTATAAAACATCCAAAACAGATAATATAATAGCATGGAACAATCAAAAATTATAGATACGTTGGAGACGTATCATAGTCTAATCACCCCCCTCTAGACATACTTTCGATCCTACAAGTGGTATCAAAGGTTTGGTCTCCATTGCATTGGTCTCACAACCTAGGAGAGTATGGCGTCTAGCGAGGGAAATTATCACCATAGAGGTCCGTAATTTGATGGCACAAATTTTGCTAGTTGGAAGCACAAAATGAAAATGCATATTCTTGGTCATAACCCTGCCGTTTGGGACGTTGTTCGTGTTGGATTGCAAGGTGAATTCTTTGGTGATGGAAAGGAACCGGATCGTGAAGCGACCGCGTAAGAATTGAAGATGTTGCAATACAACGCTCAGGCATGTGACATTCTCTTCAACTGCCTAAATCAGCCGTCTTGAGAATGCCAAGGAAATTTGGGATACTTTGGTTGATATGCATGAAGGTACCGAATCCGTGAGAGAATCCAAGTTGGACGTTCTTCAAAGTCAGCTTGACAAGTTCAAGATGAAGGATGGTGAAGGAGTCACAGAGATGTACTCTAGGCTAGCTCTCATCACCAATGAGATTGCCGGCTTAGGAAGCGAAGAAATGACCGACAAATTCATCATCAAGAAGATACTTAGAGCTTTGGATGAGAGATACGACACCATGTGCACATTGATCCAAATGATGCCCAACTACAAAGATCTCAAGCATACGGAAGTCATTGGAAGGATTGTTGCTCATGAGATGAGACTCAAAGACAAAGAAGAGCTTCACAACAAGTCTAGCGGTGCTTACAAAGCCACAAGTGATGCTCCCGCAACTTCAAGCGACAACCTTGTCACCAGTGAAGAGATAAGCCTCATGGTCAAGAAATTCAACAAATTCTACAAGAATAGAGGCAAAGAACGAAGCTCCAACTCAAGATATGAAGAGAAGCGTTCGTCAAGTCGTGACCGAAACTGCTACAGTTGTGGGAAGCCCGGGCACTACTCCAATGAGTACACGGCTCCCTACAAATGAAGAGAAGAGTCACCTAGAAGACGAAGCTCAAGAGATGAATCACCTCGAAGAGAGAGAAGGAGTAGAGATGACCATTATGAACGAAGACCCTCAAGGAGAAGTAGGGACTCGGAGAAGAAGGACAAATACACCAAGAGCTACTCAAGAAGAAGACATCAAGCTCATGTTGGTGAATGGGTTTCCGGCTCCGAATTCGACAACCACTCCGAGAGAAGCTATCACTTCAACTCTGACTACAGTCAAGATGAGGGTGTTGCCGGACTAGCACTAGTGACTACCAACTCCTATGATCTATTTGATTCACCAAATGAAGGGAGTGGAAGTTGCTTCATGGCTAAAGGCCCCAAGGTATCACACCCTGAGTATCTTGATTTTAATAGTGATGAAGATGATTTACTTGGAGATGATGACTTGCTCTTTGATAAAGCTAGTGATGTTAGTCAAAATGAACTTGATAATTTTCATGTTAGTCAAGATAAGTCGGTTGATGATGATAAGATGGAAATAGAACGACTAACTAAAGAATTAAACACTCTTAAGTTAGCCCATGAATCTACTCTAGAAGATCATAGAGAGCTTGTAAGGACTCATGGGAAGCTACGCTTCGAGAAGCTCACCTTGGAGCAAGAACATGAGTTTCTTAAAGCTATCAATGACCATCTCCGAAAGAAGACTTCATCTTATCTAGCCAAACGATTACTCTTGGCTACATTTATGCCACAAGTTAAACCTAGACAAACTAGTAACAAAGGCAAGAAAGTTTCTTCATCTAGTAGCAACAATAAAAATGCTAAACCTAATGATGTTGCTTCTAGTAGTTCTATTGATTCCACTAATGATGATTCTCTTAGCCAAGTTACACGTGAGCAAGAAAATGAACTTTTGAAAGGGATTATAGAGAAAGGTATCTACAAGAGTCTTGCCGGGTGTAAGAAATTTGAGGAGATTGTACGCAAGCACGGAGGATACCGGAAGAACCATGGCATTGGCTACTTCAACGCAAATGGAGTTGAATGGGAAGAAGGTCAATACCCCAAGCCCAAGTTTGTTCCTCAAAGGGAGAAGTATAAACATACTCTTCCCAAGGGAACGAAAGATCAAGATGACCTTCCACCACAAGACCACAAGCTCAAGGGCAAGGACAAGCTTCAAGAGGACATTAACTCATATGAAGATGAATCCCAAGCTTTGGTGAAGTGGGTTCCCAAGGCTACTTCAAGCTCAACTTCTACAAGTGCCACTTCAACACCAAGGATCCCCATCAAGTTGATGTGGGTCCCCAAGAAGAAGAACTAGAGAAGTTCTTGAGGGATGATTCCGCCAATGAAATTCACTCACATTCATTTTTGGCAAGGACTAGTTGCAATCAACGTCAACTTTATGCAATAGTTCAAGGAGTCACACATTCCCTCAAAGGTAAGCAAGGGACAAGGTAATCAACAAATCCATGGACATCATCATGTATGCTTTGCACTCCATGTCCATAGATATCCATGTATTTGTCTCTTGTGTGTTGGGACTAACCCATGTAGGTGAGAAGAGTAAGAAACAACAAGGATGCTCCCAACTCATGGTGATCTTCATCAACTTTGAGCATCCATCACTACTTCACCTACATGAAGTCTTCATCGACAAAACCCAAGGTTAGTTTATCCCTCTCAAGGGGGGATGTCACATCAAGGGGGAGCTCTACTCTAAGACTTGAGTTAAAGCATCTCTTAGAATGTGACAACATTAAATGCTTTATGTAAAAGTGGTAACCCCACTCGTGCTTAAACGATGAGTATGACCTATGATCAAGTATTCTTACTTGGATCCTAAGTCAATATACTCATATATAGATGACTCCGTCATCGCCAAAATGCTTGATAGATGCTAGTATGTATGTGCATGTTTGCCATGATTTCATTTGACATCTTATTGTGTGAGCATGTTGGTCTGCAATTCTTTATTCATCTGAGGACATCCAATTGTTGCTATTTGGACTTTGATTTTCTTTTGCCAATTGGATGGACAAGAATGCCTAGGACCCCTATCTAGATATCTATGCTTTCTCGTCTCATATTCCATTCTTGCTGCATCACAAAATTTGAACCGGGACTTTTCGATCTCTCTGTGTGAGGAGCACTCGGAGTTCCATATCGACAAGGACTGACCATTAAAACCTCTCAAGTGCATCTCGGTGGAACCAATACCAAATTCTCGGTCTCACCGATGCCTAGGGTTGATCTGGTTTTCAATCTCGGTAACACCGATTCCTTATTCTCGGTTACACCGAGTTTCCCTGTCAACTGACAGTTGAGAAACTCGGTGGCACCGATAATATTGAACCGGTTTCACCGACAACAAAGGGCATATTACCTGGCGGACCCGACTTTTGAAATTCAATCGCAAAAGTCTATTTTCTCCAACCCTAAGCTGCCACTACGGACCCCTTGGTCGTCGCCCTTGCCTCCCCGTGCGCCTCCGCCGTTAGGAATCGCCGCCGCCGACGGAATCTTCATTGCCGTCGTCGCCTTCGCGGATCCTTCACCGAGTTAGGGTATGGATCTGGCCCTCTTTTGCGCTCCCCTTCCGATTCATGCGCATTAGAGTAATTCTTATCGATAATCCACTGATTGCAATCCTCTCAATCGTCTCAATCCTCTAGAAACCTCATTAGCTTAGCAAACGAAAGACTTTTAGATCTAGCCATCCGCAAAACTGAATCTCAGTGACACCAAGTCAGAAAAATCGGCTCTACCGATTTTTGTTTTGGACTACCGAGGACAGTCTTGGTGAAACTGAGTGGCGATTTTCGGTGCAACCGAAATTGCTACCAAGTTTCTGTAAAGAGGTCCGTGCGTCTCGGTGATACCGAAACTTTTGACTCAGTGACACCGAAATCCCTTTTTGCTGAAAGCTATATCTAAGAATTTCTTTGTTCAACCTTTGGAAAATCTCTGCATTTTGTGATGACTCAACCTATCCGCTCCTCTATACTCTTTTCACAGAGTCAGAGATGTCAGGATCAGATGACAACCAGAATAATTTCAGAGAGGAGAATGTTGATATGAGCTCAGGCACTAGTCCTGAGGGGAGCTATGATGATGTACCTAGCTCACCAGATCTGCCCAAAGCTGCAACCAGGGCAAGAAGAAAGCTTAACTCTGATGAGGAGGATGAGGATTTTGTGCATGAGGAGCTACCCAAGAAAGATACAACTGGCAAGAGCACTGCTGCTGCTACTTCATCCAAGAAGAAGGCAATAAGGAAGGAGTATGCCAGCTGAGGGACAGTGAGAGCACCAGAGAGTGCTAGGGCAACAATGACTGTTGAGCCCTCAAAGAAATCAATGCCCAAGAAGGTTGGAGAGAAGAAAAGCAGAAAGAAAATCATACATGTTGTTTGTAGGCAAACCTCAATGTATGAAGACCCAGTTAAGGCTGAGGCTGAGGAAGAGGAAGAGCTAACTTCCAAGGCTCCTCCCAAGAAGAAGAAGAAGCTGCTTGCTGATGCTATGACAAGCCAGGCTCCATCCAAGAGCAAGCCAGCAGCTCCCAAGAAATCCACTGTTCCAAAACCCAAGAGGTTTTCCAGAGACATCCCAGCTGCTACCAAGAACAAGACTTCTACTTTTAGAGAAGCTGAGGATGAAGAAAGGTCTATTTTGATGAAGCTGAGACCACACCTTCTAGAGCATAATGCCAGCCATCCAGTTGCTAAAGACATGAAGAAGAGGAAGGATTCTGGATCGAGAGAATGGAGAGCAATTGATCCTTACTCTCAGAGGAGAAAGACAGCTGTAGACTACAGTTTATACACAAAAGAACAGCAAGACTTCTATGAAACAGTTCTGCTTGACAAGAGCCCTGCAATGAGTGACATGAGGTATGTGGACTGGAAGCACATCAAGGACAACGAAGATTACTTTCCAAGTGTGCAAGATAACTTCCACTGCATTGGTATTGATGAGTTTGTTGGTAAGGAGTTCACTGCTTGGAACGACGAGATGATAATGCAATTCTACTCCACTGCACATTTCTATGGAGATGGTAGGATTGTATGGATGACAGAAGGCACCAGGTATGAATCCACAGTTGAGGAGTGGGCTGCCATCTTAGGAGCTCCGCAGGTGGAAGACGGTGACCTAGATGTGTACTCTGAGTCCAAGGCAAATCACAATGCCATGAAGAACATGTACAATGAGATCCCTGCTGCAAATTGCCATCTCACAAGTTTTGATCCATTTACTTCCTCCAGGCTGGTCTACGCACGATCAACACCATCTTGAGGCATACCTTGATGCCTAAGTCTGGAGATGAGAAGATGATAAGAGGCTATTCTATCAACATGCTGCTCCATCTTGATCAACACACTAGATTCAAAGTGATGGACTTGATAGTTGAGACAGTGAAGAGGACTGCTGCAGATCAGAAGAGATCATGTGGATATGCTCCGTATATTCAGATGCTTATCAACTCCAAGCTGGAGAAGCACACGTATGCACTTGATCGACCAAATTTGCCACTCTTGCTAGAGCTAGAAGACAATGTTGTGGTGATGGACCCAGATCATCCCACCTCAGCTACAGCACAGGCACAGGCAGAGGCAGCCAGAGACTCTAGTGCTCAGGTGCCAAAGACTCGGAGTGAGCAGATGGATCTTCTCCTTAGCTCTGTGCTCAGTATGCAGAAGGACATCGGGAACATCTTGAAGAACCAGGAGAGCCTTTCGAGGATTGTTGATACCAAGTTTCATATTCTCAACAACAAGGTGGATGAGCTCACAGTGACTGTGAATGAGCTCAAGAAGGAAGTTGATGGCGTTCCCAGTCCCCACACTACAGATGATGACGAGGATAGTCCACCTCTTAGGGCAGACACTCAGTTCAGGACTCAGGCCATATCTGCTACAGTGCCAGTTCCAGAGTCTAGACCTTCTTCATCAGCACCTGCCGCAGCTCCTTCAGCTCCTTCAGCTCCTCCAGCACCTCTAGTTGCTACTCCAACTCCGTCCATGACGTCTGCGGAAGTCTTCGTTGATGCTGTTCTCTCGACTCCTTCATCAGCTACCGGAGGAGATCAGCCCCAGAAGAGCACTTAGTTCTATACGTTTGAACTTTTTGGTAACTTGTTGCCAAAGGGGGAGAAGATGCATTGATCATTAGGGCTTCGAGAGAGAGAGAGCGTTGCCTTTTTATCGCTTTTCAAAACATTGATATCTTTTGGTTTGTTTGCTTGTGTTAAACTTTGTTGGTGTTTGATCATACACTTGATGTGTATTGCTACTTTTTCCTATCCTTGTGATGCTTATGAGATGATGAGTCACCTTTGCTTGATTGTGTTGTGCTATGATATTCATTCATATTTTTCTCGCACACCACCAAGTTGTATGTGACATAAAAGAGTGCCCCATGTACCTAATCGATTGTGCATTTGCATTCAAACGCAAATTCAAAATAATGCACAAATTTAGGGGAAGCTCTTGCTTATCACATACTTCTCAAAGTGACGATTATATTCATTGATTATATCATATGTCGAAGCTTTGATCTATATGTTGTCATCAATTACCAAAAAGGGGGAGATTGAAAGCACATTTGCTCCCTTGGTGGTTTTGGTAATTAATAACAACATATATGTCATTGAACTAATGTCTCCACTAAGTATATTTCAGGAAAAGTTCAATGATGGGTTAGCAAAAGGATTATGGAGAGACCCCTCGAAGCAAGGAATTGGATTAAAAAAGCTTCAAGCAACAGGACTCTACATTTTACTTTGTGAAAAATCACCTTGAGTCCATAGGAAAGCCAATACTATTAAAAGGGGGTAAGGTACTGTTGGTGAACTAGATGCTCCACGTGCACAAGTGATAGTCACCAAAAACACCCACAAGCTCTTCCACAAATGTTTGTCCAAGCCTATCATGTAAATCAGTGCTGCCAATATTTCCCACTCGGTCCCACCGATTCCCACCTCAGACAGACCCATGCCAAACCCTAGATCTTCGGTGCAACCGATTCTGCTTCGGTGCCACCGAGTTCAGCTTGCCAACTTTCTGTTACCTCGATTCTTAAAATCAGAATTTCCGAGATTTTGGATCGGCGTCACCGAGTTGTGGAAACTGACCGTTGGTCACCTAATCGGTACTGCCGAGATCTTTGTAGCGGTCTCACCGGGATTCAAAAGTTGCTACCTTTGGAGCAACTCGGTACCACCGAGTTTTATACTTCGGTGTCACCGAGTTGGTCACTTTAGGTGTAACGGTTGGATTTTTGGGGATCCCTATATATGCCCCTTCACCACCACCCACTCGACAGAGAAGCACTCAGAACTATTCCATACTTGCCCCATCCAATTTTCTGAGAGAGAGCCACCTACTCATGTGTTGAGATCAAGCCATTCCACTCCATCAATATGAATCTTGATCTCTAGCCTCCCCAAGTTGCTTTCCACCAAAGCAAAGTCTGTGAGAGAACGATTGTGTGCTGATGAGTGTATCATCTTGAAGCACAAGAGCAAGGACTTCATCGACATTATCGAGCCTATTACCTTTTGGAGGGTGGTGCCTCCTAGATTGGTTAGGTGTCGCTTGGGAGCCTCCTACTTCGTGTTGTGGAGCTGAACCAAGAAGTTTGTATGGGCAAGGAGATCACCTACTTCGTGAAGATCTACCCATAGTGAGGCCAGTCCTTCGTGGACGGAAGCCGTTATGGAATAGTCAAGGTTGCTACTTCGTGGACCCTTATGGGTGGAGCCCTCCGTGGACTCTCGCGACTGTTACCCTCCGTGGGTTGAAGACTCCATAAACGTGGATGTACGATAGCACCACCTATCGGAACCACGGGAAAAATCTTTGTGTCTCCAAATTGCGTTTGATCTTCCTCCCTATCCTCTATATCATATGCTTGTCTTTACTTTCCGCTGCTATACTCTTAGACATGCATGTGTAGGGTGTACTTGAATTGCTATCATTGCTAAAATCTGACAACACTTAAAATTGGGAAAAGGTAGAACTTTTATTTGCTCAAGTAGTCTAATCACCCCCCCTCTAGACATACTTTCGATCCTACATGAACGCTTTGCTGAAATGATTAGGCCAGTCCTTTTGCGTACCCGCTTAACTGATATCTTAAAGATGGCCCCTTATGCAAAATACATGAAAGACATCATCACTAATAAAAGAAAGATACCTAAAGCTGAAATTTCCACCATGCTTGCTAATTATTCTTTTAAGGATGGAGTACCTAAAAAACTTGGAGATCCGGGAATACCAACTATACCTTGCTCCATTAAAAGGAATTATGTCAAAACTGCTTTGTGTGATTTGGGAGCTGGTGTTAGTGTTATGCCTTTCTCTTTATAAAAAAGACTTGATTTGAATGAACTCACACCTATTGAAATATCATTGCAAATGGCTGACAAATCAACTGCCATACCTATCGCTATTTGTGAGGATGTGCCCGTTGTTGTTGCAAATGTTACTATCTTAACATACTTTGTTATTCTTGAGATGCCCGAGGACGACAACATGTCAATTATCCTTGGTAGACCCTTTTTGAATACTGCATGGGCTGTTATTGATTGCAATAAAAGCAAAGTCAATTTCATATCAATGGTAATGAGCATACGGTGCACATTCCGAAGAAACAATTCCGAGTGAATGGTATAAATGTTATTGAAGAATCTCCGACACTCACTATTGGAAGTTTTAAACTAGCTCTACCTATTTCCAAAAAGAAATATGACATACTTATTGTTGGGGATATGCATATCCCCATTGAGGTAACTTAGTGTTTTACGAAAGTTCTTCGGTTTCATGCTAATCGGAAGTGGTTGTTAATAAGACTTGATCAAACTTATTAATGGATCATTTTTGAGAGGTATGAAGTTGACGAATCTAGTAGGCACAACCTTCTGCTCCCACTACTTGTCTTCTATTTTACATAGTCAAATAAAATAAAATGCCATGTCTGTCCTATTTTCTGTTTTCTCCGTGCAATAAAAAATGACCAAAAAATAAAAGTTCTCAGAATGTCCTGAAAATTTGATGCTATTTTTTTTCCTGATCATTTCTGAATTTCTGGTGCAAATAACATCAGAGGGGGGGGGGGGTGCACCTGGTGCCCACAAGGCACCAGGGCGCGCCAGCAGCCCCATGCACGCCCTGGTGGGTTGTGGTCCCCACGTGGGCCCCCTCACTTATCTCTTTAGCCCATGTCATCTCCTACCTTCAGAAAAAAATCACCATAGCTCTCACTCCCGTGTTCTTGCTCTCAAGCCCGCGGATTTCGATCTCTTTGCTCGAAGCTCCATTTCCAAAACTGTTTTGGGGGATTGCTACTTGGAATAAGATGGATTTCTTTAGGAAGGTTTCCTCCAAGAAGAATGCTAAAGGAGTCTTTGGGGAATCATCAGACAATGACCTCCACACTCCGAGAACGGCGGAGGTGCGGTCGTGCGAATGGCCGCATGATGCCTTCATGGAGGAGGCCGGGTTCCATCAAGAGTTTGCGTAATTCTTTGCAAATGCTGGGCTGACCAATTTCCTCGCAACTAAGTGTGACCAACACCACATCCTTACAAATTTCTTTGTGCAAAGTTTTCATTTTCTGAGTAGGAATTATCCTCCTGAGGTGCACTTTAAGTTATATGCTGAAACTCACAAGATACTGCTCACTGACTTTTGTGACATATGCTTGATCCCTTCTGATGGGGAATTAAGAGAGCCTAGACTAGCGGAGTTTGAGGACTTTCTCCTCACTTTAATAGTGGGTGAAGATAGAGGTGTGTCAAAAGCCACCGCTACCAGTTTGCAGTTTCCTTCTGTGCATTACTTTGCGTTGTTCATCACGAAGTGTTTAACGGCTAGAGAGAAGGTTGGTGCACTCAGTGCCCCCGACTTCGCCATTTTACGCCGCGCATTGCACAATGATCACACCTTTAGCATGGGGGCTATTATTGCACGTCGCTTACACCTTAACAGGACTAAGGGAAAGATACATGGTGGTATTTATGCTACTCGCTTAGCGAGACACTTTAATGTTTAGATTCGCCCACATGATTATCCCTTGTCCCAAGTTTATCTAGATCACAAGGCATTACAGGATCACCAAATTATTGATGCAGCTGATTCTTTTCATAACATTCGCCACAACTTAATATTCAGCGTCGAAACCCGTGATGTTATCCCGTTGCCTGCACCTGCTCTATTTGATTCTACTATCAGGAACGGATACATGATCATGCCAGAGGACATTACAGCCTACCGGAACAACCTAGCAGCTGCTGAGGAGGAGCCCCAGGAGTGGGACACTCAGGTGCCGTCTTGAAAGCACATTTGCTCCCTTGGTGGTTTTGGTAATTAATAACAACATATATGTCATTGGACTCATGTTTCCACTAAGAATATTTCAGGAAAAGTCCAATGATGGGATGGCTATAAATTGTGAGGAGATACCCCAAGATGCAAGGAATGGATTGGCAAAGCTTCAAGCTAGAAGACTCTCTTTTTACTTTGTGAGAAATCACTTTGAGTCCATAGGAAAGTCAATACTATTAAAAGGGGGTAAGGTATTGTTGGTGAACAAATTGCTCCACGTGCACAAGTGCTAGCCACAAAAAACACCCATAAGCTCTCCCACAAAAATACTCTGTCAAAACCCTAATCCACAAAATCGGTGCCACCAAGTTTTTCATCCGGCCCTACCGATTTTCTACCCAAGACAGAACCCTAGCCAAACCCTGGCATTTCGGTACAACCAAGACCGCATCGGTGCAACCGAGTTTTGGTGACCACGGTTCGGGTGACTGATTTCATAGACTCGGAAATTCCGAGTTTATGCTTCGGCCTCACCGAGTTTTGGGAACTACCCTCGGCCACTTGTTTTGGTACCACCGATATTCCTATATCAGTCTCACCGAGATTCCGAAAGTTGCCACATTTTGAACAGATCGGTACAACCGAGTTTTGCTTTGGTTTCACCGAGATGGTCAATAATGTTGTAACGGTTGGATTTTTGGAGATGCCTATATATACCCCTCCACCACATCCCACTCGTAAGAGAAGCACTCAGAACAGTTCCCCACTTCCCATATCCAAATTTCTGAGAGAGAACCACCTACCCTTGTGTTGAGATCAAGATCATCCACTCCAACCATATGGATCTTGATTTCTAGCCTCCCCAAGTTGCTTTCCACCCAAGCAATCTCTTCTACCAAGCCAAATCTATGAGAGAGTGATTGAGTGTTGAGGAGTAAATCATCTTGAAGCACAAGAGCAAGGAATTCATCATCACTATCAAGCCTATTACCTTTTGGAGGGTGATGCCTCCTAGATTGGTTAGGTGTTGCTTGGGAGCCTCCTACTTCATGTTGTGGAGTTGAACCAAGAAGTTTGTACGGGCAATGAGATCGCCTACTTCGTGAAGATCTACCCATAGGGAGGCTAGTCCTTCGTGGACGGAAGCCGTTATGGAATAGTCAAGGTTGCTACTTCGTGGACCCTTATGGGTGGATCCCTCCGTGGACTCTCGCGACCGTTACCCTTCGTGGGTTGAAGACTCCATAAACGTGGATGTACGATAGCGCCACCTATCAGAACCACGGGAAAAATCTTCGTGTCTACAATTGCATTTGATCTTCTAACCCTTACCTCTATTACATGTTCTTGTCTTTACTTTCCGTTGCTATACTCTTAGACATGCATGTGTAGGGTGTGCTTGACTTGCTATCATTTCTAAAATCTGCCCACAACTAAAATTGGGAAAAGGTATAATTTTTATTTGGTCAAGTAGTCTAATCACCCCCCCTCTAGACATACTTTTGATCCTACATGTCTCCACCGCACTTCGACTTAGGACCGGATGGTTATTATGGATGGTGATTACTAAGCTAGGCCAAAAGCCTAAGCTTGGTGGACTACGTATTTCCACCGACATTACATTCATGTTTACACATTTCATTCCAGTTGTCGGTGTCCATACTTTTCATTGTATTATCCATGCTAGATTTATTTTCTTGCTTACTTCTTGCATGTTTGAAAAACTTTGAGAAAACCCAAAAATATTTCCTACTTCCTTTCGGCTTTTATTTCTAGTTTAATTTAATTGTAGTATCAAAAGAAAACCCAAAAAGATTTCTCGTTTCTTCTTTTACTTGTTGGGAACTCTCCCGTGTAAATAGTTTTTCTCGTTTTTCCCCTCTTTAATTTGCTTTCTTCAAGAAAAACAAAAAACTCTAAAAATATTTCAATGTGTTTCTCTGAAATTCTTTTCCTTTTATTTGAGTCGTACCAAGGACAAGACCACGATGAATATGTTGAGTGGCTCTCATATGCATCATTGTTAATCTAACAAAGAGCCCATGTTACTTTGTCTTCTCCTCATGAATAAAATGTTTGCAAATTCCAGCTTAGTCCACGACACTCTTGCACTATTATTATTTTCATATCGTTCGGTCGTGCAAGTGAAACGCAATAATAACGATATTTGATGAAGTGACTGTGGCAGAGAGAAGCGGGTATGAACTCAACTTGTTTTTGTTTTTGTAAATATGGTTAACCTAGTATCCATAATTTAGCATATTATGATCAAACATGTTTGCAATGACAATTAGAGATTATAGTTGCTCATGCCATGCTTAAGTAGTTAGTAGTGGATAATTATTTATCTTGGATGTCAACATGCATTAAAATGATTGTGATGTAGTATGATGATATGGTATCCTCCTGTGAATGTTTCAAGTGGCTTGACTTGGCACATGTTCACGCATGTAGTTGAATCAAAACCAACATAGCCTTCATGATATTTATGTTCATGGTGTCCATATCCTACTCATGCTAGTATTCAATGTTTATTATTCGTAATGCATGTTCATGACCGTTTTCGCTCTCTAGCTGGCCGCTTCTCAATCTATTTGCTAGCCTTCACCTGTACTAAGCGGGAATACTGCTTGTGCATCAAAATCCTTAAACCAAAGTTATTCCAGATGAGTCCACCATATCTACCTATATGCGGTATTACCCTGCCGTTCCATGTAAATTTGCATGTGCCACCTCTAAAAATTCAAATGAACATCTGTTTTGTGTGCCTGGACCGCTCATGGAGCGACAGGGCGCGGTTAGTATCTTCCATGTTAAGCGGGTTATTCTCATGATGAGTGTTTATTCACTCGTCCTTGCACGAGAGGGGCGGTAATAGGGATTCCCAGTCCCGAAATCAAAAATTACAAATAATTAAACAAACTCCCCCAGGAATGTTGTTGGTATGGACGGTACCCATGGATTCGGCTAGCCGTGGAGTGTGATTGTTGGTGGAGGGGGAGTAAACCTTTACTTTTACCGCTTGGGAACCACCGCTAATGTGTTTAGCATGGAAGATATTGATAACTCTTGGTCGTAACCTTGACAGAAAGGGTGTACCTCCCAAAATTATATTTATCTCTGATTTAAGCTTTGAGCTCTGGCACCTCTGCAAATCCCTGCTTCCCTCTGCGAAGGGACTATCTATTTACTTTTATGTTGAGTCATCACCTTCTCAAATAAGCGCCAAACCTGAGAGCACTATTGTCATCCTCATGCACTGTGTATAGTTAATGTTGGGTGCAGCATGACTGGATCTTTTCTACCATGAATTACAATGTTTAGTCACTGCTTTAACTTTGGAGGTGCTCTGCATTTATGTTTTGCGGTCTCAGAAAGGGCTAGCGAGATACCACTGTTGTCATATTATATCATGACTATTTTGACAAAGTGTTTGCATTTGAGATATTTTATTATTGCTCGCTACTTGCTTATGTCATTGATATGAGCTAATATAATTTTTATGAGTTATTGCTGAAATGGTTAGTCATAATCTTTGCTGAAAACCTGGTTACTACTTAAGCATATATATGTAAACACGAACAAAAGAGTTCGTAAAAGTTTTTCTTTATCACTTTCAGTTTGTCAACTGAATTTCTTGAGGACAAGCATTGGTTTAAGCTTGGGGGAGCTGATACGTCTTCGTCGTATCTACTTTTCCTCACGCTTTTGCTTGTTTTGGACTCTAATTTGCTTGATTTGAATGAAACTATCCTGGACTGGTGCTGTTTTCAGTAGAACTACCATGGTGTTGTTTTTGTGCAGAAATAAAAGTTCTTGGAACTGGATGAAACTTTTTGGAGATTTATTTTACAATTAATAAAAATTACTGGAGCCAAGAACCATCGGAGGGGGTGCCCTGGTTGGGCACAATACACCAAGGCGCGCCACCCCCTCCAAGCGCGCCCGGGTGGGTTGTGCCCACCTCGGGGCCCACTGACCCTAATTCCAGCGCTATAAAATCCTATTTTCGAAGAAAAAACAAGAGAGAAAGTTTCATCGTGTTTTACGATACGGAGCCGCTGCCACCTCCTGTTCTTCATCAGGAGGCCCGATCTGGAGCCCATTTGGGGCTCCGGAGAGGGGAATCTTCGGTCTTCGTCATCATCAACCCTTCTCCATCGCCAATTCCATGATGCTCCCCACCGGGAGTGAGTAATTCCTTCGTAGGCTTGCTGGTCGGTGAGGAGTTGGATGAGATTCATCATGTAATCGAGTTAGTTTATTAGGGCTTGATCCCTAGTATCCACTATGTTCTGAGATTGATGTTGCTATGAATTTGCCATGCTTAATACTTGTCACTAGGGCCCGGGTGCCATGATTTCAGATCTGAACCGTTTATGTTATCACCATTATATCTATGTTCTTCATCCGATCTTGCTAGTCATATGCACCTGCTATGTGTTATGATCCGTAAACCCCGGAGTGACAATAGTCGGGATACTTTCCGGTGATGACCGTAGTTTGAGGAGTTCATGTATTCACCATGTGTTAATGCTTTATTCTGGTTCTCTATTAAAAGGAGGCCTTAATATCCCTTAGTTTCCTTATGGACCCCGCTGCCACGGGAGGGTAGGACAAAAGATGTCATGCAAGTTCTTTTCCATAAGCGCGTAGGCCTATTTACGGAATACATGCCTGCATTACATTTATGAACTGGAGCTAGTTCTGTGTCGCCCTAGGTTATGACTGTTATATGATTATTATTATCCAACGAGTTCACCGATCAAGTGCCTACGAGTTTTCCACATATTGCTCTTGCTAAGTTACTATTGCTACTGCTACTGTTGCACTTGCTACAAAACTATTGCTATCACTGCTACCGTTACTGTTACTACTATGACTGCTATCAAAACTATCATACTACTGTGCTACTGATCACTCTGTTGCAGATATTTAATCTACAGGTGTGGTTGAATTGACAACTCAACTGCTAATACTCGCAAATATTCTTTGGCTCCCGTGTGTCGAATCTATAAATTTGGGTTGAATACTCTATCCTCGAAAACTGTTGCGATCCCCTATACTTGTGGGTTATCAAGCACTAGGGCCGGATGGATTCAATGGATAGTTCCTTAAAGTCTATTGGGACATAATGAAAGAGGACTTCTATCAATTATGTCAGGACTTCTGGGAAGGTAAAATCTACATTAATTGCCTCAACACTTCCTGTATTAGACTCATCCTAAAAAATGCTTCACCATAAACAGTTAATGATTTCCGGCCAATCTCACTACTTAACTGTGTTCTCAAAGTTTTAACAAAGCTTCTAGCTGAGAGATTGCAAAGTTGGATTTTGAAAATTATGCATCGCAACCAATATGGATTCATTATATCAAGGACGATCCAGGACTACCTAGCTTGGGCCTTCGAGTACATACACCAATGCAAACATTCTGGCAAAGAAATTCTGATTTTGAATTGGATTTTGCAAAGGCATCTGATACAATGGACCACTCATTTATATTAAACATGCTTAAGTGCAAATGTTTTGGTGATAGATGGTGTATGTGGGTCAAAATGATACTAGAGTCAAGATCATCTTCTGTGGTTTTAAATGGAGTACCAGGGAAAAAATTCAAATGTCGCAGGGGTGTAAGGCAAGGCGATCCTTTTTCTCCATTACTCTTTGTATTAGCTGCTGATCAACTATAGTCAATGGTAAATAAAGCATGGATGGAAGGGCACCTCACTCTACCCATTGATCAACCAACGTCTTAAATGTATCCGGTAATACGGTATGCGAATGATACTTTGTTAATTTTGCCAGCAAAAGTGAAGAATTGCAAGTGATTAAAAGACTTCTTGATGCTTATGCTAGTGCAACTGGTTTGAAAATAAATTACTCCAAGTCTCAATTGATGCCAATCAATAGTAGTCAGGAAAAAGCAACCAAACTTGCCTCGAATCTAAGTTGCCAGGTCGGCATGATGCCATTCACTTATTTGGGACCTTCCTTTGGGGACAACCAGACCAACTGTTGGCAACCTCATGCCACTTGTGGGCCGTATTGAGAGAAGACTGACTGGCACTACCATCTGGTTATCATATGGAGAGAGAGTCCAGTTGATCAACTCGGCGCTGTCATCATTATTATATTTTGCCATATGTGTATTAACACTACCACTCAAGCTTATCAATATATTTAATCATCAAAAGAAATTGCCTCTGGAGAAAGGTGATCGATAGGGACGCCAAAAGTCACTCCTTAGCAGCATGTGATCTGGTTTGTAGGCCAAAGGATAAAGAGGGGATAGGGGTGATAGATCTCAGAATCCAAAACAAAGCCCTCTTATTGAAGTTCCTACACAAATTCTACCACAAGGTAGATGTGCCATGGGTCATGATAGTATGAAATGCATATTATGGGGCTACCCCACCTCAAGCAATGCAAAGTTGTGGCTCATTTTGGTGGAAAGATATATCTTATTTGATGGGCATTTATCGCGGGATTACTACATGGATACTGGCTGCAGGGGATACAATATTACTGTGGAAGGACTTGTCGCATAATGACCAAACTCTTATGGACTCACACGAGCATTTATTCTCTTTTGCCATCAACGAAGATGTCTCTCTGGCACAATTTTATGAGGATGCAACCCCTGAGGCACATTTCCATTTGCCATTGTCCCTACAGGCGGGGGAAGAACTGGATGACATAATGCTCACAATAAACATGATCATGCTAGACCCCATGACATCAGATGGATGGATTTTCTATTGGGGAGATACTGATTATAGGCCAAATAAGTTTTATAAATTTATATTCATAAATGTTCGTGCTCCACGATACATCACCTTCATTTGGAAGAAAAAATATATTATGAGGCACAAAGTTTTTGCATGGCTATAGTCAATGGACAGGGTCAAGACAAGAAACTTGCTGTTACGAAGGCAATTTATATATCGATTGGGGCATTTGGGCATCAGGTTCTTAAGCCTCCCACAAGCTTGAGCGATACTTTCTCCTTCACTTGACCAAAAATTATAGATGTAATTCTGATCACGATGAACCCAGTGCATACGACAAAATTGCTAATGGAATTGTAGCTTTGTTCAGTTCTAGTTTGATGAATCTGAATCATCCGATAACCTAAAACATGCCAATGATTTTCCCCCCAAAGATGAAGGTAATAGTTTCCTTTTATCTTCATTCCTCGGTAAACTTGCAATCTCAACTAATCCACATATTTCATCTATAAAAATTAAGTGCATACCATGATGTATAGTTTCATCTCCTCCATAGGGATTAGCCTGTAATTTTTCCAAAATACGAAGATGGATTTCATAATAAATAGTTTCAGTAGGTCGAGGCTCATCTCTTACCACTTGGGCTCGAGGCGAAGATACTCGGAACAAGCCTCTCAACGGCTTGTTTTCCATAGTAACAAGTGAGGATAAAATTCAGCACATATTATAAATGTTTCCTTACCAAATTTCACTTACCAAGAGCTCTTCACTCCCCCGCAATGGCGCTAGAAAATAATATTTATAAACCACTAGTATATGGGATCAATTGTAGTCCTTTCGATAAGTAAGTGTTGAACCCAACGAGGAGTAGAAGGAATCAATAAGCGGTTTTCAGCAAGGTATTCTCTCCAAGTATGGTAAAATAGTTTTGATAGATAGTTTGAAAGCAAGATAATTGACAAAAAGTAAAAAGTAACCAAAGTAACAAGGTGAAGCAAGGTGGATCAATACTTATTAGTTCTAAGTACAAGTCGGAGTAACATCTTATAGTGATTAACACGCTCTCGAGGACACATGGGAATTACATCTAGTTACTTTCATTATGTCGGAATCGGGGCTCCGCAAAACCCACTGAGGTTTGAACACTGGGGTGCGCTCGCCCTACAATCCCGCTCAACCGCACAACTTGTCAGTGATTCTATTGCGGTGCTCGTAGGAGGAAACAAATGGGAGGCACGCGATCTTTACCCAGGTTCGGGCCACCTAGCGGCGTAAAACCCTACTCCTGCTTTGTGGTGGATTGGCCTCTCGAGGAGGCTATGGATGAACTGGTACAATGGTTGGGTGGACTCATGAGGTCTCTTGGTGGTGATGAACTCGACCTGGTTCAACCTGCCATCTACGATGGGATGTTGTCCCTATTTATAGGGGCCACGGTCCTCTTCCCCCGTCGAACCGGCGGGAAGGGATCCCACAATAGCCAAATTTGAAAGGGGACAAGTAGTACACCCTATCCTGACTAAAGGTGGTCTTCGCCTGCAAAGCTTCTGGGTGTGACGCAGTGGTGGGCTCGGCGATGACATCCGTCCTGCCGAGCTCGTGGTCTTGGTCCTCTTGCACCGAGAAGGAAACCTTTGGGGGGTTCCTTTGGAACCCGCGCACATCCCTGTCTCCTTTGCACCAAAGAGGAAACTGCCCTCCCTCTGCGCCCGCTGGCGCCCGCCTCGCTTGGTCGTCAGAACCCACGTCACCCCGGCCTCAATTGGCTGGGGGCTTGCATAGGAATATCCGCTCCTCAGGAGGCGGCCTGGAGGGGTGCCACTCCTCCGGAGGTCTTGACACTGTCCTCCTCGCGAGGCGAGGGCTCTCGTGAGGGCCTTGACTTGGGGGGCTCGCTGCAGGGCCGTACCCGGCCTTCGTGGTGGGCCACACGCTGGGCCGCAGGCAGGCAGGTCTGGGTACCCCCGTTCCCAGAACGCCGACAGTAGCCCCCGAGCCCAAGGCGTGCCGACCTTGACTTCGGGGCGAAGGCAAGGAGCAAAGGGTGAAGCGCCGCGGGCCCCCAATCGCCTTTGGGCTAGGCTCGACGCGTGGCGCACGAAGGGACGCGGACAACCCTACTTCCCCACGTCGCCTCGGTAACTGCCCTTGCTGACAAAAAGCCTGGCGCGCGCGGCGGAACCATCATTGCCTCTCCGCGCGCCTGCCTTGTGCTGCTCCTTCATTCGTGGCTTGCGCCTTCTCCGCAGGGCTTCGCGTCTGCTTCCATCTGCCCCTCTGCCATGGCTCCCAAGAGAAAAAGGGACATGGATTTGATAACGTCAGGGTCCCTGCCGGTGCCTGAGCCCGCGCTGGGCCGCTCCACCATGCTCAATCTTGAGGGGTTGGATAAGGTCCGGCAAGCAATTGCCGGCGGCACCAATGAATGGGGGGCGACGACCATCTGGCTTGCCTCTCAGTCCGCTGTTGATCTGAGTGCCACCGACACCCCCCTTCATCAACATGCCCTCTTCTCTGGCTTGGTGCCGCCGTTTTCAGATTTCTTCAATGTCGTGCTCACGCACTACCAGATCCACGCCTTGCATCTCGACCCTGGGTCTGTCGTCATCCTCTCTGCCTTCGCGTTCTTGTTCGAGACTTTCATGGGCATCACCCCATCCGTGGCCTTGCTCCGCCATTTCTTCTCCCTCCAGCTCGGGATGCATGTCGTTCCGAGTGGTGGACGCGGCGGCGGACGCAATCCTCGACGTCGAGCTCAGTCCGGACGCGGCGAGCTTCTGGAGGCAGTGGGTGTTTGTTGATGCCACTGTGCGCAATCCCTTGCTCCAGGCCCCGACGGCCCCGGCGGAGCCGAGTGTGAGTTGGGAGCACTTGAAGCTTGTCGACCCGCGGCTCGCGCAGGTCACCGCCAGGTTGAGCAGCCTGAAGAAAGCGGGCATGACGATGGCGATGGTGGTGAGGGAGTTCGTCTGCCGGCGAATCGCTCCCCTTCAGCGCCATTCCCGTCCCATGTGGACTTTCACCGGCCTTGATGACGTCATGAGGCTCCAGGTGTCTTCTCTTCCCTCCGGCGCGTTGCGGGAGGCGCTCCGCCTCCTGACCGGGGGGAAGCCTCCCGAGCTTCCTGAGGATGGGCTCCCCCTGTACCGTTATCAGAACGGGAGGGCCTTCGCCCTAAGGATGCCGCGCTTTAACAAGTGGGGGCTGCTTCTAGAGGGTCCCATCGTACCTCGCGACGATCCCCTCTCGGTGGCCTCTTGCTCCGGAGATCTTGAGGCCAGTGCCCTTCAAGTGGTCGCGGAAGAACGTCCCGAGCCGCACGTTCTTCAGGCACCCACCTCCGTCCCTCCAGGCGGCGACGGGGTCGCCCCACTAGGTCTCGCTGCCGGAGCCTCTGCCGCAGGGTGTCGTCAGTCGTGCGCCGACGGGTCGTCCCCGGATCCTCACATGCGCCAGCGGAGGAGAGAACCCGGGGGCCGCAGCGGCCCGGTTCCGTGGCCCTGGAGGAAGAGGAAGTGGGTCACCGTAGATGAGTAAGTGCCTGCCCTTCCATGTTTCCCACATGTTGTGCGTCTCTGAATCTTTGCTCCTCAGGCCCCTTCCCGTCGAAGTGGTGGGTGCGCCCCCGCCATCGCCTCCCGGGGTGACCCGGCCGGAAGCGGCCCAATACCTTGTGAAGCGCGTGACAGTGCGTGAGGAGATTGCCATACCCGGGCCCAAGCTGTCCTGGGGGACCTCTGGCCCGGGCTTCTTGCATACTCCTTCAGGCGGGGCCCCAGCCAGCAATGGCGGGACTGAGGCCTCCTTTGGTGGTCTTCTCCGGTGCTAGGGCGCTAGGTGCATCGGTGCCTTCCTCGAGCGGTGGGGTGACTTCTCGTGAGGCCCGGCCCCGGGGTGGGGTGCCGGACCGTGGGAACCCAGCCCACGAGTCCTCGTCGGAGGCAGAAGGGCCTTCGTGCCCCCCTCCTGCCACCCAGGGCCCGGGCCAAGCGCTGGATCTTGCTCATAGTCGCAGCGATGCTTGGCGTGGTCTCCTTTAGGACGCGGTGAGCGCACTGGGCCGCCTCGGTACAGAGCTTGGTGACGTCGACTCATACCTTGAGGCGGAGCGTCGGCGCCTGGCGCATGAATGGCGTTGGCTTGAGGTCGCCATCAACTTTGGTCGCCTGCAGCGCGAGCATGCTCGCATGGAAGTCGAGGAATACCTTGCCGCGGCACGAGATGCCCAAGATCGCGCCCTTGAAGAGGCCCAGGCTGCGGACGGGCGACGTAAGGCTGCAGTGAGGCGTGAGGATGAGCTTCTGGCTTCCAACGCCTCCCTTGAGCGGCAAGTTCAGGCCCGCAAGGCCGCGCTAGCCGCTTCAGCGGGCGGGCCGTCCACGAGCGAAGCTGGGCTCCACATCCTTGAAGATACGTTGACGCTGGAGGCGAAGGAGCTGAGCCTAGAGCAAGAGGGCCTGGAGATGATGGAGCGCGAGGTGGCTACCGCCGAAGATTCCCTCGCCACTCGCGAGGCGAGGGTCCGTGAGGAGGCCATCGTGGAGGTGGCGCATACCCACAGAAATCTCGCCCAGAACTACCGCGAGAGGCTCAAGCTCCAGGAGTCCTGCTTCTGCAAGCGGCGTGATGAGCTGAAAGTTGAGGCGGACGGCCTCAGGAAAAGGTTAGCAGCGGCGGAGCGACGCGAGAAGGCCGCGGTGGATGCCCAGGTCACCACCAAGGCCAAGCTGTCTTTCCTCTATACGCAGGTGGAGGACGTCGCTTCCCGCGCGGAGAGGGCCTCGGAAGAGGAGAACCGAGCCTGAGGGCTGCAGCATACGCGCTCCAAGATGTTCCAGGCTCTTGAGGGGAGGGCCAATCGGGCCCTGAACAGCATCAGCGGCGAGAGTGTCTCAAGCCCGCTCATCGCCGACGACACCGGCTACCTTTGTTTCTTCACTAGGATCGTGGAACGTCTTGAAGGTGGTGCGGAGAAGGTCCGCCAGCTCGCAGAGGAGAAGAGCCATGACCTCCTCGCGCGGGCATCTTCACGCGTCTTTAGCCACCTTCTTTGCCTTGATCCTAACTTTGACTTTGAGTCCATGACAGCCCCCGTGCCCGAGGTGATCCGGTGCGCCCTGGAGGATTGGGTGCAGGATCATGTGGACGGCTTGATCGCGGAATTCGCCCCTGCCATAGGCGAGGACCACCCCACTATCGGGGAGCGTGAGTCGGACAGCTGCGACAGCGATAGCGGCGATGACGCATCTTCTTAGATTGTCCTTCCCTGTTCTCCTGTAAATATTTTGAACATGACCCCGTGGGGATGTGAGTGTACTTTGGAAGAACTCCCCTATGATATGTTAAGTAAAATTGCACTCCCTTGCGCCGCGCTACCTTCTTATTGTGTGCCCGTAGGCCCTGAGTGGGGGTGCGAGTCATTACTGACACGCCGGACCGCGGTCGTCCGACTAAGCCGGGGGGCGGATGTTCGACGAAGCCCCCGGGCCACGCGCGTCTGCTGGCTTGCCCACGGTAGTTACTGAGGATTTGACGCCAAAACCTTGGCCGGGTTTGGGCGTGAGGCCCGTGGCCATCGTGTTCTGGGGCCCTCAAGTTGGGGGGCCCTTAGTGCTGCCCTTGATGCCGCTGGGCCAGCTCGAGTGTGCATACGATGTCCAACCCCCGCTCGCGAGGCGCGCGAGAGGGAGAGAGCTGGCATATGCCAGCTGCTTAAAAACGAAACTCAAGACGCAAGTGTTGGGGAACGTTGCATGGGAAACAAAAATTTTCCTACGCACACGCAAGATCTATCCATGGTGATAAGCATCTACGAGAGGGAGAGTGGATCTACATACCCTTGTTGATCGCTAAGCGGGAAGCGTTAAGAAACGCGGTTGATGTAGTCGAACGTCTTCGCTATCCAAATCGCTAGCCGTCCCTCGATCCAATCACGATCTAGAGCCTAACGGACGGCACCTCCTGTCAGGACCGGATTTTCAGGATATTAATTTCCCAGTAAATGGTCCTTGTGCTCACCAGCCCCAGGATTACTGTTAGCTGATGAGACACAATCTTGATACAGAAATTCCAAGCAAAATTCAAAATATGAAGTACAAGACCATTGTGGTCTCTGAGTACCACAAAAGTTCCTAGTGGTTGATGGCGGAAGCGGTTTGCGGATCATCAGCGTCTATGGGACTCCATTTCCCACAGGAACAGCTGACCTAGATAATTCCTATCTTCGCGTGGCTGCGGTCTCCGTTGCCTAGGTTCCGGGGCTGTCGTCAATGTGCTCCTGTCCAAGCAACAAATCTGGCCAAGACAATAGCCAGGGACAAGCCAGTGAGTACTTTAAATGTACTAGCAAACATCATGAACGCAGATATAATATAGCATGTGATAATCAAAACACTAAAAGAATTCATGATCATCCTGTCAGTCGCAAAATAGAATTCTTGATGCAATCAAGCATGTCATTCATATTAAATAAGCATTCATGGAATAAATATAAATTATACCAATCGGGTGTCTGTAGCGACGCCTCGAAAGGTTAAGAATATGAAACATGCCTCAATCGGGCGTTTGAGCGACATCACAGAAAGGGCTTATGAAGGAAATAAATAACAGGCATGCCGCAGTCGGGCGTCTGAGCGACACCACATAAAGGGCTTATATATATAAATTAAACAACATGCATGCCACAGTCGGGCGTCTGAGCGACACCACATAAAGGGCTTATATATATAAATTAAACCACATGCATGCCACAGTCGGGCGTCTGAGCGACACCACATAAAGGGCTTATATTTAAAGTAAACAACATGCATGCCACAGTCGGGCTTCTGAGCGACGCCACATAAAGGGCTTATATGGAAAAATAATATCATGAGTATCCAGGAGGTAGAACCGTCCCAGGGATACTCAATATTCCAGATGATATAAATGGTTAGTCCATAATCACAATAATCATAATCATCATTCATCACACTTCATGATCGATATTCAAGTTTGGAAAAATTCCTCCGAAGACCGACACTAAGACCGACACTCGACCCATCCCAGACTGTAGTCCTTAACCGCGGACGCGGCTATTCGAATAGATGTATACTCTGCAGAGGTTGTATTCTTTACCCACGAGTAACGGATTCCTTTAGTCCACCGAGACTAATTCCGCTTACGGTCTTTTAGTTGAAAACACACCTGACCCGCACACACCAGCTTAACTTACCGGTGCCTGGAATCACCCACGACACTCGTTAAGAAAAATTCTAAGTGGGGAGGCTCCAACCTCGATTAGCATGGGATCACAAAATTTGTATCGCGCGCAAAATAGGGAAGCTACCCCCTCGGAATCACCGGAACACCCATGCCCCCGGACCAAGTGGCATGCCTACCAGATGCCTCCGGTATCTTCCACTGTGGCCTCTCTGTACGGTGTGTGTGTGCCAAGAAAGGGGTTGACAACTTACTGAACCGTACCCTACCTACGGCAGGGACAAGTGGTAGTACGAAACAAGTATGGGGGTTACTGGAACAAGACACGATCTATGGTCGACTCAGGAGGATTAAGTATTCACTGCACGATTAGCACAACAAATATTTTTCACAATATATGACAAAATCACCACTCATCACACTCCATCATGCCTCACTGACCATTCTCGCTCCAACGAGATGTCAGCACCAAGCTCGTGTCTATCCGAGACAGGGGCTTATCCCGGATCCCTTCCAGTAGGCATGAGTGGCACAAGGTAGTGACTACTGCCACAAGTATCTCAAGTTCATTAGCAAGAATTTCTCATCATGCACTTACAAGCATGATCACTCCTTCACATGAAATAACGCGCACTTCATGTTAACATAATGCAGGAAATCATTCGCTCTAGCAAACAACACACAACTAGTATCATATCAGGGTTCAGGATGCTTGCCTTCCATGTGTAGAGAGGTGAGGTGCACTTCAAAATTGTTGAAAGTTTGATCTCCTCTCCCTTTCCTATTTTTGAAAATATTCGAATTAACACACAACTCAAAACAGTACAAAAAGTTGTTTTGGAAATTTTTCAAATAAATCCTAAAATAAACTAGATGGAATTTGATAGAGATAGGAAAAAGAATCAAATCATTTGGAGCTTTATTTTAAAAGTTATAGCCAGTCAAAGAGTAGTCAAAGTTATGTTTTAAATAAAAACAGATAAAATAAAACGCTTCGGGGCAAATACGCGTACCTTAAGCAAAAGCGTATTTTCAGGAGCACACCTTCCCCGTGGAAACGTGCCAGCGAGGGGCTGCGCCACTGGGGCGTCCGGCTGGGTCACCGACAGGTGGGGACCACCTGTCGGGTTTGTCTCCCTCCCTACGCGAGCCTGGACAGAGAGCAGAGGGCCGGTCCCGGCGACAATTGCCGGCGCTACAGGCCATAGATTTCGATGCCCGGCGTATCCATGTGATCAAGGGGACCTGCCGCATCGGTTGGTGGAGGAAGGGGGCGCTGGGGATCTCGAGGATGAGCGGAGCTTCATCAATGGCGGAAGAGGCTTCGGCCATGAGAGGGAGTTTGGCATTCGCTGGCTCCCGGGCGAAATTGGAAGAGGTAAAGGGTTCTTGTGGTCGAAGGTGAGCTAGTTGTGGAGAGCATGGAGAGGGGGATGGTCGGAATCGACCGGAGGACGGCGGCGGTCAGAAATGACGGAGCCGAGAAGAACGGCTACCTCCGGTCGTTCTGGTTGCTTCGGGGTTCAAATGGGGTGTCTAGGGGCGGCTTGAGTGGACTAGAGCTCGCGGGGGTCCTTATATAGGCAGGCGAGGTCGGTTCCCGCGGTGGCTGGATAAGAACGGCAGACTGTGGCTCGGGGCGACGTGGCGGCGACTGGGGGGGACCCGGAGCTAGACGACGAGCTCGTGGATGAGGCCGGACTGTGCTAGGGGCAGATGGCACGCTGGTGTGGCTTGGGCGGCATCGGCCATGGCAGGGGCGAGCTGCGGCCGAAGGCAAGCCGCCAACGTGTTCTGACGGCGGCGCTGCAAGGCGGCAGGGGGCGGTTCCAGAGGCTCTGAGGGGACGTGGCAGTGGCTATGTGGGCGAGCAAGGGCCAAGGGACAGGGGTTGGTGGACGCGGCGGCTCGGCTGAGGTTGTCTTCGATTTGCGCACTCTGGGCACACCCGGCAGGTGCTCGGCAAAATGCCAGGGTGGCCTAGAGGTCTTGGGTGCAGCCACAATTCAACAGGGCTAGGATAGTGGCAGTGGTAAGACTATTGGACATGCTGATTTGATCAGGGAAGTAAGTTCCCAATGTCATGTTATAACCATGCTAAAACTGGCCATGCACTCTAGGTGTTTGACAAAATGCCAGTGGCCTCTAAAAGATTTTTCTGGCACCCAAACTTTCCAGAGTGGGGTCTCTTTAGATGGTAAAGAGGGTGATGAGGTTAGTTTGGAAAAATAGGAAACTTCCTAGTGCAATTTTTGTCAGAACTCTATTCTGGACAGAAACTACACAGGATATTTTGGCACACCAAAAATAGGAATATGGGGCTGATCTCTTGTACTTAAGGGTTTGGTAGGGTTTATTTCAGGCAGGAAAAATCTCAAGGTAACTAGAGCAAGATAGAATATGGTTGTAGTACAAAATACCACACTGGACCAGAATGCAAATGAGGATGATTTGCTCAATTTTTTCAAAACACCAAGTTTGGTTTTTGCATAAAAGTGATCTAGGGACATCACATGCTATCTACAATTTTTTGTGGAATTAATAAATAAATCTATGAAGTGGTTGTAGTGCAACTTAGGCCTTCAAAAGAATGAAAATGCTATTAATAGAATTAAAACTTGTCAAGTTTTTATTGTAAAAATAATTCCACTGGTTTTACTAATTGAAATAAAATGATTTAATAAAACATTTCAAATCACACAATATTATTCAAAAGTTTTAGATAAGAGGATTTTTTTTTGGAATTCAGACAAAAGAAGTGGCTCTGAAATCAATGGGAAAATCCAGAGAAATAGAAAATAAATATTTTTGCAAATTTTTAATTAATAAAACATTATTAAATTTTTGGGGTGTTACACCTCCGCGTTCAGCACACGTACAGCTCGATGACGATCTCCGCCTTCTTGATCCAGCAAGAGGGAGCGGAGAGGTAGATGAGTTCTCCGGCAGCGCGACGGCGCGACGGCGGTGGTGGTGGAACTATTCCGGCAGGGCTTCACCTAAGCACCGTCGGAATCTATTTGGTGGAGGAACTAGGGAATTGAGAACTAGCAAGTGGACTTGTGCTTTGGGGGGCTCTATTTCTCTAGTATATATAGGAGGGAGGGGGAGGAGGCAGCCCTAGGGTTTCCCCCTAGGGGGTTCGGCCGAAGTGGAAGGAGGTGGAGGAGTCCACCTCCAATCCTACTCCAAGTAGGATTCCAATCCTACTTCGAATCCTCCCCTCTCTTTTGGGGTTTTTATTCCTTTCCCACCTTCCTAGCCGCATGGGCCTTGTGGGGCTGGTTTGCCCAGCCCACTAAGGTCTGGTGCACCAACCCTTTGGCCCATGTGTCCTCCCGACGTGGGTGGCCCCTCCCGATGGCCCTCCGGCACTCCCGGTACACTACCGGAAATACACGAAACTTTTCCGGTGGCCAAAACGGGACTTCCTATATATCAATCTTTACCTCCGGACCATTCCGGAGCTCCTTGTGACGTCCGGGATCTCATCTGGGACTCCGAACAACCTTCGGTCACCACCATACATAACTCAATACTACCGAAACGTCACTGAACGTTAAGTGTGCAGACCCTGCGGGTTCGAGAACTATGTAGACATGACCGAGACACCTCTACGGTCAATAACCAATAGCGGGACCTGGATGCCCATATTGGTTCCTACATATTCTACGAAGATCTTCATCGGTTGAACCTCTATGTCAAGGATTCAGTTAATCCCGTATGATGTTCCCTTTGTTCTTCGGAATGTTACTTTCCCGAGATTCGATCGTCGGTATCTGTATACCTAGTTCAATCTCATTACCGACAAGTCTCTTTACTCGTTCCGTAATACAAGATCCCATGGCTAACACTTTAGTCACATTGCTTGCAAGGCTTATTGTGATGTTGTATTACCGAGTGGGCCCTGAGATACCTCTCCGTCACACGGAGTAACAAATCCCAGTCTTGATCCATGCCAGCTCAACAGACACCTTCGGAGATACCTGTAGAGTATCTTTATAGTCACCCAGTTACGTTGTGACGTTTGATACACACAAGGTATTCCTCCGGTGTCAGTGAGTTGCATGACCTCATGGTCATAGGAACATATACTTGACATGCAGAAAACAATAGCAATAAACTGACACGATCATATGCTACGTTCATAGTTTGGGTGTTGTCCATCACATCATTCTCCTAATGATGTGATCCCATTATCAAATGACATCTCATGTCTATGGCCAGGAAACCTTGACCATCTTTGATCAACAAGCTAGTCTACTAGAGGCATACTAGGGACATTGTGTTGTCTATGTATCCACACATGTAATTGAGTTTCGAATCAATACAATTATAGCATGGATAATAAACGATTATCATGAACAAGGAAATATAATAATAACCATTTTATTATTGCCTCTAGGGCATATTTCCAATAGTCTCCCACTTGCACTAGAGTCAATAATCTAGCTCACATCACTATGTGATTTACATTGTAATGAATCTAACACCCATACAGTTCTGGTGTTGATCATGTTTAGCCCTTGGAAGAGGTTTAGTCATCGGGTCTGCGACATTCAGATCCGTGTGCACTTTGCAAATATTTATGTCCTCCTCCTTGATGTAATCACAGATGGAATTGAAACGTCGCTTTATGTGTCTGGTCCTCTTGTGAAACCTTGGTTCCTTGGCCAGAGCAATGGCACCAGTGTTGTCACAGAATAGAGTCATTGGGTTTAGTGCACTGGGCACTACTCTAAGATCTGTCATGAACTCCTTCATCCAGACACCTTCCTTCGCCGCCTCCGAGGCAGCGATGTACTCCGCTTCGCATGTAGAATCAGCTACTACGCTCTGCTTGGAACTGCACCAGCTTACCGCACCCCCATTGAGAATAAATACGTATCCGGTTTGAGACTTAGAGTCATCCGGATCAGTGTCAAAGCTTGCATCGACGTAACCCTTTATGACGAGCTCTTGATCACCTCCATAAACGAGAAACATGTCCTTAGTCCTTTTCAGGTACTTAAGGATATTCTTGACCGCCGTCCAGTGTTCCATTCCTAGATCACTTTGAAACCTTCCGGCCATACTTATGGCAAGGCTGACATCAGGTCTTGTGCACAACATTGCATACATGATAGAGCCTATTGCTGAAGCATAGGGGACGACACTCATCTTTTCTCTATCTTCTGCAGTCACTTGGCATTGAGTCTTACTCAACTTCACACCTTGCAATACAGGCAAGAACCCCTTCTTGGACTGATCTATTTTGAACTTTTTCAAAACTTTGTCAAGGTATGTGCTCTGTGAAAGTCCTATTATGCGTCTCGATCTATCTCTATAGATCTTGATGCCCAATATGAAAGCAGCTTCTCCCAGGTCCTTCACAGAAAAACTCTTGTTCAAATATTCCTTCACGCTTTCCAATATTTCTATATTGTTTCCAATCAGCAATATGTCATCCACATATAATATTAGAAACGCTATAGAGCTCCCACTCACTTTCTTGTAAATACAAGCTTCTCCGTAAACTTGTATAAACCCGAACGCTTTGATCACCTCATAAAAGCAAAGATTCCAACTCTGAGATGCTTGCACCAGTCCATAAATGGATCACTGGAGTTTGCAAACTTTGTCAGCATTCTCTGGATCGACAAAACCTTCTGGTTGCATCAGATACAACTCTTCCTTAAGGAAACCGTTAAGGAACGCTGTTTTAACATCCATCTGCCAAATTTCATAATCGAAAAAGGCAGCTATTGCTAACATGATTCTGACGGACTTAAGCATTGCTACGGGTGAGAAGGTCTCATCGTAGTCAACTCCTTGAACTTGTGAAAAAACCTTTGCCACAAGTCGAGCTTTATAGACGGTTACATTACCGTCCGCGTCCGTCTTCTTCTTAAAGATACATTTGTTCTGAATGGCCTTTCGCCCTTCAGGTAATACTTCCAAAGCCTACTTTGTTTTCATACATGGATCCCATCTCGGATTTCATGGCCTCTAACCATTTCTCGGAATCCGGGCCCATCATCGCTTCTCCATAGCTTGTAGGTTCATCGTTGTCCAACAACATGACCTCTAAGACAGGGTTGAAGTACCACTCAGGAGCAGTACGCGTTCTTGTCGACCTACGTGGTTCGATAGTAACTTGATCCGAAACTTCATGATCATCATCATTAACTTCCTCTTCAACCGATGTAGGCACTACAGAAACATCTTTCTGCGCTGCGCTACTCTCAGTTTGAAGTAAAGGTTCTACAACCTCATCAAGTTCTATTTTCCTCCCACTCAATTCTTTCGAGAGAAACTCTTTCTCAAGAAATGTTCCATTTTTAGCATCAAACACTTTGCCTTCGGATCTGAGATAGAAGGTATATCTAACTGTCTCTTTTTGGTATCCTATGAAGACGCATTTCTCCGCTTTGGGTTCCAGCTTTTCAGGCTGAAGCTTTTTGACATAAGCATCACATCCCCAAACTTTAAGAAACGACAACTTTGGCTTCTTGCCAAACCATAGTTCATATGACATCGTCTCAACGGATTTCGATGGTGCCCTATTTAAAGTGAATGCAGCTGTCTCTAATGCATAACCCCAAAACGATTGTGGCAAATCGGCAAGAGACATCATAGATCGCACCATATCCAATAAAGTTCGATTACGACGTTCGGACACACCATTACGCTATGGTGTTCCAGGCGGTGTCAATTGTGAAAGAATTCCACATTGTCTTAAGCGACTGCCAAACTCATAACTCAGATATTCTCCTCCTCGATCAGATCGCAGGAATTTGATCTTCTTGTTACGATGATTCTCAACTTCACTCTGAAATTGCTTGAACTTTTCAAACGTTTCAGACTTGTGTTTCATTAATTAAATATACCCATATCTACTTAAATCATCAGTGAAGGTGAGAAAATAACGATATCCACTGTGCGCCTCAATGCTCATCGGACCGCACACATCAGTATGTATGATTTCCAATAAGTCACTTGCCCGTTCCATTGTTCCAGAGAAGGAGGTCTTAGTCATCTTGCCCATGAGGCATGGTTCACATGTGTCAAGTGATTCAAAATCAAGTGACTCCAAAAGTCCATCATCATGGAGCTTCTTCATGCGTTTTACACCAATATGACCTAAGCGGCAGTGCCACGAGAAAGTGGTACTCAAAAATGACTCAATTTTGTACTAACTTTAGTACAAAGTTGAGTCGTTTTTGAGTCACTTATTTTGGGACGGAGGGAGTATATCATATATACCTTGTTTGGTGTTGGCCGCCTTCTTGTCAGCTAGATACTTGGGGCAGTTCCGCTTCCAGTGACCAGTTCCTTTGCAATGAAAGCACTCAGTTTCTGGCTTGGGTCCAGTCTTGGGTTTCTTCACGGGAGGGGCAACAGCTTTGCCACTCTTCTTGGAGTTACCCTTCTTACCCTTGCCATTCTTCTTGAAACTAGTGGTTTTATTGACCATCAACACTTGATGCTCCTTCTGAATCTCAGACTCAGCGACTTTCAACATCGCAAACAGCTCGGCGACTCACTTGTTCATCCCGTGCATGTTATTGTTCAACACGAAGCTCTTGTAGCTAGGTGGCAGTGATTGAAGAACTCTGTCAGTGATCGCCTATGGCGGAAGGGGCATCCCTAATTCAGCCAGACGGGTGGAATACCCAGACATTCTGAGTATGTGTTCACTGACAGACCCGTTCTCCTCCATCTTGCAAGCATAGAACTTATCGGAGGTCTCATACCTCTCGATCCGGGCATTCTTCTGAAAGATAAACTTCAACTCCTGGAACATATCATATGCTCCATGACGTTCAAAACGTCTTTGAAGTCCCGGTTCTAAGCCATACAACATTGCACATTGAACCATTGAGTAATCATCAGAACGTGCCTGCCAGGCGTTCGCAACGTCTGCAGACTCTACTGGAGCGGGTGGTTCACCAAGCGGTGCATCAAGGACATAAGCCTTTTGGGAAGCCGTAAGCATAATCCTTAGATTACGGGCCCAGTCCACAAAGTTACGTCCATCATCTTTCAACTTAGCTTTCTCTAGGAACGCATTAAAATTCAGAGGTGCTACTGCGCGAGCCATTGATCTACAACATAAATTTTGCAAAGACAAATTAGACTATTGTTCAAGATAATGAGTTTAGTTAATCATATTACTTAAAAAACTCCCACTCAAATTGACATCCCTCCGGTCATTCGAGTGTCACATGATCCAAATTCACCAACTCAAGTCCGATCATCACGTGAGATGAGGTGGTTTCATTGGTGAACATCTTCATGTTGATCATATCTACTATATGACTCATGTTTGACCTTTCAGTCTCTTGTGTTCCGAGGCCATGTCTGTACATGCTAGGCTCGTCAAGTTTAACCCGAGTGTTCTGCATGTGCAACACTGGCTTGCACCCTTTGTATGCGAACGTAGAGTCTATCACACCCGATCATCACGTGGTGTCTCGAAACGACGAACTTTCGCAACGGTGCACAATTAGGGAGAACACAGTTTTATCTTGAAATTTTAGTGAGGGATCACCTTATAATGCTACCATCGTCCTAAGCAAAATAAGATGCATAAAAGGATTAACATCACATGCAAATCACAAGTGACATGATATGGCCATGAACTTGTGCTTTTGATCTCCATATCCAAAGCACCGGCATGATCTCCATCGTCACCGGCATGACACCATGATGTCCATCATCTTGATCTCCATCAACGTGTCGCCATGAGGTTATCACGCCAACTGTTGCTTCTACGACTATTGCTAACTCATAGCGATAAAGTAAAGCAAAACGGCGAAAATTAATTAAAGACAACCCTATGGCTCCTGCCGGTTGCCGTACTCATCGACATGCAAGTCGTGATATTCTATACAATACATGATCATCTCATACATCACATATATCTCATCATGTAATTGGCCATATCACATCCCAACATACCCTGCAAAAACAAGTTAGACGTCCTCTAATTGTTGTTGCATGTTTTACGTGGCTGCTATGGGTATCTAGCAAGAACGATTCTTACCTATGCAAAAATTACAATGGTGATACACAAATTGCTATTCAACCTTCTCATGGACCGCCTTTGTCGAATCCGATCCAACTAAAGTAGGAGAGACAGACACCCACCAGCCATCTTTATGCAACGAAGTTACATGTCAGTTGATGGAACCGGTCTCTCGTAAGCGTACGAGTAAGGTTGGTCTGGGCCGCTTCATCCCACAATACCGCCGAATCAAGAAAAGACCAAGGGAGGAAGTAATCTGAATATCAACACCCACAAACTCCTTTGTGTTCTACTCGTGATCTCATCTACACATAGACCTAGCTCTGATACCACTGTTGGGGAACGTTGCATGGGAAACAAAAATGTTCCTACGCACACGCAAGATCTATCCATGGTGATGAGCATCTACGAGAGGGAGAGTGGATCTACGTACCCTTGTAGATCGCTAAGCGGGAAGCGTTAAGAAACGCGGTTGATGTAGTCGAACGTCTTCGCGATCCAAATCGCTAGCCGTCCCGCGATCCAATCACGATCTAGTGCCGAACGGATGGCACCTCCTCATTCAGCCCACGTACAGCTCGATGACGATCTACGCCTTCTTGATCCAGCAAGAGGGAGCGGAGAGGTAGATGAGTTCTCCGGCAGCGCGACGGCGCGGCGGCGGCGGTGGTGGAACTAATCCGGCAGGGCTTCGCCTATGCACCGTCGGAATCTATTTGGTGGAGGAACTAGGGAATAGAGAACTAGCACGTGGACTTGTACTTTGGGGGGCTCTATTCCTCTAGTATATATAGGAGGGAGGGGGAGGAGGCAGCCCTAGGGTTTCCCCCTAGGGGGTTCGGCCGAAGTGGGAGGAGGTGGAGGAGTCCACCTCCAATCCTACTCCAAGTAGGATTCCAATCCTACTTGGAATCCTCCCCTCTCTTTTGGGTTTTTTATTCCTTTCCCACCTTCCTAGCCGCATGGGCCTTGTGGGGCTGGTTTGCCCAGCCACTAAGGGCTGGTGCACCACCCCTTAGGCCCATGTGGCCTCCCGGCATGGGTGGCCCCTCCCGATGGCCCTCCGGCACTCCCGGTACACTACCGGAAATACCCAAAACTTTTCCGGTGGCCAAAATGGGACTTCCTATATATCAATCTTTACCTCCGGACCATTCCGGAGCTCCTCATGACGTCCGGGATCTCATCAGGGACTCCGAACAACCTTTGGTCACCACCATACATAACTCAATACCACTGAAACGTCACCGAATGTTAAGTGTGCAGGCCCCGCGGGTTCGAGAACTATGTAGACATGACCGAGACACCTCTACGGTCAATAACCAATAGCAGGACCTGGATGCCCATATTGGTTCCTACATATTCTACGAAGATCTTCATCGGTTGAACCTCTATGTCAAGGATTCAGTTAAGTCCGTATGTTGTTCCCTTTGTTCTTCGGAATGTTACTTGCCCGAGATTCGATAGTCGGTATCTGTATACCTAGTTCAATCTCGTTACTAGCAAGTCTCTTTACTTGTTCCGTAATACAAGATCCCATGGCTAACACTTTAGTCACATTGCTTGCAAGGCTGATGTTGATGTTGTATTACCGAGTGGGCCCTGAGATACCTCTCCGTCACACGAAGTAACAAATCCCAGTCTCGATCCATGCCAGCTCAACAGACACCTTCGGAGATACCTGTAGAGTATCTTTATAGTCACCCAGTTACGTTGTGACATTTGATACACACAAGGTATTCCTCCAGTGTAAGTGAGTTGCATGACCTCATGATCATAGGAACAAATACTTGACATGCAAGAAACAATAGCAATAAACTGACACGATCATATGCTAGGTTCATAGTTTGGGTCTTGTCCATCACATCATTCTCCTAATGATGTGATCCCGTTATCAAATGACATCTCATGTCTATGGCCAGGAAACCTTGACCATCTTTGATCAACAAGCTAGTCTAATAGAGGCATACTAGGGACACTGTGTTGTCTATGTATGCACGCATGCAATTGAGTTTCCAATCAATATAATTATAGCATGGATAATAAACAATTATCATGAACAAGGAAATATAATAATAAGCATTTTATTATTGCCTCTAGGGCATATTTCCAACAGCAAGCACAACACGGGAAAAAGTCCCGCTCCCCTTTTTTGAAATAAGATGCGAAAAGCTACAACTTCATTCAAGAAAGTGGCAAATTCGATTGCAGAAAAGAGCAAGGAACAGCCGCGTCCGGCACCTAATAGCTAGTCTTCATCTTCCCCCAGCACGGAGCATAGGGCTTCCCCTAGGCGTGGGCATAGTCATTGGAGGACAGTTCGTCCGCCAGCATGGAGCATGGGGCTTCCACTTGGGCATGGGTGGGAGCCCCTCCGGGGCCACGTACGACGCTCCTCGGGGGGCCCCGGGCATGTACAGCCCACTCATTCTTACGTGAGAGTGTCATGGTTGGAGATAGTTGGGCGGGGACCCTAGGTGCAATGCCCTGGAGTTCCCGACCGGGTTCTTGAGACTCCCCGCGCATTTGGACGCGGTTGCGCACTCCTACAGCCCAAACAAGGGTGCATTGCTCCCCGCGTGACCGCGGAATTGTGCTTCCACGGCCCAAACATGAGCGCAACACACCCTGCGCGACCGTAGGAGTATTGTGTCGGTGCAGTTGCCTCGGGAGGCGCCGCGGTGCCAGCCGGGCTGCGCCCCAGAGGTCTCCCGAGCCCCAGGCTCGCCAGGCCTTGGCAGCCCCCTGGGCATAGCTCCGGCGCCCCCGAGCCGCGGAGTGTGCGAGGCCCCGTGGAGCGTGGCCCTGCCAGTGGAGCCTCCGCGCGGTGCCGGCTGCGGGTGGCCCGCACTACTCGAGCCTTGCCGATCTTCTGGGTGATGGGCCCCTGCAGCCCCGTCGCCCGGTGCCGGGTTCCCTGCTTGCGTGGGCGCTCGTTGCGGAGCGCCCCCACGCGACCCCGGATGCCCCCTTCGCCATGCCGACCAGACCAGGTGCTCCCACAATTGAAGCCCCCGGGCCTAGCTTGACGTGGGGAGCCGGGGGTGCCCCCCATGCCTGGGGGGTGTTGGTGCTGGCGGCGGGTGCGAGACGCATGACGCTGACGCTTGTCGCTGCGCCGCCTGGAGCGCGGGCCGCGTCGTGAGGGCCTGGGTTCCCTCCTGGCGCCCCGCTGGATGCCCCAAGGCTAATCCCCCCAGGCAACAGTATGACGCTGTCTTGGGCGCGCATCCCACGGGCGCGCCTGCGCCGTGCTTCCGCTCGAAGTTGTCCGCCTCCTGTGTCGCCACGAGGTTGGTCACGCCCGTCTGGGCAAGAATGGCCACCGTGGCCATTCCCCGCGCCCCCGCCATGGCCTCCTCCATGCGCGGCGGCGCAAGCTGCCCGGCCCCTGTGCCGGTAGGCGCTTTCGTATCGAGGGGGCGTGAGAGTGTGGTGGTTCTCCATGTTGTCGGCCCGCGCACCATGGTGTGCATGGGGCGTTCCGCCATTTCCCTCCTGCACGCCGCTGCTGGGTCCGGGCGACGGCCCAAAATCGGCCACCGGAACCCTGAGGTGGAGAAGTACAATGCGAGGTGAGCCTTGCTCGGGCTCCTCGAGTTTAGGGCCGTGCGTGTTCACGCGCGGCGGCGGAGCTGGTTCACCGGCCGAGCCTTCCGCCCCTTGTGCCGGGGGCCGTAGAGGAAGGTAAGGTGCTAGGGCCCTCCTTGCGATAGTAACCAGCTCGGCGATGTGGTTGGCCGAGGCGTCGTAGCCCCCTTCCGTCGGGCGATGGCGAAGGAGTTCGTTGGCCATGAGCAATGCGTTCTGCGCGTTCAAATCCCCCACATGGACTGGGGCCGTAGAGGACGCGGCGGGGCGGCCGTTCGGACGTCGATGCGGGCGCGAGGGCCCCTGCTGCGCGCGAGTGGTGCGAGCGGCGGTGGTGACGGCAACGACACTGGTGGCCTAATAATGGCCATCCAGCACGGAGCCCCCAAGGTGCATGCATCCTGGGCTGGCCATGGCGTTGGTGATGCAGGAGCGGAAGGTGACCGACCGCCGGTGAAGCAGGAGTCGATGGGACTGAAGGACGTCGACGCACCCCTACGTGGCGCGCCAAATGTCAGAATTGGGGCTCCGCAAAACCCACTAAGGTTCAAACACTGGGGTGCGCTCGCCCTCCAATCCCGCTCAACCTCACACCTTCTCAGTGATTCTACTACGGTGCTCGTAGGAGGAAACAAATGGGAGGCACACGATCTTTACCCATGTTCGGGCCACCTAGCGGCATAAAACCCTACTCCTGCTTTGTTGTGGATTGGCCTCTCGAGGAGGCTGTGGATGAACTGGTACAATGGTTGGGTGGCTTCATGAGGGCTCTTGGTGGTGATGAACTCGACCTGGTTCAAGCTGCCTTCTATGATGGGAGCTCGTCCATATTTATAGGGGCCACGGTCCTCTTCCCCCGTCGAACCTGTGGGAAGGGATCCCACAATGGCCAAATTTGAAAGGGGACAAGTAGTACACCCTATCCTGACTAAAGGTGGTCTTCGCCAGCAAAGCTTCTGGGTGTGATGCAGCGGTGGGCTCGGCGATGACATCCGTCCTGCTGAGCTCGTGGTCTTGGTCCTCTTGCACCGATAAGGAAACCTTTGGGGGGGTTCCTTTGGAACCCGCGTACGTCCCTGTCTCCTTTGCACCAAAGAGGAAACTGTCCTCCCTCTGCGCCCGCTGGCACCCGTCTGGCTTGGTCGTCAGAACCCACGTCACCCCGACCTCACGAGGTTGGGGGCTTGCATAGGAATCTCCGCTCCTCAGGAGGCGGCTTGGAGGGGTGCCACTCCTCTGGAGGTCTTGACGATGTCCTCCTCACGAGGCAGGGGCTCTCGCAAGGGCCTTGACTTGGGGGGCTCACTGCAGGGCCGTACCGGGCCTTCGTGGTGGGCCACGCGCTGGGCCGCAGGCAGGCAGGTCTGGGTACCCCGTTCCCAGAACGCCGACACATTATGATTCAATTACTCACATTAATTGCTTTGATACGTTGTCATGTGGGTGGAATGGCACTAAGGTGTTATTCTTACTTGAACAAACAACCTACTAATGATTAATCTCTCTATGCAAGCATCCGCAACTACAAGAAAAGAATTAAGATAGATCTAACCATAGCATTAAACATATGGATCCAAAACAGCGCCTTACGAAACATATCATAAATTGGGGTGTGGGTTTAAATCACTCCCACAACCCATCATATAGAACCTAATTCCACAATGCCTTCCCCTAGGCCCAAACATGGCGAAGTGTCATGTAGTCGACAATCAAATGACACCACTAGAGGAAGATCAGCATAACACATCAACAATGCATTGAACGGAAACCAACTTCACATGATTACTTATAACAAGACTTCTCCCATGTCCTCATGAACAAATAGAACTACTCAAAAATCATATTTTTTCTCATGATTAGAGGAGATAAATAATTGATTGAAATCTAAACATCTAATCTTCCACCAAGTAAACCAACTAGCATCAACTACAAGATGCAATCAACACTACTAGCATGCCCTAGGTACCAATCTAAGGTTGGAAACAAAGATTGAACACAAGAGATGAACATGTGTTTGTAGATGAGATGGTGCTAGTGAATATGTTGATGGAGAAGAGTCCTCCCAGGATGAGAGAAATGTTGGTGATGACGTTGGCTTCGATTTCCCCCTCCCGAAGGGAATTATGCGTGACGGAATCGCTCCGTCGGAGGGGGAAAGTTCTCCGCCTTTGGTTCCGCCTCGAGACGACTGCTTTCGAAAGCATTCTCTTATTTTTTTATAGGATAAATGGCGTCACATAGGAGAAGATGGCAACACTAGTCCCTCGTGGAGCCCACAAATCACCTGGGCACGCCCTGGGGGCGGGTGCGGCCCTGTGAATTGTGGACCCACCAAGGCTCCTCTCCGTTAATTCCAATATTTTTTATATATTCTTAAATAATTATCCATAAATTTTCAGATCAATTGGAGCTCCGAAAAATAGCTATCTCTGTTATAGCTTTTTCAGGCTTAGAATTCTAGCTGCCAGAATCTCCCTCTTGTTGTGTATCTTGAAAATTAAGAGAGAAAAGGAATTAGAATTGCATTATAAAGTGGAATATAACTCTAAATATTTATAAATAACAGTAGGTAAACATGATGCAAAATGGACATATCAGGCACTCGCAGATGAACCCGGTCCATCACCACAAGCGACACGTGTGGACCCCCTCATAATCATCTACGAAATAATTTTTTAGTCTACTAGATTTATATAATAGTGATCCTACAACAACTGCAACATCATACTCCTCCAAAAAGATCAACGAATCCAAGCCAAAATCAAAGTGTGAACCAAAAGTACGCCTACCCTAGACATAGCAATGCTAGGGACTGATACGTCGCCAACGCATGTATAATTTTTGATTGTTTCATGCTATTATTTTATCAATATAATTCTTTATACATCGTTTTATCACTTTTGGGTACTAACCTATTAACCCAGTGCCAAGTGCCAGCTGTTATTTTCTACTTGTTTTTGGTTTTACAGAAAATCCATACCAAACGAAGTCCAAACACGATGAAACTTTTTGACAATTTTTTCTAGACCAAAATGGACCCTGGAAGATTCGAGAGGAGTCCATACGACAGAGAGGCGGCAACAAGGGCACAGGGTGTGCTTTGGGATTAGGCGCGCCCTCCCCCTTGTGGGGCCCCTATCGCTCCGTTTGACCTAAAACCTGTCCTATAAATTCACATACTGTTCACCAACTGTTGCTATGTTCTTGAGAGAGATGCCTCTAGTGAAAGCTATGGTCCCCAGGTCCATTCACCTATTATATTTGCTAAAAATACAAAAAATATTCTTGCCGCAATTTATTTAGCTTTTATTTACTTTTGCAATTTATAAACCTATCTCTATCAGATTTAATCCTTGCAATTAACGAGTACAAGGGGTTTGACAACCCTCTTGCCCATGTTGGGTGCAATTATTTTATTTGTGTGTGTGAAGGTACTGTTGATTATTCATTGCGAGAGTTTCTTATTGGTTCGGTAAACCTTGGTTATTAACCGAGGGAAATACTTTGTTCTACTACACTACACGACCTTTCCTCTTCAGGGAAATCCCAATGCATTCACAAGTAGCAGGCACATAAAACATGGATTCGTGAGAAATATGTTGGGGATCGAAGGAGAAACATACCACAGATCGATCACACGGAAGGGTTTGAACTGAAATCGAACAAGTAGGGAGATCGGCCAAAGTTGTGGTAGGGTTTGGAGTGGTATGGAGGAAGAGATGAGTTGGGGGCAAAATACTTGTTGCCTTAGCCTCCTTATGGACGCTAGGGTGCCATATGAGCATTCATTCGAGCAGGAGTGCTCGTATGGAACACCATCGTTCACTCTAGATCCAAAGAGATGTATGTGCTTACCTCATACGATCAATCATGCGAGCAGGCACACTTGTGTAGAACGCCGTCTTTGACTTTGTTCAACTTGATCTTCTGGTCAAAGGTGCCATACGACCGTCCATGTGAGCATGGATGCTCGTATGATACGCCCTCAACACTTTAGATTTCTTCTAGTTTCTATAGAAGGTTCATACGACCATCAATGCGAGAGGGGTTGCTTGTATGATACAACATCGAACGCTTGGTTGCCTCTAGTATGTTTCTATTGGAGCTGCCAGGATGCCATACGACCGCCTAGGCGACCACATGGTCATATGCCAGGCTGTCTTTTATTCTGTCTCTTCTCAAACTTCACTTTTCCAATAATTCCTGGAGGGTTAGTTCCAACGCAACATACATATAGGCATATTTCCAGGCATTCAAATGTTAGAACAACACACAATAATTTTGCACATACAAAGGCCTCATTAGAACAACTTTCTCAACCTATCATCCACTTTATAAACTTCAACACTCCCGTATTGAAACTAAAAATATAAACTTAATTTTCTACTTTATTTGCATTGGTTGCCTCCCACGAAGCACTTTTTCCGCTCGGATAGCCTGAATGTAGTGATGGTCACTTGGGAAAGAATACACCGAGCCCTTAGCTTCGACCATTGGCACAAATGCAATCTCTCGTGTATGTATTCATGTTGTTTTTTCTGGGGAAATGACTCACAAAAGGATCCTTTCCAGGAAGGTATAATCTTACATTTCACTCAAACACATTAATAACAGCCTTTATGGTCCTAAGAAAGAATTATAGGAGCAATGGGATCTTCAGGCATATTGACCATAACAAGATCAATTATGATAGGACAATAATTTATTTGAATGATAACACCATGTTTAATCTGTACTGCTTTCATAAAAGTAGAACTGACCATATTCAATATAATCTCAATAGTAGCATAAAAGGACCAAGATCAAGAATATCATAAAAATACTCCGGGATTGTGGAAACAGTAGGACCTAGAGCACATAAAACATTGAATTTATTCTATCCAATCTCAATCCCAATAGTAGGCTCAAAAGTGTCTTCTTGTTTAGCAGGTAACTTACTGAATAACTTATTTCTTTCATCATCCAACTCTCGTACCATAGGTGCAACATGATCAACAAAGACATTATATGCCTCATCATTTGATACCTCATGTACTGGGTGTTTCATTGCTATCATCTTCACGAAGTCTGTAACCGTATAAGTATATTTTTGGCACATGGTATTTATCAAGATCTTCTGCATTTCCTTCACTAGTTATCATCATCTTGACATCTTCAACCGGGTTAGGTTATGGTTTACCTGCAAACTTGCCTAGAATCAAAGTTTGGCTCTCTGCAATTTTGGCCACATGTGCTTCCATGCTCTTAGTTCTTTGATCTAGATCCTACACATCGTTAGCGAGTCTAGAAATCTTACCGGTCAATTGACCGAGTAGGTTATCCTGATTCTTCAAGATATTTTTAAAGGTTTAGTTCTGATCACTTTGACTAGCAATAATTTTTCAGAGTTTCCCATAAAATATTTCTATTGCCATTGTTCATCCCATTAAAATTATTAGGTGCTCCATTATTATTAGGATAGGGTAATATAGGAGCATATCCATTATTTTTCTAGCAGGGTTTAAAACTATTACGATCAATGAACTTGAGATCATTAACATCTTCTTCAGTAATAACATTCACATTTACCTCTTCTGTACCTTTCATGATGGAGACGAGTTCATCAATCTTAGCACTCAACTAAGTATTCTTCTTTTCAGTAACATTAACCCTCTTGGTGGTAGACCTCTCAACATGCCATTGGGCATGGTTTTCTTTCATTTCGTTAATAATTTTTTTAACATCAGCGATGGGCTTACCCGTGATAGTTCCTCCTGCAACAGTATCAAGCATAGTTTTTGACATAGGATTTAAGGCATTATAAAACATATGAAGAATTAACCATTCTTCCATTCCACGATTAGGACAATTCCTTATAGACTCCTTCATGCGATCCCACGCAAGCACTGGTGGACCATGGTCTTCCTTCTTAAAACTTGTTATCTAGGAATGAAGTTGCATAATTTTTGCAGGTGGGCAAAGCTTAGATAAAAACTTGCTACAACAATGAGTCCGTGAAGTTATATTACCTCTAGGCAAACCTAGAAGTCATTATTATGTTTTTCCTCTCAAATATAAAGGAAATAGATGCAACTTCAAAGCGCCAGGATCATAATCCTTAATGTGTGTCATATTACACAATTTAAAAAAATTATGTAAATGCATACCAGCACGCTCAGAAGCAAAGCCTCCAAATTGGTCCCGTTGAACCATAAAGACTAGGTTTGGTTTTATCTCATACTCAGCGGCAACAACATCAGGTTGTGCATTTGGTTCACGCATGAAACTATTGCTAGGAGTAGCAAAGCTTATAAGATTACAAGCCATGTTAATCTTTGTGGTTTTTCTACTGACAAGACTTGCAACAAAAAGTAAACTAAAAACAAAAACTGGAACTAAAATCTAACAAAAACTCTAAACATAAAGACTAGGCACACTAATCCTCCCAATAAAGGCACTAGAAAAAAGTTTGATTAGTCCTTTTAGTGAGTCGATAAAGGAGCAGAAAGGATTCTCTCCCTTTTCCCATAGGTGACACTGAGTTATCAAATCTATGAGAGGACGGTGCCCTTTAAGCAAGGGTTTCTAACAAGCTTTTGAAAGAGAATTAAATTCCAGCTTTTGGCCGGATCATAAATCAAGCAAACACTAAAAACACTTATAATAACAATAGGCATGGGTATGAGGTCTTATGCTTACAACCATATATTTGTGTTGGGATCATCGTGATCTTAATTTGTGCACTGGAAGTCATCCATTGATGACCTGCAAGTGGACATGGCTGTATTTGCACTTTCGTGATAAGTAAGTGTTGAACTCATAGGGAGCTGATAGGAAGGCACCACAAACCCCACAACTATGTTGTCACTTCACACATCTATGTATGCACCCAAACCGGAGTTTGGAAATAGTTTACTCTGTAATTTGCAAGGGAAACTAGATAAAAAGAGGTTTAACTAAATTACCAACAAAGAAGATAAAGACAGGAAATAAATGACACTAAGTTAGTAAGGACGACGCTTGAGTAGTAAAGCGTTCTTGAGGGTTCCAGAATCAGTACCACCAATATGAACTATTGTATCCTCTAGTCACTGGTCAAATGAAGAAGTGGGCGGAGTCGGGTACAGAACACGTTCTACTCTAACGTAGACATTGTGCCATGTATGCCACTACCACAGTGTCCCCCTGCAGGTTAGCACTATGAGAATTAAGGGTTTCCCCATGGATGCAACCTCTCTAAGGGTTCTCTGTTAAGCCCCTATCAATTGCAACTGCAAGGAATCGAGGCTTTTACAATCACGTCAAATTACCCCAATATCCTGATACGAGGCACACCCGTGTGAGTCGATCTTTCACGAATTGGAGGTGGATTTGTGAATGAACATGAAGAACACAAAGAACACGAGGGGGAAATCACAAGAGAAACACTCAAAAACAAGTCCAATCACACATCCACTATGCTCACATCCACACAAGATCCACAAAGGTACAAGAACAACAAATGGAAAGAAGATACATGGTAGAGTTCATCCCAAATCCCATGGGGAGATGGGGCCTTGAATCCACTAGGGATCTTCCCACGCGATGGGGGTCTTGACATCCACTAGGGGGTCTTCTCTCATAGAGGCATCTACTCCATGGGAGAGGTAGTGGATGGAGCTAGGCTCAACTAACTATGAGCTAAACCATTGCTAACCATAAAATGGAGGAGGTGGAGGAGTATATATAGTCTAGGGCGAAGTGGGGGTGAGGAAGGGGTACATGGGCCTCAGGCCCGAGTGGCTGCCCACACGCAGGCCGGAAGTTCCGGGCAGGTTCCGGCCGGTTTCCGGGCTACCCAGAGAGTTGGCACGCCTGGTGTCGTCTGTAGTTGAGGAGGCCGGAAGTTCCGGGCAGGCCAGAACGTCCGGGGTCCGGAGGTTCCGGGCGGGTTCCGGGCTGCTTCCGGGCTATCCAGAGAGTTGGCACGCCCGTAGTCTGCTATGGTCGAGGAGGCCGGAAGTTCCAGGCAGGCCGGAAGGTCCGGGGTCCGGAGGTTCCGGGCAGGCCGGATGTCCGGGACTTCCAGAGACTTGTCCTTGCTTCTACTTCCTTCTCTGCTTCCAAGCTTCCCTCGTGGATGGTGTAGTCGTACATAGGTGCTGGCACTCCTCATCGTCATCCGTGAAGCTCCGACAATACCTATGCATGCACATGAGAGGAGTGTCAAGTAGTATACCATCCTCGAAGGGGTCAAGTGAGCACGTGTAAGGAAGATGATTCACCTTTATGTATGTGAAGTAGATGTCGCACGTGTCACTTGCCAAAGAGACTCTTGTCATGGTGATGTCCGTAGGATGCTCCGCCTCATCCCCTCCCCCATGGGAAAGATTCGTCCTCGGATCAAGATCCAAATCACCATGGGAAAGAGATGGCATCACCGTGTAAAAGTGGGCAATCACCAAGCATTCATCATCATCATACTTGAAAGGGGCACTCTCCAATGCCGCACCGTCTAGTAATTCCTTCAAAAGGATCAAATACGACAAACACTTGGAAAAACAAATGTGGTTAGCGTTAGTGCAAAACCAAGCATTCAAGTGGTGAATCACCGCATAAGTGTTGTCATCATGCATAACATATGGTGTGAAAATGGATTGTGTCATGGCATGTAAGCATACAAATTGAGCCCAATCTAGGGCATCATGGAGACAAGCATGAAAATGTGAGGTAGGGATGCAAATATGTCTGACGATAGAACGAGCATCTACCTCAAGGTCATAACATGCATGCTCAAAGCAATCAACAAAAGGTCTATGGTAAGCATGTGAATCATTCAAAACATCAAGTAATATGAAGTGTAAACACATGGGGCAAGCCAAAGTGCAAGGCAATCCAAGCATAATGTGCACATGGCATAGTGAATATAGTGGGGCACTCTACACAATATAAAGAGCAATTGGTCATCATGTGTGAGGCAATCAAGTCAAGCATGTAGCAAGCAATGTGGCATGACAAATGTGAAGAATGGGTATTGTTGCAACCAAGCATATGATAAGGGCAAACAATTCACAAGTTGGATGCAACACACAAGGCATATATGTCATGAGGCATGGAACAATGGCAATCATGAGTGAAAGCAATATCTCTAACATGTGTGCAAGTAAGTGGTCCAAGATGACCAATATGTGTCATGATACAAGCAACACAAGTACGAAGATCCACAATATCCATGCTCAAGAAGGATGTCACCTCAAAAGCGTGACCTTGTGCGTCCGTCACAATGCCGATGCGCAAGCAAGTGCGATGTAGAAACGCGTCGATGTAGAATGGCTCGCTCTCAAGAGCTCGAATCGTCAACTCACGTGAAGTGGAAGTTGACATGTAGTCGAAGTATCCTACACATGCACAAACAAAAGAAAAGAATGTATATGCATGGTAGATAAACACATCATCCATCATGATGGTTCTCTTCTCTTGCACATAAGCGTTAGGATCAAAAGTGCATGAACAATATGATGCAACAATGGCTATATTCATGGCACGAGGCATATTGTGCAAACAAGGAAGGATAGCATGCTTCACATGAAAGATGTCAAAAGCTCCAATAATATGAGAGAAAGCCATGGGGGAAATCTCATTAGCAAAATTAATAGTATGGTTGCACTCAATACATGGCAAAGCATTGAGGATGAGAGAGGCAACATGTGGAGACATATGACAACAAGCAATATCAATCATGTGCGAAGCATGGCAATGGTTGTCATCAACCGCATAAAAGGAGCACATCAGTGATGCAACACAAGCAAGCATAGTGATCGTGTCGTGCAAACTAGTAGTGCGAAGATGCAATATACTAGAGTAAATCATGGCAATCATGTCATGTGAGCAAATAATAGGCATAGACAATGTGCATGACATATCGCAAGCACGGAAACAAGATATGATCAAAGTATCATCATTGTATTGGCGAGAAGTCCTATGCAAAGAGCAATTTGTCAACATAACTCTCCCAACACAAGCATGAACAATAGCATGGCTCACAAAAGGAACATGGCAACAATGACAAGAAATATCTCCACCAAGTTTGCAAGTACACATACAAGTCATATAATCTAGTGTCATGTGAGATGCAAAACATGGGTCACAAATGCATGTCAAGGTCATAGAAGTGAGCATATCATGCAAAGTGAACATGGCAATATGGGCATAATAAGTGTAATGAGTAATAAGCCATAGCCATGTGAGAGCCATGTAGAAGAAATGCGCGAAGTCTTTGCGCGAGGGGAATGGTTGGAGACACATTCTGGTGAATCCCAAAGCATTGGTGCTCTCAAGAGCTCTTTTCGTCAACTCATGGGATTGTGAGGTTGACGAGTAATCATGAGTACCTACACATAACAAAGGCAAATGGAAAATTGTGTGTGTGTGGTATATGTATACATCATTCGTTAGGATGTGCATGTGCTTGTGTTCGTTATCACAAAATATCCAATGCTCAAATAAGTGAGATGCATGATATAAGAACATGTCATCCATCATCAAAGGTTTGTTATTATGTATAGCATAATGGAGACTAGAAATATGTAGTGCATCATGTGAATTATCGGGAGAATTGTTATTCATGATATGCGGATGGTGGATACAATAATTGGGATCATGCAATGGATGGGATGGAACAAAATCTCCTAACATGTATGAGGAAACTATTGGGGTCTCCTCATGTGCAATAGCGGAAGCATAATGCCGAGAGTATGGACAACATCCAAAACAATGCATTTCCAAATCATGGAGATCATGGCATGGCATATGAGAAATATTGCGCAGATGATGCAAAGGAAGCATGGCAATATCATCACAAGAAAAGCAAATGCCAATAACCATGGGCTTGTTGTCTATGCAATATGAACAAATTGGATTTATTTTTATGGTATATGCATAGTTGCTATGGTGAGATTTCAAAGATGCAATATGGGAAATTTCACGCATAGCATATGACAAGTCAAGCGGACTGTCAAACATGATGTGACCAATAGAATTTTCACAAGATATCCTATGGAGTATAGCATCACAACTAGGTAAGTCAACATGCTCATCATCATATTCATCAAAAATTGGTGGCACATCTAAGCATGAAGAAGACATAGCATGTGGTGTGTCCATAAGGTGATCAATATCATGCAAGCAATCAATGGCAAGATAGTCCACTAGTGGGACAAGCAAAGAACCTTCACCTATGTTACCTTTAGAGCTCCGCTCATGTGATGTAGGTGAGGTGGGAAGTACCAACTCGTGGTCGACATCATGATGGAACCATGTGGGGGGTGGATCATATTCCACCATGGCCATCGTCTTGTCCAAAGGGAGGACGAAGTCGTCAAGGATCGACGCGTCATCGAATATGGGATCTAGCACCAAAGGAGAAGACACAATAGAGGAAGAGGTTAAGTTGTTAGAAATCGAAATGGCCTCACATGCCTCATCAACTACCGCACTCTCTCTATGTGGTGGCTCACACACTCCCTCAATGTAGGTGCACTCAAACTCGCATATGGTGGAGTCACTCATCTCACTCAAGTAGTGGGGTTTGTGGCTCTCCTCACATGGGAATTGAGGAAACTCGTCATATATGGAGCTAGTGGTGAAGTCACTCTCACTCTCAATATGGTGGCATACGTCTCTCATGTCATCACCAAACGCCGCCGTGGTCGAAGGGAAAATCCCAGGCTCAACCAACTTGTCACCGTCGCCGTGGATGAAGGCCGAAGATGGCACATCATCACTCTCGCCTCCAAAGATGGAAGCGTCTGTTGGAAATATGCCCTAGAGGCAATAATAATTTAGTTATTATCATATTTCCTTGTTCGTGACAATCGTTTATTATCCATGCTATAATTGTATTGATTGGAAACTCAAATACATGTGTGGTAAATAGACAACGCTGTGTCCCTAGTATGCCTCTAGTTAACTAGCTCGTTGATCAAAGATGGTCAAGGTTTCCTGGCCATAGACATGAGATGTCATTTGATAACGGGATCACATCATTAGGAGAATGATGTGATGGACAAGACCCAAACTATAAATATAGCATATGATCGTGTCAGTTTATTGCTATAGTTTTCTACATGTCAAGTATCTGTTCCTATGACCATGAGATCACGCAACTCACTGACACCGGAGGAATATCTTGTGTGTATCAAACGTCACAACGTAACTGGGTGACTATAAAGATGCTCTACAGGTATCTCTGAGGGTGTCTGTTGAGTGGGCATGGATCAAGACTGGGATTTGTTACTCCGTGTGACAGAGAGGTATCTCAGGGCCCACTCGGTAATACAACATCACAATAAGCCTTGCAAGCAATGTGACTAAGTGTTAGCTACGGGATCTTGTATTACGGAACGAGTAAAGAGACTTGCCGGTAACGAGATTGAACTAGGTATAGAGATACCGACGATCGAATCTCGGGCAAGTAACATACCGAAGAACAAAGGGAACAACATACGGGATTAACTGAATCCTTGACATAGAGGTTCAACCGATAAAGATCTTTGTAGAATATGTGGGAACCAATATGGGAATCCAGGTCCCGCTATTGGTTATTGGCCGTAGAGGTGTCTCGGTCATGACTACATAGTTCTCGAACCCGCAGGGTCTGCACACTTAAGGTTCGGTGACGTTTCGGTATAGTAGAGTTATGTATGGTGGTGACCGAAGGTTGTTTGGAGTCCCGGATGAGATCCTGGACGTCACGAGGAGCTCCGGAATGGTCCGGAGGTAAAGAATGATATATAGGAAGTCCCGTTTTGGACACCGGAAAAGTTTCGGATATTTCGGTAGTGTACCGGGAGTGCCGGGAGGGGTACCGGGGACTATCGGGAGGGGTATTTCGACCCAAGGGGCCTCATGGGCTGTGGGAGGAGTCAAGACAACCCTTAGTGGGCTGGCCATGCCCCCCACTAAGGCCCATGCGGCTAGGGGTGGGAAAAACCCAAAGGGGGAAAGGTGGAAAGAGTTTCCATGTGGAGAGGAGGAATCCTACTCCTAATAGGATTGGAGTAGGACTCCTCCACCTCCAATTTCGGCCAGCCCTTGAGGGTTTGAGGCTGCCTCCTCCCCTCCCGCCCTCCTATATATACTAGAGGATTTAGAGGGGAGAGCTAACCCTAATTGCCACGTGCTCCCTCTACTTCCTCTAGATCGTTTTCTCCTTTAGTCTAGTTTCAGCGGTGCTTAGGCGAAGCCCTGCCGGAATAGTGCCACCACCACCCCCGCCGCACCGTCGCGCTGCCGGAGAACTCTTCTACCTCTCCGCCCCCTCTTGCTGGATCAAGAAGGCGGAGATCGTCATCGAGCTGTACGTGTGCTGAACGCGGAGGTGCCGTCCGTTCGGCGCTAGATCGGAAGGACCGTGATCAGGATCACGAGACGATTCGTGATTTGATCGCGGGACGGATCGTGACGGGATCGCGGGACGGATCGTGATGGGATTGCAGTACGGATCGTGATTGGATCACGAGATGGATCGTGATGGGATCGCGGGACGCTCGGCGATTTAGATCGCGAAGACGTTCGACTACGTCAACCGCGTTTCTTAACGCTTCCCGCTTAGCGATCTACAAGGGTATGTAGATCCACTCTCCCCCTCGTAGATGCTCATCACCATGGATAGATCTTGCATGTGCATAGGAAATTTTTTGTTTCCCATGCAACGTTCCCCAACAGTGGCATCTGAGCTAGGTCTATGTGTAGATGATATCTCGAGTAGAACACAAAGGAGTTTGTGGGCGTTGATATTCGGATTGCTTCCTCCCTTAGTCTTTTCTTGTTTCGGCGGTATTGTGGGATGAAGCGGCCCGGACCAACATTACTCGTACGCTTACGAGAGACCGGTTCCATCAACTGACATGTAACTTCGTTGCATAAAGATGGCTGGCGGGTGTCTGTTTCTCCCAATTTAGTCGGATCGGATTTGACAAAGGCGGTCCTTGAGAAGGTTGAATAGCAATTTTTGTATCACCATTGTGGTTTTTGCGTAGGTAAGAATTGTTCTTGCTAGATACCCGTAGCAGCCACGTAAAACTTGCAACAACAATTAGAGGACGTCTAACTTGTTTTTGCAGGGTATGTTGTGATGTGATATGGCCAATTACATGATGAGATATATGTGATGTATGAGATGATCATGTTTTGTATATAATATCACGACTTGCATGTCGATGAGTACGGCAACCGGCAGGAGCCATAGGGTTGTCTTTCATTTATTTTTCGCCATTTTTGCTTTACTTTATCGCTATGAGTTAGCAATAGTCGTAGAAGCAAGAGTTGGCGCGACAACCTCATGGTGACACGTTGATGGAGATCATGGTGTCATGCCGGTGACAATGGAGATCATGCCGGTGCTTTGGAGATGGAGATCAAAAGCACAAGTTCATGGCCATATCATGTCACTTATGATTTGCATGTGATGTTAATCCTTTTATGCATCTTATTTTGCTTAGGACGACGGTAGCATTATAAGGTGATCCCTCACTTAAATTTCAAGATAAATTGTGTTCTCCCCGAGTGTGCACCGTTGCGAAAGTTCGTCGTTTCGAGACACCACGTGATGATCGGGTGTGATAGACTCTACGTTCGCATACAACGGGTGCAAGCCAGTGTTGCACATGCGGAACACACGGGTTAAACTTGACGAGCCTAGCATGTACAGACATGGCCTCGGAACACAAGAGACCGAAAGGTCGAACATGAGTCATATAGTAGATATGATCAACATGGAGATGTTCACCATTGAAACCACCTCAACTCACGTGATGATCGGACTTGAGTTGGTGGATTTGGATCATGTGACACTCGAATGACCGGAGGGATGTCAATTTGAGTGGGAGTTTTTTAAGTAATATGATTAACTAAACTCATTATCATGAACATAGTCAAAATGTCTTTGCAAATTATGTTGTAGATTACTAGCTCGTGCCGTAGCTCCCTTGAATTTTTATATGTTCCTAGATAAATAGAGTTGAAAGATGATGGTAGCAATAATGCGGACTGGGTCTGTGATCTGAGGATTGTCCGCATTGCTGCACAGAAGGCTTATGTCCTTAATGCACCGCTCGGTGCGCCACCCCCTCTGGCGTCGTCTGTAGATGTTGTGAACATCTGACAGGCATGTTTTGATGACTACTTGATAGTTCAGTGCGTCATGCATTACGGCTTAGAATTGAGGCTCCAAAACATTTTGAACGTCACGGAACATATGAGATGTTCTAAGAGCTGAAATTGGGATCTCAGGCTCATGCCCGTGTTGAGAGGTATGAGACCTCCAACAAGATTCTTTGCCTGCAAGATGAAGGAGAATAGCTCAATTGTTGAGCATGTGCTCAGATTGTCTGGGTGCTACAATCGCTTGAATCGAGTGGGAATTGATCTTCCAGATAAGATAGTGATTGATATAGTTCTCCAAGTCACTGTCACTAAGCTACTAGAGCTTCGTGATGAACTATAAAATGCCAGGGATGGAAATAATGATCCCTGATCTATTCGCGATGTTTGACACCGCGAAGGTAGAAATCAAGAAGGAGCATCAAGTGTTGATGGTTAGTAAAACCACTAGTTTTGAGAAGGGCAAGGGCAAGGAGGGATACTTCATGGATGGCAAGCCAGTTGCTGCTCTAGTAAAGAAACCCAAGGTTGAACCCAAACCCGAGACTAAGTGCTTCTATTATGAGGAGAACGGTCGCTGAAGCGGAACACCCCTGGATACCTTGTAGATAAGAAGGCTGGCAATGTCGACAAAAGTATATTTGATATACGTGTTATTGATGTGTACCTTACTAGTGCTCCTAGTAGCACCTGGGTATTGGATACCGGTTCGGTTGCTAAATGTTAGTAACTCGAAATAAAAGCTACGGAATAAAAGGAGACTACATAAGGGTGAGGTGACGATGAGTGTTGGAAGTGTTTCAAAGGTTGATGTGATCATCATCGCACACTCTCTCTACCTTCGGGATTAGTGATGAACCTAAATAAATGTTATTTGGTGTTTGCGTTAAGCATGAATGTGATTAGATCATGTTTATTGCAATACGGTTATTCATTTAAGTTAGAGAATAATGGTTATTCTGTTTACATGAATAATACCTTCAATGGTCATGCACCCAATGAGAATGGTTTATTGAATCTTGATCGTAGAGATACACATGTTCATAATATTGATGCCAAAAGATACAAAGTTAATAATGATAGTACCACATACTTGTGGCACTGCCGCTAAATGTCATATTGGTGTAAAGCGCATGAAGAAACTCCATGCTGATGGATCTTTGGACTCATTCGATTTCGAATCGGTTGAGACATGCGGACCATGCCTCATGGGCAAGATGACCAAGACCCCGTTTTCCAGTATGATGAAGCGGGGAAGTGACTTATTGGAAATGATACATGTTGATGTATTCGGACCAATGAGTGTTGTAGTGTGCGGTGGATATCGTTATTTTCCTACCTTCATTGATAATTTGAGTAGATATGGGGATATTTTCTTAATGAAACACAAGTCTGAAATGTTTGAAAAGTTCAAACAAATTCAGAGTGAAGTTTGAAATCATCGTGACAAGAAGATAAAATGTCTACGATATGATCGTGGAGGTAAATATCTGAGTTACGAGTTTGGTATACAACTTAAGACAATGTGGAAGTTGTTTCACAACTCATGCCACCTGGAACACCATAGTGTGATGGTGTGTCCGAACGTCGTAGTCGTGCTCTATTGGATATGGTGCGAACTATGATGTCTCTTATCGTTTTGCCACTATCGTTTTGGGGTTATGTATTAGAGACAACTACATTCACTTTAAAAGGGGGCACCATCTAAGTCAGTTGAGATGACACCGTATGAATTTTGGTTTGGCAGAAACCTAAGCTGTCATTTCTTAATGTTTGGGGCTGCGACGCTTATGTGGAAAAGGTTTTCAACCTAATGAGCTCGAACCCAAAGCGGACAAATGCATCTTCATATAGAATACCCTAACGTAACAGTTGGGTGTACCTTCTATCTCAGATCCAAGTGCAAAGTGTTTGTTGCTAAAATGGGTCCTTTCTCGAGAAAGAGTTTCTCTCGAAAGAATTGAGTGGGAGGAAGATAGAACTTGATGAGGTTGTTGAACCTTTGTTTCAACCAGAGAGTAGCGCAGCGCAGAAAGTTGTTTCTGTGGAGCCTACGTTAGTTGAAGAGGAAGTTAATGATGATGATCATGAAGCTTTGGTTCAAGTTACTATCGAACCTCGTAGGTCGACAAGGATGCGTACTGCTCCTGAGTGGTACGGCAACCCTGTCTTAGATGTCATGTTGTTGGACAACGATGAACCTACGAGCTATGGAGAAGCGATGATGGGCCCGGATTCCGAGAAATGGTTAGAGGCCATGAAATCCGAGATGGGATCCATGTAAGAAAACAAAGTATGGGCTTTGGAAGTATTACCTGAAGGGCGAAAGGCCATGCAGAACAAATGGATCTTTAAAAGGGAGACGGACGCGGACGGTAATGTCACCGTCTATAAAGCTCGACTTGTGGTAAAGGGTTTTTCACAAGTTCAAGGAGTTGACTACGATGAGACTTTCTCACCCGTAGCGATGCTAAAGTCTGTTGGAATTATGTTAGCAATTGCTGCATTTTTCGATTATGAAATCTGGCAGATGGATGTCAAAACAGAGTTTCCTTAACGGTTTCCGTGAGGAAAGGTTGTATGTGATACAACCAGAAGGTTTTGTCAGTCCTAAGGATGCTAAAATGTATGCAAGTTCCAGCAATCCTTCTATGGACTGGAGCAAGCATCTCAGAGTTGGAATATACGCTTTGGTGAGGTGATCAAAGTTTTTGAGTCTATACAAAGTTTATGAGAAACTTGTATTTACAATAAAGTGAGTGGGAGCACTATAGAATTTCTGATAAGTATATGTGGATGACATATTGTTGATCGGAAATGATGTAGAATTTCTGGAAAGCATAAAGGGTTGTTTGAAAAGGAGTTTTTCAAAGGAAAACATGGAATGAAGCTACTTAAATGTTGGGCGTCAGGATCTATAGAGATAGATCAAGACGTTTGGTAAAACTTTCAATGAGTACATACCTTGACAAGATTTTGAAAGAGTTCAAAATGGACCAGTCAAAGAAAGAGTTCTTGCCTGATTTGTAAGGTGTGGAGTTGAGTGAGACTCAATGCTCGACCACGGCAGAAGAAAGAGAAAGGACGAAGGTCGTCCCCTATGCCTTATCCATAGGCTCTGTATAGTATGCCATGCTGTGTATCGCACCTAGTGTGTGCCTTGCCATCAGTCTGTCAAGGGGTACAAGAGTGGTCCAGGAGTGGATCACTGGACAGCGGTCAAGATTATCCTTAGTAACTAGAGGACTAAGGAAATATTTCTCGATTATGGAGGTGATAAAGAGTTCGTCATAAAGGGTTATGTCGATGCAAGCTTTGACACCTATCCGGACGACTCTGAGTAGCAGTCAGGATACGTATAGTGGAGCAACCATTTGGAATAGCTCCAAGTGGAGCATGGTAGCATCTGCAGTATGACATATAGATTTGCAAAGAACACACGGATCTGAATGTTGCAGACCGTTGACTAAAGACCTCTCTCACATGCAAAGCATGATCGAACCCCGGTACTCATTGGGTGTTAGATTCATAACAATGTAACTCACTTGGTGATGTGAACTAGATTATTGACTCTAGTGCAAGTGGGATACTGTTGGAAATATGCCCTAGAGGCAATAATAATTTAGTTATTATCATATTTCCTTGTTCGTGATAATCGTTTATTATCCATGCTATAATTGTATTGATTGGAAACTCAAATACATGTGTGGGTACATAGACAACACTGTGTCCCTAGTATGCCTCTAGTTAACTAGCTCGTTGATCAAAGATGGTCAAGGTTTCCTGGCCATAGACATGAGATGTCATTTGATAACGGGATCACATCATTAGGAGAATTATGTGATGGACAAGACCCAAACTATAAACATAGCATATGATCGTGTCAGTTTATTGCTATAGTTTTCTACATGTCAAGTATCTGTTCCTATGACCATGAGATCATGCAACTCACTGACACCGGAAGAATACCTTGTGTGTATCAAACGTCACAACGTAAGTGGGTGACTATAAAGATGCTCTACAAGTATCTCTGAGGGTATCTGTTGAGTGGGCATGGATCAAGACTGGGATTTGTTACTCCGTGTGATGGAGAGGTATCTCAGGGCCCACTCGGTAATACAACATCACAATAAGCCTTGCAAGCAATGTGACTAAGTGTTAGCCATGGGATCTTGTATTACGGAACGAGTAAAGAGACTTGCCGGTAACGAAATTGAACTAGGTATAGAGATACCGACGATCGAATCTCGGGCAAGTAACATACCGAAGAACAAAGGGAACAACATACGGGATTAACTGAATCCTTGACATAGAGGTTCAACCGATAAAGATCTTCGTGGAATATGTGGGAACCGATATGGGCATCCAGGTCCCGCTATTGGTTATTGGCCGTAGAGGTGTCTCGGTCATGACTACATAGTTCTCGAACCCGCAGGGTCTGCACACTTAAGGTTCGGTGACGTTTCGGTATAGTAGAGTTATGTATGGTGGTGACCGAAGGTTGTTCGGTGTCCCATATGAGATCCTGGACGTCACGAGGAGCTCCGGAATGGTCCGGAGGTAAAGAATGATATATAGGAAGTCCCGTTTTGGTCACCGGAAAAGTTTCGGATATTTCGGTAGTGTACCGGGAGTGCCGGGAGGGGTACCGGGGTCCATCGGGAGGGTTATTTCGACCCAAGGGGCCTTATGGGCTGTGGGAGGAGTCAAGCTAGCCCTTAGTGGGCTGGCCAAGCCCCCCACTAAGGGCCATGCGGCTAGGGGTGGGAAAAACCCAAAGGGGGAAAGGTGGAAAGAGTTTCCAAGTGGAGAGGAGGAATCCTACTCCTAATAGGATTGGAGTAGGACTCCTCCACCTACAATTTCGGCCAGCCCTTGAGGGTTTGAGGCTGCCTCCTCCCCTCCCTCCCTCCTATATATACTAGAGTATTTAGAGGGGAGAGCTAACCCTAATTGCCACGTGCTCCCTCTACTTCCTCTAGATCGTTTTCTCCTTTAGTCTAGTTTCAGCGGTGCTTAGGCGAAGCCCTGCCGGAATAGTTCCACCACCACCGCCGCCACGTGATACGTCTCCAACGTATCTATAATTTTTGATTGTTCCATGCTATTATATTATCCGTTTTGGATGCTTTATATGCATTAATACGCTATTTTATATTATTTTTGGGACTAACCTATTAATCTAGAGCCTAGTGCCAGTTTCTGTTTTTTCCTTGTTTTTGAGTATTGCAGATAAGGAATATTAAACGGAGTCCAAACGGAATAAAATCTTCGGAATAATTTTTCTTGGACCAGAAGACATCTACCAAGCTTGGAGAACAAGGCAGAGAAGCTGCCGTGTGGCCACAAGCCACAGGGGCGCGCCCTAGGGGGGTGGGCGCCCCCCTGGCTTGTGGGCCCACGGCAACTCCCCCAACCTTAATTTTGAGATTATAAATTCCTAAATATTCCCTGTATACTAGAGAGAGCCACGAAAACACTTTTCCGCCCCCAGGAGCCTCGGTTCCCGTGAGATCCAATCTTGGAGCCTTTTCCGGTAATCTGCCGGAGGGGGATTCGATCACGGAGGGCATCTACATCAACTCCATTGCCCCTCCGATGATGCGTGAGTAGTTCACCACAGACCTTCGGGTCCATAGCTAGTAGCTAGATGGCTTCTTCTCTCTCTTTGCTCTTCAATACCATGTTCTTCATGATCTTCATGGAGATCTATCCGATGTAATACTTTTTTGCGGTGTGTTTGTCGAGATCTGATGAATTGTGGGTTTATGTTCAGATTATCTTTGAATATTATTTGAGTCTTTTCTGAGTTCTTATATGCATGATTTCATATCTTTGCAAGTCTCTTCGAGTTATTGGTTTGGTTTGGCCAACTAGATTGGTAATTCTTGAAATGGGAGAAGTGCTTAGTTTTGGGTTCAATCTTGCGGTGTCCTCACCCAGTGACATAGTAGGGGTAGAGAGGCACGTATTGTATTGTGGCCATCGAGGATAAAAAGATGGGGTTTTCATCATATTGCTTGAGTTTATCCCTCTACATCATGTCATCTTACCTAATGCGTTACTCTGTTCTTCATGAACTTAATACTCTAGATGCAGGCAGGAGTCGGTCGATGTGTGGAGTAATAGTAGTAGATGCAGAATCGTTTCGGTCTACTTGACACGGACGTGATGCCTATATGCATAATCATTGCCTTGGATGTCTTCATAATTATTCGCTTTTCTAACAATTGCTCGACAGTAATTTGTTCACCCACCGTAATACTTGCCATCATGAGAGAAGCCTCTAGTGAAACCTATGCCCCCCGGGTCTATTTTCCATCTTATAATTTCAGATCTAAAACCAAAAACACCAAAAATACCTTGCTGCAATATTTTTACATTTGTTTTACTTTACTTTCAAGCAATCTATTCTATCTATCTCTATCAGATCTCATCCTTGCAAGTAACCGTGAAGGGATTGACAACCCCTTTATAGCGTTGGGTGCAAGTGTTTGATTCTTTGTGTAGGTACATCTATTGGGGACTTGCTTGTATCTCCTACTGGATTGATACCTTGGTTCTCAACAACTGAGGGAAATACTTATCTACTTTGCTGCATCACCCGTTCCTCTTCACGGAAACCAACGCATGCTCGAGAAGTAGCAAGAAGGATTTCTGGCGCCGTTGCTGGGGAGATCTACATCAAGCCTACCAAGTACCCATCACAAACTCATATCTTGCATTTACATTATTTGCCTTTTGCCTCTCGTTTTCCTCTCCCCCACTTCTAAAACGATTTTCAGAAAAAAAAACCCAAAAAGATTTGTCGTTTTATTCGCCTTTTTCTCGTCGGATCTCTTTTTGTCTACTCGAGTTACCATGTGCCTTCTATTTGCTTGCATCTTTGCTTGCTAAAAATCTATTGATATGGATCCTCATCCACTTGCTAATCTTTTCAAGAGATCCAATTGTGATGAACCAATTGCTAGTGAGTTGAGTGTACTTGATTATCTCTATAAAGTTTTGCTTGAGATTCGTGAATCTGAAAATTGTGATGAAGTGATTCACGATGTTTCCTTGAATGAAAAGCATGATTGCAATGATATTGTTATAAATTCCATTAATATCAATTGTGCTAATGATATGCAAACCCACAAGCTTGGGGATGCTATATTTGATGAGTTTGCCATGACCACTACTTATTGCAATGATCATGATTGGGGTGATAATGCTTCTTATGATCTTGATAATTTATTTAATACTCATGATGAATATGATATTGAAAGTGGGTTTGGAAGAGTGTCAACTTTAGGCATTATTGATCCCACTATTTTGGAAGAGTGTCAACTTTGCATCCATGTGGATCATGAAGCGAAAATTTTATATGATAGTTATATTGTTGAATTCCTTCATGATGCTACTGAAATTTATTATGAGGGAGGAACATATGCTTGTAGGAATTGCAATAATATCAAGTTTCCTCTCTATGTGTTTAAAGTTTTGAAGTTATGCTTGTTTTGCCTTCCTATGCTAGTTGATTCTTGTTCCCATAAATTGTTTTCTCACAAAATCCCTATGCATAGGAAGTGGATTAGACTTAAATGTGTTTTTCATGCTATTCATGATGCTCTTTTGCATATCTCAATTACTACTTTTTATGTGAGCATCATTGAAATCGTTATGCCTAGCTAGGGGCGTTAAACAATAGCACTTGTTGGGAAGCAACCCAATCTTATTTTCGTTTTCTGTTTTTTTGTTTCTGTTTTGGTGTGTTTTGCACATTATTACTTCTGTAATAATTGTGTTTTCTTGTTTAAATTAGTGTTTGAGCCAAGTAAGACCTTTGGGATGGTCTACGGTATTTGTGGTTTGATTCTGTTAAAAAACAGAAACTTTTGTGCTCAGTCCAGAATTTTTATAAATTTACTGGAACGTGCTTTTGATCTGAATTTTTTACACAAGATTTATATACAAATTTCCCTGGTTTTCCTAATTTTTCAGAATATTTAGAGTTACAAAAGTATTCGAAGTCTACAGATTTCTACAGACTGTTCTGTTTTTGACAGATTCTGTTTTCTTTGTGTTGTTTGCTTATTTTGATGAATCTATGGGTTGTATCGGGGGGTATGAACCATGGAGAAGTTAGAATACAGTAGGTATTACACAAGTATAAATAAATAATGAGTTCACAACAGTACCTAAAGTGGTGATTTATTTTTCTTATACTAACGGATCTCATGAGTTTTCTGTTGAGTTTTGTGTTGTGAAGTTTTCAAGTTTTGGGTAAAGATTTGATGGACTATGGAATAAGGAGTGGCAAGAGCCTAAGCTTGTGGATGCCCAAGGCACCCCAAGCCATATTCAAGGATACCAAAAAGCCTAAGCTTGGGGATGCCCCGGAAGGCATCCCCTCTTTCGTCTTCAATCCATCGGTAAATTTACTTGAGGCTATATTTTTATTCACCACATGATATGTGTTTTGCTTGGAGCGTCTTGTATGATATGAGTCTTTGCTTTTTAGTTTGCCACAATCATCCTTGCTGCACACATCCTTTTCAGAGAGACACGCTGATTCGTGAATTTATTAGAATACTCTATGTGCTTCACTTATATCTTTTGAGCTAGGCAATGTTGCTCTAGTGCTTCACTTATATCTTTTTAGAGCATGGTGGTGTTTTATTTTATAGAAATTATTGAACTCTCGTACCTCACTTATATTATTTTGAGAGTTTCTTAAAACAACAAGGTAATTTGTTTAGGTTATGAATTTAGTCCTAATATAATGGGCATCCAAGAGGGATATAATAAAAACTTTCATATTAAGTGCATTGAATACTATGAGAAGTTTGATTCCTTGCATACAGTTTTGAGATAATAGAGATGGTAATATGAGAGTCATGCTAGTGAGTAGTTGTGAATTGGAGAGATACTTGTGTTGAAGTTTGTGATTCCTGTAGCATGCACGTATGGTGAACCGTTATGTAACGAAGTCGGAGCATGATTTGTTTAATGATTGTCGACCTTTGTGTGAGGGTCGGGAGCGCGCGATGGATAACTCCTACCAACCTCTCCCCTAGGAGCATGCGTCTAATGCTTTGTTTGATAACTAATAGACTTTTGCAATAAGTATGTGAGTTCTTTATGAGTAATGTTGAGTCCATGGATTATACGCACTCTCACCCTTCCACCTTTGCTAGCCTCTCTAGTACCGCGCACCTTTCGCCGGTACATCAAACTCACCTTCCTCAAAACAGCCACCATATACCTTCCTCAAAATAGCCACCATATATTTTCCTCAAAACAGCCACCATATCTACCTATTATGGCATTTCCATAGCCATTCCGAGATATATTGCCATGCAACTTCCACCGTTCCGCTTTTCATGACATGCACCACCACTTTCATATTGCATATAGAATCATATTTTGTCATAGGTATCGAGTTGTAATTTTTCTTTTGAGTTGTAAGTAAATAAAAGTGTGATGATTTTATTAGAGCATTGTCCCGTGTGAGAAAAGGATGATGGAAGCCATGACTCCCTCACAAGTTGGGATGAGTATCCGGACTTTACAAAAAATAAAAGAGGCCAGCGAAGCCCAAAAAAAAAAGAGGCCAAAGATTCCCACCAAAATAAAAAAAAATGAGAGAAAGAGAGAAGGGACAATTGCTACTATCTTTTTCCACACTTGTGCTTCAAAGTAGCACCATGATCTTCATGATAGAGAGTTTCCTATTTTGTCACTTTCATATAACTAGTGGAGTTTCATCTTGCACGACCACTTAGTTTTCTTTTTGAGCTTTTATACACTTATAGCTCTAGCGCACCCGTTGCATGGCAATCCCTACTCACTCACATTGATATCTATTTATGGGCATCTCCATAGCCCGTTGATACGCCTAGTTGATGTGAGACTATCTTCTCCTTTTTCCTTGCAACCTCCACCATATTCTATTCCACCTATAGTGCTATATCCATGGCTCACGCTCACGTATTGCGTGAGAGTTGAAAAGGTTTGAGAACACCAAAAGTGTGAAACAATTGCTTGACTTGTTCATCGGGGTTGTGCATGATTTAGATACTTTGTGTGGGGAAGATGGAGCATAGCCAGACCATATGATTTTGTAGGGATAACTTTCTAAGGCCATGTTGTTTCGAAAGGACACGATTGCCTTGTTGGTGTGCTCGAAGTATTACTGTTTTTATGTCAATATTAGACTATTGTTTTGAATCTTACGGATCTGAATATTCATGCCACAATAAAGAATATTACATGGATAAATATGTTAGGTGGCATTCCACATCAAAAATTCTGTTTTTATCATTTACCTACTCGAGGACGAGCAGGAATTAAGCTTGGGGATGCTTGATACGTCTCCAACGTATCTATAATTTTTTATTGTTCCATGCTATTATATTATCTGTTTTGGATGTTTTATATGCATTAATACGCTATTCTATATTATTTTTGGGACTAACCTATTAATCTAGAGCCTAGTGCCAGTTTCTGTTTTTTCCTTGTTTTTGAGTATTGCAGATAAGGAATATTAAACGGAGTCCAAACGGAATAAAATCTTCGGAATAATTTTTCTTGGATCAGAAGACATCTACCAAGCTTGGAGAACAAGGCAGAGGAGCTGCCGTGTGGCCACAAGCCACAGGGGCGCGCCCTAGGGGGGGCGCCCCCCTGGCTTGTGGGCCCACGGCAACTCCCCCAACCTTAATTTTCAGCCTATAAATTCCTAAATATTCCCTGTATACCAGAGAGAGCCACGAAAACACTTTTCCGCCGCCAGGAGCCTCGGTTCCCGTGAGATCCAATCTTGGAGCCTTTTCCGGTAATTTGCCGGAGGGGGATTCGATCACGGAGGGCAGCTACATCAACTCCATTGCCCCTCCGATGATGCGTGAGTAGTTCACCACAGTCCTTCGGGTCCATAGCTAGTAGCTAGATGGCTTCTTCTCTCTCTTTGCTCTTCAATACCATGTTCTTCATTATCTTCATGGAGATCTATCCGATGTAATACTTTTTTGCGGTGTGTTTGTTGAGATCCGATGAATTTTGGATTTATGTTCAGATTATCTATGAATATTATTTGAGTCTTTTCTGAATTCTTATATGCATGATTTCATATCTTTGCAAGTCTCTTCGAGTTATTGGTTTGGTTTGGCCAACTAGATTCGTAATTCTTGCAATGGGAGAAGTGCTTAGTTTTGGGTTCAATCTTGCGGTGTCCTCACCCAGTGACATAGTAGGGGTAGGGAGGCACGTATTGTATTGTGGCCATCGAGGATAAAAAGATGGGGTTTTCATCATATTGCTTGAGTTTATCCCTCTACATCATGTCATCTTACCTAATGCGTTACTCTGTTCTTCATGAACTTAATACTCTAGATGCAGGCATGAGTCGGTCGATGTGTGGAGTAATAGTAGTAGATGCAGAATCGTTTCGGTCTACTTGACACGGACGTGATGCCTATATGCATAATCATTGCCTTGGATGTCTTCATAATTATTCGCTTTTCTATCAATTGCTCGACAGTAATTTGTTCACCCACCGTAATACTCGCCATCATGAGAGAAGCCTCTAGTGAAACCTATGCCCCCCGGGTCTATTTTCCATCTTATACTTTCAGATCTAAAACCAAAAACACCAAAAATACCTTGCTGCAATATTTTTACTTTTGTTTTACCTTACTTTCAAGCAATCTATTCTATCTATCTCTATCAGATCTCATCCTTGCAAGTAACCGTGAAGGGATTGACAACCCCTTTATAGCATTGGGTGCAAGTGTTTGATTCTTTGTGTAGGTACATCTATTGGGGACTTGCTTGTATCTCATACTGGATTGATACCTTGGTTCTCAACAACTGAGGGAAATACTTATCTACTTTGCTGCATCACCCGTTCCTCTTCACGGAAACCAACGCATGCTCGAGAAGTAGCACCGCGCCGTCGCGCTACCGGAGAACTCATCTACCTCTCCGCCCCCTCTTGCTGGATCAAGAAGGCGGAGATCGTCATCGAGCTGTACGTGTGCTGAACGCGGAGGTGCCGTTCGTTCGGCGCTTGATCGGAAGGACCGTGATCAGGATCGCGAGACGATTCGTGATGGGATCGCGGGACGGATCGTGATGGGATCGCGGGAAGGATCGTGATTGGATCGCGAGATGGATCGTGATGGGATCGCGGGACGCTCGGCGATTTGGATCGCAAAGACGTTCGACTACATCAACCGCGTTTCTTAACGCTTCCCGCTTAGCGATCTACAAGGGTATGTAGATCCACTCTCCCCCTCGTAGATGCTCATCACCATGGATAGATCTTGCATGTGCGTAGGAAATTTTTTGTTTCCCATGCAACGTTCCCCAACAGCGTCATCTTGCTCGCCACCTTGTCGCTCGCCTCCAAAGCATGTTCCTTGAGTGTCTCCGTAGTCGTGGTCGTCGCCGCGCCGTCTTCAAAAAGAGTCGTGGTAGACTCGGCATCGTCAATGCCACAAAGAGGGATGGCAGTGAAGTCGGACTTGGGAGCGTCGTCTTGGAGCTCGTCGGGCTTGGACATCTTGGTGGTACCATCCTCACGCTCGTCGTTGTGGAGCTTGGTCATTGCGAAGTGTGCTCTGGGTCGAGTAGCCTTGGCCTTGAGTGCTTGTTCCGCCTTGAGAGCACCAACGTAGATGTCGTCGAGAGACTCGTAGTTGTTGTGGAAGATAGTCTTGGCGATGTCGTTGTTCAATCCTATCATGACGTGGAACTTCATCCAAATGGGGTCGTCCACACCGGCTCGTCGCAAGGCTTTCTTCATCTTCATGAAGTACCCATCGAGGGACTTGGATCCTTGTATGGTGTTCTCCAATTGGCGGTGAAGATGTTCCGTGTATGTAGAAGGCACAAACTCTCGTCGCAACGCTTTCTTCAACTTGGACCAACTGATGTCGAAGCTCATCAGAGATGTGTGAAGCCACCATGTCGATGCACAGTCATGGAAGTTTCTTGTGGCGCACTTCACTTGATGTTCGGAAGGGACTTGAAGTAGCTTGAGGTAGGTCTCCATCCTGTGCTCCCACGCTAGATACTCCTCAGGGTCTTTACTCCCATAAAAAGGAATCTCGTGGTCGATGTCGAGGTCGTAGTAGCTCGTGGAAGTCGCGGACTTGAGCTTGGGGAGCTTCTCTTGAAGTGCTTGTCGGTGAAGATACCGCATATCCAAAGGCGAAGATGCCTTGAAGTCGCTTGGCGAAGATGCCAAGGTAGGTAGTGAAGTCATCGAGCGGTGGTTGGTGTCGAGCTCATGACCTTCACACTTGTTCTTTGTTGGACGCCTTGATGTTGGCATCGTTATTTCTTCATGTCGTTGATGGTGTCGATGCCGAGGTGATCTTGCCGGAGATGGAAGCTCGGAAGCATGTGCACTTGAGCGTCTTCTCGAAGATGAGGAAGACCTCTTGCCGATGTTCATGAGGACCTTGAGATCCTCCATTTGAGCATCCAACTTGGCATCGATGGTTTTCTTCATGGCATCGAACTCGTCGTTGTTGTTGTAAACCGAAGAAGATGATGTTCTTTGCCTATCCATCACAAGACTCGAGCAAGGGTGAGTAGGAAATGAGATAAACAATACGAATATACCGTTCCCAAAGTTGAGGATGTATCTTGTTTCACTCAATGTGGAATGAAAGAATTGGGGAATTGGTACCGGACTTGTTCACTCACACCTACAAAGTAAAGCTTATCGTGTGGCTCGGTTAGGACAAGTGGCACAAAATTCAAGAAAATGTCAATCCAAGATATCGAAAATGTTGAGGAAGATTCACAAAATTGCAATGCAAAGCAAATAGATCAATAGCTATGGTGGCACTAGGAACACACAAACGGATAGATAAATGGGATCCGTGCAACCAAGGAATGAGCACAAAATGTGAGAGACCCAGGAAAAGCTCGTGTGGCATGGATACTATAAGAGACAATAGCTCGATTGCTCAAATGGGCTAGATATGCGCTTGTGCACCAACCTAAAAGAGTAAACGTGCCGTCTTCAATCCCAAGTATGCTATGTATGTATGATCCAAGAGTATCTACTATGCAAAATGGCTTAATGCTATTGCTATTGCTTATAAGCTCTTTTGTATCTCCTCTTTTGCTTAAAAGCTTTTTCATCTTTTGCTCTTTTTTTTCTCTATGCTCTATGCTCGAACCAAGATATGAGACAAGTATGATGGATATGCACGGGAGAGACTTATGGCACAATGTAGATAACAAGATATTTGCATGCTAAAACTAGCTATGCGGCATAAGAGTATCACTACGGTGCACAAGTTACGTGGCCCGACAATTCTCAACTCGCTAGTCTCAATGGGTAAGGTACGCAATAGGTTCGAAGCGATCAAAGCAATGACAAGGTAATAGACAATGATGTCGTCGAGGTCACCGTCCTTGCTTACGGTTGGGGTGCCAAAAGGCAAAGTGGCCGATGTCGATGTCGAGGCCGAGGCGATGATGAGCGGCGGTGTTGTCGATGTAGATCCATCCCTAATTAGCTAAAACACCTTAGTAAACGGAAACCGCAACTCAAAATCTGAAACAAAATTGGATTAGGGTGGCGGAAGAGTATGGTGGGAAAACTATGCGGAAGTTATGGTGGTGGCCTAGGCAAAGATGCCAAATATGAAATTTTTGATGGATTCAAATGGTTTTGGAAGTATTTTTGTGGGATGGGGGTGTCAATAGCTATCCAACGAGCTAAAGAACGTCAAAATCGGATTTTGTATGAATTAGTTATGGCCAAAACGGTGAATAGGCTGATGCTGAAATTTCTGGGAAAGACTCTGGTTAGGCCGGAAGTTCCGGGCATAGGGCCGGAACTTGGGTGTACCGGAAGTTCCGGGGGTCAAGGGAAAGTGCGGGAAACTTTCTGTTTAGGCCGGAAGTTCCGGGCTTGGGCCGGAAGTTCCGGGGGTCGCGAAAACAACTCCTGGACGACCCCTAAATTCCGGATCTGAGAATGGGGGCGGAAAAACTCGATTTTGTGGGTCAAAATTGATTGGGTAAAAGAAAATTTGGGGGGATTTAGTGTTGGTAAAGCTAGATCCACTTGCCAAACACGAATTCCATGGATCAAAATCAACAAAATCTCACAAGAACCAACAAATTGCAAAAAATTTGGTGAGGCTATTTTTGGTGGGGATTTTCGAATTGGGACAAAAACACACAAAATTAGGCTACAAAACGAAGGGGAGGACTCCAAATTCGTGAGAAACATGGCTCATGATACCAATATGATACGAGGCACACCCGTGTGAGTCGATCTTTCACGAATTGGAGGTGGATTTGTGAATGAACACGAAGAACACAAAGAACACGGGGGGGGGGGGGGGGATGACAAGAGAAACACTAAAAAACAAGTCCAATCACACATCCACTATGCTCATATCCACACAAGATCCACAAAGGTACAAGAACAACAAAGGGAAAGAAGATACATGGTAGAGTTCATCCCAAATCCCATGGGGAGATGGGGCCTTGAATCCACTAGGGATCTTCCCACGCGATGGGGGTCTTGACATCCACTATGGGGTCTTCTCTCATAGAGGCATCTACTCCATGGGAGAGGTAGTCGAAGGAGCTAGGCTCAACTAACTATGAGCTAAACCATTGCTAACCCTAAAATGGAGGAGGTGGACGAGTATATACAGTCTAGGGAGAAGTGGGGGTGAGGAAGGGGTACATGGGCCTCGGGCTCGAGTGGCTGCCCACACGCAGGCCGGAAGTTTCGGGCAGGTTCTGGCCGGGTTCCGGGCTACCCACAGAGTTGGCACGCCTGGTGTCGCCTGTAGTCAAGGAGGCCAGAAGTTCCGGGCAGGCCGGAAGGTCCGGGGTCCGGAGGTTCCTCGCGGGTTCCGGGCTGCTTCCGGTCTATCCAGAGAGTTGGCACGCCCGTAGTCGGCTATGGTCGAGGAGGCCGGAAGTTCCGGGTAGGCCGAAAGGTCCGGGGTCCGGAGGTTCCGGATAGGCCGGAAGGTCTGGGACTTCTAGAGACTTGTCCTCGCTTCTTCTTCCTTCTCCGCTTCCAAGATTCCCTCGCGGATGGTGTAGTCGTACGTAGGTGCTGGCACTCCTCCTCGTCATCCGTGAAGCTCCGGCAATACCTATGCATGCACACGAGAGGAGTGTCAAGTAGTATACCATCCTCTAAGGGGTCAAGTGAGCACGTGTAAAGGAGATGATTCACCTTTATGTATGTGAAGTAGATGTCGCACGTGTCACTTGCCAAAGAGACTCTTGTCATGGTGATGTCCGTAGGATGGTCCGCATCATATTCCCAACCCTTCATAACGACTAATATAATTCACGGGAACAAGCCATAAATCTGACTGAGAGCTACTCTCAACATTCGCGAAGACTACTAACTCGAATCATGAAAACGTAATATTGGATCACATCAAGAATCATAAAAGGTTCAACAATATCCACTAGAACTATTACAACTACTCAAACATAGACATGATGGTTAGGGACAAGCTACAAGAAGGCATCAAGCCGGTGAAGGGAGAAGGCATGGTCGTGATGGTGGAGACAGCGGCGCGGTGGCGATGGTGATGATGGTGCCTGAGCCGATGGTGATGGAGATGGGGGCGGCGCCGGTGAATGTGCCGACGCGATGGCACCGACCCAAAGGCCGGTGCCCATGCTGGCGGAGCTTCCTCCTCTTCCCTTAATGTGCGTCCCACCATCTCTGGTGGTGGAGCAGCAATGGAGATGTTCTTGTGGATGAATGAGATGATGGATGGATGTTGTGGCGGCGGCCAGGGTTGGAGGTGTGTATATAATGTCTCTCCTCAAGCCTCCTCCATATATGTGGTGCCTCCCTCTTCATCCTAGGGCTCAAGATGAGACTTATCCTCTCCCAATCCGTATTTATGAGCCAAGGATCCCGTGGGAACAATTGGGCATGAAACCGGTGAAGAATTCCATCTCGAAGGGCAACTTTCGGAGCTATTTGCACGTCATATGACGAGTCATACAACGAGCCATGATCGTATGGTACGCCTTCTTTAATTATGCCCCTTTCCGGTAAATTTATTGCCATTTCTTCATAAGAACTCGGAATTTGACGTTCTTGGGCTCTTGGATTCATATCAACTATGTTGATCCATTCCTGGTATTAGATCTTGATTTGGAGCACTTTGGACAGAAATCACTTTTTCCGACCTCCGAAATGGCTAAGTCTAGCCCCTGGGGTATCTCTGTATTGAACCCATCCTTGGTCCTTTCATCGTGCTTGGTCCTAGATTGCCCCAAAACACATGTAGACACAAGAAAACAAAGAAAAGTAATAAAACCAAATAAAATACTAAATGTGCAATGCTCAGAAGGTAAAGTGTAAGTATCGATAATCATGCATAATGGGCAACTATTTGGTTCAACGGGACATAATATATGAATAGAACATGCAACGAATGAGCTCTAAAAATGCGTAAAATATAGAGCCATTATCCATCGAGATGTGGTTGTTACGTATCGAAGTGGGGGATGTCTCCAAATTACGTCTTGGCCAGCACGCGTCCTGCATCAAGAGTCTGTTGTCCAACCGAAGGCCCTATCCGTCATGTGGGGTTGCCCCGGTAATTAAGATATCAATAATCAACAAAATCATTGGGAATTTAATGACTACACCTATTGAATACCCATAAATAGGATCCGTGTTACTGCACTAAACCTTTCTATCACTGGTGTTCAAAATAACACTTCACGGTGTCTATACTCTTTGCCTCTCCGTGGCTCACCACTACTGCAGGATGGTCGAAAGACGACACATCAATCAGAGACCCTTCGACAATACTGTGTGCAATGCATGAATCGCAAACATTATAGTTCAAGCTTCATCGCTAATGACATGAACTGTGTGCGATGGAGGATCCATCAAATACGATTCAGAAAATAGTTGCGTGTGATCTACGGCAGACAGTTTGTTCTTATGAACTGTTTGTGATTAGCGAAGATAACAGAAATGATTAACAAAACTACATTCGTGTACAAAGTACGACATACAGTTCATTCGGATAAATTGTGTGCGATGATACAACAGAACAGACACGATTTGGCATAACAAGATGTGTGCGATATACAACAAACAAGTTAGGAATCAGAATCGTGTGCGAACACCAGAAATAACATAGACGATTGGTGCTAATAACCTGTGTGTGTTGTGGGAAAACGCTTGCAGGTATACAATTGTCAGCGATTGATGAAATCATCACCGATGGGTTTCGTAGTTTAGTCCGTGTGTACTGTGATTTGCTCTGTCTGCACAACATCTATGATGTGCCTACAGAGCAACAACATATGTACTTATAAGAACATGATTGCATAAACAAAAAAGAACACAATGCAATTTCAAATATTGTATCACAAACACCAGCAATATTACAAGGTTCAAATTCCAGCATTACAAGGCCCAAATTTAAAGATTACAAGGTACAAACTAATATTAGAAATCAAATCCAATCTTCAGGATCCATGGGATGAAATATTTCTGCAAAGGGATCAACCACCGAGAAGTCATATTTCGACTCGATAGAATCACTTTCGAATAATCTGTCATATGAACTTCCAAAGTGAAAATCAGCTTCTGCAGAGCCTTTTCCATTCCACTGTATACGTCTTCGCTGATCAGTAAACCATCCACTGCGGCGCAATAAATATAGTGCAAACCTCATTAACTTGAGCACCCTTGCTTTCTGAAGAGAGAAACTGGCGAAGTGAATCTATTGATTGGTGCCTCGGTACTCGTTCAAAGTAATTTCCGTGAGATGGAATTCAAGGCATTCGCTGGGATTGTTATATTGCGCCACCTTTTCCACTCCAAGTCCTGCTTGTATCTACAAACGAAGACAACATATCAGTGCTTAGATGCATTTTGAACACTACGGGCCTCTTTGATTTGCATGATTTATAAAATACACTAATAGATTGACATGCCATCTTCGATCGTTCATGATTAACATCTCAAAAAAATGTATAGTACATTTTTCATTGTAATCATGGGTAAAAGTACCAACAAATTGAACTCCGTTGTGGTTAACACTTAACAGGAAAGGAACATCACCTTGACGTATAGCTTCTCTGTGCACGTAAAGCATCTAAAGAACTTAACATCTTCATCCAGATCGGGGCCGATAGATTGTAGTGCCAAGATCTTCACTATGCGCAAAGACAATACGAGGCCTGTGGGAATCATTTTCTGGATGATAGCCGAACATAGATCAACAAAAACTAGATAAAATGTGATGTACAATAATAAGAATGAGAAGAAGATTGTTATACCTAAACGTGTATGGATCCAGCTTTAACAAGTTCGTAGAATTCAGCACACGAATAGCCCAACACTGTCAATTTCGGTGCGTCAATGACCTTGATTCTTGTTCGACCTTCTTTATCAAGTACAAACAATCTCTCAAGGAAAGGCGCATTCTCAATGACCGTATCATGATACTCCCCAACTGACAGCGTGTTGCGGCACTAGCCATGCACATAAATCGTACGGAGATTCATCGTAGCAATGTGGTGGCTACTGAACCCAAACATCACCTGAAGACAAAGGTACTCGAGCATTGTACAGCCACCGAGCAGGCGCTCCAAATCCTCCTTCGAGATGATGATGCCAATGAGCTCGAGGTGCTTCAGTTTAGGGAGATGAAGAGTGTGCGCGACATTAATCTTGGGGAAAAGGCACCACACGAACGTAGTGTGACGCAACGTGGGCGCAAGGCGGAGGATGAACGGAGGTAGCGAGCGCCCATGTGTTGGAGTCAAAACCGGCAGTTCTCGGGTAGGGGATCGCGAACTATGGGTCTTGGATCGATGGGTAACAGGAGACAAGGGAGACAACTTTACCCAGGTTCGGGCCCTCTTAATGGAGGTAAAACCCTACGCCCTTATTTGTTTTGTATTGATGATGAGGTATCGAGTACAAAGTTGATCTACCTCGAGATCGTATGATGTGGTCTAAAACCCTAGGAGTAATGAGCATAACCTGTCCTACGGACTAAAACCCTCCGGTTTATATAGGATCCGGGGGTATCTAGGGTTTACACAATGTCGGTTACACCAGGAGAAGAATATGCCGAGCTCATCATGAGGTTCTTAGAGTACATGTCACAGTCATTGGATATTTCCATCTTGGTTGCTGCGTTACGGTCTTCGGGCCTTCATTGATAATGACAAAGCGGCGCACTGTCCGGCCCATAGAAATAGGTCGGCTGCCTGAGGACCCCTTAATCCAGGACTCCCTCACCATGTCGAGCAACAAAGTTGATCTCCTCGAGGTGATCTAGGGCGGGGGATAAGAACCACTCGTGAAACTTGGGTTTGGCCTTGGAGTTGGAATGCAAAGTGCTGATGGCAAAGCGTCTGCTGGCGCAGTGTGCGTGGCGAGGATGTGGGACAATGCGTCCAAGCATTTGCGATACCCGCTGCAGAGCTCGTCATTGTCGAGGAGGTCAATGGGGGTGGAGTGCCATAGGGGGTGCCACCGCCTGGAGAGGATGGTGGTCTGCCTGGCAGATTTGATGGGGAGGAGGGACATGATGGTTACCAACATCTCGTCGAGGATGCTGCTGATGAAGTCCACGCTCGCCGGAGGCTCGTGTGGTTCAGCCTCGACCCGCCCCAGCTTGTTGGCCGCCTCGTCGTCCATCAAAAAAGGAGGCGATCCTTGGCGGCGGCCCTTATAGATAAGACCGGAGGAGAAGGTGGAGCATTAATGGAGAACTTGGGAGAGAATAGGGTTTGTGGGTGGAGGTCAAAGGGCTTGATTCCCGATGAGCCAGCTGCGCCTACGCGGCGGACTGCTCGCACACGTCCCTTTGAGCCTGCGCGGTGGACTGCTCGCACGCGTCACGTCTAATCAAACCTGCACCCACAACACCTCCTAGCCAATAAAATATAGTAAATTACATCGGTTGCTAATATTTTCACCAAAAATATTAAATAATAGATAAAAAGTATACACTTGTTGCTAATACTGACATTTAATTATACTGACATACATGGATCACCCAAGAAGGACAAGGTTCAAGTTCGGAGATGGCTCCCACCCGCCCCCCCTCCTCCTCCTAGCCGCCACCAACCCATCCCACACCACCTCGGATCATCATGGATTTTGACGAAGATTTGAACCATGGAAGGGATGCTTCATTGGGATTTCTCCCCGGGCATTGCCTTTACAACCCAGGTGAGTCAGAAATTCGGCTCCACTGTTCATTTTTCTCGCTCTCGAGGTGCCAAGGAGTTCTTCTTAGTGGTATCCTTTTCATCGGCCTCTTTCCCTCTCACGGAAGAATCAGTTGGTATTGCCCTACAATGTTGCATTGGGGGTATTAGCTCGGAATTCAAGGTTACCAGGCTTTTCAAAAGATCATTCAGATTCTCAGTAGCCAGTAACAAAGTTGGGCATTTTGTTTATGGGCTTAAAGATCGCATTTGGCCGGATTTTGTCTGTCATTTTCATCTATACAATGGCAAATTTGCTCGAGTCGCTAACTATGATGCTAATTGGCATGCGGATGAAGTTCTGATGGAAATATCAAACCGCCGCCCAATAGCTATTAAATCTTCTCTGGATTTCTTTCAAAAGGAGAGTGGCACAAATCACTATGTATGCAAAGAACTCAAGAAATTCCAACTGCGACCGATTAATTCCATGAAGTTTTCCGATGAACATGCGGATGAAGCATCTTCTTCAGTCAGTGTGTTAATCTCGCAAAAATCAAATTTGGACAGCAATAATGACAGATTGATTTTGGGTAATCAAGCCAATCAGCAACCCCCTTCATTTTGGGTCCCCAATAATGGTGCCCATTCTCCGGAGTCACGGAAGATATTGCAGAGAGATGAAATGGAGGATCGTTGCCAGGCTGAATTTGTCATGTTTGGGAGGTTTAAGTGTGTAGTTAATGCTGATTATCCTTCACCTCCTCAATGCTTTCTCACGTCCGCTTACAGATATGCCCCACCGTATGTTATGTGGCCACCGGTACTCAGTCATGAACATCAACGGGCCTTGACCCAGGCAGGATATTCTGACAGCGAGGTTTGCTCACTTACCAAAGACTGGGCTGTGTTATGTGCCAAATGCCTACAATGGGGGCACAGAAAAATCAATTGTGAAATTATTTGCCTTAAATGCTCAGCACCAGACCATAAGGCAAGTTCCTGTTTGGACTCAATCTCTCAAGTCGGAGTCAAATCTTCTGATTCACCTCATCAAATCAATCTGTCTGATTCCGAGGCCCCACTTAACACCAGAGATGCTACATGCATATTGGGCCGACAGGCTGTGGTGTCCTGTTCTATTTGTAATGCAACTAATCACCTATCCCGGGCCTGCCCAGCTCTACTGCTATGTCCAGTTTGTGGTCTTTTGGGTCATATGGGCCGATTCTGTGGTGATCGCTCGGAAGCTTACCTTTTCTGGAGAATTAAATCTGGCGATATCTCCTCTGCGTTGGAATTTCCAAACAACATTAATTACAGGAGATCGACTAATTTTCAGAAACAACCCATGGTTGACACATAGGAGAAAGTCTGGATTGTTAAACAGAAAAGCCCAGTGGATGATCCTACGGACGAGTGGGCTGGTGGTCTGATGCATACCATTATGGTACAGGAGGGTACTGACTTGCTGCAGTGGCTGTGGGAGATTTCCTTTGGCAAATATACTCCCCGGATCACATATGAAAAATCAACCCAGGCGAGACAGTTTCCAGAGAACTATGTCACTCTATTTAAGGCAGTCAGAACTGCTATTCAGATGTCGATCATGCAAATCAGGCCAGCAAACTTCTCTGATCACCGATTCACTGCTGCTACGGCTAGGGGGTTTTACTTGCCTTGGGAAACCTGCCAGATGCTTATCCCGCCTATGCCTCTAACTGCAACCCAGTCTGAACCGGAGCAAACACATGAGCGAGCTTCAAAATCTGCTCTTCCCGCTATCTCCCCTGGTCATGAGCCGAGGTCTGATGCTGGGCCAATTGGTCTCAATGGGCTGGCCGGGAGGGACACGCAACTGCAGTGTGATTTTCTGGGTAATGGGCCAGATTGCTACTCATCCCTTGAGCGTATGATCCAAAAAGAGCAGGCACATGTGGACACAACTCACTTAAGGCGTAGCAGTAGATGCAACAAGTATGATTGTTTCAGAGTCCCCCCACTGACTGATAAGAAAATACATCCGTCAAAGGTCAAGCCTAGGAAACAACCATCAGTGCACTTTGCTGGGACGGCCACTGCACCTTCAGTCAATGCACATGAGATCGGAGGGCATTCTGCTCAATCCTCCAGCCAGGTGTCGGTTGATATCCCTCGTCCCACTCCCATTGCTACCATTCAGCAAATTGGCACTAATTGGTGTGGTATCCCTGTTGAAAATCTCAGTCCGAGGAAGCTTCTAGCCAAGCTCCAGTCGGACAAGGGCGACACCTCATAAGCTAATGGTGCAGGGGAGGCAGTGGAAAGTGCTTTGCTGAAGCAATTAGCACTTAGGAATGCCGTACGTGACAATGGGTGTTCTGTAATATGTCTGCAAGAAACCAAGCGAGTCTCGTTTGATCTGTCTTTTGTTAAACTATTTTGTCCTAGACAATTTGATCAGTTTGTGTTTGTGCCCTCCAATGGTGCCTCTGGAGGGTTAATTACTATCTCGAACAGTGCCACTTTTAGTGGTTCGTTGATTTTCAGTGAGTCATTTGCTTGTGGTGTCAAACTTACTTCTCTGGAATCTGCTAAAGAATGGTCGTTGGTTAATGTCTATGGACCGTGTGATGGACCTGCTAGAGATAACTTTACATCTTGGTTATTTGACCTCGAAATACCCAGCAGCGAAGATTGGTTAATTATCGGGGATTTTAATTTCATTAGGGGGCCTAAGAACCAGAACAAACTAGGGGGAGACGCCACTGATATGTTTACTTTCAATGAGTTCATCCGAACTCAATCCCTGGTTGAGCTTCCCATCAAGGGCAGGACCTACACTTGGAGTAATATGCAACTTAATCCGTTGCTCGAGCAGCTGGACTGGTACTTCACATCGGCAAACTGGACAATCACCTACCCAAACACCTCTGTGCCCCCTTTGCCCAAACCAGTCTCCGACCACACTCCATGCGTGATCAGTATTAACACTTTGATGCCAAAAAGCAAAGTGTTTAGATTTGAGAATTTCTGGATCACACATAGTGGATTCTTTGATACGGTTCAGAACTCTTGGGCGAAATATTGCTATGCACCTAACTCAGCTGCGACCCTCTGCAAAAAGCTTAAAACGCTAAGGTACGACCTCAAACAGTGGAGTAAAAACATTTCTCGTCTAAATATCTGTATTGAAAATAGTAACAGAGCCCTCGCAGACCTTGATGCCATTGAGGATAAACGCAATCTCACGGTTCCGGAGGCTAATTTCCGTCATATTTTGAAAGACCACTTGTTGGCCCTGCTGAAATACCAACAAGAATACTGGAAAAAAAGGTATACAGTTCGCTGGTTTAAGTGTGGTGGTGAAAACACATGATTCTTCCAAGCTGCGGCCACTGAGCGGTACAGATGTAATTCCATTGCTTCACTTAAACAGCCAGATGGCTCCATTGTCACCGATCACCGTGGTAAGGAAGCAATTCTGTATGAGGTGTACAAGGAACGATTGGGACAGTCCAATGTAGTGAACATGAAATTCAACCTTCCATCGATCATCAAAAAGATTGAGGGTCTTGATGCTCTGACCGTCCCGTTTACCAGAGAGGAAATCGACCAAGTAGTCAAGGAAATGCCGGGGGATAGAGCCCCGGGTCCTGATGGTTTTAATGGGAGTTTTTTGAAGTCTTGTTGGCACCTGATAAAAGAAGATTTTTATAAAGTCTGCATGGACTTCTATGAGGGCAACCTTGATCTGAAGAGTTTGAATTCGGGCTTCATCACCCTCATTCCCAAGATCCGCTCACCCCAGACAGCCAATGATTACAGGCCTATAACCCTTCTCAATTGCTGTATGAAGCTGATCACTAAGCTCCTAGCTAATCGCCTGCAAAAAGTCGTCCTCAAAATCATACACCGAAATCAATACGGGTTCCTTAAAGGGAGGTCCATACAGGACTGTTTAGCATGGGCATTCGAGTATATACACCAGTGCCAAGCTTCGGGCCGCCCTTGTTTTCTGCTGAAACTTGATTTCGCCAAGGCATTTGACACGATCGAGCACGCTCCGATGATCCAAATCATGAGGAACATGGGGTTTAACGAAAAGTGGCTGTCCTGGATAGATTGCATCTTCTCTTCTGGGGTGTCATCTGTCCTTCTCAATGGGTCGCCTGGTCGTCAATTCCATTGTAAGGGAGGGGTCAGGCAAGGGGACCCACTATCACCGCTGATTTTTGTGCTCGCGGCGGTCCTCCTCCAGGCAGCCATCAATGACGCACATGGAAAAAATCTGATCCAGCTACCCATTCCCTCCTGCCATGGTGACTACCCCGTCATACAGTACGCGGACGATACTATCGTCATCATGCCAGCATGCACACTTCAGGCGGAAAAATGAGGTCAATCTTGTCTGATTATGCTACGTCTGTGGGACTACGCATAAATTTTCATAAATCCACACTTGTCCCAATCAACCTGGACCAGGACAGGACTGAAGCCATTGCTAATATATTCCAATGTGTGGTGGGGAAAATGCCATTTACGTACCTAGGGTTACCCCTAGGTACGACTCGTCCATCGGTGATGGATCTCATGCCTCTGGTGTCCTCGGTCCAGAGCAGGTTGCCGGCTGCTGTTTCTTTGCTGGACTATGGATCCAAACTGACCTTGGTAAATTCAGTTGTCACTTCCCTGCCTGTCTATGCCATGTGTGCTATCAAAATCCATCCGAGAATCATCGAGCACGTTGATAAACTTCGCAGGAGCTGTCTTTGGCGTAGGAATTCGGAGGATGGAACCAAGGATAGCTCACTTGCGGCCTGGGACATGATTTGTCGTCCAAAAGAGAGAGGAGGGCTAGGGATCATAAACTTGAAACTGCGAAACCAAGGTCTCCTCCTCAAACTGTTGCATAAATTCTATAATCGTGCTGATGTACCCTGGGTACAGCTAGTCTCGTCGACTTATTACATGGGTAAAGTGCCACATGCCTCTGATCCTTGTGGCTCGTTTTGGTGGAAGGATCTCCTGCAACTATCTGATATCTACAGAGGAGTGACCAAGGTTGTCGTGGGTAGTGGCAAAACAGCTCTTTTCTGGAAGGACATGTGGAACGATGACCTGTTATGAGTCTCTCATCCTAGGGCCTTCTCGTATGTCAAAAATGAAGACCTCTCCATACATGAACTGCTGACGGCAGATACTTTGGGCCAGGTGTTCCATCTGCCACTGTCCGTGGAGGCTCATGGAGATGTTGAGGACCTGCAACTGATCACCAGAGAGGTGGATCCCGCTGCAACCACTGAGGACGCCTGGCTCTGTAATTGGGGAGGGAGGGATTTTAAGGCAAAAAAGTTCTATGATTACTGTTTGCGAGATGAGCAGGTAGATGAAGCATTTGGATGGATTTGGAAGACCAGATGCACGATGCAATGGAAAGTTTTCTTATGGCTTTTGTTGGCGGATAGATTGAACACCCGAAACATGCTCAGAAGGAGGCAATACAAGCTTGACAATGATGACTATACATGCATGCTCTGCCATAACCCACCCGAGGAAGATCTGAACCATCTTTTCTTTGAGTGTCCCTTCAGTGCTAGGTGTTGGAGGACACTCGGTATCACCTGGCCAAGCTCTGAATGCAGATTGCATAAGGTGCGTGTGGGCAAGGCTGAATGGGACAAACCAATGTTTTTGGAGATCTTCACCGTTGTTTCTTGGGGGATATGGAAGGAAAGAAATGACAAACTCTTCAGAAATATTCCGCCCACTCATGGCTCATGGCTGGACATGTTCAAAAAGGACTTCTATATGATGACACACAGGGCAAAACAAAAATTTGTGCCCTTCATACACTCCTTCCTTGATGATATTTAGCTACTTTAAGTGTTTGACTTGTATATCCTACCTCCCCCCTCTCTCCCATGATGTAGATATTTCCTGAACTGCTTGTAACCCTGGGACTTTGTCTCTGACACTTTAACACTTAAATAGAAAAAGGTCAGGGGGAGCCCTGCCCCACTGTCATTGACCGTTCAAAAAAAACATATATTTGTATTGTTATAAAAAAGCGAACATTTTTTTGTATGTATATTTGAACAATTATGAAACATAATTTACTTAGTTTGTATGTATAATGTTTATATCGCACGAATAATTAAATGTTATGTTTGTTATTGAGATTAGAATTGACATACCTTTTACAGATTTCTAAAAAAAAACTTAGTTTTACGTTAATTTTCACACTTCCCTGACAGGCGGGGCCCACCTCTCATAGAGGTGAAGAAAAATACCCAATTTGAGGTGGTTTTTGAAAAAAATAGGCCACCCGCCCTCCTCTCAGTCTTCGAGTCACTAACAGTGGGCCCATGCCACGATGGCATGCGAAGTCAACATTAATTTCATACACAAACATGATTTACACCGTATTTGCATGTCCGAGCCAAGTTTTTGCACCAGTTCATTGTACGGAACAAGTTCTATCACCAGAGTGACCATTTGCGCCAAGTTCAAGCGTCAAGTACGTTGCCGGCCGAGGAATCCAGTGCATGCCTAGGCACCGCGCATGCGTTTCTTTTGGCCACGCATCTCCTCGATGAGACCTTTCCCGCGCACAACCGCGCACAAACGCGCGCTACCCACTATGCTCCGCCATGGCTGCCCGAAGGCAGCTGGCGCTGGCGGCCGCCGTGGACGCCAACCCAACGACAGCCGCCGGGGCCGCCTTGGCCACCACCCCACAGGCAGCCGCCGAGGCCGCCACCATAGCGGCGACCGTCTTGGCCGCCACGACATCGTCGTCCGTCTTCGCCCCGACCCCGCAGTAATAGTGGGCACACACGTACACACATCCGAGAACACGGGCCCACGTATGCCATCCCACACGGTTTCTAAAAACCATAAAGCGTTCCGTGATTGGGAACTAAATCCATCAATAAATCTTGAGCTTGTTTGTTGTCACATTTCAAATTACCACGCGCTAAATTTATTGCAAATGGAAATAATTTCCTACCCATGGTGGTAGCTACACACGACCCCAATTTTTGTCTCTAATTAATTTGGTAAATTATTTCGGACTATGAAAAATAACTCTATCATGGAAATATCGGGACGTTGAACCAGCGAGGCAAGCAAGCTGGCAATTATGCCAAAAAGCGAAGCAATAGGACTGAGAGAAGTGAGAAAATGCCCCTTTTACACAACAAAAAGACACTTGTGTCAAAATGGTAATAAAAAAGACAAAGAGAAGTGAGAAAAACTCATTTCTATACAACCACTTGTGTCAAAAATGCACTTGTGCCAATGTCATTGAAACTCGACACCTCATATATGTAAAAAGACACCTATACCAAAGGGTGTGTAGCTACCACCATGCATTGAAAATCGCCTCCCTTATTGCAAATCAGTTCACACCTACCAAACCTAAACACGTTCCCACTTAGCAGCTGTTTACTGTTGTAGGCTATAAAAACACCTACTCGAAAATTACCGCATATTCCTGACCCCGCCACCAAAAAAATAGGTCTTTCTTGTTAGTCATTTCTTCCGTCTGCCATGGCCAGTAGGGGTTCTGGGTCGAGATATAACCAGGGATGAAAGACCAAGGCCGCAGAAGCAACCGAGAGGGCCCGCCGCCGCGTCGGGGAAGCGCCAGAGAGCTCCAGCCATGTCGCGTTTGCTGCAGGAAAGATGTCCGTCGGCGCCGCAGACGCCTCATAGGATCTTTCGCGGAGATGCGAGGGCTCTCATCACAATTACAATCGCATTCACCTCGGAGGTGAATTAGGCGAGCTGGCAGTGTTGTATTCCTCGGCCAGTGACGGCATGCGCGCTGAGCTCGATAAGAAGGAGGAGATCGATGCCTTGGTGAAGCTACTGGAGAAGAGCAACGCCTCGCTTAACAAAGCGACCGGCTTCATCGTGAAACTTACAGGCGAGAAGGTGAAGCTCCCCAACGAGCATGAAGAGTAGGAGGAGCAGACCGCCGCCTGGAAGAAGCTACTCGAGGAGAAAAGTGTCTCGAAGGGGAGGCTGAAAGACCTCGTCTAAGAACTTTTGGAAGACTTGGTGAATCACCACATCGAGCGCGAGGGGCTGGTGAAGGAATCCATGGCACGTGCCAAGGAACTTCATGCATACGTGAAGGAGAGCATCGACACTCTTCAGCAAAAATCTTGCGCCATGGCCGTAATCCGGAGGATGACGGAGGAGATGCGAGAGGAGATGGAGGTTGTGGAGGCGATGAAGAAGGAGATTGAGGAACTCCGTGCCCGTCAATCCATCAAGAATTAGATTGCAGCGACCCAGATCGTTGTCGGTGTCTTCCTTCTTCAACCTCTTCCTTCTTCTTTTGCCCATGTGTCTTTGGTGAGTTGCCGCATGTGGAATTTTTTATTATAATGAATATGTAAGAAAATTATTATCCTTTACCGGTGCGAATTTGCCGTTATATTATTTCGTTCGTAGGTACATGTATACGAGTCGAAAGCCGGCAAAAAGCCAACTTCTCAGCAAGGCACTAACAAAACAATGGTTATGTTCAGCGGGGCAACGGGATCACAAGCAAACTAGTCGCAATAAAAAAAAAGGAAACTAGTCTGTCCGTCCAGGCACATTAACCGCATGATAAACAGCGGGTCGGACGCCATTAATTCGAAAGTTGGGAGCGAGGCGAGCGAAAGGTGGAGGTCAAAGTCTCGCTTCCCGATGAGCCTGCACAACAGAATAATCTCATGCGTCCCGTCGAGCCTGCGCGGCGGACAGCTGACACGCGTCCCGTTGAGCCTGCGCGGCGGAAAACACGCATGCGTCCTGTCATAAACCAAGTGCCCGCACGACACCCCCATATCAAGTAAAAATAATTGGACACGTGGCACCAAATGGTTATCTTATGAGTTTTGTATTTACGGGAATTCAAAAACCAAGATTACCAATGATTGCGGCCGAGCTATCATGCCTAAATGTTTCTAATTCATTCACGTTCGTTGCATGGGACCTAAGCAAGCAGCCAGGGACACAAAAATGATCTTCCAATGAATTTTAACGCACTAGAGCATGTGCTTCTAGTTCAAAATTTTAAGTATGCTTATTAAATCCCTAGAAAACTCAATTACTGTATAAAAAGGGCCGAATTGGTGCACTAGAGGACACATTGAATGTAGTTTTTCCACCAGAGGTGACATGTTCCCTATCGAAATCACGAGGCTTCTTACATAAGCTTTGGCTTGTAAGAAGCATGTCCAAATATTTGTCCCAAATTCGTTAAAAAAATGCACGCCATATATGTGTCGTGGCATGACACTATGTAAGTTTCATGAATTCCAGACGAGATTTGGGGTTCTCGAGGATTTAAAAACCAAGATTCTCAATGTTTGCGCCCTAGTCACGACGCCAAGAATACTCAATGTTTGGCGCCCTTTATAGGTTAATTGAGTTCTTCACCTTAATTGCATGCCTAGAAAACTCAATGTCATTTCGACCACAAATGTGACATGTTCCCTATCGAAACCACGATGCTTCTCATGGGAAGCTCCAATTTGTAAGAGGTTTGTCCCAAAACTTGTCCCAGATTGGTCAAAAAAATTACCATGTCTTATAAGTGTCGTGTCATGACACCGGGGTAAGTTTCACGAATTTCAGACGAGTTTTGGATTTATGGGAATTTAAAAGCAAAGTTTCTCATTGTTTGCAGCCTAGTCACAATGCCGAGGTGTTTGTAATCATTGCATGGGACCTAAAAGGGGGCCCACAGACATAAAAATGATTTTCTAACCCATTTTGGTGCCCTGGAGCATGTGCTTGTAGTTCAAATTTGAATTATGCACATTCAGTGGCTAGAAAAGCTCAATTAATGTATAAAGGGTGCCAAATGAGCCCTGAATAATTCCACATTTTAGCATTGCACTTGTATTAGTCTATGTTGCATGTAGAAAAAATATCAAGGCAAGAAGAGACATTGAATGCCGTTCCCTCCACAGAGGTGACATGTTCCGTATCAAAATCACGATGTTTCTTGAGAAGTTCCGGTGAGCTAGAGACTTGTCCCAAAACTTGTGCCAAATTGGACAAAAATATTATCATGTCGTATAAGTGTCGTGTCATGACGCCGGGGTAAGTTTCAAGAATTTCAGACGAGTTTGCGATTAACGGGGATTTAAAAGCCAAGTTTTCTAATGTTTGCGACCTAGTCACGATGCTAAGATGTTTGTAATCTAGTCTCGTTCATTGCATGGGACCTAAACAAGGAACCGAAGGACATAAATATGTTTTTCAACCCATTTTGGTGACATGGAGCATGTGGTTTTAGTTCAAATTTGAATTATGCACATCACATGCCTACAAACTTAATTAGTGTAGTATAGAAAAGGCCAAACGAACCGTGAATAATTTAAAGCAGTTATATACGCCTGCCTAGAGCACGTGCGTGTGTAAGCACGGTGTACGCACGTGTCGTGCTAGCTCGAGCTTCCTTCTTTCATAAGTTATCCAAATTATAATAAAATGGTGTGCTATCCAAACACGCTTTTCCCACCACTCCCCCAATCGGTCACCCACCACTCCCCCAATCGGTTTCCTACCGAAGCGCCGGTCATGTCATCAACCTCCTGGACGAGGGGGACAAGACGGAGCAGGCAAAAGCGGCATCGCGCCATCGAGTTAGAGCGAGACGTCATCATCAGCCCATGCAGGCGTCTGCATGCGACGCCATTCCACCATCGCACATGGTTTCTAGTACTACCAAAAACATTTGCGATACGTACCTGGTCCCACGAGGTGCCCATCCGGGTACCCCTTATAAATGATACGTGGCAACCCTTATCAGCAAGTTACAGCTTCCCAGCCCCTAACCGTTTCGAATGGAACTCGGAAGTTAAGCGTGCTTTTGGTGGAGTAGTCCAAGGATGGGTGACCGGTTGGGAAGTTGCTAGATCTCAATGTTCATTCAGGCGGTGTGATATGATCACTACAGGCATTTAGTAGTAAATGCCTGTAGTGATATGTCATTCCGGTTATATAAATCTTGAGGTCCTTGTTTTGAAAATATTTAGAGTTATTTTCTTTTGTTGTTAGAAAATGTGTATGCGTGTGTGTCAACCCATGCATGTGTGTGTGGACCATGCCTTTGAAAAAAAATTGAGTGAATTTTTTTTTCCTTTTCAAAAATGTGTGTGTGTGTCAACCCATGATTTTCTTTTGCTGTTTTGAAAACGTGTGTGTGGACCATGCCTTTGACAAAAAATTGAGTGATTTTTTTTGCCTTTTCAAAAATGTGTGTGCGTGTGTATGTGTGTGTGTCAACCCATGATTTTCTTTTGCTGTTTCGAAAATGTGCATGTGCGTGTGTGGTGTTTGTGCGTGTGTGTGTGTCAGCCCTGTGTGTGGACCATGCCTCCATTGTGCGGTTTCCGACGACAAACCTATCGGTGGCCCTTAGGATTTGTCATGCCTTTTACTGACAATGCTGGAACGCCAAGGATGGGTGACGGTGTGTGTGTGTGTGGGGGGGGGGGTGTGCGTGTGTGTGCGCGCGCATGCGTGTGTGAACCCATGCATGTGTGTGTGCGGACCATGTGCCTCTCCGTTGTGCGGTGTTCAACGACACACCTATCGGTGGGCCCCTAGTATATAGGGACTGTCATCCAGCTTTGACTGACCATGCTAGAACGCCAAGGATCGATGGGTGAATTATGTGCAAATGTGTGTGTGTGTGTGTTTGTGTGTGTGTGTGCGTGTGTGTCTCTGTGTGTGTGTGAACCCATGCATGCATGTGTGCGTGGACCATGCCTCCGTTGTGCGGTTTTCAACGACACAGATATCGGTGGGCCCCTATGGTCTGTCACCCCTTTGACTGGCCATGGTGGAACGCCAAGGATCGATGACGTATGTGTGTGTGCGCGTGTGTGTGTGTCTGTGTGTTTGTGTGTCTCGACCATGCATGCCTCCATTGTGCGGTCTTCGATGACACACCTATATATCGATGGGCCACTATATAGGGTATATATATCATCCATTTGACTGACAACGCTGGAACGCCACCCTAGCTACGTGTCATGTGTGTGTGTGTGGGGGGGGTGGGGGTGGGGGGAGGGGAACGATATATACATCCATAACAACCTAGGTAGTATATATATAACCAATCATAAGGGGGGTATATATGTCCAGTTATTTCAACTAGGTGCATGCCACATCATTGTGTTGTGCATTGTGTATTTAAACACCGGACCACGCCATTTTCCTATGTACATTTGGCCATATACAGGGGCACGGTATTCTTCTAGCCCCGCTTAACCGAACTTCGACGACGCGCCAACTCGTGGGACCGCGCGATCTATATATCCCTCTTGACCGACAACAATATGTGATGGTTTGGCCAAAATAAGGTATAAATTCTCTTGGTTGTCTTACGACAAGTCAGACATGGATAAATGTGTGACAAAGTTTGAACCAGGTCATGTGTTCATATAGGACCCCCTCCTCCGGCACATAGTATAGGGGGCAACTGAGGGAGTCTGGGACTAAGGGGTCCTTGGGCCGTCGACCTATTTCCCATAGGCCAGACAGATGGACCACTCTGGTCCCAATACATGGAGGCCGTGCTGCAAGCCAACCTCGTGTTCGGGGTTGGAAAGTTTAGATGTCTTGGTGTGTCCTTCAAGGCAAGATGGCAAGATCGGAAGGTTTACCCCTTATGGTAACTGACCATGTGTAACCCTAGGTACCCCTGGTGTCTATATAAACCAAAGGGTTTACCTCATACAATGAAGAACCATTACTCCGACTCATCTAGGGTTTACTTCATCTGATCTCGTGCTAGATCGACTCTGTAATCGTCATACACCCATCAATACAATCAAAGCAGGACGTAGGGTTTTACCTCTTTGAGAGGGCCCGAACCTGGGTAAATATCGTGTCTATGTTCCTTGCTCCCCATCGATCCAAGATCCACAGCTCAGGACCCCCTACCCGAGATATGTCGAGTTTGACACTGACATTGGTGCTTTCATTGAGAGTTCCGCTGTTGGATCGCCAGCAGGATCGATGTCTCGCTTGGTTATCAGCGACAACATCCTCATCAGGGACATCCTCCTCCCCAACCATCCTTACATGTCCGGCAGTGGTGATCTACATGGCGATATGGCCGGCCACCCTGATCAGATGGGCAGCTTCACCGCTGGGCAAATAATCAGGTTCGGTAGCCTGGAGTACGCCGTCGACACCCAGGGCAACCTGTCTCTGGCCGGGCTCACGGCGTCATCCGACGAGCCCGGAATCCCCGAAGCCTTAACTTCGGACCTTGCTTCGAGCTCGGATCCGACCATAACGGCCGGAGGATGGGGCTCGGCCTCGTCCGAATATGTACCCGCTTTAGCGCACCGGATATTGAGTCCGAAGGATTCCATGAAGACAGCATGGCTGGCTCCTCGCTCTTAAGCGAGACACTGGCCCACCCCCGCCGTATACTCGGACGGACTTTGAGGCCGGCCACTTGGAATTTTGCGTCCCACCCACCACCCACTTGGTAGCCACTGTCGAGGACTTAACCAATATGCTGGACTACGCCTCCGAGGAGGCCGATAAAATCGATGAAGATATCGATAACATCCCCACTTCCACCGAACGGTGGCCACCTACCTCCACCATAGATGTCTATATGGTGGACACCCCCAATACCTCGAGGATGCTTTCCGAGATAACTTCCATGGCACTTATGTCTGGCCTTCGGACTCCGATGACTTAAGTCACGTCGTTCAACGGCCCGATGAGTCAGCCAGACAATTTTGGAACCGGTTCTTCACTAAGAAGAACCAAATCGTCGACTTTCCGGACGCCGAAGCAATAGCCTCTTTCAGGCACAACATTCGAGATGAATGGCTAGCTCGACATCTCGGCCAGGAGAGTCTAAGGAAAACGTCGGTCCTAACCTCACTCATGACCCGCTTTTGTGCGGGCGAGGACAGCTAGCTTGCTCGCCGAGACCGCAATCCCAGAGACTCCGACACCTCTGAAGCTCGGGACGGAAACAGGAAACCAAGGCGCAATAGGAACAAGTGCCGACACAACGGTGGGGATACCGAAGACACAGCCGTTAATGCCGGATTCAAAAACTACATATCAGGAAAACAGAAGAACCCCACAAAAGGGATTAGGGATTGACCTACTCAGTTGGACAAGATCCTGGACAGGCCATGCCAGATCCATGACACTTCCGATAAGCCCGCCAACCACACAAACCGTAATTGTTGGGTGTTCAAACAGGCCGACAAACTAGCAGCCGAGGACCACGGCAAGGGCCCACGTAGTGAGGACGACGACGAACCCCACGGTCCAAACAATGGAGGACAGAAGAAATTTCCTCCTGAGGTAAAAACCGTGAACATGATCTATGTCACGCACATACCGAAGAAGGAGAGGAATCGCGCTCTCCGGGAGGTCTACGCCGTCGAGCCCGTAGCCCCGAAATTTAACCCATGGTCGGCATGCCCGATCACTTTCGATCGCAGGGACCATCCGACCAGTATCCGTCATCGAGGATCGGCCGCCCTGGTTCTCGATCCCATCACCGATGAGTACCATCTGACTAGAGTCCTCATGGATGGTGGCAGCAACCTCAATCTGATTTATTCAGACAGAGTAAAGAAGACGGGTATTGATCCGTCAAGAATCAAACCCAGCAATACCACCTTCAAAGGGTTCATCCCAGGTGTAGAATCCCGCTACTCAGGCACCATAATGCTGGAACTAGTGCTCGGTTCGCCCGACAACTTTCGCAGCGAAGTCTTGATCTTTGACACCGTCCCTTTCCACAACGGTTAGCATGCCCTCCTTGGTCGTATAGCGTTTGCTCGCTTTAATGCCCTTCCCCACTACGCATATATGAAGCTCAAGATGCCCGGACCAAAAAGAATCATCACTGTCAATGGCAACACGGAGCACTCCCTCCGGACTGAGGAACACACATCGTCCCTAGCAGCCGAAACACAGATCGGCCAGGAGGTGCCGAACTCCCAGCCCGCCGTCAAGGCACAGAAGGAGAGCAAACGATCCCGGGCTCTGTTTAAACTACCGGAGCCTTCTCATCCCCAAGACAAATAGGAACACTCCCCCCATAGCAAGGCCCCGCTAGCCATAAGGTACGTACCCCGAAGCATAATTTCGCGCTCAAAATACCATGGGCAGCTGTGGGGGCTCGCTAAGTGTTCGGCTAGACCGAGGTATTGTCAAATCCGCCTTGGGGCGACCAGCAGGCACCACTATGGACGATCAAGTATCAAGCTAACATGCAACGGTGACCTCTCAAGACCAAAGATCTGCTCGTCAATTACCACCTCCTCTCAAGGAGATCCAGAGCAAAGGCACAGACGTGCAGCATGGCGCAGTAGGGACATAAAACCACTCATAAAAACCCTATATCAACCTTCCCTCCATAAAAGTTTATTTTATAATAAAGTATCCATAATAGTTGCTTCAGCAGTACGTATTGTACGGTTCGACGTCACGAGTGCATTGGAAAGCTCAATGCATTTTTGCCGATCTTACCACGATCATTTGTGTTGGATAGCGTATTTTCCCCTCTCAGTTCCTCGATGCCGAAGCAACCTTATTTGGTACAAATTTTTGATGCAGCCGGTTAATATACCAGGGGCTTGGCCATCACAATCACCCCAAAGCATCATCCCGTCACCTTTTTCATGTGTCCGGAAGTCTCAGATATTGCGTTATATGCATCGGTCCCGAATTATGTCTTGGGTCAATAGTTGGGTTGCCCGGCTCCTGTATTTTCCCTCCTACGTTCCGCACGTTCGGCTAGGAGGGTAAAGGGAGAACCACTGCGATTGTACTTCCAGCTCATCCGGTCAAGTACCTCAATGGAGAAAGCTGAAAACTGACTGTCATAATAAGTGAGGACCGATCTGCGATCCGATGACAAGTGTCAAACTAAAAATTGTTGGAGGTTATTCCGTGTCACACGAGGAGTTTGTATTCGCACAAACCATGTGGTTATGGTCCTAACCCCGGCACTTCCGAACACCACAAACACTGGGGGCTAGTCACTAGCCTCCGCAGGCAAGATCCTATGACTAAGTCAAAGCAATAAAGCCATATAATCCAGATTGCCTCGTTTCCCTTAAGTACTACCGCCTACTAGCACCGAGACATCGACTAAGGGTTACAGTGCGGAGGTCGAAACACCCCTTGTACCATCTACAAGGGGGCTGAAGCAGAAGACTGGCAACTTTGAGATTAAAACGACCACACATGAGTCAAAATAAACAAAACTAAGCATAATTTATCATGCAAAGAACTTGGATTATAATTGGTGAAAGTGTAATTCGTATTCAATACATGACGGCACGCCTACTCAAATATTACATCTTTTGAGCATTGGGCTTCTACCGACTGATCACCATTCATAACAATGGAGAAGTATTGCTCGGGGCGCCTATGCTCCTTGCGAGGTGGCGGAGGCGTGGTGGCCATCTCCGTCGGCTTAATCTTCGGCTAGTGCATCATGGTCCTTGCAAAAGCCATCCGAGCTCCTTCCATGCAGATGGAGCGCTTCAGGACGTCGATCCGAGGCGTAGCACCGCAGAGCCTCTGCACCAGGCCGGAGTAGCTGGTCGGCACCGGCTCTGCAAGCCATAGCCTGATGAGGAGATCCTTCATGGCCGGCTCCGCCATCCGATGCAGCTCCATCAACTGCTTCATTTGGTCGGTAAGGAGGGGAGGATGTTGTGTGGCTTGAAATTTCGCCCAGAACAACCACTGTTCGACATCCCCGTCCCGAATGGCATAATGCCTAGCCGCATCCGCCACACTCTTCGGAAGATCCGAAAAGGCGCCTACAGAACGCCATAGTCAGGTGAGCAATACGAACCTTTTATTGCGAAAAGGACATTGAAGTGAATACTGTCGGCGTTTTGGGAACGGGGGTACCCAGACCTGCCTGCCTGCGGCCCAGGGCATGGCCCACTTCGTCAACCAAACATAGCCAGGCGCGGCCCCACTCAAGACAAGGCCCTCGCGAGGCCCCTAGGCTCGCGAGGAGGAGCAGCATCAAGACCGGCAAGGGATGGGCCTCCCCAGGCCCCCTCCGGAGCGGTGGAGATCTCTATGCAGGTCCCGGCCTCAGGAGTCAAAGATGACGCAAGAAAGGTCAGGCGGGCGCCAGCGCGCCAGGCGGTGCAGTTTCCCCTTTGGTGGAAAGGGAGCAAGGACATATGCAGGTTCCCAAAGCACTCCCCAAAGGTTTCCATTCCGGTGCAACAAGACCACGACCACGAGCCCTGCAGGACGGATGTCATCGCCGAGCCCACCTCTGCATCATCGACAGCTACTTTGCAGGCGAAGACCGCCTTTGGGCTGGGCGGGCATGTACTCCTGTCCCCCTTCAAAATTGGCCGTCGTGGGATCCCTTCCCGCCATTGCGATAAGGGAAGAGGACCCGGGCCACCGCTATATATAGAGGCTAGGCTGCACCGTAGAGAGGATCCGAAATCGGCCGATCCACTCATCCATCACCAAGCCAACCGAAGGCCAAGAACACCTCAGGAGCGCCCTCACGAGGCTCCAAAACACTGTACTAGTTCATCCACCACACCTCCTCGAGAGGCAATCCACCAAAGCAGGAGTAGGGTATTACGCTTCGCAGCGGCCCGAACCTGGGTAAACCACCGTGTTCACCTTCTTTCTCGTCATCGCGCGAGTTCATTGTCTTGTCCATCGAGTAGCGAGCTAGGTAGGGCAAAGCTGCAGGGGATCTTCGCACACGCCCCTGTGTTCGAATCTTAAGGGTTTTGCGGAGCCCGAAATCCGACATTTGGCACGCCAGGTAGGGGGCGTGTCGTAGTCTTCCTCAAGCCGAGATCTTCTCCCACCTCGCCGTTCCGATGTCTGACGCTCGCCAAGCCCGCGCCGTGCGCCGAGCTGCCCGCGTCGCCCAGACATCACCTGTGGGCCGCGCAGAAGCGCGCCGGTCACCCTCGCCTGTGGCCAATGCCGCCACAGGCCCGGACGCCCACGAGCAACAAGACTCCTCCCAGCCGGTCACCGCGCGGCGCGATGGCCACACCGCCACTCCATCGATCGTCCCAGCTTCGGGTCGTCCTCCCACTTTCGGCCTGGGCCGGCGCGCGGATCGGGCGCACTCGCCATGGCTAACAAGCTGCTCCGCTACCGCCCTGCCCCGATCGCTACGACGACTGGCTTCGGCGCATCGCGGAGCTTGTTAGTGCCGCCGGCGACGCTTCAGCGCTCTCCTACTCGCTTTGACCCCGACCGTCCCAGGCAGACATCGTGGCCCGCACTGCGCCGCCACCTCCTCCGCAACGCACTGTCGACCCCGAGCCCAGGCAGGAGGCGCGCCCACGCGACCATCCCCGCGAACCACGTGCGAGGGCGAGAGATGAAGTAAGCTGTCAGGTGGTTCCCCGGCCGCGCATCGACGCGCGTGCGCTCCCCGCGCTGCTGACCCAGCGTCGCGACCAGGCACCACTCGAGGTGGCCCCACAGGAGCATCAAGACCAGGTCCCTCCCGCGCATGGAGCACCCGTCGAACCGGTGGGGTGCCTCGCCATCGCCCCGGAGCTCCACCCAACCGCGTGGCCCTGCAAGTTCAAGCCTGACCTGCCCCCGCGCTATGACGGCACCCCGGATCCCGCCGAGTTCCTACAGCTCTACTCGCTGAGCATCCGGGCTGCCGGTGGAGACGACAAAGTCATGGCGTGCTGGTTCCCCATGGCACTCAAAGGTGGCGCGCTCTCCTGGCTCCTCAACCTCCCGGAGGGATCCATCACCTCCTGGGATGACCTGCGCAAGCGCTTCATTGCCAACTTCCAAGGTACCCGCGACCGCGCGCTCATCGTGAATGACCTACGACGCATAAAGCAGCAGGATGGAGAGACCCTGCACAAGTTTATACAATGCTTCATGACTACGCGCCTCAAGGTCCCGAAGGCGTCGGATGAGGCTATCATCTCCGCGTTCACTGACGGCGTCACGGACCTCAAAATGAAGGAGGAGCTCGCCATGAACGATGAACTGTGTTCAGCCTTGGAGATGTTCAACCTGGCGAACCGGTGCGCCAAGGCTAAAGATGGCCGCCTGTCGCTCCGCGGGCCTCCGGCGGAAGAGCCAGAGGAAAAGAAGACCAAGGCCAAGGAGGCGAAGCGCAAGGCCCCAGCGGTACTTGCGGCCGAGCCTGAGGCGAAGCGCAGCCGGGGTGAGGAGCACCCCGCGGGAGGAAGACGGACCTGCATCTTTCATGGCACCAACAAACATGACACCATCGACTGCCAAGAACTCAAGCTGGTCCGCGCCGAACACTTCGGCCGGCGCCCTTGACGCGCCGACCGTGGCTTCGGACGCGGCGGAGGCCGCGGTGGAGGCCGTTGGGACAACCGGGAGCCGCGTCAAGGGTGGTGCAATCAGCCTCAGGAGGACTGCTGGCGCGATCAGGCTCGGGACGATCGCTGGCGCGATCAGGCTCGTGAGGATCGCTGGCGCGACGACCCTCCGGAGGGGTCACGCCAAGGCCAGCCTCGTGAGGCATGCCCTCGTGAGGCCGGCCTACCCCACTGCCACCGCCACCCAGAAGGAAAGAAGAGGACAGGCAGGACGATGGGGATGGGGGCTTCCAGGAGGCCAGGGCGGTAGCCTACATCCTGGGCGGCGCCCAGGCCCCAGCGTCGAACCATGCCTTCAAGCAGTTCACGCGGGAGGTGAACGCGGCTCTCCCAAAGCCCGAATAAATGCGTCCCCTCAAGTGGTCCCAGGTGGCCATTACCTTCGACGCGAGGGATCAGCTCAGGTGCTCGGCCATGGCCGGCAAGCTCCCCATGCTATGTACTCCAACCATCAGCAACGTCCTTGTCACCAAGACCCTCATCGACAGTGGAGCGGGGCTCAATGTCCTCTCCATTGAGACCTTCGAGATGCTCCAGGTACCGTACGAGCAGCTCATGCTGACCAAGCCCTTCTCAGGAGTCACAGACGGGTCCACCGTCCCCATCGGGCAAGTGCGCCTGCCTGTCACCTTCGGCGGACGCGAGAACTACCACACCGAGATCATCGTCTTCGACGTCGCGCACATCCACCTCCCGTACAACGCGATCCTTGGGTACTGATACGTCTCCATTGTATCTATAATTTTTGATTGTTTCATGCCAATATTCTACAACTTTCATATACTTTTGGCAACTTTTTATACTATTTTTGGGACTAACATATTGATCCAGTGCCCAGTGCCAGTTCTTGTTTGTTGCATGTTTTTTGTTTCGAAGAAAATCCATATCAAATGCAGTACAAACGGGATAAAAACTTACGGAGATTTTTTTTGGAATATATGTGAATTTTGGGAAGTGGAATCAACAGAAGGCGGTGCCCAAGGGAGCCACAAGCCATAGGGGCGTGCCCTGGGGGGTTGGGCACGCCAGGCTGGCTTGTGGCTACCCCGTAAGGCGGTTGGTGCCCTTCTTTTGACGCAGTAAGTCTAATATCCGGATAAAAATCGTGTTAAAATTTCAGCCCAATCGGAGTTACGGATCTCCGGGAATATAAGAAACGGTGAAAGGCCAGAATCTGGGAACGCAGAAACAGAAGGAAACAGAGAGAGAGAGATCCTATCTCGGAAGGGCTCCCACCCCTCCGCTGCCATGGAGGCCAAGGACCAGAGGGGAAACCCTCCTCCCATCTAGGGGGGAGGTCAAGGAAGAAGAAGGACGTGGGCTCTCTCCCCCTCTCTCCCGGTGGCACCGAACGCCGCCGGGGCCATCATCGTGACGGCGATCTACACCAACAACTCCGCCATCGTCATCACCAACTCTCTCCCCCTCTATGCAGCGGTGTAACACCCCTTCTCCCCGCTGTAATCTCTACTTAAACATGGTGCTCAACGCTATATATTATTTCCCAATGATGTATGGCTATCCTATGATGTTTGAGTAGATCCGTTTTGTCCTATGGATTGATTGATGATCATGATTGGTTTGAGTTGCATGTTTTATTATTGGTGCTGTCCTATGGTGCTCTCCGTGTCGCGCAAGTGTGAGGGATCCTCGCTGTAGGGTGTTGCAATGTGTTCATGATTTGCCTATGGTGGGTTGCTTGAGTGACAGAAGCATAAACCCGAGTAGGTGGGTTGTTGCATATGGGAGTAAAGAGGACTTGATACCTTATAATGCTATGGTTGAGTTTTACCTTAATGATCTTTAGTAGTTGTGGATGCTTGCTAGAGTTCCAATCATAAGTGCATATGATCCAAGTAGAGAAAGTATGTCAGCTTATGCCTCTCCCTCATATAAAATTGCAATAATGATTACCGGTCTAGTTATCGATTACCTAGGGACAAATAACTTTCTTGTGACAAAAAGCTCTTCACTAAGACTAACTTTGTTGTTTCTTCATCTAAACAGCCCCTAGTTTTTATTTACGTGCTCTTTATTATCTTGCAAACCTATCCTATCACACCTACAAAGTACTTCTAGTTTCATACTTGTTCTAGGTAAAGCGAACGTTAAGCATGCGTAGAGTTGTATCGGTGGTCGATAGAACTTGAGGGAATATTTTTTCTACCTTTAGCTCCTCATTGGGTTCGACACTCTTACTTATTGAAAGAGGCTACAACTGATCCCCTATACTTGTGGGTTTTCAAGACCTTTTTCTGGCACCGTTCCGGGGAGCAATAGCGTGGGGTGAATATTCTCGTGTGTGCTTGTTTGCTTTATCACTAAGTAATTTTTATTTTTCTGTTATTGACTTGTTTTCTATCTTTAGATATGGGTAGGAAACGTAAAATACCAAAAAAAATTGTTGTACTTGCTGCTCCAAAAGTTGAGGAACCACTAGTGTTCCGTACCACCGAAGAATATTACTTGGATCATCTTCGATCCGTTTGTGCTCATGCTGAAACCTCAACTAGCTTAGTTGAGGGCAAATCATTAAATGAGCATACTTATTATGTTCGACACCGCTTATCTCAAAAAGGGAAACTTTTATGGCATCATATTAATACTTTGCAATGCTATGCTTGGAATTTATGCGAAATTTATGATTTTACTTGTTGTTCTGAAGACCCTAAAAACATCTTCCCTATCAATGTGAGTTTAAGGATAATGGAATTGTATCTTCTTATGCCAAGGGTGTTTATAATTACTATGATATTAAGCAAATTGAAGAATTTGTTGCTTTTAAGGGTGCTTATGAAATTGCTTCTTTGATTGAAAAGTATGATGCTACTCTTTACAAATCTGAAAGTTTTGCCATACTTAAATATTGCTATGAAAACTATGCTTCTAATGCTTATGTTAAGCCATATATTGAGGACTCCTCCACTGTCCAAGAGGAGACTAATATTTTGCAGGAAACTATGTTAGAAGAAATTGATGACACTGTGCGCTCATTGGATGAAAAAGATGAGGAGGAGGGCAAAGAACAAAAGGAGGAAGAGCGGATTAGCTACCCGTGCCCACCTTCTAATGAGAGTAACTCTTCAACTCATACATTGTTTAATTTCCCTTCGTTCTTACCGAAGGATGAATGCTATGATAATTGCTATGATTCCTTGGATTCGTTTGAAATATCCATTTTTGATGAACTTGATGCTTGCTATTCTTGTGGCCACGATGCCAATATGAATGATGCTTATGGAGATGAACTTGCTATAGTTCCTTATGTTAAACGTGAAATTGTTGCTATTGCACCCACACATGATAGTCCTATTATCTTTTTGAATTCTCCCAACTATACTATATCGGAGAAGTTTGCACTTATTAAGGATTATATAGCTGGGTTGCCTTTTACTATTACACATGATGATTTTGATAGATATAATATGCATGTGCTTGCTGCTCATACTTGCAATTATTATGAGAGAGGAACTACATCTCCACCTCTCTATGTTTCCAACACAATAGAATTGCAAGAAACTGCTTATGCTATGTATCGGCCTTTACTTTGTGTGCATGAATTGTTCTTTTATGACATGCCGATGCATAGGAAGAGAGTTAGACTTCGTTGTTGCATGATATATTTTACTTTGTGCTCACTACTAAATTACAAATCATTGTTAATTAAAATTGGCTTTGATATACCTTGGGATCCGGGTGGATCCATTACTTGAGCACTATATGCCTAGCTTAATGGTTTTAAAGAAAGCGCTGCCAGGGAGACAACCCGGAAGTTTTAGAGAGTCATTTTATTCAGTTGTGTGCTTTTATATAGTTCAAAAACAAAAAAATAAAGAGGGGAACCTAAATTTTTTTGAAAAAGAAAAGTGGAAGTGAGAGGGACGAGCATTGTGAAAGTGGGAGCTAGCCTTGAACTTTTTTCATGCCCATGGAAACCTTGTGAATCTTAATTACAGAAACTTTTCAACAAAAATAATTATCCCCTTGTATAAATCCATTGTATTATAAAAATAATGTGCCAAGATTTGCCTTTAGGATGATTAGATTGCTTGTTTGGTGTGTGCAGTGCAAAAACAGAAACTTTGGCTGTAGTGCGTGAATTTACATTTTTTACTGGAATGTCGAAAGTTTCTGAATTTTTTACACAGTACTGCTATGCAAATTGTTTATTTTTTCCAAATTGTTCAGAATTTTTAGATTTACAGAAGTATGGTGAATGTTCAGATTGCTACAGACTATCCTGTTTAAGACAGATTCTGTTTTTGATGCATTGTTTTGCTAGTTTCGATGAAACTATCCATTTTATCGGTGGTATAAGCCATAAAGAAGTTATAATACAGTAGCTACAATGCAAAAATAAAATTTGAATGGGTTTGGAACAGTACTTAAAGTGGTAATTTGGTTTATTATACTAACGGATCTCACGAGGGTTTTGTTAAGTTTTGTGTGATTGAAGTTTTCAAGTTTTGGGTGAGATCACGATGGATGAAGGAATAAGGAGTGGAACGAGACTAAGCTTGGGGATGCCTGAGGCACCCCAAGGTAATATTCAAGGACTCCCAAGAAACTAAGCTTGGGGATGCCCCGGAAGGTATCCCCTCTTTCTTCTAACAACCATCGGTAATTTTACTTGGAGCTATATTTTTATTCGTCACATGATATGCGTAAATCTTGGAGCGTCGTGTGCTTTTTCTTTTTCTTTTAATACTGCACCATGATGGTATGAGAAAGTCCTTGGTTGATTTATAGAAGGCTCTTTGCACCTCACTTATATCTTTTGAGTATGGCTTTATAGAATTCTTCATGTGCTTCACTTATATCATTTGAAGTTTGGATTGTCTATTTCTCTACACATAGAAAACCGCCATTTGTAGAATGCTCTTTTGCTTCACTTATATTTTTTAGAGCATGGGCATATCTTTTGTAGAAAGAATTAAACTCTCATCCTTCACTTATATCTATTTAGAGAGTTAACAGGAGTTGGTCATTCACATGGTTAGTCATAAAATCCTACATAAAACTTGTAGATCACCGAATATGATATGTTTGATTCCTTGCAATAGTTTTGCGATATAAAGATGGTGATACTAGGGTCATGCTAGTGAGTAATTTTGGATTGGTAGAAATATTTGTGTTAAAGTTTGTGATTCCCGTAGCATGCACGTATGGTGAACCGTTATGTGAAGAAGTCGGAGCATGATTTATTTATTGAGATTCATCCTTTGTGTGGAGGTCGGGAGCGCGCGATGGTTAACTCCTACCAACCTCTCCCCTAGGGGCATGCATCTAATACTTTGTTTCGATAGCTAATAGATTTTTGCAATAAGTATGTGAGTTCTTTATGACTAATGTTGAGTCCATGGATTATACGCACTCTTATCCTTCCATCATTGCTAGCCTCTCTAGTACCGCGCAACTTTCGCTGGTGCATTACACCCACCATATATCCTTCCTAAAAACAGCCACCATACCTACCTATTATGGCATTTCCATGGCCATTCCGAGATATGTTGCCATGCAACTTCCACCGTTCCGTTTATTATGACACGCACCATCATTGTCATATTGCTTTGCATGATCGTAAGATAGCTAGCATGATGTTTTCATGGCTTGTCCGTTTTTTGATGTCATTGCTACGCTAGATCATTGCACATCCCGGTACATCGCCAGAGGCATTCATATAGAGTCATATTTTGTTCTAGTATCGAGTTGTAATTCTTGAGTTGTAAGTAAATAAAAGTGTGATGATCATCATTATTAGAGCATTGTCCCATGTGAGGAAAGGATGATGGAAGTTATGATTCCCTCACAAGTTGGGATGAGTCTCCGGACTTTACAAATAAATAAAAGAGGCCAAATAAGCCCAAATAAAAAAAAGAGGCCAAAGAAGCCCACCAAAAAAAACAAAAAAAACAAAAACAAATGAGAGAAAAGAGAGAAGGGGCAATGCTACTATTCCTTTTTCCACACTTGTGCTTCAAAGTAGCACCATGATCTTCATGATAGAGAGTCTCCTATATTGTCACTTTCATATACTAGTGGGAATTTTTCATTATAGAACTTGGCTTGTATATTCCAATGATGGGCTTCCTCAAATTGCCCTAGGTCTTCGTGAGCAAGCAAGTTGGATGCACACCCACTTAGTTTCTTTTGAGCTTTCATACACTTATAGCTCTAGTGCATCCATTGCATGGCAATCCCTACTCACTCACATTAATATCTATTGATGGGCATATCCATAGCCCGTTGATACGCCTAGTTGATGTGAGACTATCTCCTTCTTTTTGTCTTCTCCACAACCACCATATTCTATTCCACCTATAGTGCTATATCCATGGCTCACGCTCATGTATTGCGTGAAAGTTGAAAAGGTTTGAGAATACTAGATTATGAAACAATTGCTTGGCTAAAACTGGGGTTGTGTATGATTAAATACTTTGTGTGATGAAGATGGAGCATAGCCAGACTATATGATTTTGTGGGGATAACTATCTTTTAGCCATGATATTTTGAGAAGACATGATTGCTTTATTAGTACGCTCGAAGTATTATTGTCTTAATGTCAAATGATAGACTATTGCTTTGAATCACTTGTGTCTTAATATTCATGCCATGATTAGATTATATGATCAAGATTATGCTAGGTAGCATTCCACATCAAAAATTATCTTTATTATCATTTACCTACTCGTGGACGAGCAGGAATTAAGCTTGGGGATGTTGATATGTATCCATCGTATCTATAATTTTTAATTGTTTCATTCCAACATTCTACAACTTTCATATACTTTTGGCAACTTTTTATACTATTTTTGGGACTAACATATTGATCCAGTGCCTAGTGCCAGTTCCTGTTTGTTGCATGTTTTTTGTTTCGCAAAAAATCCATATCAAACGAAGTCCAAACGGGATAAAAACTTACAGAGATTTGTTTTGGAATATATGTGAATTTTGGGAAGTGGAATCAATAGAAGGCGGTGCCCGAGGGGGCCACAAGCCATAGGGGCGCACCCTGGGGGGTAGGGCGCGCCAGGCTGGCTTGTGGCCACCCCGTAAGGATGTTGGTGCCCTTCTTTCTCCGCAAGAAAGCTAATATCTGGATAAAAATCGTGTTAAAATTTCAGCCCAATCGGAGTTACGAATCTCCGGGAATATAAGAAACGGTGAAAGGCCAGAATCTGGGAACGCAGAAACAGAAGGAAACATAGAGAGAGATCCAATCTCAGAGGGGCTCCCGCCCCTACGCTGCAATGGAGGCCAAGGACCAGAGGGGAAACCCTCCTCCCATCTAGGGGGGAGGTCAAGGAAGAAGAAGAAGGAGGGGGGCTCTCTCCCCCTCTCTCCCGGTGGCACCGAACGCCGCCGGGGCCATCATCGTGACGGCGATCTACACCAACAACTCCGCCGCCGTCATCACCAACTCTCTCCCCCTCTATGAAGTGGTGTAACACCCCTTCTCCCCGCTGTAATCTATACTTAAACATGGAGGTCAACGTTATATATTATTTCCCAATGATGTATGGCTATCCTATGATGTTTGAGTAGATCCGTTTTGTCCTATGGGTTGATTGATGATCATGATTGGTTTGAGTTGCATGTTTTATTATTGGTGCTGTCCTATGGTACTCTCCGTGTCGCGCAAGCATGAGGGATCCTCGCTGTAGGGTGTTGCAATGTGTTCATGATTTTCCTATGGTGGGTTGCTTGAGTGACAGAAGCATAAACCCGAGTAGGTGGGTTGTTGCATATGGGAGTAAAGAGGACTTGATACCTTATAATGCTATGGTTGGGTTTTACCTTAATGATCTTTAGTAGTTGCGGATGCTTGCTAGAGTTCCAATCATAAGTGCATATGATCCAAGTAGAGAAAGTATGTTAGCTTATGCCTCTCCCTCATATAAAATTGCAACAATGATTACCGGTCTAGTTATCGATTGCCTAGGGACAAATAACTTTCTTGTGACAAAAAGCTCTCCACTAAGACTAACTTAGTTGTTTCTTCATCTAAACAACCCCTAGTTTTTATTTACGTGCTCTTTCTTGCAAACCTATCCTATCACACCTACAAAGTACTTCTAGTTTCATACTTGTTCTAGGTAAAGCGAACGTTAAGCGTGCGTAGAGTTGTATCGGTGGTCGATAGAACTTGAGGGAATATTTGTTATACCTTTAGCTCCTCGTTGGGTTCGACACTCTTACTTATCGAAAGAGGCTACAACTGATCCCTTATACTTGTGGGTTATCAGGTACCCGGCCCTCGCCAAGTTCATGGCGGTGACTCACCACGGCTACAACGTCCTCAAGATGCCAGGGAGTGGCGGCGTCATCACTGTCGCTTGCGATGAGAAGGATGCTGTCTGCTCCCTCGAGCATGCTTACCGCGCAGTGGCGGCCGAGCGCTCGGATGATGAGGAAGATGCCCTGCCTCGTGAGGACATGCGCAAGAAGAAGAAGCAGCTCCTTCCCGCGGGGCGTCCCGGAGCGTCGAGCTCTGCGCCCAGGGATGGGGCCCCACCTCCCATCCGGGGAGCTTCCGGCTTGGCCAGTGAGACAAGGGAGGCGCTCGGGCACAACCTGAAAGCGCGTCCTCACGTGCGTCTGCTCGACCCGGGAGCACGGCGCGAGGTGCAGAGCTCGCAGGAGTTCGTCATCAGAGCGGTCGAGGAGCTTCAGGAAGCACAGGCCATGCAAGGCGGAGACTGCCCAGCACCACCAATCGCAGCCGCCATCATCGGCCCGGTCGACCGGCCGCGCATCTGCGTCAACGCGCTCGCGATCAACAGGGCCGCGTCCCAGGGCCCCTTTTGGCCAACGCGTGCCGATCATGGATGGGTCTACCCGCGCAACTACGTCTGCATGCCCTTCGGCCTGGCGAACGCAGGCGACACGTTCCAGCGCCTTGCGCGGGCCATGCTCATTCCTTGCCTGGTGGGGCGCGGCGAGGAGTTGGAGGAGATGCTCGGACCAAGCGAAGGTCCCGAGCCCCGGGAGACGATGGGACCGTGAGGGTCGCGCTTGTGGAGGTGTAAGATCCGGCTACGACGGCAGCTTCGACTCTCCAGCGACATAGCCGCCAGGTGACTTTTTGTTGGCCGTTGCCAGGTAACTTTTTGGTTTACTCCGTTTGAGGGCGCCCACCGGGCTGCATTATCCTCAGGCGATCCGGGCATACCCCTGCAGCCACCTCATTTGCGCATATTTCAATAGTTTCTCATGCACATGATCTGTTTCCTAACGTTTTACCTTGCCTGTATGGCTCCTCGCCGGCGTCAATGAAGCCGCACCATTCTTCCTGAGTGGTGTTTCGCAAGGGGCCGTGTGCCACGGCCCTCCCGGGGGCACCTCTGAACTGGATAGCAAGGCCCTGTCGCCTCAGGGACTTGCGTCTTTGGGCAATTGACCGCCGCTCGGGGCTCCGACCGCAGCACGGCACCTCAGCATGGAGTCTCGGGAGGCCCCACGGCCTCCTGAGGCAGTAGCCGGCAGGATGGAATGGGGGTCGCTCGAGCGTCAAAGGGGGCTCCTGAGCATCGTGCCTCAGGAGCCTTACCAGTCATATAGCCACTCGCCCCTTGATGTCGTCCTTGGTGATCCGGTCGGCATCAAGGGTGTCGGGGCCTCGCCCCGTAGTTGCGTCCTTGGTGATCCGGTCGTACACTACGTTGGTAGGGAAATGTGCGGGACTGGGACCTGCCAACGTAGAGCCGCTTGAGCATCAAAGGGGGCTCCTGAGCAATGCGCCTCGGGAGCCTTACCGGTCATAAAGCCACTCGCCCCTTGATGTCGTCCTTGGTGATCTGGTCGGCGTCAAGGGTGATATGGGGTGTCCCGATCTTCTCAGTAAGCGGCGGTGGTGATAATGAAGATGATAGATAACTTGAATGTCGCCGATGAACTCTCCCTCACTTGATCCCTGATGCCAATGCAAAAGGTCTCAACCCTTTGGATATTCACAACGTCACACACTTGCACACGTAGCCGTCGACCACGAAACGGTATAATTGCAATATACTAATTCCCAATGGAACAGCAGATTACACTCAACTTGCAGTATATGATCTCCAGATCGATACGAATTGGAGATGAGGATTCAAGATGAATGCTTACAAGAAATCTCAAGAACTAGGGTTTATCTTAAACGTGGTCTCTCCTTAACTAACTCTAGGGGACGGGTATTTATAGTCTAAAACGAGATCGAAGGGGTACACGGGCTGGACAGCCCAAAACCTGCGCGCAGGCAGAGCGGTACTACCGCTTATGGCAAGCGGTACTACCGTGATAAGCGGTACTACCGCTCGTACAAATATCAAGTGCTGCTCTAGTACCGCTTGGGTCGCTTGGATTCCAGAAGAAATTTCCTAAGCGGTACAAGGACGGTAGTACTGGAGCGGTACTACCGCACAAGCGGTACTACCGCTTGTGTCGGGCGGTACTACCGCCCTGGAAACTGCAGGGTCTTCCTCCCTTTCCAGCTGCAATGCCTCCTTGCTCCCCTCCTTGCTCCCTTGTGCCATGCCTTCCTCTCCAGTGTACCTAATGACACATACACACAAGGATTTAGGTAGTATAAAGCTCTCATTAAAATAAATAGCATTATCAACTAAGAGAGAATTCACCTGTTGTTCTAGTAACTTAGCACGAGCTCTTGTAATTGCGCCAATCCTGATTTCATCATTGGACATCTTCTTTGCAACAACAGGTTGTTTATCTTCATGAGGTAGAGAGGGAACCATAGTAGGGATATCCTCATCATCCTCCCCCCCTTCAAAAGGCGTCGACCCCGACGCTCCAAGGTCATCGACATCACATGGGGACAAATCAGCAACGTTGAAACTGTTGCTAACGCCACCAAAGTCAGCAATAGGAATATCAATCGAGTAGGCATTGTCATTTATCTTGGCTAACACCTTGTAAGGACCAGCACCACGTGGTCGAAGTTTAGAACGTCGCAACTGTGGAAACCTGTCCTTGCGAAGATGCACCCACACCATATCGCCAGGCTGGAACAAAACTTTCTTTCTTGATTGGTTTCGTGCAGCAGCAATGTTCTTGCCTTGCTTCTCAATAGCCTCCCGTGTCTTCTCATGAATCTTCTTCACATAATCTGCTCTGTTTGATGCCTCCATATCAACCCTCTCATGCAATGGAAGAGGCAGCAAATCTAGTGGTGTAATTGGTTTGAAACCATACACCACCTCAAAAGGACAAAGCTGGGTGGTAGAATGCACAACCCTGTTATAAGCGAACTCAACAAGTGGCAAACAGTCCTCCCACTCATGCAGATTTTCTTGATCATAACTCTCAGCAATTGGGACAATGTGCGATTCACCACCTCCGTTTGACCATCAGTTTGTGGGTGACATGTAGTGCTGAACAACAACTTTGTTCCTAGCTTTCCCCACAATGTCTTCCAGAAGTAGCTCATAAACTTCACGTCCCTGTCAGAAACAATTGTCTTTGGCACTCCATGCAAGCGTACGATGTCCCTGAAAAACAGGTTAGCAATATGCGACACATTGTCGCTTTTGTGGCATGCAATAAAATGTGCCATCTTAGAAAATCTATCCACTACCACAAATATAGAATCATGACCTCGTTTAGTGCGGGGCAAACCTAACACAAAATCCATACTTATATCTTCCCATGGTGTGGTAGGTGTAGGTAGTGGCGTATACAAACCGTGAGGCTTCAGTTTTGACTTGGACTCGTGACATGTAATGCAGCGCCGAACAAACCTATCCACGTCGCGCCTCATCTTGGGCAAATAAAAGTGATCAGCCAGCATGAGCAACGTCTTCTCATGCCCAAAGTGACCCATCAATCCTCCTGCATGTGATTCCTGCAACAATAGCAAACGGACAGACGATTCTGGAACACAAAGTTTGTTAGCTCGAAACAAGTATCTATCATGGATGTGGTATTTCTCCCATGCATTTCGAAGCAAACATAAACGATATGGTTCAGCAAAATCATGATCAGTTGCATACAAATCACACAAACTCTCTAAACTAGGAATTTGAACATCGAGATGTGTCAAGAGCATGTTCTTCCTAGATAGAGCATCAGCAACAATGTTATCTTTTCCCTTCTTATGCTTAATGATATACGGAAAAGACTCAATAAACTCAACCCATTTAGCTAAGCGGCGATGGAGATTTCATTGAGCTTTCAAATACTTCAATGCTTCATGATCAGAATGTATGATAAATTCTTTTGGCCATAGATAATGTTGCCAAATCTCAAGAACTCTAACAAGCGCATACAATTCTTTATCATAAACAGGATAATTCAGTCTAGCACCAGAAAGTTTCTCGCTGAAATAAGCAATAGGTCTACCTTCTTGCATCAACACACCACCAATACCTATACCACTAGCATCACAATCAACCTCAAATTGTTTGAAAAAATCTGGTAGTGCAAGTAATGGTGCAGAAGTAAGTAAACGTTTCAGCTCGTCAAAAGCATGATCTTGGGCCACGCCCCACACAAAAGGCTCACCTTTCTTCGTTAATTCATTCCATGGTGCAGCAATAGTACTAAAGTCTTTCACAAAACGGCGATAGAAACCAGCAAGACCGTGAAAACTTCGTACTTGACTAACTTCATGGGAGTAGGCCAATCTTGAATTGCTTCAATCTTAGATGAATCTACTTCTACCCCATGCTTAGATACAACGTATCCCAGAAATATCACTTTATCTTTTGCAAATGTGCACTTCTCAAGATTAGCATACAATTCATTATCACGCAACACTTGCAAAACCTGTCTAATATGATCACAATGTTCAGATTCATTGCGGCTGTAAATAAGTATATCATCAAAATATACAACCACAAAACGACTAATAAACTTTCTCAAAACATGATTCATTAATCGCATGAAGGTACTAGGTGCATTAGTAAGACCAAAAGGCATAACTAACCACTCATATAAACCAAATTTAGTTTTGAAAGCAGTTTTCCACTCATCCTCTTCCTTCATCCGAATTTGATGGTAACCACTACGCAAATCAATCTTAGAGAAAACAGCAGCACCACTCAATTCATCTAGCATATCCTCTAAGCGTGGAATAGGATGATGATATCGAATAGTGATGTTGTTAATAGCTCTACAATCTACGCACATGCGCCATGTACCATCTTTCTTAGGCACCAAAATAACAGGAACAGCACAAGGACTAAGAGAAACACGAATATACCCTTTGTCTAGTAGCGCTTGCACTTGCTTCTGTATTTCCTTCGTTTCTTCGGGATTGGTCCTGTATGGCGCTCGGTTGGGGAGGGTGGCGCCGGGTATGAGATCAATTTGGTGCTCAATTCCACGCAATGGTGGCAGCCCCGATGGTACCTCCTCCGGAAACACATCGCCATATTCCTGCAAAACAGTAGACACACCAAGAGAAACAGATTGCGTATCATTAGAAACTAAAACCTCGCCTTTGTACATAAGCACAAGAGGCAGGGCTGTAGGATCCTCTCGAAATTCTCTCATGTCTTCTTTGGTGGCTAATATAAGCAAACTAAGCTCTCTCGCACTTTTCGTTATATTATCACTCACGGCTTTTACATTGTTCTCTCGTGCAGGTGGCTGTTCGATATTTACTTCTGTTTTCTGACGAGACTCATTGACAATTTGCTGTGGTGACATAGGCTGCAGATTTATTTTCCTGCCCTTGAACTCCAAGTGATAAGTATTGGCACGGCCATTGTGTTGCACATGGCGGTCATAGAGCCATGGCCGACCCAATAAAAGATGGCAAACTGTCATAGGTACCACATCAAATTCAATGGAATCCTTGTATGGTCCTAGCTCAAAATTTACGCGCACCATATGATTCACCTTCATCTCACCATTGTCACTCAACCATTGTACGTAATATGGATTGGGGTGAGGTAAATATTTCAGATTCAGCTTGGCACATAACTCCTTGCTTGCAAGATTGCGGCAGCTACCTCCATCAATGATTACCTTGCAAGCTTTGTTGGGGCCAACTAGTTCTTTTGTTTGGAACAAATTGCAGCACTGTGAATCAACATGTGGTTGCACACTAAGAGTACGCTGCGAGACAACAATAGTAGGCGCTGGAGAAGCAAAAGCATCTATGCCGTCGTCACGTGTGTACCCATCGTCATCTGAAGCATATGGATCAGCATCATCACCAGTCTCATACTCATTGTCATCGTTCACAATCATCACTTTTCTATTCGGGCACTCTCTCTTGAAGTGTCCCTTGCCTCCACATGTATGACAGAGCATATCTCTATTACGGGCTGTAGACATATTGGAACCGGAGCTAGCAGCAGGAGCGGCAAGTTGCTTGGATTGTGAAATAGTGGAGGCTGCTTTTGTTGCCGAAGAAGATGGGCGGTTGGCAGCACCCTCACTAGGTGGATAAGGGGGCGGCTGGGTTCTATTGGAGAACCGCCCAGCTGTAGGATAACGGCTTTTGATTTGAGCTTCTTTGGCCAACTGGGACTCAGCTTCTCTTGCATGATGGAGCAGCTCGTTCATTGTATTGTACTGGTGAAGCCTCACAATACCCTTGATGTTATATTTCAGCCCATGGAGAAAACGTTGCATAGTCATCTCAACAGATTCGTGAACTCGAGCACGCTGCAGCAACATCTCCATCTCCATGTAATATGCATCAACCGTCATTGAATCTTGCTTCAATTGTGTCAACTTATCAAAAACTGTGCGCAAATAATTAGTGGGAACAAAACGAGCTTTCATAACCGCCTTCATTTCACGCCATGTAAAAATAGGAAGCTCATTGTCTTCGCGACGGGTACTCACAATGCTATCCCACCAACGCAAAGCATAGCCATCAAATTCAGAAGAAGCAAGCTTGACCTTCCTATCTTCAGTATAATCATGCAAACGCCATAATTTCTCCATCTTAAGCTCCCAAGTGAGATACTCTTCAACATCAGTGGAGCCTTCAAATCTAGGAATCGTGAACTTGGGCTTGCCCAAACCATCCTCCTCCTGAAGCGGTACACGCCGAGCACCAGGTGGTGGTAGATGACCATGCCCTTGAAAGCCACGCCCACGGCCATGATTGCCCACCATGTTGTCATTGTCGTCATGGACACTATCAGCATCTTCATGGTCGTCATGTTGGCGTTGCTCAATAGCGACACGGAGCCCATTGACTGAAGTTGTCAACTGCTGTATACTTGTTTGGAGAGCATTGACTTGTGTTTGCATAGCATTGACGGTAGTGTCAGTTGCGTCCACTTTCATTTGTATAACTTGAATATCAGCCTCAATTTTTTCAGCGGATCTATCAATAACCCCTGTCAAATGAACGCGGAGAGCTTCATGGTCCTTCCATGAAACACACTCGTCATCAGCCTTTTTCTGCAGCACATCAACATCACTAGAAGACATGATTAGTAGGTTAGTGCAAAAATCAAAATCTGTGTGGTGGCACACTCACAACTCACTCAAAACTGACAAGAAAAGGAAATCTTACCGTTCCAAAGTGAATAGTAATGCTTACCCGTTCAGATGGATGACTAATGCACGGATGTGATGAAGTGAATACCCGGGTATGAGAACAATCACACGACAGAGCAGGATTATATGGTGGAGCTAGGTATGATATCCTATCTACACCGAAGACAAGTCCTAGTGCTGATCATGTGAGCCAACAACCAAGGAAAACACACACGGTGGAGAAAAATGTGGCAGAGCAACTATCAAAACAGGATGTGTTGCAATGCACTCGAGAGACACTAGCAATGCTCAATGTAAACAGGCACAAGATTGCTCAATTCTACTAGTGCACAATCGCAAGAATCCAACAGTGCAATAGATAGCAACCACGTCCAGCCACTGTTTCTCTCTTTTCTTTCTTTCGCTCTGTTTTTTTTTTCAACTGTCACGTGAACAGTAGATCTCTCTCCTCTTTTTTTTTTGAGGCCACAATAGATCGCAAGCAGCGGCAACTGTTCTTGGATCATGTCCCGAAATTGCAAAGCACCAAAACCTATATGAGCAGCCTGTAGAGCGGAAACTAGTCTCGTGGGTAAGTTCCTAACACCTTTTGTGTAGACAGGCTGTGGCTATGGATTGGAATTTGCAAAACAGGATAGCTGATCGAACAACAATCCAATCTACGATGCAATCTACGATGGAAACTAAAAACCAATGGATTCGAAGGAAAAGCGACGCAAAAAGAAAGACACAACGACCAGCAACTAAAACCAATCTACGATGCAATCTAAGCTATGGCAAAAACCCTAACACGAATCTTTTTGTGAGGCTTTTTCTGGATAGGATGAAAAACACAACTAATCTACGGATGATTTGGTGGATGCTGACTGAGGCAACGCTGGATATCTGATACCAAGATGATATGGGGTGTCCCGATCTTCTCAGTAAGCGGCGGTGGTGATGATGAAGATGATAGATAACTTGTATGTCACCGATGAACTCTCCCTCGCTTGATCCCTGATGCCAATGCAAAAGGTCTCAACCCTTTGGATATTGACAATGTCACACACTTGCGCACGTAGCCGTCGACCACGAAACGGTATAATTGCAATATACTAATTCCCAATGGAACAGCAGATTACACTCAACTTGCAGTATATGATCTCCAGATCGATACGAATTGGAGATGAGGATTCAAGATGAATGCTTACAAGCAATCTCAAGAACTAGGGTTTATCTTAAACGTGGTCTCTCCTTAACTAACTCTAGGGGACGGGTATTTATAGTCTAAAACGAGATCGAAGGGGTACACGGGCTGGACAGCCCAAAACCTGCGCGCAGGCAGAGCGGTACTACCGCTTATGGCAAGCGGTACTACCGTGATAAGCGGTACTACCGCTCGTACAAATATCAAGTGCCGCCATAGTACCGCTTGGGTCGCTTGGTTTCCAGAAGAAATTTCCTAAGCGGTACTAGGACGGTAGTACTGGAGCGGTACTACCGCACAAGCGGTACTACCGCTTGTGTCGGGCGGTACTACCGCCCTGGAAACTGCGGGGTCTTCCTCCCTTTCCAGCTGCAATGCCTCCTTGCTCCCCTCCTTGCTCCCTTGTGCCATGCCTTCCTCTCTAATGTACCTAATGACACATACACACAAGGATTTAGGCAGTATAAAGCTCTCATTAAAATAAATAGCATTATCAACTAAGAGAGAATTCACCTGTTGTTCTAGTAACTTAGCACGAGCTCTTGTAATTGGGCCAATCCTGATTTCATCATTGGACATCTTCTTTGCAGCAACAGGTTGTTTATCTTCATGAGGTAGAGAGGGAACCATAGTAGGCATATCCTCATCAAAGGGTGTCGAGGCCTGACCTCGTAGTTGCGTCCTTGGTGATCCGGTCATACACTATGGTGGTCGGGAATTGTGCGGGACTGGGGCCTGCCGACGTAGAGTGCCAAAAGGACTCCCAACCTGCCTCACTCGTGAAGAAGAAGAAGTCTGAAGGGCCTCGGACGTCCCCACCTACGAGAAGACTTAGGCGCAAACCGCCTTTGAGGTAGGGACCTCGCGAGGCCAAAGCTCCCTCGCGAGCTCCCAGATACACCTCCTAGTTCTGCCGTGCCAGCCACGCGTACGAACTCTATGGGTTGTACACGCCCGGAGCCCCCCGAGGACGCGGAGGGGTTCCTTCCCACGCAATGTGGAAGCCACAGCTCCTCGCTGGCGGTCAACACGGTTCACCAATGACTATGCCCACGCAATGTGGAAGCCACAGCTCCGCGCTGGCGGTCAACACGGTCCACCAATGACTATGCCCACGCAATGTGGAAGCCACATCTCCGTGCTGGCGGTCAACACGGTCCACCAATGACTATGCCCATGCAATGTGGAAGCCCCATGCCCGGTGCGGGGGGATAAACAACTGAGGGCGCCCCAGCGGCTGCATCCAACCTCAGGAAGGTCCCTAGAGGCCCCCTTCTCGCTGCGTTCCCCAGGGATGTACGCGTGAGGGGGTTGCACGGGGGCTACTACCCGGCCAAGCCTGGTACACGCCACCTTCCCAGGTCTGCCAAACCTGGTCTTCACGCGCCCATCTCTAGAAAAGCTGACAAGGAAAGGTATGGGAGCCACTCGTACGTCAAGGGGGACTCCTGAGCATCGCGACTCAGGAGCCTCACTGGTCCCGTAGCCCCTCACCCCTTGGACCGTCCTTGGTGATCCGGTCGGCCCAACGGCGGTTGATGTATGCGCGGGGCCGGGCCCTGCCAACGCAGAGCTCAAAGCGCTCAAAAAAACCCCTAAGGAGGACGCTGGAGCTCGTATGTCAAGGGGGACTCCTGAGCATCGCGACTCAGGAGCCTCACTGGTCCCGTAGCCCCTCACCCCTTAGACCGTCCTTGGTGATCCGGTCGGCCCAACAGTGGCTGAGGTATGCGTGGGGACGGGCCCTGCCGACGCAGAGCACCAAAGGTGTTCGAAATTTTCAAGTTAACCCAACCTTCACCATGTTCCCTTCATGAGGGCTGCTTGTACGTCAAGGGGGACTCTTGAGCATCGCGACTCAAGAGCCTCACTGGCCCCGTAGCCCCTCACCCCTTGGACCGTCCTTGGTGATCCGGTCGGCTCAACGGCGGCTAAGGTATGCGCGGGGCTGGGCCCTGCCGATGCAGAGCATCACATCAAGCAAGAAGGAAACAAGGCAAAGAGGGCAATCACACAGTTCAACAGTTATTACAAGCATTAAAAGTTTTCACGGATACAAACAAGTTTAACGCCTCCACGAGGCACGATGGGCATTGCAGGAAAAGAACAAGGGAGAGGAATCAGGAGGAGCCGCCGCCACCACTCGTCCCGTCTTTGGGGAACTCGTCGTCGACATCGATGGCGTCATCTTCTTCGCCGCCAACCCCTGCAGCATCAGGAGGCGGGGGAACCGTGACGCGGGTGAACCTCTTCACCAGCGTCTCCACGGCGCCCTTCACCGCCGCCGCAGCACTGGCGCGGGCCTCGGGGTCGACTGGGCGGATCACGGTGTTGAAGTCGAACCCCGGCTCGTGCAGATGAAGATGGCTGAAGACGCGCATCGCAGCCTCAGAAAAGAGGTCACGGCACTCGCTCTCTAAGATCCCCTCCACCTTGACAACGGCGGCCTCCAGCGCCTCGACGAGCTTCGAAGCGAGCCCCGTGAAGCCGCAGTCTGGAGCCGCCAGGGCTCCGCAAACCCATCCCGGTAGAGGGAGTGGAGCGCTTGGCGAAGCTTGAGCTCGACGAAGGGAAAGGCGTTGAGCTCCGCGGCCTTTTTCTCCTCGGCCGCGGCAAGAGCCTTCTCCCTGGTGTCAAGCAGGGCCTTCCCCGAAGCGACTTCCTTCTCCTGCGCGTCCAGGCGCTCCCGCTCCGCGGTGTGGCGGGTCGCCACCTGGGATAACTTGGAGTCCCGAGCGGCAAGTTTGGCCTCGCGGGCCTTGAGATGTTCCTCCTGCTGACACAGCCGCTCCGTAAGCTCAGACTTCTCCTCATGGAGGGCCTTCAGGCGGGCCTCCACCTCTTCACAGCGCCAGGCAGCAGATTTCGCTTCAGCTAGTGCCTCCTCGTGGGCTGCCCTGGCGGACGCAGCTTCCTCCTCCCTCTTGGCCACGGCAGCCTCGGCCTGACCCCAAACCGCCACGGCAGAGGCGTCAGCCTGGAGCCACCCGGAGAGGAGCCCAAGGCACCCGCTAGCGAGGCGATCGTCGGTACTAGTGAGGGCGCCACGAACCTGACCCAGAACAGCGAAGGCCCCGTCCAGGATGTCGAGGCCACGCGATGAAGGCATCAAGGCCCCCTCCGGAGGAGTCCCTTGTGCGATCCCAGGAGACGTCCCCGGGGAGGCAGCAGGACGAGGAGCAGGAGGCTCCGGAGGCCGCGTGGCGACCACGGACATGGACGGATCAACGAGCGGCTGGCCCTCAGGGGGTGGCCCTCCGGACAGCGGCACCGCCGTGCCCTCGAGGGCAGGAGCAACCACGCCAACAGGCATTGGGGGCTCAGGGGGGTCCGCGACGATGAACAGGGGGGTTGCCTTGCAAGCCCCCTCCCCCTCGGCAGCAGGCGACGACAGGACGGCAGGTGCGGGCGGCGCGCCGGAAGGCACCTTCGGCTTGACGCTCGCCTTCTTCTTCCTCATCTTCAGCACGGCGGCATCCCTGGTCACCAAGCGAAGGAAGGCCATCAATACACAAGCCATCGGCGGGCGAGCAAAGCCGAGCCGGGTCACATACTCCTCAACGTCGACCCACTTCCTCTTCCCCTCCGCTCCGGCAACGACGGTGGCGCCCAAGCCTTCCTCGGTGAGGGCACCACCACGCGGGGGAGCAGAGGCGCTGTCCGCAAGGGCGGCCGCTGAAGGGATCGCCATGGCCCCGGCCTCGCCCACCTTGCCTGCGAGTTGCGATTCCGGCGGAGGCGAGGCCGGCGCTTCAACCGCCTTGCCAGCAGGGGCAGTGCACACCGGAGGAGACTTCGCTGCGCGCTTCCTGGGAGTCGACACGCAGGCGGACCGTGTGGCATGAGGGGCCATCCCTAGCCCCCTAGGGGCCTTGGCGGCGCGTGAGGAGCCCGTAGCAGAAACTTCACCAACATCATCGTCGTCCTCGAGCTCGCGCAGGAGCGTGCTCTGCGACGGGGGGGACGCCCCTGCCGGGTCGTCGTCGACAGTCTTCTCCGAGTCCTCCCCGCCCGCGGTGTCGCCGCAGGACACCTTCACCGGCGAGCCAAGGCCCTCAGCTAGGGAAAGCCCCAGTTTGTTGAAGACAGGCATCGCGGCAACCAGATCGGCCCCGTCATCGCGGCAGTACAGCGGGGCGTGGGCGTCAGGGAGATCACTAGGATCGCCGTTGAGCAGGGTCGTCACAGCCCTGCTCAGTTCCTCGGGGGTTATGCGTGCGGACCGAAGCCTGGGGTTGTCGCCGCTGCCCTGATAGTCCCACAAGGGCCTAGAATGGGACTGGAGGGGCGCCAGGCGCTGCGACAAGACCTCCTTCACTATCATCCCCCCAGTCAGCTTCCTGGCACTGATATCACGGGAGAAACGCTCCAGGACGGGCCTGGCCCGAGAGTCGGAGAGCTTCGCGGAGCTCCACGCTGAAGTCTTCTCCGGCAGCCCCTTCGGCAGATCCAACCGGGGGTTGGTGTCTTTGAGGTCCATGAGGACCCAGCGGTGTCTGAAGTTCTCCACCCTCTTCCTGGCCTTCAGGAGCATGTTGCTGCTCTAAACCGTGAGGAAGGAGACACACGCCGACCGTTGAGCGCCATCGTGCACGCGCAAGCTGAAGAAATGGCGGAAGAGGGCCACCGAAGGCCTCACGCCCACGAAAGCCTCACAGTAGAAGGCAAAGACGGACAAGAGCAGGATGGAGTTGGGCTGGAGATGAAGGGCTTGGATCCCGTATTGGTCGAGGATGGCAGTGAATAACGCGGAGAAGGGCGGAACGAGCCCGGCGAAGACGCTATGGAGAAAGAAGGGGTACACCGCCTTGGACGAGGGCCACTTCTCCGAGGAGCCGCCCCATATCAAGGTCCGCCCCCACTCGTTGGTCTCGTCCGCCGTCGACGGGAGCACCGGGACGAGGTCCTCATCCTTGGCGATGGTGGACCCCGAGAGCGCCGGTGAGATAGGAGCGGAGGCTGAGCTCTGAGCCTCTGGCTTCTGCTTGCCGGCGGGAGCCATCGGGAAGTTCGCAGGGCCAAAGCGGCAAGGAGGAGGACGGAGCGGCGCCGGATCTGGAGAGGCCTCTGGTAGAGCCGGAGACCTGGGAAGCAAGAGCAGGTGCGCAAGAGGGGAAAGCAATAATGGCTCGGAGCTAGAAGTCAGGCTCTTGTCGATTCGGGCGGTGGCCGAAGGGACAAAGGACGCCTGACATCAACAACACGACGCGTGCCGGTCCTGGCCCGCAGTCGTTTGGGGCCCGCGGCGCTTCGGGCCGCCCTCAAGGCTTCGCCCGGAAGCCAGCTCGAGCACGCCTTGGGCCCGGGGGCTACTGTCGGCGTTCTGGGAACGGGGTACCCAGACCTGCCTGCCTGCGGCCCAGGGCATGGCCCACTTCGATAACCAAACACAGCCAGGTGCGGCCCCACTCAAGATAAGGCCCTCGGGGGGCCCCTAGGCTCGCGAGGAGAAGCAGCATCAGGACCGGCAAGGGATGGGCCTCCCCAGGCCCCCTCCGGAGCGGCGGAGATCTGTATGTAGGTCCCGGCCTCAGGTTTCAAAGATGACGCAAGAAAGGTCAGGCGGGCGCCAGCGCGCCAGGCGGTGCAGTTTCCCCTTTGGTGCAAAGGGAGCAAGGACGTACGCGGGTTCCCAAAGCACCCCCCAAAGGTTTCCATTCCGGTGCAGCAAGACCATGACCACGAGCCCTACAGGACGGATGTCATCGCTGAGTCCACCTCTGCATCATCGACAGCTACTTTGTAGGCGATGACCGCCTTTGGGCAGGGCGGGCATGTCCTCCTGTCCCCCTTCAAAATTGGCCGTTGTGGGATCCCTTCCCGCCATTGTGATAAGGGAAGAGGACCCGGGCCACCGCTATATATAGAGGCTATGCTGCACCGTAGAGAGGATCCGAAATCGGCCGATGCACTCATCCATCACCAAGCCAACAGAAGGCCAAGAACACCTCAGGAGCGCCCTCACGAGGCTCCAAAACTCTGTACTAGTTCATCCACCACACCTCCTCGAGAGGCAATCCACCAAAGTATGAGTAGGGTATTACGCTTCGTAGCGGCCCGAGCCTGGGTAAACCACCGTGTTCATCTTCTTTCTCGTCATCGCGCGAGTTCATCGTCTTGTCCATCGAGTAGCGAGCTAGGTAGGGCGAAGCTGCAGGGGATCTTCGCACACGCCCCTTTGTTCGAATCTTAAGGGTTTTGCGGAGCCCGAAATCCGACAAATACGGCTTACCATACGCAATGAGTTGAACCTCGCGGAGCTCCTTCTGGTAGCCCTGCACCTCCATCTGCGCCTCTTGAGCTGTCAATTTAGCCGCGGACAGGTCGGAGTTTTGCTCTTTATTTTTGTGCTCAAGGGCCTCACATTTCGTGACAGCATCCTTGATCTCCTGTTGCACTTCGGCTACCCTAGCCTCATTCTTATCACCGGCCATCCTCGCCGACATCAGTTTTGCAGCCGCTAGTTCGGCCTTCTTCTTCTAATCTTCGGCTTCTTGCCTCGCCTTCTACAGGTTGGCCTTGAGGCTCTCGACCTCCGTGGTGACAGCTGCATTCATAAGAAACACTCCACGCTTAGGGACGACAATCCGAACACTGCATCTATTGAGAAAATTCAAGGAAATAAGACAATATAGCTCGGATTTACCTTGCTCTTCGTTGGACCGCTTGTTGAGGCGGTTGAGCTCTTCGTCGAAGCTCTTGAGCTTCTGATTCATTTCGGCAAGCTCCATAGCGTTGGCGGCCACAGCTGAGGACAAGGCCTACATAAACATTTATGAGCGTCAGACTCCTGGGTTATCAGATTTTTGACCCTCTGCCCGGATCTTACTTCAATCCGGCCAAAGACTTGGGGGCTACGGCTCAATTTACTATTATTAAGTGTTTTTAGCACTATTTTTCGATCCCCGCTCGAGTTTTCCTAACTCAATCAGGGCTCGGGGGCTGCCATATATAAAGATCACACAAAGTAAATAGTCATTGTAAAAAGAACCTTACATCACTCACCTTGAAGCCCGTCAAGAGGCCGCTGAAAGCTTCCTACAATCCACTGTCAGTGGATTGAATGCCTTGCAAAACCGCACCCAGAAGGGTACGGTGCTCTTCGGTGATGGAGGAGTCATTTAAACCCTCCTCTATTAGGGCCGTCCACCCGGTTTGATTCCGGTCTGTTACAAATGGCTCAGGATGCGGCATTGCGGTTTCTCCCCTCGGAGAAACCGGAGTAGACGACTCCGGAGGCTTGGAGGCCTCCGGAACTGGTTTTGGAGAAAGCTCGGGTTGACCAGGCTCTCCCTCTTTGCATACCAGGAGAGATTCACCCTCCTGTTCTTCGGTGACCGAGGTCTTAACCTCGACCATGATATCACCACCCCCGCCCCTCGTATCCGTCCCAGGGAAGGTCTTTCGGGACACCACCTCCTCCATGGTCGGGGGAAGGGAGTTATGGGATGCGGTCCCACTCTCCGCTAGCTAGGCTGGCGGAGAGTCCTGTATCAAAGCTTGGTCAGTGGGGAGATCGCGCGGTGGAGTGCAATGGGAAAAGCATATGTACAGCTCATAACAAAAACTTCAAAGTGGAAAGACTCTATAATCTTCGGATTCATACCTTTCCGCCTGGGGCTTGACTTTGGGGGTCCTTCGAGAAACCCTTACAAATTCCTCGGACTCCTCTTCGGAGTCTGGAACGTCATCATATAGGGCCACCTTGGCCCTGCATTGTCTTTTTGGGGTAGTGGGAGCTAGATCTCCCTCGGTGTCTTCGGATGCCGCCCTCTTCTTCGTATGGGAGGAGTCACTCTCCTTCCCGCCCTCTTTCAGCTCTCCTTCAAGAGTATCGGGAGCATGCGTGTGCTCGGAGATAGTGTCCGGAGGTCCTTTTGCACGGAGACCTCCCAGGGCCTCCTTCTTCTCTTCTTTCTTCTTCGGCACCGCGTACAGCTTTTCGACCAGCATGGCCGTTAGTAAGGCTGTCCTGGGGCCCTCGTCCAGCAGTGCCGGGCAGTTGATCCGCTAAGATTTCTCGAGCCAGATTTGCAAATACGGGGAAAAGGGATAAGGACCTGGTCAAAAGGAAAAAAATCCGAATACAAATAATGAAATCTTACCTCTCCGGGGGGTTCGTGGCGTCGACGCCGATGTCCTCCTCTTCGGCTGGCCAAGTCTTTCGTGGCTTAAACAATACCTTCCACAAGTTGTCGTGGGTAATGCGGAAGAAGTGTTGCACAATGACCGGGTTATCTGAACTATAGGCCCACATAGGGACAACCCGATGTTCACAAGGGAGGAGGTGGCAGTGTAGCATGACCTGAACTATGTTGGGCAGTTCGATCTTCTTCTTCACCAGAATGGAGATGCACCTTTGCAGCATCTTCACCTCCGCAGCGTCCCCCCAATCAAGCCCTTTCTTCATCCAAGACACTAGTCTGGTGGGGGGTCTAGATTTAAATCCGATGGGTGCGACCCACCCCTCGTCGCATGGTTCGGTGATATAGAACTATTCCCGCTGCCAGACCTTGACGGTATCTATGAAAGAACCGTCCGGCCATTAAACCAGGGGAATCTTGTTGATCATTACACCCCCGCAGTTTGCCTGCTCGCCGCTACCTTTGGCTTAACGTTGATCACTTTCAACCACAGGCCGAAATGGGGTTGGACCCATAGAAAGGCCTCGCAGGCAGTGATGAAAGCATAAATGTGTATGAAAGAGTTTGGGGGAAGGTCATGGAAATCCAACCCGTAATAAAACATCAAACCCCTCAGGAAGGGATGGAGGAGGATGTGAGGAATTAATACCACCCTCTCGCCTTCTTTAGGCATGTGGATGACCTGGTCTTTCTCCGGCGCATGATGAACAATATCCGCAGACAAATAGCCGGCGTGCTTCAACTCCGAAATGTCATTGTTAGTGACATAGGAGGCCTCCCACTTACCCTTAGAGCCCGCGCCGGCCATTGCCAGATTGGAGAGGGATTTGAGGAAATTGGGGGAGAATGGAGTTCCGGAGCTTGGAGCCCAGAAGATTAGGGAAGGCGATGGCAATGTGAGATCTGAGAAGCGTGTGGAGGCTATGGTGGCCGTTTCCTTTTCCCGATAGATTGTGCAGTTATGTGCGCATGGGATAACCCAGAACATTGATCATATCCCGCAAAGGACGGGGCATGATCTCCTTACTGATGAGATGTGCCAGTAAAGAGGCGGCCTAGAACCGCGAATCAAGTTTTTCTGACTGGTCAGGAGTCATGACCGATCTTGACCCTACGCCGAAAGTTGTCAGGCGAAGGCACTGTTCACACCCGAGCTGATAGCCCTTATGACTGGGAGCGCATAGTATTCGTACAATCAGGAATCATCGGCAGCCGGGCTAACATAAGCCGAACATAGAAGAAGATGAGAACTCGCCCCGCAAGCCGAATACTTTTTACAAGACAGCTGGTGATCGGGAACCTCGGCATTGGAGGCTAGTTCGGGGGCTACTGAGGGAGTCTAGGACTAAGGGGTCCTCGGGCCGTCGACTTATTTCCCATAGGCCGGACAGATGGACCACTCTGGGCCCATTACATGGAGGCTGAGCTGCAAGCCAAGCTCGCATTCGGGGTTGGAAAGTTTAGTTGTCTTGGTCTGTCCTTCAAGTCAAGATGGCAAGATCGGCAGGTTTACCCCTTGATGGTAACCGACCATGTGTAACCCTAGGTACCCCTGGTGTCCATATAAACCAGAGGGTTTAGCTCGTACATGGGGGAACATTACTCCGACTCATCCAGGGTTTAGTTCATCTGATCTCGTGGTAGATCGAGTCTGTAATCGTCATACACCCATCAATACAATCAAAGCAGGACGTAGGGTTTTACCTCTTCGAGAGGGCCCAAACCTGGGTAAATACCATGTCTATGTTCCTTGTTCCCCATCGATCCAAGATGCACCACTCGGGACCCCCTACCCAAGATCCGCCAGTTTTGACACCGACAGCAACACGCTACGTTTATGTCATGAAAACCTTTTCTGTCACATTGGACACTTTTAGGCATGCACATATGCATCGTGTGCCACACATCAAAATTGTGCATTGCGAATTTAAACATGACAACACCATGTTCGTACATATATACTTCATCCATTCCTAAACACAAGTCTTTTTTTAGAGATTTCACTATGAACTACGTACATATATATGTATATATATATACATAATTTAGAGTGTAGATTCACTTATTTTTCTCCGTACGTATATAGTCCGTACTGGAATCTCTAAAAATACTTATATTTAGGAACGGAGGGAGTATATATTTGGGCCACTAGCGGGCGTGGTTGTGTTTTGACCCTCTCTTGCATTTTTTCTTTTGCCCTTTACCCCAAAAGATGCTATTATCTAAAATAGCAAACGAATCTGATGAAACAACCGTATGCGGTTGTATCCCCAATAGGCACGAGTGTGCTACTCTAACCGTGTGCGATTCCCATACACTGCAAAATCAGCATTGTGTAGTGGTGGCAACCGTAAGCGTCACCAGTGCAATGGGGTAATGTGCATGGTAAAAACCCAAACCCGACAATGACCTACAAAATATCCCACCGGCGGAGGCTAACAGCTATTTTTTCCGCCGATAGCTCGCCACCACCACGACACACACCAAATGGAACCGGTGCTCAACCATGGGGATGTGCATGGCGCCGTCCGTATAGTGTTGGACGACGACGTGACAGAGGATTCCGACGCGTTGGCCGCCATGGCGGGCAACGCCAAACAACCAGTTCTCGCGGCTGCCACCGATGGGATAGAGGATTCTGACGCGCTGACCTCCATATTGGTCAACGGTCAACCACCATCTCCCGCGGCCGCCGATGATGACGACAATCCTGAGTTTCAGTGTCGGATGTAGATGGCCATCACTCTGTCCGTCCAGGAATCGGCCATCGATGGGTTCCTCCGCGACGAGGACGAGCGCGTCTCAGTGTAGGTGTGGAACAATCTATTGAATCTGCGGATGCCATCCGCAATGCGGCTAGGGATCTGAAGTGGTAGAAACGGCGGGAGAGTGCGGAGAGGAAGCGGATAATGAAGAACTCAGATGCAGCGGGTAAAAAGAGACGGGAGCAGGACCAAAAGGCAGCGGAGCAGGCCACCGCATGCCTCTCACCCGCGTTGGAGGCTAGTGCAGGACTTGCAACTATGGTGACAGCCCTAGCAATAGCGGCTACGGCGACCAGGAACGCAACTCTTGCGATAGCGGCGCCCGTCTGTATCCTGATGGCCCACATGGACGCCACGACAGCTTCGTCGACAGCGGCAGACCTGCCGAGAGGCGTCGCGGTCGCTCTGGCCGAGGTAGCCCCGCCGGTCTCTGCTGTTGAACCAATGGAGCTCATCGACTTGATGAGCTCCTCTGAATACTCCTTCTGAGCCGAGGAAGGTCATGACGACGGTGGAGGCGTGGCATTTGTATGCATCCATGGCGTAGTGAATATTTTGTGCAGTTCATCTTCATGTAAATTGATGAATTGTTTGTAAACTACTGAGCGTATGAACTAATGTCAACTAATCCGCTGCAAAATAAGTCATTTTGTGGTGAAAATTTGCCAAATGTTTTTGTCTTATGTTTGTGGGCATGTGGAAATTTAGGATGAATTTCATGTCTGTGACTGAAATTGAGGATGAACCATGTGAGATGAACCCTCCTTGAGAAATCTCAGAAAATACTACCCGCCTTGAGCGATGCAAGAATTTGTGGTTTCGCGACATGACATTTCGTTACAGCGTACACACTTTATTATGTATGGACCGTGTGCGATCTTGGTTGCTCCCGCCCCACTCAGTTCCTTTACCAAAATTTAAGTGGAAGCGGTAGTTCAACTGCCGCCCTCCCTCGTCCACCATCGGCCCTATAGTAAAATTTCAGCTGCCGAGGCATTTGAACCGTCGCCATCCCTCGTCCACCACCATCTCCACCCACACCATCACTACTAAAATTTTCAGCAGCAGCGGCACATCCGCAAACACCCCCCCCCCGTCCACACAACACCCCCTACCCTTCCTCCCCTGCTTGAACCCTAGCTCACCCCCGCCGCCGCCTTCCACCACCAACCTCAGCCGGTCTGCCCGTGCCTCATAGCTAAACAAGTTCAGGGTCCCCACCGATCCACATACACCATTGCCACCCTGAGTTTTTAGATGATGCCGGCGGTGTCCCTACCCCCCAGATCCCCATCCCATACTCAAGAGAGTCGCAACCTAATCAGCCCGACCACATATCCCATGGAGCTCGAGGAGCGTAGGAGAAAAAAGAGGTCTAACATGGCCTCTTCGCCGTACACTGGCGAGGTGGGCACCGTTCGTGCCGACCCTTCGATCCCACGACAAGCCGGTGAGGACGTTGACTACGTTGCCATGCCGAAGGCTTCAAGTCTACGGGCTCGCGTATTCCTGCATCTCAGGAGAGCTGGCTATGACATCAAGCTCGTCAACATCACTGGCTTCACTCGGGCCATGTCACAAGTTAAGTGGTCCACCGGCAACGCCTCTGGTTCATCCACCGCCGATCTCTTCAAAGGCCCTGTAGCTAATCTCCTCCGCCTCGCGGTCATGGATTTGTGATCCTTCTACGACATCGAGCCCCTTTTGTCATTTCTGAAGGAAACGTTCTACGGCGGTGGCGTGGGATCCTTAGCTCCAAAGTCAGATCTCATTAACCAAGATAATGGCACACACTACGTTTGTTACATGGGGAAACGTCCCATCTACGATATCAGGGAGCGCACCCTGGGCACCACAAATTCCAAGTGCAAGGAGCCCATCCATGACAAGTGAGGCAACATGCTGTGAGCAAATCAAACTTTTTTCTAGCTAGCCGTCTCATACTCATTGTTGTAGTAGCTTTTTCCATACGATAATCATGCAGTGTTTAATTGAGCATTTGTCCAGATTTCAAGCAGATGTCTTGCTTTTCTGTATCTGGTTGTTAGGTTGGTTGCATTGAGTATTTGTCCAGTTTTCAATGGCTATAGTTGGTTGTTACAGTGAGCATGAATGCCTTGTTTCTTTTAGTTAATCACAATGTGATGCTCATTATGTGCAAGTATGAACTGTGCAGTTCAACTTCATCAATACTACCTGTTATGCCTAGTGTTTTTAACCGGTGCCCTGAACTCCCGCTTTAAACATTTATGTCTTGTTTCTCCGAATTTGGTTGCCAGGTTGGTTGCAATGAGCATTTGTCTAGTTTTCAAGAAGATGCCTTGCTTTTTTGTATCTGGTTGTTAGGTTGATTGCAGTGAGCATTTGTCTAGTTTTCAAGTAGATGCCTTGCTTTTCTGTATCTGGTTGTTAGGTTGGTTCCATTGAGCATTTGTCCAGTTTCCAATGGCTATATTTGGTTGTTATAGTGAGCATATATGCCTTGTTTATTTCAAGCAGATACCTTGTACACTTGGTTGATGTTAAGCCCGTTGTACTTATCATGACATTACATGTACTTGCACATGCTAACAATGGGAGTGGCTAACGTTTTCCACCGAGGTTTTTTTCATCCCTCCGCTTATACTCCATCCGTTCCATAATGTAGTGCGTATAGCTTTTTGTGATGTATCTAAATATACCATCTAAAATGTATACAATATGAAAGTAAATTTTTTGATGTGTCTAATGAAATGGAATTGCAATTCTGGATGCATATATTTTTCTCTACAAACTTGGTCAAAGTTAGTAAATGTTGACTTCTCAAAATGTTTATACGCAACACCTCATGGAACTGATGGAGTAATATATTACACCATATAATACCGGCTTCTTGCTTGTAGGTACATATGTGTTTGGTAAAGATCCATGCCTGGACCCTTTTTGCGTGTGGGGCAATGAAATATTCATGAACTAGCATCAAGTGAGGAAACTGATAAGGATTGTTAGGGAAAAGAGACGAACAATGCCAATTAGACTATTTTTTTATGCTCTATCCAACACAACAGTGAGCTGTAGGATGGTAACTACGAATTCCATAGCCTTCTATTAGTACTGCACATAATGAGTTGTCATACAACAATTTCTGAATCTTTTTCATTTGCAGTGGTTCCCAAAGCAGCTTACTCAAGATTACATCGCAAAGTACATGATTGCTGGACATGCAATGAAGGTTAAAATATATCACCGAGACTACAATGAGCATCGATAAGTCGTAATGAAGACAGTGAAGGATGGGCGGGTGACCATCACTACGGGTTGGCCTTGAGTCGTTCGTGCGTTAGGCATGGAGGAGGGCACAATATGGGCATTCCGCTTCACCTTATCCAGCAACCAGAATGTCTTTCGGCTCTCTCTTTACCGTCTTTAATACAACCGTGGTTCCATCATTCTTTATTTCTTCCTTCTGTAGTATTCCTTTTTTTCTGAGAATTGATGCTTATGTAGTTCTTGAGTATATGTACATGTGAATCGAATTATTCATTCGTTCTTAAACCTATATTTAAACATGATTCGATATGAAATACATGATTTCCTACTTTCAAATTTAGATTATGTGAATTATGAACAAAGGTATTAAATTAGGGGCAAATTATGCTCTGCAGGCCATTACAATGCACATAGTTTGAGAAAGCAAAATGTATGCGATAAACTTCAACATCACACACGTTTCTCCACTCATGGCGCGTGCGATGAGTCTCTGCTGCGCACACGGTCAGACGAGAAAGAACATGTGAGATTAACAACACCGGCGCACACACTTACTTATCATCAAATATTTGTGATAGTCTCCTTATCACAGACGATTTGGTATTTTGAACTATTTATGATATCGTGCCCATAGTAAACATTGGTCAAAGAAGAACGCGTGCTATAGGCCTTCATCCGACACAGTTAGTCTGGATGACACGTTTGGGAAGTAGGGATCACACGTTTGGGACATTTTGTAAATCACAAACGTTTATCAAAAACGCCGCATGTGGGATAGATTCAACCTTCGCATACGGTTTTATAATGATAAACGTATGCACTCTTATATCATATCACAGACGGTCATAGTGGAACTAAATGTGTGTGATAGCCCCCTTATCATACATGCTTTATAATCGTGAACTGTTTGCGATCCGGTGCACATCGTGAACGATGCGCCACAGAATAGCGCATGCGATGTTAGTGTGATCTCACAGGAGTTGTAAGGATGGACCGTATGGGAAGTGCACCATATCTCAAACGGTTGCCCGATGACTCTCGTTTGTGATAGATGCGGACATCCCATACGCTTAGTTTTGCCAAAAATTTGCGTTCGTTGGCCACCATCGCCGATGATTTTTCCGTGTCGTGTGGGATGGACCCCCCTATCGCCCACACAGGCAAGGCGACAGTTTAAAACTACATTGCGGAAAGGGGTTAAAAACCGTTTGTATAGCACGTCCCTGCACCAGTGCACTCTCTATGATCATGGGTACCTGCACGGATGAAGAATGCGAATGAGACAAGAGACAACTAAAGAACGACTTTATGCTACACATATGTGACTTTTATTCAAAGTACTTTAATCGACCCCTCCAACAAATACATCGGTTTGCGAGGCCTTGCCTCGACCCATGACCTTACCGAACTACTCACACATGGAGATTAGACCACACGAAGCACTCATCGAAGAAAACATCATGAATATTGATTGATTGATAATATGTCTTACCATGGATACCAAATGTGATACTGCTACTTGGCGTAGGTGCTGGGTTTTCCCCGAAAAGGAAAGGATGAAGTAGTATAGTGGCAGATAGTATTTCCTTGAGTTAAGAACCAAGGTTATCAAACCAATAGGAGACACCACACCGATAATGTGAACAATACTTGCACATACACATAGTGAATGCTCGCACCCAACGAAGGCAACAAAGTTGTCAATCCGCTTGTTCCCCCAAATTGTGAGGATTAAATCTGGTCGTGATAGGTAGATAATAAAATAAAATAAAACGTAAATTAGAACAGCGAGGAAATTTTGTTTTTGATATTTAATAGAAAAAGTGGACCTGGGGGCCATAGGGTTCACTAGAAGCATCTCTCTCATAAGCATAATAAGGTGGATAGACAAATTACCGTTGGACAATTGATAGAAAAGCGCATAGTTATGATTGTGATTCTTCATGGCATAATTCAGACATAAGCATGACATCCGTGATAAGTAGACCGTTAAACCTATTGATGCCTACTACTATTACTCCAGCCCTCGACCGCTAGCCAGCATGCATCGCATGGTATTAAATTCATAACAAGCAAAGTAATGCTTGGATCAAGATGACATAATGTAGACAAAAACAAGACCAGACAGTATGTTTAGATCCCATCGTTTTATCCTTAGTGCAAAAAATACAGTACGTGCCTTGCAACCACTCCTATCAAAGAGTAAGGACAATGGAAGATTGAACCCCCTACTATGCACCACTCCTTCTAAAGATCTAGTTCTTTACTTAGCCAAACAAAACTTATAGATCGGAAAGCCTACATAGTTATCAAATTACACATAATAGATCAGAAAATATGCAATTACTTTCAATGAATAATCTGTTCATATACCCACAATTCATCAGATCCCAACAAATGCACCACGAGAATTACATCGAGTAGGTCTCCGAAGATATCATTATATTGAAGATCATAGAGAGAAGGAGAGAGAGAGAGAGAGAGCCATCTAGATACTGCTATGGGCCCATATGTCCCGTGGGCACAAAGGCTTGCAGTGGCGATAAAATTATTTTGGGTCTCACGCTGGTGGTTTCTGGATTTTAGGGAGTTTATAGAACTGGAATTAGGTCAAACGGGGCCACGTGGGACCTACAAGCCCACAGAGTACATCCCCCTGAGCTTGTGCCTCCCTCAATCATCGTCTGGTGCATCCCCGAAGCTTCTACGGTCTCTTCTAGTCCAGAAAAAATCACCATAAAGTTTCATTGTGTTTGGACTTCACTTGGTATGGTTTTTCCGCGAAACAAAGAAATAGGTAAAAAACAGAAACTGGCATTGGGCATTAAGTTAATAGGTTAGTCCACAAAAACAATATAAAATAGCATACAGAGCATAAGATTGGTATTATAATAGCATGAAACAATCAAAAATTATAGATACGTTGGAGACGTATCAGATACACGATTACAAGTATGGCTAGATGGTTGAGAACTATGGTGGTGATGAACGTGATGGTTATGGAGATGGAGATGGAGATGGCAATGGCTGTGGCTAGGGTTTGATGGAGAGGACTGTTGTGAAGAAGGCGATGTGCAACTCGTTTTGTTGCTCATCGGCGTCGGGCCTTTTATAAAGGTTGTTCAGGTGAATCACTCGGGGTAGATCTTCGTGATATAGGCGATGTCCTTGACCTTATGAACTCCATGGTTCACTCGACAAGATTTGTAGGATCCAAAGTGAAAGTGCATTTTTCACTTAATTATGATTTTGGTGATTGATCACAATATGATTTGCGAGGACTAATGTCGGTTGTCAAGTTTATCTTAGTACATTGGCCTCTCTACTATGTCTACGAATATCAGTAGCTCCATTGATTCACAAAGAGAAAAAGACGGTGTTCGTTGGCGACTCGGAAACTTTTTTAGTTTCGTTTTTAGTCCTAGGAACATCCATACTATTAAGAGGGGTTGCTATGATTTCGGAGTTGGGGATCTCAAATCTTTTCCATACACTTTTCTCCCACTCATATTATGCTTTATTGGAAGAGGATGTCTCCGATTTTCCACCATTGCTTGTAGTCTGGGTACCTGGGGTCATCGAAATGTTTGCAAGAGGACCCAGCCAAGCCGGGGTGCCGGGGTCACCCGCAAGTTGGCAAGGGTTCGGCCAAGCCCGGGTCCCCGGGGTGACCCGCATGTTGGCAAGGGTTCGGCCAAGCCCGGGTACCCGGTCCCATCTGAAAGTGTGTTCTCTTCTGTGTTTTGTCCGGGTACTCGGGGTGGCAGCTGAGCAAC